>CANJKZ010000313.1:0-704499 GCA_947471745.1 Closterium sp. Naga37s-1 | reverse complement strand
ACTCTCCGCTGTGTCTTCCTAGGCTCCCACCGACATTCCATCCCACCCTGGCAGTTCTACCACCCTGCCTCGCGTCGTGTTCTGTCCTCTCAGGACGTCACCTTCGACGAGCCGGTCTGTTACTACCGACTTCACACCCGCACGCGTCCCACTCGGCCCCCCTCGCACCTCTCTTCCTGGTACCAGTCCCCCCCCCGGTAGACCCCCTTCCCCCACAGGGTCTTGCTCCCTCAGGTGTGTCTCAGTAGACCCACCCCCTTGGATGAGCCAGTTGAGATCTCTTCTGACTCCTCTGACTCACCTGAGGGGGGTGGGGGCCGTCGCCGACGACACCGGCGACCACGTTCGCCGCACTCCTACGCTTGGAGACCCACCCCGGGTTTCCCCGCCACGGCCGTGTTCGCCGCCGTCCGCAGCCTGCTGCTGTGGACTCTGGAGCTGAGACTACTGGAGCCGGGCTGGGGGTGGTGAGTCTGGGGGTGCCCGCTCTCCTCGTCTGGCTACTCCCCCCTGTGAGAATGAGAACGAGAATGAGTGAACTATGAAAATGAAGTGAGTACAAATATGAAACCCTAATTGGGTTGTACCCCTATGGGATACCCCACTATAGCCTACACAACAGCATAAGCTATAATATGTTCTGACACACCCCATAGGCAAAGTGGGGGAGAACAAGGGGTCACAAAGACCAGTCAAGCAAAGAGCAAAGCAAAGCAAGCTCAGGGTGGAGTCACAAAGTCACCACACAGTCCGAGCACAGGGTCAAGGCCACACGGCCAGTTCACATGCAAGAGTACACACATATATATAAAGCTAGACAAGTAAGAGCAGGTATATATATATGTGAGAGTACAAGCAAGGTCAAGAGGAGAGCAAGTGAGGGCAAGACGGCACAAGACCCAGCTGAGTGCAGAAGCGCTGATGATCACAAGGCGGAAGTGCCTTGGTGGAAGACATCAGCAGTGTTGGCCTCAGAGGCCACGTACGCAAGCCGCAACTGTCCACGTTGCTGTAGCTCACGAGCAAGGAAGTAGCGGAGAGCAATGTGCTTTGTTTCTGTGCTTCCAGTCGCTGCTCTCGACACAAGGCCAGCATGGCCTTGTTGTCCTACGTACAGGACTGGGGGAGAACGAGGCGGCTCTCCAAGGTCGGTCAGCAGGTAGGTGAGCCAGCGAAGCTCCTGTGCAGCCATGGCCCCGGCGTAGATCTCAGCCTCACAACTCGAGCCAAGAACAGAAGACGAGCGAGTAGCCCCGCCACGAAACAGAGCCGGAACCAAGGCTGAAGGTGTAACCCTGTGACGACCGCATGCGTAGCCCTGGTCGTCAGCCCAAGAAGCGTCCGCGTGCCCAGTGAGGACCACTGGACTCCGCCCTCCAAGCACTAGCCCATGCCCGACGTACTGCACAAGTAGCGCAACAACCCTCTTCGCTTGCAGCCATGTGCTCTGGTCTGTGTCTCCCAGGAGCAACATAGCGTGGCAAGAATGCTAAGAGGGTATGCAAGGTCAGGTCGTGTGCAGGTCATCAGGTACATGGAGGCAGCCAACAAGCTCTGGGTACGGGCCATCGACTCTACGGACTCATCCGAAGGCAGAGCTGAGAGCGAGTGGCGAGTAGACAGAGGAGTGGCCTGAGGCAGGAGTACGTGAAGCCGAAGCGCTGAAGGACCTGCTGCACCATGTGGTGACTGAGTCAGGGTAATGGTGCGGCGTGCTCTGTCCCGGGTGATCTGCAAGCCAAGGTAGCTTGCGCAGTTCACCCAGGTCTGTGCACGTGTGTCCTCTTCTGCAGCTCGGACTTCACGTAGGCGAGTCCAGCAGTGTCAGCTGTGGCAAAGACCAAGTCGTCGACCGTACACGAGGATGTAGAACGGCGGCTAGAGAGGTGTCGGTGCGTAGAAACAGCGACGGGTCGGCAGTAGAAGGAGCAAACCCAAGAGCCGCAAAGCGTAGTCCTCAGTGTGTCCGTGCCACTCACGTGGCGCCTGGCAGAGACCGTAGAACTGGACGCCGGAGACTCCACTGGGTACCAGGAGGGAAAGACCCAGTGAAGCCAGGTGGGCGACGCAGCCAGATCTCCTCGTGCAGGCTGCCCTGCAAGAAAGCTGTGCTGAAGTCAAGAGAGTGCAGCTCGTAGTCACGGTGAGCAGCAACGTGCAGCAGTACCCGAAGAGTGGGTCGTCTTCGGGGGTGGGAGAGAAGGTCTGAAAGTAGTCAACTCCCTGCCGCTTGACTGAAGCCACGAGCCACGTAACGCGCCTTGAAGACAGGCGGAGAACCCGGCGGCCGCTTCACCCTGAAGATCCACATGCCACTGACGATGTTCGCCCCAGGAGGGGGGACAGCGTCAACGTAGGTGCCTGTGGACTTCCAGGAAGCCATCTCTGCATCCATAGCTGCCTGCCACTGAGAGGAGTAGGGACCCTCTATCGCCTCCGCGTAGAGCGCGGAGTCGGGATGTCAAGTGCATCCGGGTCTCCCTCAGGGGTAAGCAGTACGGACACGAGATGAGGTGAGGCAGCTGCCAGACACTGGAACTCCTCCTGCCTGTCCTCAAGGACGTCCGTGCCAAGGGCACACTCACCCCCGACGGATGGAGGACAGACAGACTCAGAACTCAGCGACAAGACTAGCAGCGTAGTCTAAGCGACAGCGAGCAGCAAAGTCGACGAGCTCAGTAACGAGAGCAGACGCAGCAGTAGACTCGAAAGAAGGGTCAGTGACAACAGTAGCAAGGAGACGCGTGACAGTAGGACTGGCAGCACGAAGAGAGTCCGACTCCGGGTCGGCAAGAGCAGGAAGAGAGGACTCAGGAGGAGAAGGCAAAGGGGCACGCAGAGGAGCAGTGGACGGACGCAGAGACATCCGGTGCGTGCCAGGGACAGGAGGAGGACAGCTGACGAGCGAACCGCGACCACTAGTGCGAGCAGCACGGACAGGCGACGCAGGGCGAGACGCAGGCTCACGACGCTCAGCCAGACCTCCAGTAGGACCAGTGTAGGGAGAAGGAGCAGGCAAAGGGGAGGTAGGCTGCAACTGTACTGGGACGAGACAGGCTGTGGACACTCTAAGGGAGGAGGAGGACCAGTAGAAGGTGGAAGACCAAGAACCTGCTGCAGGAGTGGAACGAAGTACGGTCGAGGCCGCGCGGCGACGCTAGAAGCAGCAGGGACAGCACCAGAACCCTCAGCAGGAGTCACCCGCTCCAGCTGCACCACCAGTAGCTCCAGAACCTCCAGCAGCACCAGGAGCACCCCCAGTAGGACTGCCAGCGGTAGTCTCAGCGCCAACACCCTCAGCAGCACCAGCTCCAGTGCACTCAGGACGAGCACCTCCGGGACCCGCGACCGCAGCACCCTCAGCAGAAGAAGGACCTCCAGCACCAGCAGCACGCCTCCAGCGCCGGGCAAACCACTCACGCAGCTCCTGTGGAGAAAGTGGCTCCCGGCGAGACGAAGCACTCGGAGAACCTCCAGGCGGAGCACCTCCAGGCTCAGCACCCCCAGGCGTAGCACCCCTAGGCTCAGCACCCCCCAGACGTAGCACCCTAGGGCTCAGCACCCCCAGGCTCAGCACCCCTAGGCTCAGCACCCCCAGGCTCAGCACCCCCAGGCTCAGCACCCCTAGGCTCAGCACCCCCAGGCTCAGCACCCCTAGGCTCAGCACCCCAGGTACAGCACCCCCAGCCTCAGCACCCTCAGCAGCACCAGAGTCACCAGTGACCTCGACAGGCTCGACTGCGTCTACCTGGGACACACCTGAAGGGGCAGGACCCTGAGGGGGGAGGGGGTCTGCCTGGGGGGGGACCTGGTACCAAGAAGAGTGGGGGTGGGGGGAGGGACGGAGTGCGGTAGGGGAAGAGGCGGTAGTAGGGGACCGACTCGTCAAACGTGACGTCCTGGGAGGACAGAACACGGCGAGAGGTGGGGTGGTAAAACTGCCACCCAGGCGCGTCAGGGGGGAACCCCAGGAAGACGCAAGGAGCAGCACGAGGGGATAGTTTGTCCGCAGACAGGTCCGCGGACAAACGCCCGAGATCCCCAGACCCGGAACGCCGACGCATCGCCAACCTTCCCCGTCCACAGCAAGGCTGGGGAGGTCTCCGGCCTGGAGACCCTGGGGTGGAGGTTGATCTGATGCGCCCGCGTACCTCACCGCAAACGGCCACAGAAAATGGGGGGCAGCCGCATGCATCATAGACGTACGAGCGACGTCCATGACCATGCCAATGCGGCGCTCAGCAATCCCATTTTGCTGCGGTGAGTCCGGAAGCGTGAAGGTCTGACGGATGCCCCGTGCACGACAGTAGGCACGCAGAAGGCCAGAGGAGAACTCTCCGCCTCTGTCCGAGTGCAGACGCAGAACAGGAAAGTCCGAGCCGAAGCTCTGCGTGAGCTGGAGACGAGCTGCGCGGATCCAGTCGATCAGCACATCAGTGACATCACCCTTGCTGCGCAAGGGGAAGACTGTGGTGTAACGCGAGTAGTCGTCAACAACGAGCAGGAAGTAGCGCTCGTGACCCTGTCCACGGACGCGGGCTGGGCCCACACGTCCATGGTGAAGTGTCTGCAACGGGGCCTCTGTCGAAGGAAACTGGGAGGAGTGAGGGGCAGCACGCTGGCGCCCCTCGACACAGGGGACACAGGCAGGGCCAGGGCCCTGAGGAAGGGGAGGGAGGGACCGGGGGAGACCGGACACAAGAAGACGGGAGGCCATACCTCTGAGCCGAAGCAGAGAGGGGTGGCCAAGGCGGTGGTGCCAGAGGAGAGTCTCGTGAGACAGGAGACGACAACGAACAGGGGGCAGACTCAGGACCAGACCTGGACGCCGCAGCAAACACCTGACCCGACGTAACTACCCTACCAGACTCAGCAACTGGAGGAGACGCAGTGGTCAGAGTGTACAGGCTCGACCCCGGCTGACGGGTGAACGTAGCCAGGTGTCGGCCTGTGCCAGCCTCTGTACAGTGGGTCACTCGCTGACGTGCAGGAGTGAACTGGTGGACACCCGCATCCTGTAGGTCAGCACCACTCACCAGGTTCGTCGAGAACGAGGGGAGGTAGAGACCAGACAGGGGTGCCAGAGGGAAGCCGCCGGACACGGGAGGACTGTGGAGAAACGAGACAGGACCGGACCCCCAGAGGGGTCAGCCAGAGACACCGCAACCGGCCGACTAAGCGGCGTGAGTGTGGTGCGGTCCCGAAAGAAGGAGCGAGACGCCCCAGAGTCAAGAGTGAGGTGAGGGAGGCCGAAGCCGACGCGGTACCTGAGAGAGCAGACTCACCAGTACCTGAGGGACGCAGACACACCAGCACCTAGAGCAGGCAGCGTCGTAAGCACCTAGGGCAGCAGCCTCACCAGTACCTAGAGCAGCAGTCTCAATGCCCGGATCGGGCTGGAGACACCGGTAACAGTCACCCTCATCACTAATAGACACAGCATACATGGCAGAGAGAATAGCATCAAAGTCCAGATCAAAGATGGCAACCCCCGCCCTAGACAGCTCGTCCCAGCGAGGGATCTCGGAGGCCTCCGGGAACTGGTGACGCCATGCGTCCGTCAGGCGGCCAAAGCAGCGCGGAGTGGGGTGCTCACCCCCACACTGCTCACCAGGTATACCGCACGGTCGCCGGTGCGCAGGACGTAGGTAACACGGACCAAAACCCCCACCCCGCTGGCGTGCAGTGTACCACTCACGGAGCTGCTGAGGGGACAGGGTCGCACGACCACGCTGCTGCTGCTGGCGCGAGCCACCACCGAGCCACTCCTCTGCAAAGACCCGCGACCAGCTCCACCGCCACCCCACCGCGCCTCCACCGCCTCCGCTGCCTCCACTGCCGCCGCCGCCTCCACCGCCTCCTCCACCGCCGCCTCCTCCGCCACCTCCGCTACCACCGCCACCGCCGCCGCGGCCTCCGCCTCCACTGCCGCCACCGAACCCCCACCCCCACCTCCACCTCCACCGCTACCCCCACTCCCCCCACTGCCTCCACCTCCACCTCCACCGCCCGCTCACTCCAGCTCCCTTGCCCCCCTTGCCCTTGCCAGGGCGGCGTCTCCCGCTAGGGGCAGACGCCGCACCGACCGACTCAAGACCAAGGAGGTCGGCCGAAGCAGCAGAGGCAACAGAGGGAAGCAGGGGGGAGGGAGAACACCCCTCAAAGATGGGGGTGCGCGGGTCACCTCGAGAGGCTCCTACAGCGACTATGCTCTTTTCTATCGCGAGGAGGGCCGTCTCGAGGAGGTCTACAGTGAGTGTGGTGGGACAGACTGAGAGAAAGTGGTCCCTGACTACTCGAAGGGAGTCAGGGAGGCGAGTGACTAGGAAGTACAGAGTGATGTACATGGGGGGGGGGGTTCGCGGTGCAGAAGTCAGCAGGAAGTGCAGCGCGGTAGCGAGTGTCACTAGTGCGGAGGTGCGTAATGAGGTCAGCAACGGTGGGAAAAGAAGCAAGGTCAGGGAAGAGGTAACGGCAGCATGAGACGGCTCAGTGCAGCAGTGGAAGGGGAGGAGTAGCGCGCGACTACAGCGGCGTACAAGGTCTGAGCACTCTTGTACTGACTAAAGTGCGCACGCTCGGAGGTAGGGAGGTGGCGACGCACAGCAAGACGTGCAGCAGCATCGCGCGTGGCCCACTGGGAGCGAACAGTGGCGTCAGCATCAGCAGCAGGGGCAGGGGAAGCGCCAGAGGTGAGGTCAAAGAGAGAGAGGCCGTCCGCCCTATCGCACTGTAAGAACAGCTGTAGGTCATCTACCCAGACCTCAAAGTCAATGGCCCGACCCTCAGCGTCAAAAGTGAGGACACTAGGGGTAGCCATGACAGCAGTAGACCAGCAGTGCAAGGAGTAGGGGAAGAGCACGCAGTGACAGAGGGTCTGTGCTCACCGGACAGGGGCTGCTCGGGCGGCTCGGCTGCAGGGCGGCTCGGCCGCTGGGCGGCTCGGCGGCTGGGCGGGTCGGCGGCTGGGCGGCTCGGCAGCTGGGCGGCTCGGCGGCTGGGCGGTCGGCTGCACGGCGGCTCGGCTGCAGCGCGGCTCGGCGGCGGGGCGGCTCGGCTGCTCTGCTGCTGGGCGGCTCGGCTGGGCCGCTGACGTAGGGCGGCGGGGCCGCTGTAGAGGAGTGGCGGGGCCGCTGCAGAAGGACGGCGGGGGCCGCTGGGTAGTGAGGCGGCGGGGCCGCGAAGACGGGCGGCGGGGGCCGCTGCAGAGAAGCGGCGGGGCCGCAGTGAAGGGCGGCGGGGCCGCAACGAGAGAGGCGGCGGGGCCGCAGCGAGAGAAGCGGGGGGGGGGGCCGCGAAGTCGGGCGGCTGGGCCGCTGAGTAGGGCGGCGGGGCCGCAGTGAGAGGCGGCGGGGCCGCAGCGAGAGAGGCGGCGGGGCCGCGAAGACGGGCGGCGGGGCCGCTGAGACGGGTGGCGGGGCCGCAGTGAGTGGCGGCGGGGCCGCAGCGAGAGATGGCGGCAGGGCCGCGAAGACGGGCGGCGGGGCCGCAACGAGAGAGGCGGCGGGGGCCGCAGAAAAGGGCGGCGACGGGCCGTAGGCGGCGCGAAGCCGCCGGTGAGGGCGGCGCAAAGCCGCGGGTAAGGGCGGCGACGGGCCATGAAAAGGGCGGCGCGCCGCAGCCGCTAGGGCGGCTCGACGCGACCGTAAGGGCGGCGCGACGGGCCGCTAGGTGGCGACTCGACGGGCCGCTAAAAAAAAGGCAGGCGCGACTCGAGGCGCGCTTCGGTGGGCCCAAGGAACAGTCCCTAGGAGGGGACCTGCTCTGATTCCATGTGAGAATGAGAACGAGAATGAGTGAACTATGAAAATGAAGTGAGTACAAATATGAAACCCTAATTGGTTGTACCCCCTATGGGATACCCCACTATAGCCTACACAACAGCATAAGCTATAATGTTCTGACACCCCCGAGTTCCCACCTCTGCCGTCTTCGCCGCCTCTGCAACCTGCTGCTGTGGACACTGGAGCAGAGACTGAGGGTACTGAGCCTGGGGGTGCTGGGACTGAGGGTACTGAGCCTGGGGGTGCTGCGATTGAGGGTACTGAGCCGGAGGGTGCTGTGACTGAGGGTACTGAGTCTCAGGGTGCTGCGAGTGAGGGTATTGAGCCTGAGAGTGCTGGGACTGAGGGTACTGAGCCTGCGAGTGCTGAGACCGAGACTTCTGACTCTGGGGGTGCTGCGAGTTCGGGTGCTGACTCTGGGGGTGCTGCGAGTCCTTCTGGTGTTGGTGTCGTCGGAGCTCCTACCGGAGGACCTGGAGCTGGTGGTGCTGGAGGTGCTGGAGTTGCTAGGGGTACTGGAGCTGCTGGTGCTGCTGGTGCTGGAGGTGCTAGAGGTACTGTGAACTGCTGGTGCTGGAGGTCCTAGATGTGAGGATCTAGGATCGAGCTCAGAAAAGATGATTTGAATTGAATGATCACCTGAGTACAACACGAGGCTATATATAGGCTCGACACAAGGCCCCGTAACCAGGTGTTACGCGAAGGTTCCGCGGGTCGCGAAGCGTCCCGAACAGATCCTTCCCGAATTCGGTAGAAGGCAATTCGGTGGCAACCGAAAAGCCAGAATTCGGTGCACGCAACCTAGCTCGGTGCTATAACTATAATAAAATATAGGAAAGCACCTAGCCTAGGAAATCACGCAATTCATGCATGCATATAATTATCCTATGCTAGAAATAGCATGATAAAGTAAAGGCAAGCAAGCATAGCTGGCATAAGCCGTCGTACTCTCACACGTCCCCCTCTCAAAGCTGGGTGGCGTGAGATACACCCTGCTTGACAAGATAGTCCTTGAGAGCACGGCGTGCGTTGCTCATATCAGCGTCTGCAACCCAACTGTCCTCAGTGGGGTCGTATCCCTTCCAGCGTATCAGGAACTCGAGGGTCTTGCCGCCGCGGCGTCGATGAGAGAGAACGCGCTCCACTTCATACTCAGGTTCATCCTGTACGAGAACAGGTGGTGGTGGCGGGAGCTGCCGTCCCTGGAACTGTTGGTTGGGATCCTTGTAGGGTTTCAGTAGCTGGACATGGAAAGCATTGTGAAGCTTCCACGTATCTGGTAAGCGCAAGCGGAGTGTAACTGGTGTCACCTGTGCCTCCACGAGAAAAGGACCACAGAAGCGAGGCCGAAGTTTGGATGGGAGGTGAGACAGGTTTAAGTTGCGTGTGTCAAGAAGCACCTGATCTCCGACTGCTACTGTGTGATCTCGTCGCTGACGATTGGCATACTGCTTCTGGGAGTTTTGCATCGTGGTGAGACGTCGCTGAGTCTTCTCCCATAGCTGCTGCATGGTGGTGACGAAGTCATGTGCGGCTTGGACGTGTGCCGGTGTGGTTGGCTGTTGTGGTGTAAGTGGTTCTCGTCCGTAACACAGGAAGAAAGGAGTTTTCCCTGTGGCCGCATGTGATGCGTTATTGTAAGCGAACTCTAGGGTCGGTAACTGTGTGTCCCAGTGGCTGACGTCGTCCTTGCAAGCTGTGCGTAATAACTGTTCAACCACTTGATTGAGTCGCTCGGTCTGTCCGTCAGTCTGTGGGTGGTATGCTGAGGACATCGCAAGTTTAGTCCCCAATAATCCCATAAGCTCCTTCCAGAACTTACTCGTGAATTTGGGGTCTCTGTCTGAGATGAGTGTAGCGGGGATGCCGTGGATGGTGATGATGCGGTCGAAGAAGTGGCGAGCAGTTGCTTCAGCTGTGGCGGTGGCGTTGGTCGGTATGAAGTGACCCATTTTGGAGAACTTATCGATGACTACGAGGATGGAATCATGTCCCCGTGAGGTCGAGGGAAGTCCTGTGATGAAGTCGAGACTAACGACCTGCCATGGCTGCTCCGGTACGGGTAAAGGCTGAAGTAACCCTGCTTTTTTCTGTTTGCTGCTCTTCATCCGCTGGCACGTGTCGCAGGAGGTGACGAACTGCTGCACGTCTGCTGCCATCCGAGGCCAGTAGTAATACTTTGCTATTCCCGCTAACGTCTTGTTGCTCCCGAAGTGTCCCGCGTATGGTACGTCGTGAAATTCCTCCAATAGGATCTGCCGTAGCAGGGCGTAATTCGGTACCCAAATCTTTCCTGAACCCTTCCTTACAGCTAAGTCTTTCTCCCACTGTAACAGCTTCTTAGTCTGTGCTGTAGCGATCTTTGCGTCCACGGAGTACCCATGTTGGAATAGACCCTTGAGCAGAGGGTTCATCCCATCGAGCTGGATGCTTGCTACATGACCGGGGCGGCTCAACGCGTCTACTTTGTTGTGTAGCCCGGGCTTGTAGACGATGTCGTAGTGGAAGTGAGTTTCTAGGATGTCCATCCACTGCACTTGTCGTCGCGAGAGCGTCGGCTTTGACTTCAGGTATTTGAGACTGCAGTGGTCAGTATAGACTGTGGTCTTGGCTCCCTCTAGGTAACACCTCCACGCCTTGAAGGCTACGACTATGGCTAAGGCTTCCTTGTCGTGAATGGGGTAGTTCAGTTCTGCTCCGTGCAGTTTCTTACTGAGGTAGGCGATAGGCTGTAACCCGTTCCCGTGATCCTGCATCAGTACTGCCCCGACTGCCTGGTCACTCGCATCTGCTTCAACCACGTAGTCCTGCTCGGGGTCCGGTAGGATGAGTACTGGTGCTGTGGTCAGTGCTGTCTGTAACTGTTCCATGGCTTGCTGATGAGGAGTATCCCATATGAAGGGCGTATCCTTTTTCAGTAGGTCGGTCAGTGGTGCTGCTATCTTATCGTACTGCGGCACGAACCTGTTGTAGTAGATGGGGAAGCCTAGGAACTGCTGCAACTCCTTCGCGTTCTCCGAAACTTTCCACTTCTTGACAGCTTCGATCTTCCGCGGGTCCACGTGTACGCCCTCGGCACTCACCATGTGCCCGAGAAACTGTACCTTCTTCAGGGCGAAGTCGCTCTTCGACAGCTTCACGTAGAACGTGTTCTTCCGCAGGATCTCGAAGACCTTCCGTAGATGCTCCACGTGCTCCTTCATATTCTTGGAGTAGATAAGGATATCGTCCAGGTACACCACTACGCACTCGTCCAGCAGGGGCCGTAGAATATGGTTCATTTCCGCCTGGAACGTTGCTGGTGCGTTGCAGAGTCCGAACGGCATCACTAAGTATTCGTAGGAGCCGTATCGAGTACGGAACGCCGTCTTGTGGATCGAGTTGTCCGCCATCTTGATCTGCCATTAACCCGACCGTAGGTCCAGCTTCGAGAAGACTGCTGCACCACGCAGTTGGTCCAGTAAGTCGTCGATGCGCGGTATGGGGTATTTGTTTTTAACTGTCTGTTTGTTCAGTGCGCGGTAGTCGATGCACATCCGTAAGCTGCCGTCTGGTTTTGGAGTGAAGAGAACTGGTGCACCGTAGGGAGAGGTGGATGGGCGGATCAGTTGTCTGTCCAGTAGATACTCTATCTGTTTCTTCATGTCTGTTAGTTTCGGTCGGACTCAGTCGGTATGGTGCACGTGAGACGGGTTTCGCACCTGGTTCCTCCACGATCTCATGCTCGTGGGTGCGTGCTGGAGGTATGCCTGCAGGTAGGTCGTCGGGCATTATATCCTTGTACCGCTCCAAGACCTCCTTCACTGCTGCAGGGAGCTCGGTACTCGGCTTCTCCTCCTCTGCTGCTGCCATGACCAGTGCTAGGTAACCCGTGTTACTCTCGTTCACCGTCTGTTCGAACCGTGCCAATGTCGTTTCAGGTACGTCCCCTGTATCCGTCCAGCTTCGCAGTGCTATCCGCTTCCCGTTGTTGTAGATGCACACCTTGCTGTTGACCCAATCGATCTCAGGGTTGAACCGCTTCAGAAAATCTCGCCCCAAGATAAAATCTAACCCTTTGATGTTGGTGACTGGTAGCTTCGGCTTCCACCTCAACGCACCTATATGCAGCTGCAGTGATGCTTCGCCGTGGATAGGAAGTTTCGTACCGTCCACCATGGTTGCTGAAAACTGGGTCTCCTCCGCCTTCTCTCCAATTTTCTCCAATGCTCCGCAGTCACACACCGAGTGAGATGCACCGCTGTCCACCAGCGCCTGGAGGCGTCACCCATTGCATAACACCTCGAGGAGTAGTGGTTTCTGCTGCTCTGAGTAGCCAAAGAAGGTCTCTTTAATAGGATCATAGGGTACATCAAACTTAATACCTTCCCTATTTCCTATACCCGACTCAGCACTTTCCAACTTCACCTGGGGGGTAGGAGGATTTTTCCGAGGCTTGTATATTTTCTCCTGAGCCTGGATGTCTCCTCTAAGCCTTGGCAGCTGTGTAGGCTTCACCTGTGGGCAACGGGGAGCCTTATCACTGTGCTGCGGGGAGAGAATATTAACTCCACGGAACGCACGACCCTTTTCTACGCTCCGTAGTACTTTGCCCAACTTCTCAGGTACCTGAATAATTTCTAAAGGCTTTTTCTTGGCCTCTAAACCTCCCCTGAATTTTTCAAAGGCTTGAAAACCACGAGAAGCAATATTCTTCGTTAGAGTATCTTTATAGGACTTTTAACGAATTCTTACTTTCGTGGGTGTTCGGCTGGAGTTTCCCGGTCGGTGCAGAGTCTTTTTTCGCGGAGCCTCCATTCGCCTCGGCGATTTCCCCTGATGCCGGCCGGTCGTGACGTTTTAGATCCGCGCCATCATTTTCTCCTTTTTTCACCCGCTCCGAAGTCGCCACGTCGTCGCCTTTTCCTGCTTTTCGGATCTTTAACGCGATCGCCAGGTCGATCCGCGGCTACTGGCGATTCCCGTTTTTTGACTTCGGGGGTGCTCCACTGTTACCGTCCCGGAGTGCCGCACGTGCTTTTTTCATTTTGTAGCACGACAAAAACTGATGCCCTGCTGCGCCGCAAAATTCGCATTTTGTCGGCTGCTGCTTCGCGTCGTATTTGTCGATATCCATCGGTTCGGCGAACGTGGGGGGTGCCGATCGCTCCGTGCCGAATGTACGGTTCGGCGTGAAGCGTCGTGTTTCGGGTTGACCTCGAGTCAGCGCGTCGTATCACTCGGCAGCACGCACGATGTCCCTGTAGCTGTCGTAATTCGCCGCAATCACCTGCCGCCGAATCTCCATTTTTAACCCTTCTGTGTACGCCTGGATTTTTTCGCCTTCGGTCAGGTCGGTGATGCGGTTGAACAGTAACTCCATCTGCTGCGTGTACTGTGCTACACTACTGTATTGCTTGTGTCGGTGTATCTGCTGCCGCGCCATGTAGGTCGTATTAATCGGTTCGAAACGCTCGATTAAATCTGCCCGAAACTGCTGCCACGTTTTCTCCCCGCGGGCTACGTCACTGTAGTAGATCCATTCGAGTGCCGGTCCACGTAACAGCGTCGCTGCGAGCCGAATCCTTGTTGCGTCGTGTTGCGGAGTCGAGCAGCCAATGGCCTCGAAGTAAATTTCGAGGGTGGCCACAAATCGCCTGACGTCAGATCCCTTCGCGCTTGGATCGAACGCCTCAGGGAGCCTCGGTCGTGCTGCTTCAAGGTTCGGCGACAGTGGTGCCATTGGTCCGTGAAATGTCGGTGTCGCCACTGCTGCTGGAGTTGTCGGTGCTGCAGTCGCTGCGGTCGCTGCTGCTTGCGGTGGCGAACCCTAGTTGGCTTGTCAGAAAAGCCTCGAGTCGACGAAGCGTCGCCTGCGTCTGCTCCATGTCGGTGCGGAGGCTCGCGATGTCGCTCGTGGTCGCGTAGTTGTCGCCTTGGCCCTCCATGCCTGACATCAACGCGTCCGAAAAACTGAATCGAGGGGGAGCGAAAAACACGGAACCGGTTTTACGTACCCGAAATCGATGTTTAACTGCGTCGCCCCCGCGGTTTTTGAAGACTGGTCTTTTAGCGGTCGAAAAAACTTCGCGTGTAAACGGGCTCTGATTACCAAGTGTGAGGATCTAGGATCGAGCTCAGAAAAGATGATTTGAATTGAATGATCACCTGGGTACAACACGAGGCTATATATAGGCTCGACACAAGGCCCCGTAACCAGGTGTTACGCGAAGGTTCCGCGGGTCGCGAAGCGTCCCGAACAGATCCTTCCCGAATTCGGTAGAAGGCAATTCGGTGGCAACCGAAAAGCCAGAATTCGGTGCACGCAACCTAGCTCGGTGCTATAACTATAATAAAATATAGGAAAGCACCTAGCCTAGGAAATCACGCAATTCATGCGTGCATATAATTATCATATGCTAGAAATAGCATGATAAAGTAAAGGCAAGCAAGCATAGCTGGCATAAGCCGTCGTACTCTCACACTAGAGGTGCTGCTGGTGCTGGAGGCCGTGGAGCTGCTGGTGCTGGAGGTGCTGGAGGTGCTACTGGTGCTAGAGGTGCTAGGGGTACTGGAGCTGCTAGTGCTTCTGGTGCTGGAGGTGCTAGAGGTGCTGGAGCTGCTGGGGCTGGAGGTGCTGGAGGTGCTGGAGGTCCTGGTGGAGCTATTGGTGCCCTTCGCCACCTTCTCAGTCTTCAGCCAGGTGCTGCTGGCTTCCCTGTGGCAGGTACTACTCTTCCGTTGCTGTGTCCACCGGAGGACCATACACAGCCGCCACTGCTACCACACTCCCCACTGCCTGCTCCTGCTCCTTCAACTGCGGTTTCAGAGTCCCTGACTGAGCGTCGAGAGCCTGAGACTCGTGCTTCCACCCCTGAGCGTCGAGAGCCTGAGTCTAGCTTTGACCTTGAGCTTGAGCCTAGAGCTGCTGTCCGTGCTCGTGTTCCTCGTGTTCGTCGTCCGCGTGCTCCGGGTGTCCCCGGCACTCACGATATGACACTCCGTCCTTCCTCTATTCCTCAGCGTGTTGTCCTACCGTTACCTCCTGCGTCCTCTTTGCATGACGTTGCTGACCCTCCGTCTGACCTGCTCGTGCGTCCAGACCGACTGTTACGCGCCTTCTTGCTACGGTTGTGACGGACCCTACGTTCTCGTCTCCTGCTGCGTCTGCCCTAGTAGCTGAACTCGTTGACTTTGCTGCTGTGTACTGCCCTTGGCTGTGACGTTCTTGAGGACAGACAGGAGGAGCTGGAGTGCCTTGCTGCCGCTTCACCCTATCACACGACCATGCTGCTTGCCCCTGAGGGAGACCCGGATGCACTTGACATCCCCACCCCGCGCTCTTACAGAGAGGCGATTTCGGGTGAGTACTCCTCTCAGTGGCAGACAGCCATGGACGCAGAGATGGCTTTCTAGAAGTCCACAGGCACCTACGTCGACGAGGTTCCCCCACTTGGGGCGAACATCGTCAGTGGCATGCGGATTTTCAGGGTGAAGCGGCCGCCGGGTTCTCCGCCTGCCTTCAAGGCACGTTACGTTGCTCGAGGCTTCAGTCAGCGTGAGGGGGTCGAATTCTTTCAGACCTTCTCCCCCACCCCGAAGATGACCACTCTTCGGGTGTTGCTACACGTTGCAGCTCAGCGTGACTACGAGCTGCACTCCCTCGACTTCTCGACAGCTTTCTTATAGGTTAGCCTTCACGAGGCCATTTGGTTGCGCCGTCCACAAGGCTTCACTGGGTCGTTTCCTGAGGGTACCCAGTGGAGCCTACGGCGACCAGTGTACGGCCTGCATCAGGCGCCCCGCGAGTGGCACGACACACTGAGGACGACACTTGCGGCTCTTGAGTTTGCTCCTTCGACTACTGACCCGTCGCTGTTTCTACGGACCGACACTTCTCTGCCGCCGTTCTACATCCTCGTGTACGTTGACGACTTGGTTTTTGCTACTGCTCACACTGAGGCACTGGCCCTAGTGAAGGCGGAGCTGCAGGAGAGACACACCTACACTGACCTGGGTGAGCTGCGGAGCTATCTTGGCTTGCAGATCACCCGGGACAGAGCACGGCGCACCATCACCCTGACTCGGTCACACATGGTGCACCAGGTCCTTCACCCGCTTCCGCTTCACGTACTCCTCGCCACAGCCCACTCCTCTGGCTACCGGCCACTCGCTCTCAGCTCCACCTTCGGACGAGTCCGTAGAACCGAGTGGTCCGTACCCAGAGCTTGTGGGCTGCCTCATGTACCTGATGACGTGCACACGACCTGACCTCGCGTACCCTCTCAGCCTTCTCGCTCGCTACGTGGCACCCGGTAGACACCAAAAGGTGCACTTTGATGCTGCGAAAAGGGTACTGCGTTACTTGTGCAGCACATCGGGCATGTGGCTCGTGCTTGGAGGACGGGGTTCGGTGGTCCTCACAGGACACTCTGACGCTTCTTGGGCCGACGACCAGGCGACTCAGCGTTCGTCACAGGGTTACACCTTCAGTCTTGGCTCTAGTTCTGTCGCGTGGAGGTCCACTCGTTCTTCTTCTGTGCTTGGTTCCAGCTGTGAGGCCGAGATCTACGCTGGGGCCATGGCTGCACAGGAGCTCCGCTGGCTGACCTACCTGCTTACCGACTTGGGGGAGCGGCCTCGTTCTCCTCCAGTTCTGTACGTCGACAACAAGGCAATGCTTGCCTCGAGCAGAGACTAGAGCACAGAACGAAGCACATTGCTCTGCGCTACTTCCTTGCGCGTGAGCTGCAGCAGCGTGGTCAACTGCGCCTTGTTTTCGTGGCCTCTCGGGCCAACACTGCTGATGTGTTCACCAAGGCCCTTGGGGCTGGTGATCATCAGCGTTTTTGCACTGCTCTTGGGCTTGTGCCCACTCTGCCTCACCTGCTGGTTGCTTGACTTGCTCTTGTTGTACACTGCTATATATCTTTATGCCTGCATGTTTACTCTTGCGAGGTTGTGATCTGTGTACTGCCTTGCTATTATAAATCTGCATGTGAACTGGCCTTGTGGCCGCCTGCTTGTGCTCAGATTGTGTGGTGTCCTTGAGATCCACCATGGGCTTTGCCTTGCTTGTTCTCTTGCTTGACTGGTCTTGTGATCACTGTTAGGTTTGGCTATCCCCTACTTCACCTATGGGGGTGTGTCAAAACATATTGTTCTGTTCATTTCACTCTAGGTTGTGTAGGGGTCACACCTTAGAGGGTACAACCCAACTCTCTCGATAGTCTTGTACCCCCTCCCTCTTACCTAACACACATTCCTTCCTAGTATTCTAACACATAAGCAGCATTATAGTTTGACAAGTAGCATATATACATAAAGTTTATTTAGGAAATACAGAGGAATGCGAAACGACCTAGACGAGCCATGTACTCTAAGAAGTACATTCCCTTATGTCAGAATATGTTGTTTGTGTAGCCTGCAGTGGGGTACTCTATAGTGAGTACAGCCCCTTAGGGTTTGCTATTTGTATCCTGCTGCTTGCTAGTTCAATCATTCCTTCTCAATTCTGTTCCTACACACATTCCTAGCTCGTACTTGGCTCCTCGTTACTAGTCCTACTGTGGCCTAGGCTACTAAGCCTAGGCCGTACTCCTACTACTTCTGACATGTTATCAGAGGGCGGCATGTCTGCCGCCTTCCTGTGTATGGGCCCACCACCCGCTTCCGCTGCCGTACTGTCCGCCGCGCGCCCCGTGGTGCGCGGCGGCGAAACCCTAATTTCTGCCCGCCGCGCGCTCGGGGCGCCTGGCGGTTTTCCCTTCCGTGGCGCCCGTCGTGGTGCCCTTGGGGGGGCCTCCGCGGTCCCCTCCCATCGAAGCGCCCGTCGAGGCGCTCTCGGGGACCTGCGCGGCCTCCCCTCCCGTCGCCCGTCGAGGCGACCTCGGGGACCCGCGCGGCCTCCCCTCCCGTCGCCCGTCGAGGCGACCTTGGGGGCCCGCGCGGCCTCCCCACCAGTCGCCCGTCGTGGCGACCACGGGGGCCGCGCGCGGTCCCCTCCCGTCGCCCGTCGAGGCGACTTCGGGGGCCGTGCGCGGCCCTCCCCGTCGCCCGTCGAGGCGACTTCGGGGGGCCCGCGCGGCGCCCTCCCCCTCGCCCGTCGAGGCGACTTCGGGGGGCCCGCGCGGCACCCTCCCCGTCGCCCGTCGAGGCGGCTCTGGGGGCTCGTCGCGGCGCCCTCCCTGGTGCCCGTCGCGGCGCCCCGGGGGGGGGGCCGCGCGGCTCCCTTCTCGTCGCCCCTCGGGGCGCCCTGGGGGTCGTGCGTTTCCCCCCCCCCCCCCTTCTGCCTTTCAACTGCGGCGGCCGCCCCTGGAGCCGCCCGCCACTGCAGCAGCAGCCCCTAGAGCCGCCCGCCACTGCAGCAGCCGCCCCTGGAGCAAGCCCGCACCTGCAGCAGCCCGCCCCAGGACCCGCGCGAGCCGCCTCTGCAGACGCCCGCCCCGTCCCCCCCCCCCCCCCCCGTGCTGCCCATTGCTCCCATTCCACCGTGCGTTCCGCGGTGGCTGGGGTGTGGGGTGGCGAGCATGGGGGTGAGAGGTGTGGGTTCTCCCCTCCTCCTTTTTCGTCTCCCACTGCTGCAGCTGCCGCTGAGGGGGGTGGAGGTGTGGGAGTCGTGGGGAGTGGCACTAGGGGGGTGATGTGGGAGTGGAACTAGGGGTGAAGCAGGGGGTGTGTGAGAGGGGTGTGGGACTGTTGGGGGAGGTTGAGTGGAGGCTGCTGTCTTGTCGTCCGCAGCACCTGTAGTCCGGGGCGCACTGTCCTGGTAGCTCAGAGAGCCTGCTGCACCTGTTGCCCGTGGGTCCGTTGCTCCTGCCGCTCGTCGCAGCCGCAGAGCCTGTTACTCCTGTATTCCGGGACGCACTGTCTCGGTAGCCACTGAGAGCCTGCTGCACCAGTCGCCCGTGGGTCCGTTGCTTCTGCCGCTCGTCGTAGCCGCAGAGCCAGTTACTCCAGTATTCCGGGGCGCTCTGTCTCGGTAGCCACTGTGCCAGCCGCCACTGTGTCAGCCGCTTCTGTTGCCCGTGTGTCTGCAGCTTCAGTCGTCGCCTCCCATCTTCTCTCCTTTCATAGTCCCTCCTCCTCACTTGCCCTCTGTGATAGCCTCTAGCTTTGCTGATAATTATGAACTATTGCTATGACTGCTCATTGTGCTGATTACACCCCACTTTGGCTATGGGGGTGTGTCAGAATATGTTGTTTGTGTAGCCTGCAGTGGGGTACTCTATAGTGAGTACAGCCCCTTAGGGTTTGCTATTTGTATCCTGCTGCTTGCTAGTTCAATCATTCCTTCTCAATTCTGTTCCTACACACATTCCTAGCTCGTACTTGGCTCCTCGTTACTAGTCCTACTGTGGCCTAGGCTACTAAGCCTAGGCCTTACTCCTACTACTTCTGACACCTTATTACAGCGAATTCAAACCGTGTGGCGCGGGAACCTGTTTCAAACCTGTTCCCCCTCTTTTCATTTCAAAGGCTCCTGCTTGCGTCGGTCCTGGTCAGATGGTTGATGGTGTCGCTTCGACTCTTCTGACTCCTCGACTTCGTACTCGGTAGAGTCAGCTCCTGCAGCTCCTGCTCGTTGAATTTCATATCGTAATAGGAGCAATGTGGCCAGCTTCCGAAGCTAGAGAACAATCAAGCGAGTTGTGGATAAGTTCTGAAAATGTGAAGGCGGAGGAACGATCTCATACTTTCTAAAGTGGATTCAGTATTCTTAGGGTTTTATTTATGTACTGAGTACTTCCTCGAACAGACCCAATGCAGTAACGCTCGACGAAACCAACAATTCGCCAAACCAACAAATACGCCCATAAAACGTAGCCTGTGACGTAGGTATGTGAAGTTTTTTCGAAGCGCCATATCTCATTTTCATCTACAACTAAACCGCAAAAGCATGCCCAACGAGATTTGATATTTTTCTGCTGCGATGCCACGTAAACGCCGTAGAAGCGCGCCGAGAAGTCTGTCTGCATGCACGCCGCGGCGGAACGCACCCACGCGCAGCAATGGTCGCTCTCGTCTGCCTCCTCCGCGCGACTCCCGGCGCGCATTGCCAACCCTCCGCGCCTTTCCGAACCTCCTCGCGTCTCCAACCCTCCGTGCTTGAAAGACCCGCCCCGGCGGACTGCCGCTCCGCCGTCCGCGCCGTCCGCCACTTCCGCGCCATCCGGGGGCTTTCCCGGGGACTCCGCACCAGCCCCGCGTCCCCTTACGGCGCAGAGCGCGGCGGAGAGGGGCGTGCGTGCGGTGTACGAGGCTCTGTCAGCGCGCGAGAGGCGCAAGTTGCGCGCCGCGCTGTTCCCCCTACGAGCGCGCGCGGCGGAGTCGGCGAGCGCGGTGTGGCAGGAGAGCTGGGGGGTGGTGGCGCGCCTCGTTGCTGCGGAGTTGGTGCGCGCAGCCCCACGTGCTCGCGCCTCCCCACACCACTCCCTCCCTCCCTAGCTCTACCCCCACCTTTCTCTCCCCCACATTTACCCCCCCAGCACTCTCACTCCACTTTTTTCCCCCCACCTTTGTCCTCTCACCTCTCTCCCCGCACCTCTCCCCACCTGTCTCCCCCCACCACTCTCCCTCCTTCTCCCCACCCCACATTACTCCCCACCTCCGCACCACACCACCCTCCTGCTGCCCCGTCGCCTCCTTGTTCAGCCCCTCCCGCTATCCACCCTCTCCTCCCCTTCCCGGCCCCCCTCCCCCCTGCTTGATGTGAAGGTCTGAGCCCAATCCCTTCCCTTCTCCCCCCCCCAACCATCGCCCCTCTCCCCGCCTCCCTTCCCCGCATCCGTCTCCGCCTCCCCCTTTCCAGGGTGAACCGGACACAGGGGAGGAACAAGGGGGGGGGCGGGCGGGGGGGCGCAGAGGAGCTGGTTGTGATGCGGAAGCACAGGGGGTTGGGGAGAGAGGACGGAAGGAGGCAAGACGGCTGCGAATGGAAGAGCAGAAGCAGGTGTTAACTGTGGTGGAGGTGTTATCTGAGGGGGTGGTGAGGGCGGGGAGAGGCGCAGTGGCGGCGGGGGAGGTGGAGGAGCTGGTGTGGGCGGCGTTCGTGAAGAGCCACCAGGCTGTGCTCTCCCCGGAGCACTGGACCAGCTTCGTCCCTCTGCTGCTCAAACTGGTACGCCTCGCACTGGTGTGGTAGGTGTTGTGTTGCTTTGGTGGTTGATTGAATCACTGGCAAGAGCTGGACGACACATGCTAGCAACGAGCTGATTCAATCCCCGCATGGATTCTGAATAAACCACACGCCCTCCCGTTTGTTCTTCTGTGTCACGATTTCATCCACCTGCCCACCCGCGCACCGTCAGGTGGCGAGGCACGGAGCGCTGCTATTGGGCAAGCGCAGCAACGGGCGGCTGGCGAAGAACACGACGCACTGGCTGCTGCACTGCGCTGTCTTCGCTGCCCACGCTGCCGTGCGCGAGAGGGCGCTCGTGGGACTGCTGCTCCTCATCGCCGTATGCCGCCCTCCTGCCCTCCTGCCCTCCTTCCCGCTTGTCTGCCTGCCTGCCGGCCTGCCTGCCTGCCTGCCTGCCTGCCTGCCTGCCTGCCCGCCCGCCCGCCCGCCCGCCCGCCCGCCCGCCCGCCCGCCCGCCCGCCTGCCTGCCTGCCTGCCTTAGCAACTTCTCCGTCCCTCTCTTCCTCTCCCTCCCTCTCCCTCCCTCTCCCTCCCTCTCCCTCCCTCTCCCTCCCTATCCCTCCCTCCCTCCCTCCCTCCCTCCCTCCCTCCCTCCCTCCCTCCCTCCCTCTCTCCCTCCCTCCCTCCCTCCATCCCTCCCTCCCTCCCTCTCTCCCTCTCTCCCTCTCTCCCTCCCTCCCTCCCTCCCTCCCTCCCTCTCTCCCTCTCTCCCTCCCTCCCTCCCTCCCTCCCATCCTCCCTCTCTCCCTCCCTCCGTCCCTCCCTCCGTCCCTCCCTCCCTCCCTCCCTCCCTCCCATCCTCCCTCCCTCCCTCCCTCCCTCCCTCCCATCCTCCCTCCCTCCCTCCCTCCCTCCCTCCCTCCCACCCTCCCTCCCTCCCTCCCTCCCTCCCACCCTCCCTCCCTCTCTCCCGCCCAACCTCCCACCGGTCCTCTCTCCCTGCCCCCAGGTCCTGATGCAGCGCTGTCCCTGTCGCACCCCGCTCACTCCCACGCATCCATGGGCAGCACCCATGGGCAGCATCCATGGGCAGCACCCATGGGCAGCATCCATGGGCAGCATCCATGGGCAGCACCCATGGGCAGCATCCATGGGCAGCACCCATGGGCAGCACCCATGGGCAGCACCCATGGGCAGCATCCATGTGCAGCATCCATGGGCAGCACCCATGGGCAGCATCCATGGGCAGCACCCATGGGCAGCACCCATGGGCAGCACCCATGGGCAGCATCCATGGGCAGCACCCATGGGCAGCACCCATGGGCAGCATCCATGGGCAGCACCCATGGGCAGCATCCATGGGCAGCACCCATGGGCAGCACCCATGGGCAGCATCCATGGGCAGCATCCATGGGCAGCACCCATGGGCAGCATTCATGGGCAGCACCCATGGGCAGCACCCATGGGCAGCACCCATGGGCAGCATCCATGGGCAGCACCCATGGGCAGCATCCATGGGCAGCATCCATGGGCAGCACCCATGGGCAGCATCCATGGGTAGCATCCATGGCACAAAGCTGTTCCGTGATGCCAAGCCACACCGTGTCAATCCACGCCGCCCGCTCTGCTCGCTCCCTCACTGCCCACCGCCTGCTGCTGTTTCCGTGCACCCCAGTTTTCTTCTCCGCTTCCCTTTCCCCTTCTCTCTTACCCCCACCCACCCACCCACACCTCCTGCAGGACTCAGTGAGGGAGAGTGGGACAGTCGCTGCCATCACCGTCTCCCTCACTCTCTCCTCTATCGACCTCCTCACTCGCCCCTGCACTCCCCTCTACCCTCCTCACTCCCCTTCCTCGATCCTCCCCCCCTCTCCCGACTCGCCCGTCCCCACGCATCCGGCTGTGGAGTTCATCCAACCCACTCACCCCACTCTTCCTGCTCCCGCTGCTCTCAAGCCTCCTCCGGGATGGAAAGGAGGGGCGCTCACAGCAGGTGGTGCTGCTGATGGTGCTTTTGCACCTTACGGTGATTATCAGCAGCAGCAGCAGCAGCATCAACGGCATCGTCGGTCCTTCTCTCTTGCTCCTGACGCTCTCAGCAGCCACACAGCAGCATCCTTCTCCCCCTTACCCCCTCCTCCTGGCTCTGCCGCCGCCACTGCTGTTAGGGTTGGTTCGATGAACCACGAAACCTACGGCGAGATGCGGAATGACGGCGGAATGGAGTGCGTGGGAGATTTTAGATCTAAGACGGTGGAAATCGACCTACGGTGGAGAATAGAAGCTACGGCGTGAGAAGCGGGAAGGAAATCGAGAAGGAATGTGCAGGAAGGAGGAATAGAGAAGGAGAAGCATCAAGAATGAGATCGACGGGGGAAATTGTGGTTCAAGCTTGAGGCGCGTTCGAGAAGGTTCGAGATTCGGACTCAAGAAATGTTCGGTGCATTCGGTTCGGTTCCGTGTGCGACTCGGGGTGAAACGAGGCACACGCGGTTACTTGGGAAACAAGTGAAGTTACGAATCGCATTTTGTGTCTTGCCTGACCATAAAACTGCTTGTACTCATTCTGGAAATCACAACATTGGACAACATTGAGATTCTGAAATTGCTGAAGTGTGTATTGACAACTTCAAGCAGAGCTGCGCATATCGTTGGATTTGGGAGATCGTGGAGAACACGATAAGCAATAGCAAGTAGACTATTGCCGACTAAGGTGTTTACGATCCTAAGAACTGGTATCAGAGCTTGGCGAACGGGCTCGTCGATCGCGGTGAATTCACTTGGTGCGCTAAGTGAAATTAGTGGAGAAGAGGAGTCGTTCACGCCTACGCCATAGGAGACGAGGCGAGTTCGGGTTCCAGTGTGAGTCTTGGAGACCCGCAGTTGAAGGCTCTTCTCAAGGCCCTTGCGAGTGGCCGATTGGTGGCGAAACCGACGATCGGGCTCAGTGAAGCCCAGCTCTTCAACGGAAGCAACTACAACGTGTGGCGGAAGAAGTTTATTCGGAGGGCAGAGGAGGTTGACCTCTTGCCGTACTACCGTCCCGACGAGGAGACGATGGAGGAAGTTGCGCCATCCCCGACGGATACGAAGGAGAAAATAGCGGCGTTCAAAAAACAAAGTAAGCAAGCGTTCTTTCAGCTTTGTCACTCAGTTGCCGATGGAATCGCAGTGGATTTGGACCAGTTTGCAGGGGAGCTGAACTCTGCACAGCGAGCGTGGGAGTACCTGGAGTCCACGTACATGGGTACGAACGATGTCAACAAGAAGGCGATTAGGAAGCAACTGCTGATGCTGAGCATGGAGAAAGGCGAGAAAATCATCACCTACATCAACAGGGCGAAAAACTACAAGGACGACTTGCGGGTGATGGGAGCCGCGGAGACGGAGCAGGAGATGATTGACTATATCATCCAAGGCCTTCCTAAGGAGTGGGAATCCGACATCGGTATGTTTACGTACCAACCGCCGGAGAGTTTGACGAAGCTGCAGGAGATTCTGCAATCGCTTGAGACGGTGAAGGAGATGAGGAAAAAGAAAGCGGCAGCAGCAGCGGAATTAGACGAGGAGAGGTCGGCTATGGTGAATGCGACAAAGGCGTTTGGAGCGTGCTACCAGTGTGGAAAGAGGGGGCATAAGGCGATATACTGCTACGAAAATCCGCGAAGCAGGAACTACAAAGGCAAAGCGTTGGAGAACGATAAAGGAGAAAATGGGGGAGCGGAGTGGCAGCAGAAACGGGGTTTTGGCGGCAAGTGCGACTATTGTGGGCGCTATGGACATCGTGCCGCAGAGTGCTACTCCAACCCGAATAGCAGGAGCTACAAGGGTCCGTCGCAGCAGAGGAATGTGGCGGCAAAGGCGAATGTAGCAGAAGCGGAAAAGGAAGATGTGATTTTTGGAGGAGCGCATCTTGCGAACGTGGTGCGTTTACCAAAGGAGGTTCGGCAGACGGACGATCGTGAGAAGACGGCATGGTTCATGGACAGCGGATGCACGCGTCACATGACATTCAGGTCAGATTGGATGGAGAATGTGAGGGACTCGAGTGAGGATTATATACTGCAAGGTAACAGCGGGAAGTTGCCAGTGACAGGAGAGGGTGACGTGGTGCTGCAGAGTCCGTATGGAGAGGTGAAACTGGACAGTGTGCTGCTGGTTGAGGATTTAAAGGTGAATTTGGTCAGTCAGTCACAGCTTGATGACTTGGGGTGCAAGATATTTTATGACAGTGGAAAGGTTACAATGTTTGGCCCAGAGTGGGAGAAGTACGCCGAGGGTTACTTCAGTGACGGATTTTATGAGATGAACGTGATAGCGACGAATGATATGGATGAGATCTATGAGGATCCTGAGTATGGTGAAATGGGAGAATTGGAGAAGTTATCGACTAAGGTTGATGAGAGTGAGGACACGGATGATACGGCAGCGAGTGTGGAGGCAGCAGTGAAGCAGAAAGAGGAGATAGTCGCCATGGAGGCAGCAGCAGTGAATGGTGGAGATGGAGTTGGTGTCAACACTTTTGCAGCAGCGATCGTGGTTGAAGATGAAGCAGTAAATGAGAAGTATATGGGAGTTGAAGCTGTGAAAGGGGACATCCTGGTGAAGGGATCAAAGGAGAAAGCAACTGCAAAGGGGCGAGTGCTTACGAAGGAGGAACACGTTGAGGGGTACGAGACCCGAGAGGTGTTGGGTGTTAAGATGCCGAGGAGAAGTGAGAGGCTTAAGAAAATGTCTCAAGGTTTGGACGTCAAAGCGCTCAAATTCAAGACACGTAAGGAGAGGTTCAAGGTGGAGGACCTGCAGGAGAGCTTGAAGCCGACTTAGACCCTGTGAAGGCTACAAGAAGCAGGGGAGGAGTGCGAGTGGAGTTCGTGGTTGACGAACCACAGGGGAGATTGCTAGGGTTGGTTCGATGAACCACGAAACCTACGGCGAGATGCGGAATGACGGCGTAATGGAGTGCGTGGGAGATTTTAGATCTAAGACGGTGGAAATCGACCTACGGTGGAGAATAGAAGCTACGGCGTGAGAAGCGGGAAGGAAATCGAGAAGGAATGTGCAGGAAGGAGGAATAGAGAAGGAGAAGCATCAAGAATGAGATCGACGGGGGAAATTGTGGTTCAAGCTTGAGGCGCGTTCGAGAAGGTTCGAGATTCGGACTCAAGAAATGTTCGGTGCATTCGGTTCGGTTCCGTGTGCGACTCGGGGTGAAACGAGGCACACGCGGTTACTTGGGAAACAAGTGAAGTTACGAATCGCATTTTGTGTCTTGCCTGACCATAAAACTGCTTGTACTCATTCTGGAAATCACAACATTGGACAACATTGAGATTCTGAAATTGCTGAAGTGTGTATTGACAACTTCAAGTAGAGCTGCGCATATCGTTGGATTTGGGAGATCGTGGAGAACACGATAAGCAATAGCAAGTAGACTATTGCCGACTAAGGTGTTTACGATCCTAAGAACTGCTGCTGCTGCCACTGGCACTGCCTCTGCAACCGCTCACAACCCCCTTCAACACCTCAACAACAGTAGCAGCAACAGCGGCGCATAGCACGCAGCACACACGCGATCCCACAGCCACGGAGGCGGGCTGCTGCTCCCCGCCTCACACCACGCCCAGCGCCCGCGAGTGGGACGCGCGCGAGCGGGCAGCGTGGGGGGCTGGGCTGACCTCACCGCGCACGCCCTGCCTGGGTCAAGCGAGCGGCAGTGGCTTGATGACGAGAGGCACAGCCTTGGCTCCGACGACAGGCACGGCCCTTCCACCGCCCGCAGCCCGCCCAGCCACGGCATGCCGAGGGGTAGGGGGAGTGACTGGCAGCATGGGGGAGAGGGGAGGGCAGAGGGACGAGGAGGCGGAAGGGGAGGCAAGGCGAAGCAAGAGCAGGAGCAAGAGAAGGAGCAGCAGCAATCGTCCCTGTGGCCTTGCTCTGATGATCCCTGCGCCCCTCTTGCCTGCGTGGCCCTCGCTGCCTCGCACCCCCTCCGCCCTGCTTCTGGCGTCTCCTCTTTCACCCCCGCCTGGGACCCCTCCTCTCTACCTTTTTCCTGCCCGCCCTCCTTGGAATCTGCTTACTCTGCCGCCTGCCCGCCTACTATGGCGCCTGCTCCTGCTGCACTACCAGCTATAGCCCAATCCGTGCAGCTTGGCTCGGCAGCGGTGTTGGATCCGGCCGGTATAGGTCCGGCAGGGCTGCCTGTAGACGAGCCCAGGACAGGTCCGGGGAGACCCGGGAGGTTTGGCAGACGAGGAACGGAAGGGTGGGGGAAAGGGAGGATAGTGGAGGAGGGGACGGAGGATATGAGTGAGAACTCTTGGGAAGATGAACGGGGGAATAGGGCTATGAGGAGAGATGGAGAAGGAGCAGAAGGAGGGGAAGAAGCACAAGGACAAGGGTGGAGTATGCAGCGCGAGTGGGACAAGGAGCATGATGAACGGTTCAGAGCGGTGGTGAGGATGCTGGGGTCGGGCACGCAGGGCAGGAGGTTGCTGGGGGCCGTGGGGCTGGGCGAGCAGGTGCTGGCAGACCTGGCGAGGCGGTGGCGGTGGCGCGAGGTGAAGGCGCTCTCTGCCGTGCTGCGCCATGCTGTGGACGCATGGCAGGAGCATGCTGACATGGTGAGTGGCAGGATTGAGCATGCCTCACTCACATTGATTGATGCCTCACTCACATTGATTGATGCCTCACTCACATTGATTGATGCCTCACTCACATTGATTGATGCCTCACTCACATTGATTGATGCCTCACTCACATTGATTGATGCCTCAATTACACCCATGCGTCACACCCACCATGCCTCCATCGCATCTACCATCCAATGTGCCCCTCACTCAACCCCACTTGCTTCGCCTTGCCTCCCTCTCTTCCCACCCCAAGTCGTCAGTGCTCTCGTGTCAAATCAAGCTTAGCCGTCCCGTTTCCCTCCCCTTTGGCCCCGGCTCCCCCCGGGCAGGCACGTTGGGTGTGCAATCTCATCCCAGTGCATCTCATCCCAGTGCAATCTCATCCCAGTGCATCTCATCCCAGTGCAATCTCATCCCAGTGCATCTCATCCCAGTGCATCTCATCCCAGTGCAATCTCATCCCAGTGCAATCTCATCCCAGTGCATCTCATCCCAGTGCAATCTCATCCCAGTGCAATCTCATCCCAGTGCAATCTCATCCCAGTGCATCTCATCCCAGTGCATCTCATCCCAGTGCAATCTCATCCCAGTGCAATCTCATCCCAGTGCATCTCATCCCAGTGCAATCTCATCCCAGTGCATCTCATCCCAGTGCATCTCATCCCAGTGCATCTCATCCCAGTGCATCTCATCCCAGTACAATCTCATCCCAGTGCATCTCATCCCAGTGCATCTCATCCCAGTGCATCTCATCCCAGTGCATCTCATCCCAGTGCATCTCATCCCAGTGCATCTCATCCCAGTGCATCTCATCCCAGTGCATCTCATCCCAGTGCATCTCATCCCAGTGCATCTCATCCCAGTGCATCTCATCCCAGTGCATCTCATCCCAGTGCATCTCATCCCAGTGCATCTCTTTCCCTTCCCCCCTACCTGGGCAGGCCAGGGCGGCAGTGCAGGACCGACAAGCAGTGGTGGAGGGCTACCTGCAGTGCGCCGCTGCGTGCTCGCACGCGCCCGACCTGCACGTGCTCTTCCTGCTGCGCCTCGCCCTCGCCCACCGCCACCTCGACCCCCTGGGAGGCACGGCGGAGGCGGGGCAGTGCTGCGTGGCCGCTGCTGCTGTGGCACTGCAGTACCTGCTCGCCCTCCGCCCCCACCCGCCCCGGGATCACTCTAGCAGTGACGGTGGCGAGGGTGATGATGGTGCCATCGGCGCCCGCAGTGTCACCACAAGCACCACCACCACCACCACCACCACCACCACCACCACCACCACCACCACCACCACCACCACCACCACCACCACCACCACCACCACCACCACCACCACCACCACCACCACCACCACCACCACCACCAGCAGCAGCAGCACTGCCACGACCAGTACAACAATCACGATGGGTCCAGGCACAAGAGGCAATGAAGCAGGCGACGAGGCAGTGGCAGCGGGGTTCTTCTCTCGGGGTGCAGGAAGGCAGCGCAGCAGCGGGGCGGTGTGGGGGCAGCAGCACGTGGCGGCGCTGGCTCGAGTGTGCCCCGACCTGCCCCTGCTCGCCCCAGGGCTGCTCCGAGCTGCCTCCAACCGAGCCACTGTGAGGAGCAAGAGGAGGAACAGGGGGGGGCAGAAGAGCAGTGGCGGCAGCGGTGGAGAGGAGGAGGAGAGGGTGGTGGTGGCGGGGCGGGTGGCGGGGTACCTGCACGTCAACCCCCTCTTCATTGCCTCGCTCCTCGAGGAAGCTTCCTGTCTCTTCGCCTCGGCCGGCCTGCATTCCTTCGCCGTCCACCTGCAGGAGCTGCTGCTGCCCTTCTGGAAAGAGCAGGGAAACTTCTCCGCAGCTTCCCGCTGCCACCGGCGCTTGGCTGCCTCATACCTGCTGCTGACTCAGAGGCCGGGAGGGGGCGGGGAGGAGGGGGTGAGGGAAGGCGGGTGCCACCAGTCCCTCCAGTCGAGTGTGCACGGTGCGAGCTTCTTCCTGGTGGCCTTCTATGGCGAGCGGTTTGGGGCGGGGTTCAACGGACGGCAGTTCGTGTACAAGGAGCCGCGGTGAGTGGGGGCACGGCAGGGCAGCGCGTGGTGGGGTGGGGTGGGCTTGTGGGAAGGATGTGCTGATGGGAAGCTCAAGGGACGTGCCATTTGCAGTCAACTGTCCATACAGTTTGACAGTCACTATGTTCCATGCTCAACCCGCTGTTCTTCCACCATCCCTCCACTCCTCCTCCCACATCTCCCTCCACCTCCCTCCCTCCCCAGAGACACGTCAGCAGGGGACCTGGTGAGGCGGCTGAAGGGCATCTACGCCCGCATCCTGGGCAGCAGCACCTCGCTGCGCATTATCACATCGCCCATAGTCACACCCGACGACCTGCGGCACTCACAGCTGTGCACCGTGCAGGTCGTGCCAGTCTACCCCGCCCCAGTTGACCCTCCCCCAGGCCTGCCTGAGGGGGAGGAGGGGCTGAGGGAGGGCAAGGAGGGCGCGGCGAGGGGCGACCTGGACGAGCTGTTTGGCGCCAGCGGCGGCGGCAGCGGGCCTCTCAGGAGCTTTCAGTTCAGCATGCCGCCTTCGGCTCTTGCAGCTGCTGCTGCTGCTGCAGTTGAGGGGCTGGTGGAAGGGGGAGGCGAGGGGGGGGCGGGGGAGGAGGTGACGAGGCTGCTGGAGCTGGGATTTGGGGGCGCTGCGGGGGCAGGCTATGGCATGGGCAGCGGCGGTATGGGCAGCGGCGGTATGGGGGATGTTTCCAGCGACATTGTGAGTGGAACTGCATTCGGGCGGGGTGCGGTGTTCCCCGTGTGGCGGCACCGCATGGTTCTGACGGTGCATGCGCGCTTCTCGTCGCTGCAGCTGCACCTGCCAGTGGTGGCCACCCACAGCAAGGAGGCGTCCCCCCTGGAGCTCGTCTTGGATGAGAGCCTGCAGTGGACCCGGCGCCTCTCCCAGCTGGTTGCCACGTGGCGCGCTAAGACTGGCCGGAGCTTGGAGGCAGATGGGATGAAGAAGGGGGATGGTGGGGGGAGAGGTGAGTGTGGTGTGCAAGGGTATGATTTGGATGAGGATGATGTGTTGTGGGGGATGGGGGGGCGGGGGCGGCGGGGGAGGCGGAGTGGGAGTGGCGGGGGGAAGGGTGAAGGGGGGGGAGTGTGGCGTGTGTTGCTGCAGTGGCAGCGGCGAGCCTGGATGCCATGCAGGAGGTGCGGGCTCTTGAGCTACTGCGCTCCCTCAAGGAGCGCCCTTCAGGTAGGGAGGGGGGAAAGGGTGGAGGAAGCGGAGGAGGAAGAGGGGAAGATGAGGCAGGAGAGATTGCGCGGACAGACGAGGCAGGAGAGATTGCGCGGACAGACGAGGCAGGAGAGAGAGGGACACGCACAGGTACAGGGGAAGGCACAGGAGCAGGGGGAAGCGGAGAGGTGGGAGGTGCAGGCGAGGGGAGGAGAGGTGGGTCGCGGTGGGCGGAGGGTCTGGCGAGCCGGCATGTGGCGCGGGCCATGGAGGGGGTGGTGGCGGCGGCAGAGGCGGCACGGGAGGGCGTGGAGGGCGTGGGGAAGCCGATGGCGCCGCTGCTGGCGTGGCTGGAAGACGCCGCTGATGCCACCCCGCCTGAGACCCTTGCTGCCCTCGCTAGGTACGGGCTGCTGGATGGGGGAGGTGGAGGCGAGGGAGTGTGGGAGGCGAGGGGTGTAGAAGTGAGGTGCGGGGATGAGGGTTCTTCTGCTGCTGCTGCTGCTGCAGATGGTGCTGCTGATGGCGATGCCACTCCCTCCTGCGCTCATCCCACGCCAAGGGAGCTGGCCCGAGCGAGAGAGCAGCGCGAGGCAGAGCGGGAGATTGCAGCAGTGGCAGCGCTGGCAGCGGCGGCGGCAGCAGGAGGCGAGGAGGCGGTGCGAGTGGGCAACGCGCTGACGGTGTTGTGCCAACACATTACAGTGGCACGGTCATCGCACTCCCATTCGGCCTACAAGCCTGCTCAGCTTCTGGAATTTTGTGGGGAGGTTTTTCAACACGTTTTCTTCAAACCCTCAAAGTTTCAGAGTTTTTCAAGCAGTTACCAAGGCATGACAACATTTTATGTTTCAAGACTTATGGCATCCCGGAAGTGTGTGTTACTCCTTTTTGGTAACACCCGAGTTCACCATTTCGGCTGCTGACTCGTCTACCGAGATCTGATTGGTCTGAAATTCGGTCTGGCAGTCCTTTGCCCCGCTGTGCAAGTGGTCACCAAGTTTCAGAACGATCCAACATCTGAGCATTGCGTGACAGCTGCCGAAATTCACTGTTCCGTAGTCATGGTGCACTGTTGGCAGCATTTCCCTTGCCACCCTTTCATTGTTGTCATGCCAATGGTGCAGGGACAGAGAATGAGACAAGAAGTACAGGTGGTCAAGTGGGACTCTATAACCCTCCTTTTGAGAAGTGTGGTCTTCCTGGAAGCAACTTGCAAGAGGGTGCAAGTGGGAAGACAAGCTGACTCATGTTGGCTTGACTCACTATTGGTAGCCTTGAGTACAGCTCTGAACATCCAAGTGTGGTTGGCTTTGCTGACCTAGCTAGGACGTTTCCCATTCTTCTCTAGCCTTTCTCCCCTAGGACTCAACCTTCTCTGAGTTCCCAGGATGACCCAACCCCTTATGAGTCCCCTAGGCAATGTTGTACTCACCTCTTCCTTGCATCAATGAGAATACACGTTTTTTTCAGCCGAGCTTACGTTTTCGTTCACTGCGTAGTGCACACACCTCTGATAATAGCAAGTAATATACCGTTGGAAAGCAGACACCTAAGGCTAACCGCTGTTCAAGTTTCAGCCTCATATGTTCTCGGAGCTGATCGTGACGGCGTTTTGAACAGAGGCGGTTTGAAGACGTCAGATTCTGCTTAGGCGGTTTCATGGGCATCCGCGACCCCTAAGTGGACTGCAGACTATAACAAGTGGTATCAGAGCTGTTCTACTCTGTTCGTGGGTGAAAATGGAGGCTGAAGGTTCTGCTCCAGCTGGTCCCAGTGGCAGTGGTGGCGTGAGAGGCGCTGGGGAAGCGGGAAGAGGCGTTGCAGGCGGATCTGCGCCAATGGCTTCAGTTTCAACATCAGCTAAGGATGATGTGAAGGCATTCAACCTGGAGAAGTTCTCTGGGGATGATTGGGCATCATGGAGCTTCAGGATGGAGCTCCTCTTCAACCATTATGGGCTGCTTGAAGTGATGGATGGAGAATTCAAGAGGCCTACGAGCGAAGGAGCGACCAAAGAATGGGATCGCCGGTCCAAGGATGGATTCTTCCTTCTCTCCCAATGCCTCTCATCCAACCAGCTGCACCACATCAAGCATCTCATCAAGGAAGCTGAGTGTGGTCCTAAGGCATGGAGGATATTGAAGGATGTCCATGCCCCCAGCAGCGAAGCAATGGTGGTGGTGCTCGAGCGACAACTCCATGCGGTGAAGGTCAACGAGGGTGATGCCGTACAAGGAGCGTTCGATCAACTCCGGGACCTCTATGTGAAGCTCTCAGCTGCTGGTGTGGACTACCCTGAGAAAATCAAGTGCTACAAGGCTCTCTCCCTGCTGCCGGAGTCGTGGGGGCCCTTGGTGGTCAACCTTAATGGGATGAAGGACTCGTGGTCCCTTGAGTGGATTCGCGCACAAGTTCTTCAAGAGGAGTTTCGGAGGAAGGAGCTGACCGCCGCTGCCGGTGAAGGTGGAGGCTCTGCCTATGGCATGAAGGGCTTCAAGGGGCGTGGCAGCAAGAAAGGGAAGGCCAAGGAAGGCTCTGGAGGGGAGCAGCATTCGGGAGGGAAGCGTGGCAACAAGGGAGGCAAGCGGTGTGGCGGCAAGTGTTGGTATTGCCATGTGGAAGGGCACCCATGGTTCAAGTGCCGCAAGCTACCTGATGGTTGGAGGCCTGGTCAGCCATCAATTGAGGGCTCCAAGGGTGTTCATGGAGCTATGGGAGAAGGCATGGGCAGTGAGGAGGGCGAAGGAGGTGCTGGCGGATACGGCGGCATGTTCTACCATGTAGGGGAGGCGTGCCCCGAGGACATGGTTGTGCCGGCCAGCAAGATTGCTCTTCACCGCTCCTCCCATTGGGTCATCGATACGGGAGCCTTCATGACCATGACCAACCGAGAGGATCTACTGGATGAAGTTAGGCCATCAAAGGCAGCCACCGTCGTTTCAGCCACCGGCCAAGTTGTACCCGTGCGTGGCGAGGGGAGAGCCATGTTCATGGGTGCGGATGGGAGGCTTGTGGGGCTGAAGCGTGTTCTCCTTGTTCCTGGATTGTGTGCCAACCTCCTCTCTACCAAGGCCCTAAGTGAGGCAGGGATGAAGATGGAGATGTTGGGCACAAAGGTTTTCAAGGCAACTCTGGATGGGCGCGTATTGTGGGACCTCCGAGGCGGCAAGGACATGCACCGGTCCATGTGGGAGATACCGGTGCTGCCATGGAAGGAGGCGGCTGCGCGCTTGGCTGCTGGAGATGTGAGAGGAGGGCGTGTTAACCACGTGGACAATGGAGGGGGTGGTGATGACAGTGATGGTGGGCTCCTTGGGCATGGAGGGGCTGCGCTTCCAAGTGTAACTCCTAGCACGGGTGAGACGGATTGGCTCACCGCACACCGTCGCTTTGGCCACGTGGCGCTACCTCAGTTGCAGCAGCTGTTTAAGGAGGAAAGAGTCAAGGGGCTGAGGATAAAGGGGGAGCCCAAGGAGGTGGGATCTTGTGAGACTTGCTTGACCAGCAAGTTTTCACGGTTTCCCTTCCATTCGGTGGAGGGGAAGTCGAGTGACCCGGTGGAGCTCGTGCATGTGGATCTCGTGGGACCCATGAAGGTGAAGGGAGATAGTGGGGCCCTGTATTCTATGACCATGGTGGATGACAACACAAGGCTCACCTGGTCCTTTCCACTTGCAAAGAAGAGTGATGCTGCAAGGGTCATCATTGAAGAGTGGCTGCCCATGGTGGAGCGAGAGAGCGGCAAGCGGGTGAAGGCGATACGTAGTGACCGTGGTGGGGAGTTCTTGGGAGCGGAGTTCCGGAGCTGGCTGAAGCGGCATGGCATCAAGCAGCAGCTCACCACGGCCTACACCCCTCAATCCAATGGCGTGGCAGAGAGAGCGAACCGGACCATCTTGGAGGGCGGGAGAACGATGTTGGTAGACTCGGGTCTACCCTTACGGTTCTGGCCCCTCGCTATTCGCCATGCCACCGTCATCAAGAACCGAGTATTGACTCATGTGGGAGGGCAGCATTGGGTCCCTATGGAGAAATGGAGGGGCAAGAAGCCTCTGGTGGATATGCTTCGAGTCTTTGGGTGCATGGGACTCGTGCACGTCCCTAAGGAAAAGCGTGACAAGCTTCAAGCGGCGGCGGTGTGAGCTGTTCATTTGGGACTTGCACAAGGGAGCAAGGGGTGGCTCATGTGGGACCCAATAGCCAACACCATCTTCACCACCAGAGATGCCAAGTTCATGGAGGGGCTCATGTTCAAGGAGTGGTTGGAGCGAGGGAGGAGCAAGGTCACCATTCCGCTCGGAATAGAGGTGGGAACGAATGACCCACTCTTCATTCCCATCGAGTTGTCTTCGTCTTCAGAGGTAACGGAGGTGTCACATGACTTGGGAGGTGCTGAAGGGGAGGCAGTAGAGGTGGAGGGAGTGTTGCAGCAAGAGAAGGCCCCTGTAGCTGAGAGAGGTGATGCCGAGGAGGAGGTGCAGCAGCCTACACCATCCCCTACTCTTCCACCAAGGCGGACAACCCAAGGGAAGCGTGGTGCTGTCCGTGGTGGAGCTAAGGAGAGTGCAGCCAAGGAGAGGCCCAAGAGAGCTGATCACCCAAGAGATTTCCTCAAGTATGAAAGGCTTGGGGGTCCCAAGGCATTGCTGGTCCAGGAGGAGGAAGATGATGAGGAGAATGGAGCCGAGGGAGAGATGGAGCAGATTTGTTGCTTCGGTGTCAACTTACCTCATGAACCGGCTTCGATGGAGGAAGCACTTGCTGGAGATGATCGAGAGGCTTGGTTGGCTTCAAGGGAGGATGAGTTTAAGAGCCTCATGGAGAATGGAACGTGGACCCTCACCAATCTGCCCCCGGGAAGAAAGGCATTGGATTGCACGTGGATATTACGTGTGAAGACCGATGCGGAGGGGAAGTTGGAGAGGCGCAAAACAAGACTTGTGATCAAGGGTTTCCAGCAGAGGGAGGGGGTTGACTTTAAGGAGGTGTTTGCTCCTGTTGCCAAGGCTCCTACGCTCCGGGTGTTGCTGGCAGCAGCTGCCGTTTGTGGTTGGAAGGTGGAGCAAATGGATGTGAAGACGGCTTTCCTCTATGGCGTGGTAGATGAGGAGATTTACATGAAGCAGCCAGAGGGGTACGACGATGGGAGCGGACGTGTTTGCAGGCTCAACAAGGCCATCTATGGCCTCAAACAAGCTCCAAGGTGCTGGTATGCAAGGCTGGTGGAGGCGTTGGAGGCTCTTGGCTTCAAAGTTAGCGGGTGCGACGAGAGTCTCTTCATAACCGAGGGGGATGAGGAGAAAGTGTTTCTCCTTGTCTACGTTGATGACATTCTCCTCTTCTCTCCATCCCTGGAGAGGATCAAGGAGGTGCAAGGGAAGCTGAAGGAGACCTTTCAATGCAAGGCCCTTGGACCAGTGGGGTATTACCTTGGTCTTCACGTGGAGCGGGACGAGGTGAAGGGATGGTTGAGGCTTCACCAACACAAGTACCTTGCAGCCATGGGGGAGAGGTATGGGCTGGAGGAAGGGAGGATTGTAAAGACTCCACTACCCTCAGGATTTCAGCTACACCTTGATGAAGAGGAGGGTGAGGTGTTGGAGCCCGAGTTGCAGCGTCGGTTCCAGTCAATGGTGGGGAGCTTGATGTATGCTTCGGTCAACACTCGCCCCGATATTTCATTCGCGGTTTCGCAGCTGGCTCGTGTGGTGTCTAGGCCCCTTCAAGAGCACCTTGATGCAGCAGAGAGGCTGGTGAGGTACTGCATGGCAACCTCAAGGGTGGGGCTGCAATATTCAGTGCATGGGCAGCTGAAGCAAAAGGGAGTGGAGGAGGTGAGCACGAAGACCGGTGCACCTGCAAGGCGTGGACACTTGTACCTCTCGTGCTTCACCGATGCTACCTGGGCAAGTGACATCAGTGATGCAACATCCCACGGTGGCTATGTATGCTGTGTTGGAGGGAGTCCAGTGAGCTGGAAGTCTAAGAAGCAAGGGGAGATAGCTCACTCATCAACGGAGAGCGAGTACATGGCGTTGTTTCATGGGGTGAAGGAGGTGGTTTGGATGAGGAGGTTGCTTGAGGAGTTGGGGCAGGAGCAAGAGGGTCCTACACCTGTGTTTTGTGACAGCCAAGGAGCAATTGCAATGGCTCGCAATGCTGTGCTCCATGGGCTGAACAAGCACATGCATATCAAATGGCATTGGGTGAGGAAGGAGGTGAAGAAGGGCACGGTCTCCTTGCACTACATCAACACTACCAAGCAACCTGCAGATTTTTTGACGAAGCGGCTTGCAGAGCATCAGCATTGGACCTGCGCCACCTTGTGTGGCATGTCCTTCAACTAAGGGAGGCAGCTTCAGGGAGCAGCTAAGGGATGAATGAGAGCACGATGAGGGGGAGTTTGTTGTGCCAACACATTACAGTGGCACGGTCATCGCACTCCCATTCGGCCTACAAGCCTGCTCAGCTTCTGGAATTTTGTGGGGAGGTTATTCAACACGTTTTCTTCAAACCCTCAAAGTTTCAGAGTTTTTCAAGCAGTTACCAAGGCATGACAACATTTTATGTTTCAAGACTTATGGCATCCCGGAAGTGTGTGTTACTCCTTTTTGGTAACACCCGAGTTCACCATTTCGGCTGCTGACTCGTCTACCGAGATCTGATTGGTCTGAAATTCGGTCTGGCAGTCCTTTGCCCCGCTGTGCAAGTGGTCACCAAGTTTCAGAACGATCCAACATCTGAGCATTGCGTGACAGCTGCCGAAATTCACTGTTCCGTAGTCATGGTGCACTGTTGGCAGCATTTCCCTTGCCACCCTTTCATTGTTGTCATGCCAATGGTGCAGGGACAGAGAATGAGACAAGAAGTACAGGTGGTCAAGTGGGACTCTATAACCCTCCTTTTGAGAAGTGTGGTCTTCCTGGAAGCAACTTGCAAGAGGGTGCAAGTGGGAAGACAAGCTGACTCATGTTGGCTTGACTCACTATTGGTAGCCTTGAGTACAGCTCTGAACATCCAAGTGTGGTTGGCTTTGCTGACCTAGCTAGGACGTTTCCCATTCTTCTCTAGCCTTTCTCCCCTAGGACTCAACCTTCTCTGAGTTCCCAGGATGACCCAACCCCTTATGAGTCCCCTAGGCAATGTTGTACTCACCTCTTCCTTGCATCAATGAGAATACACGTTTTTTTCAGCCGAGCTTACGTTTTCGTTCACTGCGTAGTGCACACACCTCTGATAATAGCAAGTAATATACCGTTGGAAAGCAGACACCTAAGGCTAACCGCTGTTCAAGTTTCAGCCTCATATGTTCTCGGAGCTGATCGTGACGGCGTTTTGAACAGAGGCGGTTTGAAGACGTCAGATTCTGCTTAGGCGGTTTCATGGGCATCCGCGACCCCTAAGTGGACTGCAGACTATAACAGACGGACTATGTGGAGGCGCTGAGTGCGGTGGTGCAGGCGCATGAGAGGGAGATGGGGTGGGGGGACGAGGAGGCACACGAGGAGGTGAAGGCGCGCGCCAAGGGGATGATGGAGGAGCTGTACCTCTATGTGCCGGGCATACGACCATGGGACCTGGTGTGACGAGCAGCCATGGGAACATGCGATGCAGGCTTGCAGGTGCAGCAGTTGTGGTTTGACGTTGAAGTTGTGGAAGAGCTACTGGTATATATATATGTATGTACAATTTTAGGAATCAAGCCCCATTGGCTTGATGTGTTTATGTGGAACACAAAACTTGATCTACCATCATCCCTCCCACTGATATAAGACTTAGGGTCTTACGTTAGGATAATAAGAATTACAGAAATTGCCTTAATTTATCAGGCTATTTTATCCTGAAATCGCTAAAGTTAGGATGCCGTTTTAGGGGATAGGGCTGAAAATCAGGATTTTGATTTTTTTTTTTTTTTTTTATCGCACCGTAACATCAGCAATCTGTTGCTTGTGGGTACTGGAGTTTCAGTACAGCAGTGTACTTGTAGCACCGATGCTTCAGGATTCTACTGAAAATCGCACTGAAATCCCTTATACCAAAAATAATTTATGGGGAGAAGAGATCAAACCTACACTACACACAATTACAGCGTTAATTTTCTTCTTCCATTGGTATACAATACCGCAGCAACGCCACTGCAATCGATACATCATGTCACTATGGACACGCCAATCAGTATGCGCCGCTATCTACATGATGCCGTACAACGCGCCTCCCCCCCTGCCCTTGAATGATGTCTTGTATCCAAGACGTTCACCTTATCCGCGGGTGTGAGAGGAAACGTTATGGAACGCCACGCCACCCTCCCCTCCCCGTCGAACCGCGACTGCCTAGCCAGCTAATACACTCCTTTGTCGAGGGGCCATGGGTTGTGATCTGGTATGGAACCTTCTGGATCAACCCAGTTTCCCATCCCCTTTGTCCCTGTCCATTCTCTACAAGCCATTCGTGGAGTAGTTCATTCAATATTCTCGTTCATCTTTCTACGTTTCTTTCTTAGTTTCTCATCAAGGTGTCTCTAAGAGTGGCTTTCTGGTGACGGGTCTTGATTTCTTGCGTGCCAAGTGTCACGCAATTAATAAAGGCAGCGCTAGGATAAGTAGATATTATCTATAATTGTGTGACAGAATAAAGTAGCTAGGAAGCAGAAACGAGGATAGGTGCGGATAGGCGGTAACGAACTCGAGTAGAGCCAGCGGGAAGCGGGAATCATCGAAAAGCAGCAACGGTAGCAAGTGTAACGGTAAATGCCAACACAATACTTAGCAGAGCCGAGAGCCAGATGCAGACTGCTTGCTTGTTTGTTTTCCCAATTGGCTAAAGATTTCACTTCCATCCTAGCTAGGGAAGCCAGTTCAAGCAGCATTCTGCCAAGCTAACGACCCAGCTGAGGTACATTGCCTAGACTTTTCAACAAACAAGCAAGAGATGAATGACGCAAGCGACGCCAGGATGGCGCGCTCATGATATCAGTTTACGATCCGAGGGAAGAAGCGAACCTACGTCGAGACGCAGTGAATCGCCGACGCATAGAACACTGCACCAACGCGAGCGCATGAGAACGAGGTGAGAAAACGGAGTTAAGCAGCCACCCGCTTCAGATCCGGGGACCGTGCCGCCAGACGATAAATGGGTTAAGGAAGCGCAAGGCAGATGGAGGGCGCAGGCCATCGGAGAGTCGCCGTGGAGGATGCCAGGAATGAGCGAAAACGCTGCAGCGCCGCCGCTACAGTGGAGTAACAAGGGTTCGGACATGCGGCCCAGCCCCCGCAGCAATCGGGAGATAGTGACGAGCCAAGCCGCCATAGGCATACATGAAGAGGAAGAGGAGAGTATCCCGCTGGGACGCCGGTGGAGAAACGGTCGCTACCGAAGGTTGAAGTAGCCGAACGATACACCGGAATTCCGAAGTGGGACCAACGCTGAAGAACTACGTTATGCAACTGGAGACGGCGCAGTACTGTTAGGAGTGCGACGGATTCGACCCCTTGCGCAAGATGGTTGCAACTCTAGCGGGTGAAGCGACTGACCGATTTGTACAGCTGCTAAAAAGTCGGCAACGGTCCTAGCATTGCCGAGCAAGAAGGATCCGTTCGTGCTGTACTCGGATTGGAGTAGCGCTGGGATGGGGACAATCTTATGCCAGGAGAAGGACAAGAAAAAGTGGTGGATTTCGCGAGTCGCAGCTGCAATCCTACCAAGGATGAGGGGAAAGGATTGGCAGCCGTATGGGCAATCACGCACTTCCGCGTGTATCTCCAAGGAAGGCCGTTACCGCTAGTATACGATCATCAGCCGCTGACTTGGCTGATGACTAACCAAGGGCTCACAGGGAGGAACGCTCGACGGGCCATGAGGCTACAAGAGTATGACTTTACTATTAAGCACCGGTCGGGAAAGAACATGCAGCATGTAGATGGGCTCTCGTGGAATCCGGCCTTAGAGAGACCTACCGCGTGCCTCGTGGCGATGGCTCAAAAGATTGACCAGGAAGGAGCGAGGAAGGGCAAGGAGAGAGGGCCGGAGGTCGTGTGGGAGAACCAAGAAGTGTTGCGATGGGTGCAAGGAAGGACGGGAGAAGAAGGGGAGTTATTGGAAAGGGTGAGAGCGAGGGGAGCTCATTACCGCAAGAATTCTTCCGCAAGATGGTCGTAATGTAGCGGGTGAAGCGGAGACATTCTACCGGATGGTGCGGAGCAAAGTACCAGAAGAATTGGCGGAAGGGCTGATTAAGAACCCGATCGACCGATTCGTACAGCTGCTAAAAAGGGAGTTTGTAGGGCAGACGAGAGCCCGACCGGAGGAATTCAAGGAGTTCCGCCGACAGAAGGAGGAATCTCTGCTGTCGTACTTCAATCGCCTACTGGAGTTGGTGGAGGACTTTGAGAAGAGCGACGAACGCCTGTTGGTGCGGAAGTTCGTGAAGGGACTGGACGAAGAGCTGTGCCCGGTAGTTTGGACGGCGGTATACAGGATCGGAGCGGACGTAACCTTGAAGAAGTTTACGGAGTGGCGAAACGCACCGAGCACGCCCAAAGGTTGCTAGAGCTGGACGACGGGCCGATGAAGCAGAAGGACCGGACTAGTTGGGCAGCAGCCGCGGTGCTTGAAGGAGAGAGGAATACAAGGGAACGCGCAGACCCGAGGAGATGTCATACATGCGGAGAGGCAGGGCACTTGAAGAGAGATTGCCCTAGCGCCCCGATCTGCGACAGCTGTGGGAGAAGGGGGCACCGCGTGAATGACTGCTACCATGGGAAGGCGGGGGCAGAGGGCAGGTCAAAGGAAGACTTACAGGCGGAAATCCGTAAGTAGCAGGCACGGCTAGAGCGCATGCCGAAACCGGGAGCCAGCAGTCAAGCGATGCTGGCCATTGAAGAGTTTGCGGAAGATGAGTTACAGGAGGAGGAACTGGTGCGGGAGTATGGATTTTTGGCGCACCCTAGGCCGGAGAGGTCAGAGGAGTCGAGCACAATCGTACGAAGGGAACAAGGACAAGCTCGAAGGGAAGGGGCGACGAGCAGTGAGATGCGGAGGCACCCTAATGAGAGAATGGTGTGCCAGGCTTCGGTTCTGATCGCAGAAAAAGGAAGCCTGACGGTGGGAGGACTACCAGTGGGGCAAGGGATCATCGATATTGGCGCCGATCACGTCATCATCGAGAAGGGCCTGGCGAAGCAGCTGCGGCTCGACCTGTCAGAGATGCAAGTGGAGAGGGGCATCCTCTTAATGACGGCGGAAGGAGGGGAGCCGAAGTGGATGCCCAGCACTAAGAGGCCCGTGGAGATCATGCTACTACCACGCACGGAGAAAGAATGCTGCATTCGTCTGAAGTGCGAAGCGTCGCAGTCCGAAGATTATGATGTGTTGGTGGGGATGGAGCTCCTGTACAAGGTGGGGGCAATGATGTGCACCTGGCAAGAGAAGGTGCTGTACTGAGTGCAATATTGGGACACAGAAAGCTCTATAGGAACCTTGCCGATGCGGTTCGTGAAGCAGGAACCCCGAGCGGCCTACAAAGCGGAGGAAGCAGACCTGGGAGGAGTACCCCGAAGAAGGCCAGAGGAGGATTGAGTTGTACGAGGCAGGGAGGAGGGTAACCGACTCGAAGGAGCGTGTGAGCAAGACGTGGTGCCTGCACAGGGCCTTGTGCATCCTAGAGCTGTATGGGGACATCAGGACTGGCCTAGCGGCCGCACTGAAGGCATGGTGCTTCGTGGGGCGATGGATACACGTGGAAAGGGACCCCGCAGTCAAGCTACTGGGAGAATACCCGCAGCAGATGTTGATCACGGCCATCCCAACAGAGGAAGAGGCGACTGTGCACGATGTGAGAGACATCACCAAGCAGGTGCTGGAGAGGTGGGGGCCGATCGACCTGGTGGTAGCCGGATGGGAGTGCCAAGGATACTCGAGAGCCGGGGAAGGAAGGGGAATGGAGGACCCTCGAGGAGCGTCGTTTTGAGACCTGGAGAGGGTGTTGCGCATGGTCCAGCAGAAGGAGAGGGAGGTGGTCTTCATCCTGGAAAATGTGGACATAGTGGATGACAAAAGGGAGCCGGTGAATCGAGCGTTCGAGGAAATACAAGAGGTGCTAGGCAGAGGAGTGCCGGTCGACGCGGCGCAACTGGGGTCTAGAGCTCACCCGCCGAGGAGGTATAGGCAGAATGGGGTGTCAGACGCCCTTCTGCGGCATTCGTTGGCCCAGATGCAGAGACCGCACCCTCGGCTAGTTAAAGACATCCTGGGGCCCAATCAAGTACCAGCACCGGTGACGGTCGAGGACCATCCATCCCAGTCAGTGTAATGTACCAGGGGAGCCCAAGAGAGCGTGGCCGACCCTGGCCTTGTTTGCCGACGCGAGGGGCTTTGTAATGGAGGGCAACTTGCCGGGCCCGGGGATGGTCTACGACTCACGCGCGTGAAGATGGGCAGCACCGACGGCGGAAGAAAGAGAGCTAGCGATGGGGCATAAGTGGGGAGCAACAGCTCACCCGGAAGTGACTGAGGCACAGAGGAGAGCCGCCTTAGGGAGAGCGTTGGACCTGAACGTGATGACCTGGATTATTGAAACCATCCGCATGCATATGAAGACAAAGGCAGTGCAACGAGAACTGGATGGTAGCCTGCGCTACCAAGACGAGAGGGAAGCAGCGTCAAGGAGGCAGCAACTGGAGAGTATCGAGGCACAGCGCACCGAGAGGATGATGGAAGAATGATCCTTCATGGCGATAGAAGCGGGCCAGAGAGGCGGAGCCGGAGCGACGGAAGGGGCAGAGACCGGAGTCAAGGAGACATAGGGAACCGAAGGGGCTGACCGGGAGATCGGCAGTGGCTGGGGGCAGCCGCGGCCGCAGCATTGAAGGAAGTCCTGCAGGAGCACCGGGGCACGTTTGCGTTCATGCTGAAGGAGCTCGGCCGGTGCAATGTGCAAGAGATGCGCATAGTGCTCAGCAGTGACACGCCCGCATATCACCGTAAGAGAAGAATGAGCCCCCTCATACCTTGGGTCTGTCATAGTCCCAACCCCCACTGACAGATCCTCGCTAAGGGCAGTACTGGGGTTCCTGGGGTATTATAGACGGTTCGTACCGAACTTCAGTAGGAAGGCTGCCGTGCTGAATAAGGTGTTACGGGAGGGGGAGAAGTGGCAGTGGGGAGAGGAAGAGCAGAAGGCGTTGACGCAGCTGACACAGGCCGTAAGGTCGGCAACGGTCCTAGCATTGCCGAGCAAGGAGGATCCGTTCGTGTTGTACACGGACTGGAGTAGCACTGGGATGGGGGCGATCCTATGCCAGGAGAAGGACAAGGAAGAAAAAGTGGTGGCTTTCACGAGTCGCAGCTGCAATCCTGCCGAGGCGAATTACAGCTCGTATGAGGGGGAAGGATTGGCAGCCGTATGGGCAATCACGCACTTCCGCATGTATCTCCAAGGAAGGCCGTTCACGCTAGTATACGATCATCAGCCGCTGACGTGGCTGAGGACTAACCAAGGGCTCACGGGGAGGAACGCCCGATGGGCCATGAGGATACAAGAGTATGACTTCACTATTAAGCACCGGCCGGGAAAGAACATGCAGCACGTAGATGGGCTTTCTCGGAATCCAGCCTTAGAGAGACCTACCGCGTACCTCGTGGCGATGGCTAAAAAGATTGACCAGGAAGGAGCGAGGAAGGGAAAGGAGAGAGGGTTGGAGGACGTGTGGGAGGACCAAGAAGTGCTGCGATGGGTGCAAGGAAGGACGGGAGAAGAAGGGGACATATCGGAAAGGGTGAGAGTGAGGGGAGCTCATTACCGCAAAAATTATTCCGCAAGATGGTTGTAACACTAGCGGGTGAAGCGTAGACATTCTACCAGATGGTGCGGAGCGAAGTTACAATCACTGCCAATATACGGACTGGTGTTCCGTTGGTCATTGGACCTGGCAGGAGAAATGTCACTGAGTCGGAGAGAGAAAAGGTATATCCTTATCATGATAGAACAGGACAGTAAATGGGTGGAGGTGAAGGCACTCTCGCGTAAGAACTCGGCCACAACTGCAGAAGCATTCGAGGAGCAAGTGCTGACTCGGTTCGGGGCTTGCGGGGAAGTGCTGACAGATGAAGGGACCGCATTCCAAGGGCAATTCGATCAATTGCTGAGAGAGACGGGCATCACGCACAGGAGGACCTCGAGATATCATCCACAAAGTGATGGGCTCACCGAGAGGTTTGTGCAAACATTGAAGAAGGGTTTACGGGTATACGGGGAGCAGTACAAGAGGGAATGGGATCTGAGGCTGCCCTGGGTGATGGCAGGATACCGATTCAGCAAAAAGGCCGCGCTGAAGGACCTGTTGCCATATTACCTACTGCTAGGGAGGGAGCCGATCCTACCCATCGATGCACCCAAGCTGCTGATGAACACCGTGCTGGTGGGGTCGGAGGAGAAGTGGGTGGCTGTGGCGGAGGCCCGGGCGAAATACATGAGGGAGGTGTTGCTAGCCCCCTTGGAGAACCTGCATGTAGCACATCTGCGAGATGTACGGAGGTACAAACAGAGGGGAGCAAGGAAGGAAAGCAGAGGGGAGCAAGATATACAGCCGGAACGAGAAGTGTATTTGAAGCAAGCCAAGAAGGACCTGATGGACATCAGCCTGAGCAAGGAGCGGTGGAGGGTGAAGGAGGTGAAGGAATCGGGAGTGATAGTGCTGGTGAGCGCAAAAGGGGAAGAGCGGAAGGATCATGTGACCAACGTGGCAGTGGCGAGACCCAGACGAGGGGAAGGAGACCTACAGAAGGAAGAGACTACATGCCTCTCTGTAAGCAGAACCAACGATCCATAGGCTAACCCAGGAGAGAGGAGCCGAGGAGGGGGCAAGTGAGGAGACAGAGCCAGAACCAAAGAAGCACAAAGAAGAGCCCAAGAATAGAGCCCAAGAACAGGGAATGGGAGATGGAGTCGGGTCCTAGAGGAGCAAGTGCCAGGAAGAGTCCAAGGACAAGGGAATCAGAGCAGGAGCTGGGTCCAAGAGGAGCAGAATTCCGACACAAGCCATTAGATCCCCCTCCTGAATATCCAGCAATGCCAGCTGAATCAGTCGTCGACAACAGTCCCTTCCCACCACTGATTCGCACACCCGGTGAATGCTCAAAAGCAACCGCGCAAGTGGGATCCCGGAAAGGACCCCCTACCAAGAAAGTGACGAGGCACTGTCATCACCGGACGAAGTTAAGTTTTGGCCGTGGGCCAAACAGCCCTGCCGGACCGTCAAATTTGAGGCAAGATCTGATCCAACCCACCGAGGCAACCCCTACCGTTCTTGTTTCAACCGCTACAGGTTCGTCAAATACTGAGTTGCCCGACATCGCAAAGGAACAATATCAAGAAGCGATGCTCTTAAAAAAAAAAAACAAAGACCATTGATTTTCCGTGGTTTATGATCTGTCAGACTTCGGTTGGATGTCCCTCCATGAAGTGTACAGTGTGCATGGAATATGGAGGTGCAGTGACAAACTACGGGAAGGGCAAGGGACTTACCGATTCAGGCGATGCGGAAACATCAACGTCGCCAGAAGCGCCGTGATGCCATGCGCAACTAGTTTTTGGCGATGGCGAAGATTAAAGACCAACATCGCATCGAGGATTATCTGAACGCGCGGGACGTCCAGAAAGAACGCGTTGAGGCCCTTTTGGAGATTCTAGTCTTCATCGCGAAGTCAGACGCACCCATTGACATGTGGGTGCAACTCGTCAAGCACCTCGCATCCCGTGGGACTCCGAGCTTCCCGAAGATCGCTTACAGCGCTTACTACACTACGTAAGGACATTTCCTCAGTTTTGATGTCTATTTATAAATTTAGTCCGCTAACTTGCAATCGTCTCGAGTACAGATTCCAAGAGCTGGTGTTTGCTATATCAATCTACCTCAAGGCACGACAACGCGAATACATTGACTCAAGCCCGTTCATCGGGTTGAGCTGCAATGTGAGCACAGACCGTGTGATACAAATAGCAGTAGGGCCAAATACAAAATTTACAGTTTTATAGCATGAAATTATTAAATTTCCTCGCCATTTTAATCAAGTCGAAGTGCTATATCGTCATGAACCAGAATTGCGCGAAAGTTTGTAGAGAGAGATTCGCTGCTAACATACAGAGGCAAATACAAGTCATTTGGCAGGTATGCCAGCACATCATGACTGAACGCGCTGCTAGTGAGCCGTTTGAGAGTCAAAGGAACCGAAATTGAATGTTGACTTGCTGCAAATTTGAAACTCGTTACAGTTTTGAACATTTTATAAATCAGAGATTAGACATGCCCTTACAACAACTCACTTTTTTCAAGGGGTGTCCTTATAATAGAGGACCTGATATAATCGCAGTGTTCCAGATAGAAATGCGTGCGCTTATCATAGGCATGTGCCTATACCCGAGGAGACGTGGTTTATATTTTGACACACCCCAATAGGCTAGGTGAGGGCATCACACAAGCAAGAGAAGCAACAACCCAGGGCAAATCAACTTGTCCAGCTACTAAGGCAAGTGGTCATAAGTCCAATCAATAAAAGAAACAAAGCAAGAGATGCAACCCAGGTGGTATGACTAGCCAGCCTCTGAGACAGACAACCACAAGGCCAGTTCAAGAGTTCATAAAAGTAGATAGCAACAAGCTGGGTGTTTAGACAGGGTGTCTAAACCCCAAGCTGTCTGAACAAGTTCAAAATGCGAACAGATCACCAAGCGGGAGCCTTGGTTGAAGATATCTGCTGTATTTGCCGCTGAGGCCACAAAGACCAAACGTCCCTAGCCGCGTCCCTGTAGCTCTCGCAGCAAGAAGTACCGCAAATCACTTTGTTTCACTATGCTCTGCAGACGAGGCTCTCGACATAGGAGGATCATGGCTTTGTTGTGAGAAAACAAGGTCGAGGCAGATCTAAGCCGCTCACCTAGGTCAGTGAGCAAGAAAGTCAGCCTACGAAGTCCTGAGAAGCCATAGCGCCATCGTAGACCTTGGCCTCAGCAATTGACAAAGCCACAGATGACGCTCATGCCGAACTCCACAACATGGCTCCAAAGTCCTGGCTAAAATAGGTTGTAGGTATGTGAATGCTTCTAATATGAAGTCAGATGTGCATGATAACAAAGGGACTTACATAAACGTTTAAATCGTGCAGAGCACTCCAACTGTTCAGATGGTATAAATGACAATGTTTTAAGGCAGCGAAAAGCGTGGTGCAGCAGTAAGTGTGGGGCAGTAGTAAGTGTGGGGCAATAGTAAGTGTGGGGCAACAGTATGTGGGGTGGCAGTAGATGTGGTAGCGGCAAAAGTGGGGCAACAGAGAGTGAGGGATAGCAACATGTGCATGGCAGCAGCAAAGATGGGGCAACAACAAGTGAGGGGTAGCAGCATGTGTGTGGCAGCAACAAAGATGGGACAGCAACAAGTGAAGGGTAGCAGCAGCATGTGTGTGGCAGAAGCAAAGATGGGGCAGCAACAAGTGAAGGGTAGCAGCAACATGTGTGTGGTAGCAGCAAAGTTGGTGAAAGGTAGCAGCATGTGTATGGCAGCAGCAAAGATGGGGCAACAACAAGTGACGGGTAGCAGCATGTGTGTGGCAGCAACAACAATAGGGGGGCGGCAATAGGACTGGCAATAGAAGGGGTTGCAATAAAGGGATTGGCAATAGAGAGGGGGACAAGAGTGGTGGGATGAGGGGTGGGATGAGGAGTGGGCAGCCATGAAGGGGGGGGCGGCAAAGGGAAAAAGCCTCAGTACGGAAGTAGCGGCAATGTACCTATGGAAAATCTGGTCCCTACCCGGTGCTCGAATCCTTCATAAGAAGAACAAGATTGGTGTGCGTGTGAATCAAAATGAGTTAAATCTCTTCCTGGATTTGGCTTGTAAATTCAGACATTAATTTAGCTTTGAGAAATTAGACATTAATCTCTTAATTAATCCGGGAAGAGATTCTTAATCACTTTTCTAAGCTGAGAGGAAAGACTCTTTGAGAGGATAGGAAGGGTCTCACATCCGAAGCGTACGCGAAACTACTGCGACAAGAATACATCTCGTTAACCTACCTGAACGCAGCAGGGTGATGCATGGAGCATCTCGCATAAAAATATACTTTGTCTGTAACAGCCTCAAGTGGGCGGTACATCACGCACCAAAATCATGGTTGAATTGAGGTGGGAATAATGTCTAAATTAAGTAAGCTGAGAGGAAAGAGATTAATGCGTGTGAACCAAAATGAGTTAAATCTCTTCCCGGATTTGGCTTGTAAATTCAGACATTAATTTAGCTTTGAGAAATTAGACATTAATCTCTTAATTAATCCTGGAAGAGATTCTTAATCACTTTTCTAAGCTGAGAGGAAAGACTCTTTGAGAGGATAGGAAGGGGGTGGTAGAAACACAATCACGATTTTGAGGACTGTCAAAATTGTCGAAGGAGATTTGCAGCTTCAAATACGTTCGCTTTGACTGTCCCACGTCACTTTTCTATGCCAGCGATGAGGGTTCCCAACCAGGCCGGAACCCGAACCTAAGTCCTCACCTCCGCTGAAGGTTCGGGATGGAAGATTGGCGACCTGGCCAGGTGCGGCCAACGTCAAAACTTATCAAGTCCAGTTTCTTGACCCACCTGAACACAGCTTTGTCACTGAGTTCTGTTGCGTGTCATATCGGACAAATAACAAGAATCGGCGAAGCGTACGCGAAACTACTGCGAAACTTTGTCTGTAACATCACGCACCAATTCGCACATCCGCGTCTCCAACAATCTCACTTTATCAGCGCCCTATCTTTTTACAGCGCATTCGGTTGCATCACTGCACATAGAATCATTGAGCCACATGCGGAAATGCTGGTATATCACATCACATCCACTTACGGTAATAATTATATGTCAAAATGTTCTATACATCGTGTCCACAAGTTTTGAGCGTGTACAGATGTGTGAAACACAGTTCGTATAATTGGATGGTGAATAATATCATGGCATGAACTTAGCATGTCAGTCATGAACATATAGTGTGCTGTGTTATGATAAGGAGATGACTAATATCTGGTAGGTTATTGTGAACATTCCTGAAGGTCTTCTTGTAGCAAGCCACTTCATAACGAAGCAGCGCAGCTATACCAGTACCGCCATAGCTCATATAGAGAACGCGGAAGTCAAAAGAGTCACCCAAAGGTCAACAGTCTCGGAAGTCAATGGTCGCGATTGTTGTCCGTCTGTTGACCGCACTTAGAGGTTACACGATGCAATCTGGTAACTGTCGTATAAATAGTCGCGGTTACTGTAGCAATGCAATACAGTTAATAACGGAATGTACCCCTCAGAGTACATGGCTAGCTAGAATTTCTATTTAAACTCCTTGTATCTCTATCTTTACCATATTGTACACTTTCAACAATTATTAACAACGTCATTACAAAGATCTTTGTCTTCCCACAACTTGGCTAGACTTATCATATCCACTACAATTCTTGGTTATATCAACATGGTATGAGAGCACGGTTGGACTATAATGCCTGCCAAGCTTCTGTTCTTCCTAGAACAACTCTCTATTAACTCATCCATTATAAATACCTATTACAAGTCTGCATCACTATAACTCTTGAAGGAAAAGCCAATGCAAACTCTCTGGGCCATCAGCGGTGACACCCGTCAGCGCTGCTATCGTTGAGTAGCTCGTCGCACGCATCAACGCTCTTGAGATCCATCAAGCGATGAGCATCGACGGCTCAAGCTACGCAAGAGGAGTTGCAAGACTACCTCTCCCAGGAGAAGACCGTCGCATCAACTCCGAGAGGTCCTTCACCTTTGACAACCGTCAAGCTTCAGCTCTTGCGCATGACAGTCAACAACGCGCATAGTCAGAAGCAATAGCGACAATGACGCGCATAGTCAAAAGCAATAGCGAGAATGCAAACAAAATTCGACCTGACATCAAAGCTGAAGGCTTCAACTGCGTTCGACGGAAAATATTTCTACACGTGGAGTTTCGAGTTTAAACTCCTCGCTACAACCGCGCAGATCTGGATGTATTACGACGGAAGCTTACCTTTCCCAACGGAAGGTACTTCCCAGGAGAAGAACCAGTACTACCACGAGTCACTCCTCGCATGCACTGCCCTTCTCCGAAGTCCCTCCCCACCGATCACCTTGGCATCTGTTCCTTCAAGACGGAGTGGGCTCCAGCCCAAGTGTCTTGGGAGCACCTGCGCAACTCATACATGGCAACAGATCTAGTAACCATGAGGCGCCTGCTCAGCCAACAAAAATCAGTTAAAATGACTCAAGGGGAGAAAGCGGGACCATTTATTAATCGCTGCCGAAATCTGCGCGACCAATTCAAGAAGTGTGGTGGAAATGTCCCCGATGACATATTCGTCACCATAGTCCTTTCTGAACCAGGACAAGAGAGGCGACACTGCGAGTCCTTGCTTCGTGCTCGAGGAGCCATCTTCGAATCAGCACTCTCTGCCACGCTCCTTTCCGAGCAAAAGGAGATCGACCTGTACAATGAGAAAAATCAGCAAAAGGAAAAAGTTAGCATTCTACGTTGGTGCAGCTGAAAGGGAGTCCACGAGAAAAAGAGGTTCTTCTTCAAATACTGCAAGAAACCGGGTCAGACTACGGACCGATGCTACAAGCGAACGTACCGAGGATGCATCACCACCGGAGCAAGGACCTCAACTGATTTTGATCACAGGCGATGAGTCATTCTATCACCGAGTTCCGATGGAGGTCCTCCCCACCTCCGAATGGCCAGAAGCAGCACCGCCTCCAACTTAGGAGCTCCTGCCGATAACCGACGTTTCAATTCACGTCGCGGACACAGACGACGTCGCTGGCACCTCTGATGCTGAACTCCATCAGGCGTCAACCCAAGCCTTCGTAGCTGACGTACGCGCCGCCACCGACAAAGGACCTGTAGCACCACAAAGAGAGGAGGAGGAGAGGAATAAATATTACAAAAGGAATCCGTCGAGGCCGAAGTTATTGATACAAACTGACTGCTTCTACCTGGTGGCGACGTGCTGAAAGCGACTTCAGACAAATCGCCGTGCATCATCTGTCCGACCGCGTCGCTCGCCCGCGAGCCCTTCCCAGACTTTCTTCCAGGCTACGAATGGTACAAACCGCTCGAGAAGGTCTACAATGACTTTATGATACTTAGCCAAGAAGGGCTTGATGCGGAATACTACACGATGACCTTCATCGACGCAAGCACACGCAACGTCTGGGTCGTCAACGTCGACTGCCGCTCACACGCCTTCAACTGCTTCGTATTCTTGATGAAGAAAGCCGAACGCCAGTCAGGACTGAAGCTGAAAAGCTTCCAGACAGACGAGGGTTTAGAGTACTTCTCCACCGAGTTCAATGAGCTCTTCACCAAGAAGGGGATTGACCACCTGATGTCCCTGCCCTACGCACACGAGCAGTAAGGAGTAGCATAACGGACAAATAGGAGCCTCGCCACAAGGATGAGGGCCCTGATGAAGCAGTCTGGCATCCCAACAAGGGTTTAGCTGTTCGCGATGAACCATGCTGTTTGGCTGCACAGCTTGCTGTCGTCCCGAAGCCTCGAGAAGAACACCTCACCTTACAAGGCTTGGATGGGCAGAACAGCTGACACTCGTCTGCTTCGGGTGTTCGGCTGCATCGTACAGTACAGTTCTCATACGGCAAGGACCAGAAAATTCGCTGACTGTGTCAAAATAGCAGGCAGAACGAGGAGCCATAGCTAGGGTTTAGCTAGCTAGGCAAGAGAAAATAGGCAAAGGAGGGGTTGCACTAGCAAGCAGGTGGATACATATAGGAAACCCTAAGGGGCCATACTCACTATAGAGTACCCCACTGCAGGCTACACAAACTACACATTCTGACACACCCCCATAGTCAAAGTGGGGTATGATCAGCACAACAAGCAGCAGTTTATAGTTCACAAATTATAAGCAAAGCTAGAGGCTATCATAGAGGGCAAGTAAGGAGGAGGAGGGACTATCAGAGGAGAGGAGGTAGTGGGCGGCAGCTGAAGCTGCTGGCACACGGCGCAACTGGAGCAACTGGCACACGGGCAACTGGAGCAACTGGCACACTGGCAACTTAAGCAACTAGCACACGGGCAACTGGAGTAACTGGCTCCGTGGCTAGACGAGCGGCAGGAGCAACTGACTCTCGGGCGACTGGAGCAACAGGCTCACGGGCGATTGGAGCGACGGGCTCACGGGCGACTGGCGCAACGATCTCACGGGCGACTGGAGCTGCTGGCTTCACGGCGGCCACCACCCTTCAACCTCCCCCTTTTTCCCAAAACTCCCGTTCACAGCCCCTGCTGCGACGGGCGACGGGAGGGGTGACGCGCGCCCCCCCAGGGCGCCGCGACGGGCGACGGGAGGGGCGACGCGCGGCCCCCTAGGACGCCGCGACGGGCGACGGGAGGGGGGGTCGACGCGCTGGCCCCCAGGGCGCCGCGACGGGCGACGGGCAGGGCAACGCACAGCCCCCCAGGGCTCCACGACGGGCGACGGGATGGGGGGGGGACGCGCGGGCCCCCAGGGCTCCGCGAAGGGCGACAGGCAGGGCGATGCGCGGCCCCCTAGGGCGCCGTGTCGGTCAACGGGCAGGGCAGCGCGCGGGCCCCTGGGGCGCCGCGTGAGGCAGTAAACCACCGCGCGCCTCGGGGCGCACGGCGGGCAGAAAACCGCTGCGCGCCCTGAGCGCGTGGCGGGAAGAAAAAGGCGCCGCGCGCCACGGGGCGCGCGACAGACACGAAAGCAGCGGAAGCTTAGGGTGGGCCCACAGGTTAGGATCGAACGAGCTCTGATACATGTCAAAATAGCAGGCAGAATGAGGAGCCATAGCTAGGGTTTAGCTAGCTAAAATAGGCAAAGGAGGGGTTGCACTAGCAAGCAGGTGGATACATATAGGAAACCCTAAGGGGCCGTACTCACTATAGAGTACCCCACTGCAGCCTAGACAAACTACACATTCTGACAGACTGGGCACGCTGGGGCATCCACCTCACGATCGAAAAAATATTCAAGGCGTGGATCGTGCTGGACTACGCGACACAGGAAGTGACAAAATCACGTGACTGCATCTTCTACGCGAAACTGGCTCTGCCACTGTTCAAGGAACACCGCGAAGCTGACAAGGCACCGGAAAGAGTTTTTGAGGGGCATCGCAGCTTCGCCACATCACAGGATGAGTCTAACGTGGCAGAAGATGCAGACGCAACTGACATCACACCATTAGACTCCTTTCCCAACATACTGTTATGGACTCCAACCTTCATACAAGTTTCTCAATTCGATCCCGTCAATATATCTCGTGAAGCCCACAACTACAACAACACAGCGCGCCAATCTCCGGATGCCGAGTTACCACCGCCAAACCCCTTGCCAGACAACATCCGCAGCGGCCTCGACAATGACGATGATGTCGTTTAAGTTAACAGCATGCACGATCTGGATAGCCTTGCCGACAGAACCACCTGCGAAACGGGTCTCCACATCCTTGGGCTCGTAGTCGCAGTTCGCCACAACTCACCCAAGGAACCCACCACCGTGCGCCAGGCCCTGTCTGGGCCCGATAGTGAAAAATGGATAACGGCCATGGCGGCTGAAGTAGCAGCACTGAAGCGGAACGTGACCTGGAAGCTGGTTCTCTGAACATCTGCAAAGGGGAGAAAGATACTCAGCGGGAAATGGGTCTTCCGGTTCAAAACGCCCGCGGATGGGTCAATCGACAAATATAAAGCAAGATGGGTAGTGCGCAGCTTCGAGCAAACTCACATGGTGGAATGCGATCAAACCTTTGCACCTATCTGAAGGCACACCTCGGTGCGCATCCTGATCTGCATCGCAGCCATGAAGCAGCGCCCACTCTGCTAAATTGACGTCTCCAACGCGTTCCTGTACCCAATCGTCGACACCATCATTTTCGTCGAGCAGCCACACGCATTCGAGGAAATCGATGGCGCCGTCTGCCTCCTCTAGAAGTCTCTCTACGGCATCAAGCAAGCACCTCGCCTTTGGCAGCATTACTTGCGCACCGTCCTCATCGAACTCGGCTTCGCTCAGCTGCCGCACGATCAAGGCATGTATCAGAAGGAATCATGCGGGCACTTCATTCTCCTAGTCGCCTACATGGACGACCTATGCTACACCGGTGACGATGTGGAACTCCTCAACCGGTTCGAGGAAGAGATCAAGGAGAAGCTGGAAGTGATGATCAACCACAACGTCACGCAGTTCCTGGGTCTCAACATCACCCAGCCCACCACCTCCAACCACCTCTCCGCCGCTAAGTATGCCGAAACACTCGCGAAGAAATTTGCGATCGCCCCGATCAACCTAACCACCCCCGTCCGCACTCCTCCTCCTGATCACGAAGCCGAAACTACGCTACTCTCTATCGAAAATCATCGACTCTATCAGCAGCAATTGGGGTGCCTGCTGTTCGCCGCCGTCACGTGCCGGCCGGATCTTTCTAACGTCGCAAGCGAGCTCGCACACTACCTGCACCGACCTGAAGGGGAAAATCTGCTAGACCTACGCCGAGCACTTCAATACTTCATTTCTACTCCTGACGTGAGGCTCACCTAAATGACCAACTTAACAGCTACCCTACAGCTTCACGGCTATGTAGACGCGGACCATGTGGGAGATGTAGACAACAGATTTTAACAGGCTTCGTATTTCAACTCCAACCTGTTTGACTCATCTTCGTATTTGGTCATGACAAATACTTTTTATCTTCCCACAGCTTGGCTACGATTCTTGGTTATATCAACAATATCTATGAAGTAACACACCAATCATGAAGTATCCAAAATCGAAGACGAAGTTTGTGTATTTTGGCACGTTGGGTGGGTGCACGTTCGGTAAGGAAAATGTCTAAGACGACGCAATGTAGCCTATGTGTAGAAAATATCTGCCGAGCCCGCACTTCCAAGCATTTGGGTTGTACATAATTCAGGTTCGATGATGAATGAACATTTCATTGCATTACCTTCCATGATAAGGAAAGCCGTCAAGGAGAATGACACACTTACGTGCGAAATAATCGCGAAGAAAGTAAGATGCTTCAATAGGGCGAACAGTTGGGCCATCATTCTCTTGACCAAGTGCCGATGTGTCAGCGATGATGGTTCGAAAAGGTTGATGCATAGAGCACTGTGCATACGCCAATGATTGAGCAGCGGCAACTTTGATGTCATGGGGGCACTTGGGTGTCGAGATGCGTCAGAGACAAACTCTCGCATTCTTTGTATGGACGTTAGACGAATTGATTCTTTGAAGTGCTACAAGCTAGGGCGTTGGCTCGCGATCTTGAACAACTTTTGTTGGGATACGGGTTAATTCGGGTTAAGGATCAGCTGGCGAGGAGATGCGCATTGGTATAGCACCAAGATTGGATGACGTAGACACTTTTGGAGATAGCACGGATGTGGGTCGCAACGGTAGGGGAAAGAATGAGTAACTTAATTGGCCCATCCTGGCAACATTAGAAGAAGTTACCTACAAGAGCACGACTAATCTCCCTTTCTTTCTAATTGCATGATGGACCCTATACAAATATTTGAGCTGTTTTGTCTGGCTGAATCTTGTAAGGCATAGAAGTTTGCAATGCAAGAACATAGAAAAATGCATTAAAACGAGCATAAAAATTTGCCGACTGGGAGTTGGTGAGACACAGACAATGGCTGCTTACAAAATAAGAATGAAAGAGGTAAGAGGGGCCATACATGGGGGTAACATCATATACCTTCTAAAGTGCAACCCCAACCAGGCCAACACGTACACATGAGAAATGCATATGTGTACGCTGACACACCCCCTAGGCTAGGTAAGGGATAGAGCCAAGAACTAGTCCCGCCGCTGGAGAAAGGGGCCTCATGGCCAGTAAACAAGAACAACAAGGAGTAAGGTACAATCCAGGGAGGTACAACAAACCCATCCTTCGAGACGAAGGGCCACCAAGTTAGTCGATGAGTAAAACTAAACAAAATCAGACCAAGTGCAATGTACAAAGGTCAAGAACCTAATAAGTGAGGTCCTACTTGTACACGGCCAACCTGTGTGCGGAGCCGCTCATGATCACGAGGTGGGAGCACCTTAATGAAGGTATCAGAGGTATTGGCCCCCGAGGCCAAGGGTACAACGTTGCACAGGTGCAGCTCCCATAGCAAGAAGTACCACACCTGGACGTGCTTCGCTCCACCCTCTAGTATAGGCTCCTGATCTGCTAGGCGGCTCACCCAAGTGAGCAAGCAAGAATGTCAGCCAGCGGAACTACTGAGCAGCCATACCACCCTCTTAGATCTCTTCCTCACAGCTGGACTATTCCACTGATGACGAACGATTGGACCTCCATGAGATAGCTCCGGTGCCAAGTCACATAACAAAAGTACTCGTCACATACCCTTTTAGAAGCTATAGAAGCAGTGTAGGTCTCTGCCCTACAGATAAATTAGGCTACCGAGGACGAGCGAGTCGACCTCCACAAGACTGCTCCGGCGCTAAGACTGAAGTAGTAGCCTTGAGGGTGTCAACGGGAGTTGTGTTAGGCCCCGTCCTCGCTTGGGCGGAGCCGACCTCGTGGTCGAGTGTACGGGGGAGTGCAGCCGACCTGCAGCAGTGGGCGAGCTGGTTGACGAGGATGGTCGACCTGCACGGGGGCCACTGCAAGGGCGCCGACTTCTAGGCGCCGAGCTGTGGTGGTCGACGAAGGGGGCGGCAACGTCGACCTAGACAAGGGAGCTGGGCGCCGAGTAGCAAGGCGCCGAGCAAGATGGCGCCTGGCCAGTGGGTCGACCTGGGAGGACGCCGGGCGTCCACCAGCTGGAGCCGACATTGGGAACGCCGGTCACGGGTGGTCGGCGACGGACTGAGCTGGTCGACCAGGCGAGGTTGCCCGGTCGACCAGGATACCCGGGCGATGTGTGCGAAGGTTGCCGGGGTGGTTTCTGCGAGGCCGACCTCGGAAGTGGTATCTCGAGGTCGACGTGGCTGGTGGGCGCAGTCGCTGGCGTGGAGTCGACCTGGGCGTCTGCGCTGTCCACGTGACGAGGAGTGGTACACCAACAACCTGCGAAGCAGGCGCACCGTTGTTCTGCGGGTGCAACGCCCGACTTGCTGCAGCATTGGCACACGGACTTGAAAAGCAGCTTTGCTAGTTCTGATATAGTCTTGCATGCCAATGTTGTTGCGATCACTGTTGTCAACTTTCCTTAGTGAAGCTCTCGCCAATTCTCCCCGTGAACTAGGAAGCAGTATGAACACAAGGGAACGACTAAGTGAACGAACACAGAGGTCACTCTTGCCCTGTGCCTAGCCCGTAGCCTAGCTCCCATTGTACTAGTTATCACCGCAGAGGGGACCTGAAAGTAGTAGCTTGTCAGTGTGTCCCATGAGTGTAACAGGCTGTTGTCCTCTAAGCACAAGCCCCGTGCCTGATGTACTAATCAAATACCGCAGTAACCTCTTAGCAACCGACAAGTGATCCTGTACGTGTCTTGAGTCGCAACAAGCGTGCGGTGGTTCACTCTACAACGGTGGGAGCTAGACTACGGGGTTGGCACGAGTTGTATGAATGATCGTTGCTTTGCCTGCATTCTCTAGCACTTGCACATTCACGGGAAGAATTGGCAAAAGTTTCACTAGCAAAGTTGAGATTACAGAATGATAGAAATCACAATGTCAAGAATGACTACATCAAAGACTAGCAACCTAGCAGCAAGGCAGGTTGATCGCCAGCACAGCATGGTCGACAGCGTACAAGCGTTTTGTAGAGGAACTGCGCTAGTGCTGCAGAAAGGCGGCCGGCCTACAGAGCAGGTTGACAGTGTGCCAACACTGCAGCAAGGCAGCCGTTCAGCGTTGCAACCGTAGATGACAGCGGCGCACGCGCTGGCACGTGTGAGGATCGATAGGATCGAGTTCAGAAATAAGAAATGCATTGATTGGTTCACCTGGTATGAGGCTAATATATAGTCTCGACGCAAGGGCCAGGAACCAGGTGTTACGCGAAGGTTCCGAGGGTCACGAAGCATCCCAATGAAGCCTTCCCGAATCCGGTAGAAGGCAATCTGGTGGCAACCGAAAAGCCTGGAATTTGATGCACGCAACATACTTCGGTGCTATAGCTATAATATAATTTAGGAAAGCACCTAACCTAGGAAAACAAGCAAAAGCATGCATGATAAAATAACCTAATCTAAATAAAGCGTAATAAAGGCAAAGCAAGCAAGCAAAGCCCCGTATTCAGTGCACGCAACCTAGCTCGGTGCTATAACTATAATAAAATATAGGAGAGCAACTAGCCCAGGAAATCAAGTAATTCATGCATGCATAAAATAACATATGCTAGGAATAGCATAATATAGTAAAGGCAAGCAAGCATAGCTGGCATAAGGCGTCGTACTCTCACACGCCCCCCCCCTCAAAGCTGGGTGGCGTGAGAAACACCCTGCTTGACAAGGTAATCCTTGAGAGCACGGCGTGCGTTGCTCATATCAGCAACCCAACCGTCTTTTGATGGGTTGTATCCCTTCCAGTGGATCAGGAACTCGAGGGTCTTGCCGCCACGGCGTCGATGAGTAAGCACGCATTCCACCTCGTACTCTGGTTCATCTTGTACGAGAATAGGAGGTGGTGGCGGTAGCTGCCGTCCCTCTGTTGGTTGGTGTTCTTGTAGGGCTTCAGTTGCTGAACATGGAAAGCATTGTAAAGCTTCTTCGTGGTAGATAAGTGCAAGCGGAATGTTACTGGTGTCACCTTCTCCTCAATGTGAAAAGGACCACAGAGACGAGGCCGAAGCTTGGACGGAAGACGTGACAAGACCAAGTTGCGTGTGTCAAGAAGAACCCGATCTCCGAATACTACTGAGTGATCTCGTCGCTGTCGATCGGCATACTTCTTCAGTGAGTTCTTTAGGACATATGTACTAAATACACACGTGGTGTAGTAGGTCCCGTAACATTTCTTCGGGAATCCTTGAACCCCCTTCTACGCCAGATACTGCACCAACTTCACCCATGTCCCCATGGGTGCGTCGCACCGGCTAACGAACAGAAGAACGTCCATCAGTGATACAACACAGATCTTCTCAGCATCGACGGCCGCACGATGCTCGTTGATGCGAGGCTGAGAATTCTCGGCAGCAAGCATGGCCTCCTGCTTCTCCAATGCCAGCTTGTGCTTCCGCGTCCGAGCGTGCTTGCGAAACGCTTAGGTCTGGACGTCGGTCGCACCTTTGCCGGTCCTGCCACATCGTCCCCTGACACCAGCGTGCTTGGAGCAAAGACTGCACTTGAAAGCAGGCAGACCACGAACAATTTTTGTTGGGACAAGCCACGGAAACATCTCTACCCACTTTGTTTTGTACTTCTCCAAAGCATCGGCATAGATAGCATCGACGAGCTCTTGCACGTTGATGTTCAGAGAAGGGCGCACAGTGGATTCGGTGACGACATGTTCAGAGACTGGGACGCTTGATGAAGACATCCCGAAACTCAGCCGTTGCTGCTTGAGTTTGACTTTGCGCGGAGCGGAGGATTTCGATGTCGACGTCCCGACGAGAACAGTGTCGGAAGCACCAGCAGGTGCAGGAGTGTCTGCCCGTATAGAATCCGGGCAAGAAGGCTCAGCGGGTTTCTCAGGAACGGGAGGATCTGGATCTGGTGGGGTTGGCAGTGAAGGTTGAATATGACGGCATAGAGATCTAAGAAGAAGATCGAGGCCCGTACAGGCTTCCTCGATGGCATCAGCGTCAGTGCCGTCTAAGTCCGCACCGTCCTTGTCGTCAGAAAGGGCGTCGCCATGGCCAGCCATGGCGGAACAACGAAGAGAGAGTGTTCCGAGCACTGTCTCAGGCTAGAGGAGAATGAACCGAAACCCTGGCGAGGGTGGGTGTGGTGGGGTGGGCCTGCAGGAACAAGGTGGGATGGGGGTAATCAAGAAAGAGCTGGTGAAGAAGGGTTTGTTGGAAGGCGACGCGTCGGTTGCCAGCATGCACGAACCTGGTTGCAGGTTCGGGGTGGGTGAGGTGGGGGTGGTTGCCTAGTCGCACGGCAACAATGTGCTTGGCTGTGCTCTGCTGCTGCATCGTGCGTGCGAGTTGCTGTTAACGTGCCATTTGCCAGAAAGTGATGTGATTGCCCAACACAACCAATCACGAGCGAAGAGACCTGCGCTCGGCGACAGCAGTGCAAGGTAAGTGCGGGAATGATGCCACCTCCTGGTGCGTTGGCGGGGAATCTCGACATCTCGCCGTGATTGACGGGGGGTCGGTCCTTTTGGTGTACCTTAACAGCTCGAATTCAGGGCACCTACGCGAATCCCCTTTAAAGCGATTTCAGCCCACCCCCTCGACGCAACTCTGACCAGTCAGTGTGTAGTACAGAAAAAAAAAAAAACTGAAATTTCAGTTGATACGTAAAAAAAAAAACAAGAGGTGACGAAATCGTCTTAGGGTTGCGGAGCAACTTAAAAGTGATAATATATATGAGTAACATCAAGTTTTAAATTTCAGAAAATGACTGTAATATTTTTAAACAGAAAGTAGGTATATGCATTCAATAGTTTAGTTTTAATGGACACAAAGTATCTAAGTATAACTACAGATATTATGTGTTATTGAGAAATATAATATATTTTTGTGATTGTTGTATATAATTCATGATTATAAGAATTATTGATGGTTGGATTCATGTGTAGCAATTTATAAGTTCTTGTTATGCTTTGTGATAATGTAAATATATCAAGAAAATATCAGACATTTGGTAATAACTTACTTTGCGTTTTAAGAATTTCTCGGGAAAACCACTTTGTTTAACCAGAAAAACATATGTGACAATAACGAGAACGTAGTGTACTACTCGAGCTTTGTTGCCAACTGGGTTGCCTTGTGAATTTTGTCACTTTCAATTGAAATTCGGTTTCTTTTCAAGTGTTTGTTTTTTCTGTTTTTTGTTTTCTTTCTCGGTCCTATTGAGTTTTGTCATTCTCTATTGAAGTTCTGGTGTGAAATCAGATTGTGCAGTTTCGGATCTTTCTTTGTTTTGTCTTTTTGTTTCGTCCTTAGAAACCTGTTTGTGTTTGGAGGTGGTTTGTTTTGTTCAAAATCTGATTGCATTCTAGGCTTTTGTTTTTTTCTTCCGTTACTGTACAACTGCATTTAGTTTCGAGTCTGATTCAATTCGAAACTGATTGAAGTCCCAAAAAAAATGCTCAAAACCACCGTTTTAGCTTTCCGAAGTGGTCTAAACATAGCCCGTTTTTTTCCTTACTGTGGTGGTTCAAGTCCACACAATCTCCAGAAGATTGAAAGTTGGGTTAGCCAACATAAAATGGTTAGACAACTAGGCAAATGGTTGGACGAAATTGGTTAGATAGGCCAACGAGAACATTCAACTGTTTCTTCCTGTCCAATGGCAGAACTTTAGAACTTGAGGCTGTTTCAGCTGTTGTTGCTCTTCCTTTGACTCCTCTTTCTCTAGCTCATCCTCCCAGATGTCTTTCTCTAGCTCATGCTCTGAGATCTCTTTCTCTAGCTCATGCTCTTAGATCTCTTTCTCTAGCTCTTGCTCTGAGAATTCGTTGTTACTACTTGCTTAATACTCAAACACACTGAGAGCGCTTTGCTGCTGTTTGCTACTCGAGCCAAGCAACCATTCCTACGTTTATACGTAAGCATCTCCAGCAACTTAGTCTTTTGAAGTGACATATTGTTTTGATATTGCTATATTTGTTTCCTATTCTTTCATTGATTTTCTCACTTAACCATTGCTACCGTTACTTCAATTCCCCGTTACTTCACTTCCTCTTTTCTTCACTTCCTCTTTTCTTCACTTCCTCTTTTCTTCACTTCCCCTTTCCTTGCAGAATCTTTGTCGACTTCCATGTTTTTGTTCTCGTGACATTGGTTTAGAGAGTCTTAGTTCCAGGTATCCACAAATACTTATTGTTTGCATGCTGTCTGTTTTTTCCTCTTTTATTCACGACCATTCTTCCTTACTCAACCATCTCGATTTCTGTTGTGCCTCCAGGAGGGTCCACGCGAGCAGTTTGACTCGAAGGCGAGTTTACTGCAAAAACAATTAAATGGGTGTCATATGAAGGTTTAATATGAGTAGCATTTTATTACGACCTTGTTGATAGTGACCAACCACCTTCTGAAGGATGTCATTTGAAATCGTTTCATGTTCTATCCCACACAATTTCACATGGTCTTTAGGTCAAGTTATTTTGCTTTCAAGCATTTTTGTTGTCAGATTTATATGACATAGCTACTGTAGGCTATAGTGGGGTAGCACATATGGGGTACAGTTTCCTAGGGTTTGCTTTTTTGTACCCAACTTTCACTTAGTCATTTCATTCCTCGTTTCTTCTCATGGTATCGAGCAGGTTCCCTAGTGGGAACGATTCCTAGGGCCCACCACCACGAAATTTTTTTTTCCTGCCCGGAGCGCGCTTCGCTCCGGCCCGAGTCGCGCCCTGTGTGCTCTCCCTACCGTCGCGCCCTCGCTAGGCCCCTCACGGCCCCGTCGCGTCGCCCTTAGCGACCCTCTCACGGCTCCCTAGCGCCGCCCTTACGGCTCGTCGCGCCGCCCTTACGGCCCGTCGCGCCGCCCCTACGGCCCGTCGCGCCCGTCGCGCCGCCCTCACGGCCCCTCGTGCCGCCCTTACGGCCCGTCGCGCCCGTCGCGCCGCCCTCACGGCCCCTTGCGCCGCCCTTACGGCCCCTCGCGCTACCCTTACGAGCCCCCCCCCGCGGCCCCCTTCGGCCCCTCCCGTCGCCAGTCGGCCCCTTACGCCCCCCCCCCCCCCCCTCGCGGCCCCTCGAGCCGCCTTCCGCGGCCTCCTCACGGCCTGTCGCCGCCCTCGACGGCCCCTCGTGGCGCCCCTTGCGGCCTCTCCGCCGCTCTTCGCGGCCCCTAGCGGCCGGCAGCCGCCGTCCCTGAGGCAGCAGCCGCAGCCGTCTCTGCAGCAGCAGTCGCCACAGCTTCTGCGACTGCTGCCGCGGTCGTCAGCAACCGCACCAGCCGCCGAGCCGCCCACAAGCCGAGCACCCGAGCCGCCGAGCAGCCCTGCAGCCGAGCAGCCGAGCCGCCGAGCCGCCGAGCCGCCGAGCAGCCGACCGCCGAACCGCCCGGGCCGCCGAGTTGCCGAGCCGCCCGAGCCGCCCGAGCCGCCAAGTCGCCCGAGCCGCCCGAGCCGCCGAGCCGCCCAAGCCGCCGTGTCGCCGACCCGCCGTCCTGCCGAGCCGCCGAGCCGCCGAGCCGCCCGAGCCGCCCTGTCCGGTAAGAGCAGCGCCTCTATCACTGCACTGCCCTTACCCTACTGTTCGCACTGCTAGTCTACTGCTGTCATGGCTACCCCTAGTGTCCTCGCCTTTGACGCTGAGGGTCGGGCCATTGATTTTGACGTCTGGGTAGATGACCTGCAGCTTTTCTTACAGTGCGATAGGGCAGACGGTCTCTCCCTCTTTGACCTCACCTCTGGTGCCTCTCCTACCCCTGCTGCCGATGCCGACGCCACTGTTCGCTCACAGTGGGCCACACGCGATGCTGCTGCACGTCTAGCTGTGCGTCGCCACCTGCCTACCTCTGAGCGAGCGCACTTTAGCCAGTACAAGAGTGCTCACACCTTGTACGACGCTGTAGTTGCGCGCTACTCCTCCCCTGCCACTGCTGCACTGAGCCGCCTCATACTACCGTACCTCTTCCCTGACCTTGCTGCCTTTCCCACAGTCGCTGACCTCATTACGCACCTCCGCACTAGTGACACTCGCTACCGCGCTGCGCTTCCTGCTGAGTTCTGCGCCAAGAACCCCCCCCCCATGTACATCACCCTCTACTACATAGTCACCCGGCTCCCTGACTCCCTTCGCGTAGTCAGGGACCACTTCCTCTCAGTTTGTCCCACCACTCTCACCGTTGACCTCCTCGAGAAGGCCCTCCTAGCAGCAGAGAAGAGCATAGTCGCTGTAGGAGCCTCTCGTGATGACCCTCGCACCCCCGTCTTTGAGGGGTGTTCCCCCTCCCCCCTTTTGCCCTCTGTTGCCTCTGCTGCTGCGGCCGACCTCGTTGGTCTCGAGTCGGTCGGCGCTGCGTCTGCCCCGAGCGGGAGACACCGCACCGGCAAGGGCAAGGGGGGCAAGGGTGTTGGAGGGGCTGGCGGGGGTGGCGGAGGTGGCGGTGGCGGCAGTGGAGGGGGTGGGGGTGGTGGTGGGAGTGGTGGCGGGGGTGGAGGTGTCGGTGGCGGCAGTGGAGGCGGAGGCGGCGGCGGCGGTGGCGGTGGGAGCGGAGGTGGCGGAGGTGGCGGCGGTGGAGGAGGCGGCGGTGGAGGAGGTGGAGCTGGTCGGGGTGGCGCTGGGCAGAGGGTCGGCTCCGGTGGTGGTCAGCGCCAGCAGCAGCAGCAGCAGCGGCAGCAGCGCACTCGTGACATCCCCCCCCCTCAGCAGCTCCGTGAGTGGTACGCTGCACGCCAGCGGGGTGGGGGTACTGGTCCGTGCACCTACGTCCTACGTACCGGCGACCGCGCGGGTGAGCCGTGCGGGGGTGCGCACTCCACCACGCGCTGCTTTGGCCGCCTGACGGACGCTTGGTGTCACCACTTCCCTGAGGCCACTGAGATCCCCCGCTGGGGCGAGCTGTCTAGGGCGGGTGTAGCTGTCTTTGACCTTGACTTTGATGCTATTCTTGCTGCCATGTATGCTGTGACTATTAGTGATGAGGGTGACTGTTACCGGTGTTTTCCGCCCGACCCGGGCATTGAGACTGCTACTCTAGGTACTGGTGAGGCTGCTGCTCTAGGTGCTAGCGAGGCTGCTGCTCTAGGTGCTCGTGCGTCTGCTCACTCAGGTGCTGGTGAGTCTGCTCTCTCAGGTACTGCGTCGGCTTCGGCCTCCCACACCTTCACCCTTGACTCGGGGGCTTCTCGCTCCTTCTTTCGAGACCGCACCACACTCACGCCGCTTGGCCGGCCAGTTGCAGTCTCTCTGGCAGACCCCTCTGGGGGTCCTGTCCTTGCTCACTTCTCCACTGTCCTCCCGTGTCCGGGGGCCCCCTCTGGCACCCTGTCTGGTCTTTACCTCCCCTCGTTCTCTACGAACTTGGTGAGTGGTGCTGACCTACAGGATGCGGGGGTTCACCAGTTCACTCCTGCGAGTCAGCGGGTGACCCACTGCACGGACGCTCGGACAGGCCGACACCTGGCCACGTTTACACGTCGGCCGGGGTCGAGCCTGTACACACTGACCACTGCGTCTCCTCCAGTCACTGCGTCTGGTCAGGTAGCTGCGTCGGGTCAGGTGTTTGCTGCAGCGTCCAGGTCTGGTCCTGAGTCTGCCCCCTGTTCGTGTCGCCTCCTGTCACACGAGACTCTCCTCTGGCACCACCGCCTTGGTCACCCCTCCCTGCTTCGTCTCCGAGGCATGGCCTCCCGTGTCCTTGTCTCTGGTCTTCCCCGGTCCCTCCCTCCCCTTCCTCCGGGGCCCGGCCCTACCTGCGTCCCTTGTGTCGAGGGGCGGCAGCGGGCTGCCCCTCACTCCTCCCAGTTTCCTCCGACAGAGGCCCCGCTGCAGACGCTTCACATGGACGTGTGGGGCCCGGCCCGCGTCCGTGGACAGGGTCACGAGCGCTACTTCCTGCTGGTGGTTGACGACTACTCGCGTTACACCACGGTCTTCCCCTTGCGCAGCAAGGGTGATGTCACTGAGGTGTTGATCGACTGGATCCGCGCAGCTCGTCTCCAGCTCAGGCAGAGCTTCGGCTCGGACTTTCCTGTTCTGCGTCTGCACTCTGACAGAGGTGGAGAGTTCTCCTCTGGCCTTCTGCGAGCCTACTGTCATGCACGAGGCATCCGCCAGACCTTCACGCTTCCGGACTCTCCACAGCAAAATGGGATTGCTGAGCGCCGCATTGGCATGGTCATGGACGTCGCCCGTACGTCCATGATGCATGCGGCTGCCCCCCATTTTCTGTGGCCGTTTGCGGTTCGGTACGCGGCGCATCAGATCAACCTTCACCCCAGGGTCTCCATGCCGGAGACCTCCCCAGCTTTGCTGTGGACGGGGAAGGTTGGCGATGCGTCTGCGTTCCGTGTCTGGGGATCTCGGGCGTTTGTCCGCGACTTGTGTGCGGACAAGCTGTCCCCTCGTGCTGCACCTTGCGTCTTCCTTGGCTTCCCCCCTGACGCGCCAGGGTGGCAGTTCTACCACCCCACCTCTCGCCGTGTTCTGTCCTCCCAGGACGTCACGTTTGACGAGTCGGTCCCCTACTACCGTCTCTTCCCCTACCGCACTCCGTCCCTCCCCCCGCCACCGCTCTTCCTTGTGCCAGGTCCCCCCCCGGTAGACCCCCTCCCCCCTCAGGGTCCTGCCCCTTCAGGTGTGTCCCAGGTAGACGCAGTCGAGCCTGTCGAGGTTACTGGTGACTCTGGTGCTGCTGAGGGTGCTGAGCCTGGGGGTGCTGACTCTGGGGGTGCTGAGCGTGTGGGTGCTACGCCTGGGGGTGCTGAGCCTGGGGGTGCTGAGCCTGGGGGTGCTACTACTGGGGGTGCTGAGTCTGGGGGTGCTGAGCCTGGGGGTGCTACGCCTGGGGGTGCTGAGCCAGGGGGTGCTACGCCTGGAGGTGCTGAGCCTGGGGGTGCGGAGCCTGAGGGAGCTGGGCCTGCTCGTGTGGCGTCTGGCGGTGCTGAGCCTGGAGGTTCTCCGGGTGCTTCGTCTCGGCGGGAGCCACTCTCTCTACAGGAGCTGCGAGAGTGGTTTGCCCGGCGCTGGAGGCGTGCTGCTGGAGCTGGAGGTTCTTCGACTGCTGAGGGTGCTGGTGCCGCGGGTCCCGGAGGTGCTCGTACTGGGAGTACTGGAGCTGCTGGGCCTGCGGGTACGTCTGGAGCTGGAGCTGCTGAGGGTGTTGGCGCTGAGGCTACTGCTGTCGGTCCTGGAGGCGGTCCTGCTGGGGGTACTACTGGTGCTGCTGGGGTGTCTGGAGCTGGAGCTGCTACTGGTGCTGGTGCTGCCCCTGCGGGTGCTGGTGCTGTCCCTCCTGTGTCTGGAGTCGCCGCGCGGCCTCGGCCGTACTTCGTTCCGCTCCTTCAGCAGGTTCTTGGTCTCCCGCCTTCTACTGGTCCTCCTCCTCCCTTAGAGTGTCCACAGCCTGTCCCGTCCCAGTTACAGTTACAGCCGGCCTCCACACTGCCCGCTCCTTCTCCCTACACTGGTCCTACTGGAGGTCTGGCTGAGCGTCGTGAGCCTGCGTCTCGCCCTGCGTCGCCTGTCCGTCTTGCTCGCACTAGTGGCCGTGGTTCGCGTCAGTGTCCTCCTCCTGTCCCTGGCACGCACCGGATGTCTCTGCGTCCGTCCACTGCTCCTCTGCGTGCCCCTTTGCCTTCTCCTCATGCGTCCTCTCTTCCTGCTCTTCCCGACCCGGAGTCGGACTCTCTTCGTGCTGCCAGTCCTACTGTCACGCGTCTCCTTGCTACTGTCGTCACTGACCCTTCCTTTGAGTCCACTGCTGCGTCTGCCCTAGTTGCTGAGCTCGTCGACTTTGCTGCTCGCTGTCGTCTAGACTACGCTGCTAGTCTTGTCGTTGAGTCTGACTCTGTCTGTCCTCCGTCCGTCGGGGGTGAGTGTGCCCTTGGAACGGACGTCCTTGAGGACAGGCAGGAGGAGTTCCAGTGCTTGGCTGCTGCTTCACCTCATCTCGTGTCCGTACTGCTTACCCCTGAGGGAGACCCGGATGCACTTGACATCCCGAATCCGCGCTCTTACGCGGAGGCGATAGAGGGTCCCTACTCCTCTCAGTGGCAGGCAGCTATGGACACAGAGATGGCTTCCTGGAAGTCCACAGGCACCTACGTTGACGAGGTTCCCCCGCCTGGGGCGAACATCGTCAGTGGCATGTGGATTTTCAGGGTGAAGCGACCGCCGGGTTCTCCGCCTGTCTTCAAGGCGCGTTACGTAGCTCGTGGCTTCAGTCAGCGGCAGGGAGTTGACTACTTTCAGACCTTCTCTCCCACCCCGAAGATGACCACTCTTCGGGTACTGCTGCACATAGCTGCTCACCGCGACTACGAGCTGCACTCTCTTGACTTCAGCACTGCTTTCTTGCAGGGCAGCCTGCACGAGGAGATCTGGCTGCGTCGCCCACCTGGCTTCACTGGGTCTTTTCCTCCTGGCACCTAGTGGAGCCTCCGGCGGCCAGTCTACGGTCTCCGCCAGGCAGCGCGTGAGTGGCACGACACACTGAGGACTACACTTGCGGCTCTTGGGTTTGCTCCCTCTACTGCCGACCCGTCGCTGTTTCTGCGCACCGACACTTCTTTGCCGCCGTTCTACATCCTCGTGTACGTCGATGACTTGGTCTTTGCCACAGCTGACACTGCTGGACTCGCCCACGTGAAGTCCGAGCTGCAGAAGAGACACACGTGCACAGACCTGGGTGAACTGCTCAGCTACCTTGGCTTGCAGATCACCCGGGACAGAGCACGCCGCACCATTACCCTGACTCAGTCACACATGGTGCAGCAGGTCCTTCAGCGCTTCGGCTTCACGTACTCCTCGCCTCAGGCCACTCCTCTGCCTACTCGCCACTCGCTCTCAGCTCTGCCTTCGGATGAGTCCGTAGAGTCGGGTGGCCCGTACCCAGAGCTTGTTGGCTGCCTCATGTACCTGATGACCTGCACACGACCTGACCTCGCATACCCTCTTAGCATTCTCGCACGCTATGTTGCTCCTGGGAGACACAGACCGGAGCACATGGCTGCAGCGAAGAGGGTGTTGCGTTACTTGTGCAGTACGTCGGGCATGGGGCTTGTGCTTGGAGGGCAGAGTCCAGTGGTCCTCACTGGGCACGCAGACGCTTCTTGGGCTGACGACCAGGCTATGCAGCGGTCGTCACAGGGTTACACCTTCAGCCTTGGTTCCGGCTCTGTTTCGTGGCGGGCTACCCGCTCGTCTTCTGTTCTCGGCTCCAGTTGTGAGGCTGAGATCTACGCCGGGGCCATGGCTGCACAGGAGCTTCGCTGGCTCACCTACCTGCTGACTGACCTCGGAGAGCCGCCTCGTTCTCCTCCAGTCCTGTACGTAGACAACAAGGCCATGCTGGCCTTGTGTCGAGAGCAGAGACTGGAGCACAGAACGAAGCACATTGCTCTCCGCTACTTCCTTGCCCGTGAGCTACAGCAGCGTGGTCAGCTGCGGCTTGCGTACGTGGCCTCTCAGGCCAACACTGCTGATATCTTCACCAAGGCACTTGCGCCTTGTGATCATCAGCGCTTCTGTACTCAGCTGGGTCTTGTGCCTACCTTGCCTCACTTGCTCACCCCTTGACCTTGTTTGTACTGTTGCATATATATATACACCTGCTCTTGCTTGTCTAGCCTTATATATGTATATATATGTAATCCTGCATGTGAACTGGCCTTGTGGCCTTGAACTTGTGCTCGGAATGTGTGGTGACTTTGTGATCCACCCTGAGCTTGCTTTGCTTTGCTTGACTGGTCTTGTGACCCCTTGTTCTCCCCCACTTTGCCTATGGGGGTGTGTCAGATTTATATGACATAGCTACTGTAGGCTATAGTGGGGTAGCACATATGGGGTACAGTTTCCTAGGGTTTGCTTTTTTGTACCCAACTTTCACTTAGTCATTTCATTCCTCGTTTCTTCTCATTTGTCACTCTCTCTTCCCTTACAGTTTTCTTAGGTGACACATTCAAGTATCTCAAATATCACATCGGTTCCAAAGTACCAATGATTTAAAGGATAAGGTATATATCTCATTTGTATCTTTCCTTTGTATTTTCAGTTACAAACTCAATTGTGTCATAATGTGTGCTGTTAGGCTTTTCAACTTCGGTTTTCGTACTATTTGTGAATTCGTGTACTTATTTGTCATTTTTTTTTTTCAGGTAACCATTTCTCCCATCAATAGGTCCTGAAGACTTGTGCATTCATTTGTAAGGTTGTAATTTCAATCTTTACAGGAAAATCAGTTTAGGTGCATTGGATATCTTTGTTGTATTCTTGTTTATTGATTAATTTCAATCACTTTCCTCTCATAGGATAGTGACCAAGTTACAGGGGTCGGAGCTGTTCTCTGCTTTTGAGAGTCACTGCCATATCTTTCCAAAAGGATCTTGGGGTATGTGCAACTTTCTCTTTGTTCTTTCCTGTGTACATATTCTCTTTCTGATGCTCTCCAACACAATTGTAATGTATTCTGATTCTGTGAATTATATATTTTTATTTGGACTTTAACTAACGATTGTTGATTGTGATCATTGTCGCTAATTCTCTGAACCATTGTATAGCTGATTAATCTTAAACATTCATGATGATTTTGTCTCTTGTTTTCTATCTTACAGGTTTTCCAAAGCCGGTTCTCAGTTTCATTTGCCACATCATTTCTAAAAGAGTGTTTGCTCCAAGAAAGATCAGGTGTGCACCAAATATGTTTTATTGTTTCCATGTAGATTCCCACTCTTAAATATTATTTGTATCAAATGTCATTGAAATATGTTCTTTCATGCTCTTAAGTTGGATCATGTTTCGTATTTTGATATATTTAGATCGTTTATGTTTCTTATTTTGATTGGGCGTTCACATCCAACCAAGAAAACTATTGCTTGAAATTTGCATATTTTTACAGTTTTAAGATATTTTTGTACATTTTGCCTTTTTGTCTGCAATCCTCCCTCGACAGAAACTGCCACAAGGACGTTAACAAGCTATACAACTTGCATCAATTGCCGAAAGATCCGTGGTTGTCTCACTGGGACTTGGGTGCGTATTGTTTTGATTTTTTTTTTTTCTGTCATTGGTTTACTCGTTGCATAACTTTGACTCACTGAACTGACTATATTGTATGTTTATTTCATGCTTGTCATGCATATTGGAACATTCATCATTCTCTTTGCTGCACCTCTTGTTTGGACAACAAATCTTTTGAGATGGAGTTTACATCCTCACGAATCTTCCCAGGCACTTCTCTTGACGGTGAGTTACGACGGGTGTTTTCCTTTCGTAAGAAGTTGGTCTTTGGGGATGGTGCTTGTTTATATCGGTGTCTATCCATAGTACTATTTGGCAGTCAATTGCAATGGAATGTGATTAAACATGAACTTATTAACTACATACGTCTACATTGGGAAGATTACAAAGATATGGTCCTAATGTGCCATGATTTTTCACTAACATCGGTAGATAGGTATATCAGATATATTGAGCAACCATCTGTGTGGGGTTCAGCATGTGAACTTAAAGCGTTTAGTGAACTTTATAAGAAATCAGTAATTATATGGTTACATAATAAAGAGTGGGCACAATGCGAAGGCATGCAATTTGTGAACAATGGGGATCATGTCCATTTGCTTTTGTCGAACAACCACTACACTCTTCTTGAAGAATGTAGTGGAGGTGAGGTATTTGGCGAGTCTTTTGTACAGAATGTAGAAAATGATGTTGGAAGTGTGGGCGAGACAATAAATGTCCCATCAACTCATTTGGATGATGCAAATGCGCCGCAATTGATTTCAAGTGAGGAATCAAGTGAGGGCCAGTCCGCCTATGAGAATGATACACCAAATGATGTTGAAGTACATGACATTTCAGATGGTAGAGTTGACTCAAATGGTGGTATTCATTTCACCATTCCTAAAATTCAAATCAAAGTCACCAAATTTATTGGGGTCATAAAGTGTGGTTCCACTTTTACGGTGAGGTTGATGCTGAATCGTAAAAAAAAAAGTTGTTGACGGTTTCTCTTCAGAATACCATGCTGCTTGGGGACGGCAGTATGCTGTTTTAAAATCCCGTGGATGCCAAACAAAAGAACGCTTTCCATTTGATAGAAAGTTTTTTATAAAAAATGGTAAGCTTGTGCCTAATGCGTTTCTTGATACTATTTTTGAATTAAATAGTATTGAAGAGTCGGCACAAGAAGCTGAAAATTATGTCGGTGTTTATAAAGGATGTGAGCACTATGGTTTTACACTAATGGTGCGTGGTAAAAGCCATATGTACGAGAAGTGGGATTCCAAGAAATCTGCGGCGCATGCAAGACAGTATCTTTTACATCTAATTTTTGGTCCGAATTGTTCAAAAAATCTAAAATTTAATGTTGAAAACTTTTATGATAATGGTAAGTTCATTCAAGATGAGTACTTGGATGAATTATTTGCCGATGTGACGATGCGCTACGATGAGGAAATAAAAGAATCTGAATGTTTAAAAACAGCAATTAAAAGATCCAATAAATCCTCCTAAGAAGGTCCCATCCATCCTTGTGAATGTTGTGACAAATTATTTTTTAAAAGGCAATTATTCAAAATTAACGTTGAATCATTTCCTCAAGTTCATCAAGTTTGCAATGGATGCAAACAAAGATTGATTCGCAACAAAGTACCAACGTTGTCACGACTAGGGGGAGCTGTCTTGCCGGTACGACCCGATGCTCTAAAGGGTTTGACGTATTTAGAAGAACGACTAGTATCTCCTCGGATTGTGTTCTCAAATATAACACAATCGCACGTTGGGAAGCAATATAAGATTCGAGGAGGAGTTGTCAATGTACCAGTCAAAGTTATTGATATGGTAACTCCTCTCCCACGTCTACCTCAGGAAGCACAAACTGTGCGTGTTCGTTTTAAGCGGAAACTGAACAATGTGCATAATGTATATGACGATAACGTACGACCTAGCAAAATCTCACGTGCACTTTCATTTCTGGAGAAAAAAGTGTGAAGAAACAAGGAATGAATGAGAAGGGGAATGCACTAGCAAGAATGAGGATACAAATAGCAAACCCTAGAAGGGTTGTACTCGCTATAGAGCACCCCACTACAGGCTAGAGCATAATATTCTGACACACCCCCATAGCCAAAGTGGGGTGTAATCAGCAAAGCAGTACAAGCTCAGGGTGGATCACAATGTCACCACACATTCTGAGCACAAGTTCAAGAAGCAATAGTTTAAAGTTCACAATTATGAGCAAAGCTAGAGGCTATCGCAGAGGGCAAGTGAGGAGGAGGAGAGACTGTGGGGGAGAGAAGATGGGAGGCGACTGCTGACGCTCCAGACACACAGACGAGCTGCTGGCTCAGTGGCTACCGGAACAACGCTCCGGACTACTGGGGTAACTGGCCCCGCGGCTAAAAGTAGCGGCAGACAAGCAACGGACCCACGGGCGACTGGCGACTACCGGAGATTGTAGCCTCCGGACTGCTGCTGCTGCTGACGACAAGACTGCTGCCTCCACTCGACCTCCCCCAAACAGTACCACCCTTCCTGACACACACCCGCTGCTACACCGCTAGCTCCACTCCCCCTTCACCCCCCCTTAGCACCACTCCAACGGCTCCAACAAGTCCACCCCCCCTCAGCGGCAGCTGCAGCACAGGGAGACGGAGGAGGAGGAGGAGCAGGGAATGGCACACAGTAGTTTCACCCCCATACCCCTCACCCCCAAACCCTAATTCAGGAGAACAGGCTGTAGGAGGGGTGGGGCGCCAGCAGAAGCACGGGGGACAGCGGGGAGGGCAGGGGCAGCGAGGAAAGGGCCGCCCACGGGCCTGGCACAGCCTCCCGAACCGCGCGCAGGCGGCCCGAGCCGCGCGCGGGCCTGGCGCAGCCCGTACGGGCCGCGCGCGGGTCTGGCGCAGCCCGTACGGGCCGCGCGCGGGTCTGGCGCAGCCCGTACGGGCCGCGCGCAGGCCTGGCGCAGCCCGTACGGGCCGCGCGCCGGCTGTACGGGCCGCGCGCAGGCCACGACGGGCGACGGGGGGCGACGCGCGGGTCCCCGTCGCCCGTCGCAGCGCCTCTCGAGGGCGACGCGGCGAGTGACGGGGTAGAAGCCCGCCGCGCGCCTCGGGGCGCACAGCGGGCAGAGAACCGCCGCGCGCCACGGGGCGCACGGCGGGCAGAAAACCGCCGCGCGCCTCGGGGCGCACGGCGGGAAGAAAAACTGCCGCACGCCACGGGGCGTGCGGCACAGAAGGTAGTAGTGGAAGTTGCAGCGGAAGCAACGAGGTGGTGAGCCCACCCACAGGATCGATCCAAGGGGATCGACCTGCTCTGATAGCATGTGAAGAAACAAGGAATGAATGAGAAGGGGATTGCACTAGCAAGAATGAGGATACAAATAGCAAACCCTAGAAGGGTTGTACTCGCTATAGAGCACCCCACTACAGGCTAGAGCATAATATTCTGACAAAAAGAACTTTTCACAAAATTTGGCATTGCATTAGATTCTGATCGATTACGTGAGTTGGAAACGGAAATTGATGAGATGACCCGTCATAATGATTTCGTGTCTTACAATGATCATGATAAGAGCAAAACACAAGTTGACAACGATGGAAACAGTATAGACGATGAAATTGAAGTAGATATTGACGAGTGCGATTTAAATGTTGGAATATTAGATACAATCCTATGTAATGAACCGTTTTACCAAAGTTTGGAACAACACATTGTGGAAATGGCTCCTGGAGAAGGAGCTAGGCCATTACCTATTTTAATGGATAAACATGTTGAAGAGTTGGCATTTCCTACTTTATTTTGTGGAGAGGCTCGTCTGTCGAATATCGACACTTCTGTATTAAGTTATCTATTGCTAAGTGGGAGGTATTGCACAAAGACGCGCGGTTCTCGTCTTGTCCGCAAAACATTTTCTTCAAATTGTTCAAACTAGAATTGCAACAAATGGATAATGTGATAGGGACGCGAGTGCGACGAGAAATGATTGAGCATGTTAATAAATATTCGGCAAAAGATCTCCTTAACAATGAAACACGCAAACATCTTCAAAAGAAAGATGCGTTATTTAATGAGTTTAAGAGTCTTCGCGTAACTCCTCATTATTTGGAAAATTGCAGAAAAGATTTGTTTGCAATGATTCGACAATTAGGCCCTCCTACATTTTTCTTAACAATATCAATGGCTGACACAAAATGGATCGATTTACATTCAATTTTATTGGAACATAATAGAAATTCCGGGAACCTGTCAGATTTATATGACATAGCTACTGTAGGCTATAATGGGGTAGCACATATGGGGTACAGTTTTCTAGGGTTTGCTTCTTGTACCCAACTTTCACTTAGTCATTTCATTCCTCGTTTCTTCTCATGGTATCGAGCAGGTTCCCTAATGGGAACGATTCCTAGGGCCCACCACCACGAAAATTTTTTTTCCTGCCCGGAGCGCGTTTTGCGCCGGCCCGAGTCGCGCCGCCCTTTCGGCCCGTCGCGCCCGTCGCGCCCATCGCCACCTACCTCCGCGGCCCCGCCACCTACCTCCGCGGCCCCGCCACCTACCTGTGCGGCCCCGCCACCTACCTGTGTGGCCCCGCCACCTACCTTCGCGGCCCCGCCACCACACTGTGCGGCCCCGCCACCTACCTCCGCGGCCCCGCCACCTACCTGTGCGGCCCCGCCACCTACCTTCGCGGCCCCGCCACCTCACTGTGCGGCCCCGCCACCTACCTCCGCGGCCCCGCCACCTACCTGTGCGGCCCCGCCACCTACCTTCGCGGCCCCGCCACCTACCTTCGCGGCCCCGCCACCTACCTCTGCGGCCCCGCCACTTACCTTTGCGGCCCCGCCGCCTCCTCCCAGCGGCCCCGGACGCCGCCCTCTCAGCGGCCCCGCCGAGCCGCCCAGCAGCCAAGCCGCCCAGCCGCCGAGCCGCCCAGCAGCCGAGCCGCCCAGCAGCCGAGCCGCCCAGCAGCCGAGCCGCCGAGCCGCCCAGCCGCCGAGCCGCCCTGTCCGCAGCCGAGCCGCCCAGCAGCCGAGCCGCCCAGCAGCCGAGCCGCCCCGCCGCCGAGCCGCCCAGCCGCCGAGCCGCCGAGCCGCCCTGCAGCCGAGCCGCCCGAACCGCCCTGTCCGGTAAGAGCAGCGCCTCCCTCACAGCACTGCCCTCGCCCTACTGTTTGCACTGCTAGTCTACTGCTGTCATGGCTACCCCTAGTGTCCTCGCTTTCGACGCTGAGGGTCGGGCCATTGACTTTGACGTCTGGATAGATGACCTGCAGCTTTTCTTACAGTGCGACAGAGCAGACGGCCTCTCCCTCTTTGACCTCACTTCTGGTGCCTCTCCTGCCCCCGCTGCTGATGCTGACGCCACCGTTCGCTCACAGTGGGCCACGCGCGATGCTGCTGCACGTCTTGCTGTGCGTCGCCACCTCCCTACCTCTGAGCGTGCGCACTTTAGCCAGTACAAGAGTGCTCAGACCTTGTACGACGCTGTAGTTGCACGCTACTCCTCCCCTGCCACTGCTGCACTGAGCCGCCTCATGCTACCGTACCTCTTCCCTGACCTTGCTGCCTTTCCCACAGTCGCTGACCTCATTACGCACCTCCGCTCTAGTGACACTCGCTACCGCGCTGCGCTTCCTGCTGAGTTCTGCGCCAAGAACCCCCCCCCCATGTACATCACCCTCTACTACATAGTCACCCGTCTCCCTGACTCCCTTCGCGTAGCCAGGGACCACTTCCTCTCGGTTTGTCCCACCACTCTCACCGTTGACCTCCTCGAGAAGGCCCTCCTAGCAGCAGAAAAGAGCATAGTCGCTGTAGGAGCCTCTCGTGGTGACCCTCGCACCCCCATCTTTGAGGGGTGTTCCCCCTCCCCTCTTTTGCCCTCTGTTGCCTCTGCTGCTGCAGCCGACCTCGCTGGTTTGGAGTCGGTTGGGGCAGCGTCTACCCCTAGCGGGAGACGCCGCCCTGGCAGGGGCAAGGGGGGCAGGGGCGCTGGAGGAGCTAGCGGGGGCGGTGGAGGCGGCGGTGGAGGTAGTGGAGGAGGTGGGGGTGGCGGTGGGAGTGGTGGCGGGGGTGGAGGTGTAGGTGGCGGCAGTGGAGGCGCAGGAGGCAGCGGCGGTGGCGGAGGGAGCGGAGGTGGCGGCGGTGGAGGAGGAGGCGGCGGAGGAGGTGGAGCTGGTCGGGGTGGCGCTGCGCAGAGGGTCAGCTCCGGTGGTGGTCAGCGCCAGCAGCAGCAGCAGCAGCAGCAGCGCACTCGTGACGTCCCATCCCCTCAACAGCTCCGTGAGTGGTACACTGCACGCCAGAGGGGTGGGGGTGCTGGTCCGTGCACCTACGTCCTGCGCACCGGCGACCGCGCGGGTGAGCAGTGCGGGGGTGCGCACTCCACCCAGCGCTGCTTTGGCCGCCTCACGGACGCTTGGCGTCACCAGTTCCCTGAGGCCACTGAGATCCCCCGCTGGGGTGAGCTGTCTAGGGCGGGTGTAGCTGTCTTTGACCTTGACTTTGATGCTATTCTTGCTGCCGTGTATACTGTGACTATTAGTGATGAGGGTGACTGTTACCGGTGTTTTCCGCCCGACCCGGGCATTGAGACTGCTGCTCTAGGTACTGGTGAGGCTGCTGCTCTAGGTGCTAGCGAGGCTGCTGCTCTAGGTGCGTCTGCTCCCTCAGGTGCTGGTGAGTCTGCTCTCTCAGGTTCTGCGTCGGCTTCGGCCTCCCACACCTTCACACTTGACTCGGGGCTTCTCGCTCCTTCTTTCGAGACCGCACCACACTCACGCCGCTTGACCGGCCAGTTGCGGTCTCCCTGGCAGACCCCTCTGGGGGTCGTGTCCTTGCTCACTTCTCCACTGTCCTCCCGTGTCCGGCGGCCCCCTCTGGCACCATGTCTGGTCTCTACCTCCCCTCGTTCTCTACGAACTTGGTGAGTGGTGCTGACCTACAGGATGCGGGGGTTCACCAGTTCACTCCTGCTAGTCAGCGGGTGACCCACTGCACGGACGCTCGGACAGGCCGCCACCTGGCCACGTTTACACGTCGGCCAGGGTTGAGTCCGTACACACTGACCACTGCGTCTCCTCCAGTCCCTGCGTCTGGTCAGGTAGCTGCGTCGGGTCAGGTGTTTGCTGCAGCGTCCAGGTCTGGTCCTGAGTCTGCCCCCTGCTCGTGTCGCCTCCTGTCTCACGAGACTCTCCTCTGGCACCACCGCCTTGGCCACCCCTCCCTGCTTCGTCTCCGGAGCATGGCCTCCCGTGTCCTTGTCTCTGGTCTTCCCCGGTCCCTCCCTCCCCTTCCTCCGGGGCCAGGCCCTACCTGCGTCCCCTGTGTCGAGGGACGGCAGCGGGCTACCCCTCACTCCTCCCAGTTTCCTCCGACAGAGGCCCCGCTGCAGACGCTTCACATGGACGTGTGGGGCCCGGCCCGCGTCCGTGGACAGGGTCACGAGCGCTACTTCCTGCTGGTGGTTGACGACTACTCGCGTTACACCACAGTCTTCCCCTTGCGCAGCAAGGGTGATGTCACTGAGGTGTTGATCGACTGGATCCGCGCAGCTCGTCTCCAGCTCAGGCGGAGCTTTGGCTCGGACTTTCCTGTTCTGCGTCTGCACTCTGACAGAGGCGGAGAGTTCTCCTCTGGCCTTCTGCGAGCCTACTGTCGTGCACGAGGCATCCGCCAGACCTTCACACTTCTGGACTCTCCACAGCAAAATGGGATTGCTGAGCGCCGCATTGGCATGGTCATGGACGTCGCCCGTACGTCCATGATGCATGCGGCTGCCCCCTATTTTCTGTGGCCGTTTGCGGTTCGGTATGCGGCGCATCAGATCAACCTTCAGCCCAGGGTCTCCATGCCGGAGACCTCCCCAGCTTTGCTGTGGACGGGGAAGGTTGGCGATGCGTCTGCGTTCCGTGTCTGGGGATCTCGGGCGTTTGTCCGCGACTTGTCTGCGGACAAGCTGTCCCCTCGTGCTGCTCCTTGCGTCTTCCTGGGTTTCCCCCCTGACGCCCCAGGGTGGCAGTTCTACCACCCCACCTCTCGCCGTGTTCTGTCCTCCCAGGACGTCACGTTCGACGAGTCGGTCCCCTACTACCGCCTCTTCCCCTACCGCACTCCGTCCCTCCCCCCGCCACCGCTCTTCCTTGTACCAGGTCCCCCCCCGGTAGACCCCCTCCCCCCTCAGGGTCCTGCCCCTTCAGGTGTGTCCCAGGTAGACGCTGTTGAGCCTGTCGAGGTCGCTGGTGACTCTGGTGCTGCTGAGGGTGCTGAGCCTGGGGGTGCTGACTCTGGGGGTGCTGAGCATGTGGGTGCTACGCCTGGGGGTGCTGAGCCTGGGGGTGCTGAGCCTGGGGGTGCTGAGTCTGGGGGTACTACGACTGGGGGTGCTGAGCCTGGGGGTACTACGCCTGGAGGTGCTGAGCCTGGGGGTGCTGCGTCTGGGGGTGCTGAGCCTGGGGGTACTACGCCTGGAGGTGCTGAGCCTGGGGGTGCTACGCCTGGTGGTGCTGTGCCTGGCGGTTCACCGGGTGCTCCCTCTCGCCGAGAGCCACTCTCTCCCCAGGAGCTACGTGAGTGGTTTGCCCGGCGCTGGAGGCGAGCTGCTGGAGCTGGAGGTGCTGCGGGTACTGGAGGTTCTGTTGCTTCTGAGGGAGCTGGTGCCACGGGTCCCGGAGGTGCTCGTACTGGGAGTACTGGAGCTGCTGGACCTGCGGGTACTTCTGGAGCTGGAGTTGCTGCGGGTGTTGGCGCGGAGGCTACTGCTGTCGGTCCTGGAGGCGGTCCTGCTGGGGGTACTACTGGTGCTGCTGGGGGTTCTGGAGCTGGAGCTGCTACTGGTGCTGGTGCTGCCCCTGCGGGTGCTGGTGCTGTCCCTCCTGTGTCTGGAGTCGCCGCCCGGCCTCGGCCGTACTTCGTTCCGCTCCTTCAGCAGGTTCTTGGTCTCCCGCCTTCTACTGGTCCTCCTCCTCCCTTAGAGTGTCCACAGCCTGTCCCGTCGCAGTTACAGTTACAGCCGGCCTCCTCACTGCCTGCTCCGTCTCCCTACACTGGTCCTACTGGAGGTCTTGCTGAGCGTTGTGAGCCTGCGTCTCGCCCTGCGTCGCCTGTCCGTGCTGCTCGCACTAGTGGTCGCGGTTCGCGTCAGCGTCCTCCTCCTGTCCCTGGCACGCACCGGATGTCTCTGCGTCCGTCCACTGCTCCTCTGCGTGCCCCTTTGCCTTCTCCTCCTGAGTCCTCTCTTCCTGCTCTTCCCGACCCAGAGTCGGACTCTCTTCGTGCTGCCAGTCCTACTGTCATGCGTCTCCTTGCTACTGTCGTCACTGACCCTTCCTTTGCGTCCACTGCTGCGTCTGCCCTAGTTGCTGAGCTCGTCGACTTTGCTGCTCGCTGTCGTCTAGACTACGCTGCTTGTCTTGTCGCTGAGTCTGAGTCTGTCTGTCCTCCGTCCATCGGGGGTGAGTGTGCCCTTGGCACGGACGTCCTTGAGGACAGGCAGGAGGAGTTCCAGTGCTTGGCCGCTGCTTCACCTTATCTCGTGTCCGTACTGCTTACCCCTGAGGGAGACCCGGATGCACTTGACATCCCGACTCCGCGCTCTTACGCGGAGGCGATAGAGGGTCCCTACTCCTCTCAGTGGCAGGCAGCTATGGACGCAGAGATGGCTTCCTGGAAGTCCACAGGCACCTACGTTGACGCTGTTCCCCCTCCTGGGGCGAACATCGTCAGTGGCATGTGGATTTTCAGGGTGAAGCGACCGCCGGGTTCTCCGCCTGTCTTCAAGGCGCGTTACGTGGCTCGTGGCTTCAGTCAGCGGCAGGGAGTTGACTACTTTCAGACCTTCTCTCCCACCCCGAAGATGACCACTCTTCGGGTACTGCTGCACGTAGCTGCTCACCGTGACTACGAGCTACACTCTCTTGACTTCAGCACTGCTTTCTTGCAGGGCAGCCTGCACGAGGAGATCTGGCTGCGTCGCCCACCTGGCTTCACTGGGTCTTTTCCTCCTGGCACCCAGTGGAGCCTACGGCGGCCAGTCTACGGTCTCCGCCAGGCACCGCGTGAGTGGCACGACACACTGAGGACTACACTTGCAGCTCTTGGGTTTGCTCCCTCTACTGCCGACCCGTCGCTGTTTCTGCGCACCGACACTTCTTTGCCGCCGTTCTACATCCTCGTGTACGTCGACGACTTGGTCTTTGCCACAGCTGACACTGCTGGACTAGCCCACGTGAAGTCCGAGCTGCAGAAGAGACACACGTGCACTGATCTGGGTGAACTGCGCAGCTAACTTGGCTTGCAGATCACTCGGGACAGAGCACGCCGCACCATTACCCTGACTCAGTCACACATGGTGCAGCAGGTCCTTCAGCGCTTCGGCTTCACGTACTCCTCGCCTCAGGCCACTCCTCTGCCTACTCGCCACTCGCTCTCAGCTCTGCCTTCGGATGAGTCCGTAGAGTCGAGTGGCCCGTACCCAGAGCTTGTTGGCTGCCTCATGTACCTGATGACCTGCACACGACCTGACCTTGCATACCCTCTTAGCATTCTTGCACGCTATGTTGCTCCTGGGAGACACAGACCGGAGCACATGGCTGCAGCGAAGAGGGTGTTGCGCTACTTGTGCAGTACGTCGGGCATGAGGCTTGTGCTTGGAGGGCAGAGTCCAGTGGTCCTTACTGGGCACGCAGACGCTTCTTGGGCTGACGACCAGGCTACGCAGCGGTCGTCACAGGGTTACACCTTCAGCCTTGGTTCCGGCTCTGTTTCGTGGCGGGCTACTCGCTCGTCTTCTGTTCTCGGCTCCAGTTGTGAGGCTGAGATCTACGCAGGAGCCATGGCTGCACAGGAGCTTCGCTGGCTCACCTACCTGCTGACTGACCTCGGAGAGTTGCCTCGTTCTCCTCCAGTGCTGTACGTAGACAACAAGGCCATGCTGGCCTTGTGTCGGGAGCAGCGACTGGAGCACAGAACGAAGCACATTGCTCTCCGCTACTTTCTTGCTCGTGAGCTGCAGCAGCGTGGTCAGCTGCGTCTTGCGTACGTGGCCTCTGAGGCCAACACTGCTGATATCTTCACCAAGGCACTTGCGCCTTGTGACCATCAGCGCTTCTGTACTCAGCTTGGCCTTGTGCCTACCTTGCCTCACTTGCTCACCTCTTGACCTTGCTTGTACTGTTACATATATATATACCTGCTCTTGTTTGTCTAGCCTTTTTTATATATATGTGTACTCCTGCTTGTGAACTGGCCTTGTGGCCTTGAACTTGTGCTCGGAATGTGTGGTGACTTTGTGATCCACCCTGAGCTTGTTTTTGCTTTGCTTTGCTTGACTGGTCTTGTGACCCCTTGTTCTCCCCCACTTTGCCTATGGGGGTGTGTCAGATTTATATGACATAACTACTGTAGGCTATAGTGGGGTAGCACATATGGGGTACAGTTTTCTAGGGTTTGCTTCTTGTACCCAACTTTCACTTAGTCATTTCATTCCTCGTTTCTTCTCAGAACCTTGCCAACCTTGCCAACACAACCATGAATCTCCCGTTAGACTTCGAAAATATAGCAATGTTAGTACGTACATATCCTGTAGTTAGTGCGCTATATTATGTTGAACGAAAAAATGCACTTTTTCGAGAAATTTTAGGCAACGTATTGGATTATTTTGTTCTTGACGAGTTTCAACATCGAGGTGCTCCTCATTCTCATTGTTTAATATGGAGTGAGTTTTCCGCGTGCGATGCCACAATTCCACTCGAGAATATCTTAGCGTTTGCCGATAGGCACATATCATGTCATGGCCAAGATCTTGCAAAAGACCCTACAACAAAGGATCTTTTGAAAATACAAACTCATTCTCACACCCGAACGTGTAGAATGAAACGGAGCGGAACTTCACGAGTATGTCGTTTTGGGATACCAAAATTTCCTCTTCCGAATACATTGGTCTTAGCACCGCTTAATAAAAGTGGCGAATCGGATATTGATCAAGATGTGCACCGATCCAACAAAAAGGCAGTTGATGATTTTTTAGATGTTCTTGCAAAGAAACATCTAATTGATACGTGTGAGCTGTCGTTTTCAGAATTTCTAAATACATTACGTCTGTCATACGACGAATATATAAATTGTTTAAGAGTTGGTTTAAAACGGCGCACACTATTTCATGCAAGAGACGTGAAATATTGTTTTGTGAACAATTTTAACAAAACAATCTTGTCAGTATGGCAAGGAAATATGGATATTCAATTATGTATCGATCCGTATGGCGTGGCCACATACATTACAGCATATATGACAAAATCTGGCAAAGGAATGAGTAAAATTATACAAAATGCTAAAAAGTTTGCCGCTGTACAAGGTACAGGCGTGCTGTATGTAATTCGAGATATTGGAAATTTCATATTGAACAACCAAGAAATTAGTGCACAAGAAGCAATTTATCTTATTTTGGGTCTTCCTTATAAAAAATCGAGTCGTGGTGTAATATTCATCAACACAAGTCATCCTCACAAACGTTTGTTGCTACTAAAATCAAAGGCTGAATTGGAAGCTTTAGACCCTATCTCAACCGATATCTTTACACCGTATGCGTTATTGGATCGATACTTACAACGACCAAAATCAATGGAAGGCTTGTGTTTCGCAGAGTTTATTTCAGATTTTGAGCAGAGCATTGAGCAAAAAGATGCGATTGGACCAGATTTATCGAGTAAAAAACGCTTTTATTCGAAAAGATCCAAACGAAAGATAATTCGATATGTCAATTTTCATCGTGATGTTGACATAGAAAATTTCATGCGCGAACAAACATTGTTGTTTGTTCCATGTCGAAAAGAAATTCATGATCCAGTCGAAGTTGCTCGTATTTTTTGTAATTATGAAACTTTGATCGCTTCTAAGCGTGAAGAATTTTCAGTCAAAGGTGATAAGTGGGCACATGCATTTGAAGATGCAATAGTAGAGGAAAACGATGACATTAATACATCATGTGAAACTTCACAACCTCATGAAGATGTAGATATTGGTGTAGAACTTGGAATCGAAAGATCTTCACGACCGAGATCGACAGATATCTTTCGTTCGATAACAACAAACGAAAGTGATTATTTGCGTATGGAGCGTATGCTGAACGCCGAGCAACGAGCGATAGCCGATCATATTGTACGTGGAGTTCGCAGGTCCTTTGAAATGGGACCTCTATGTATTTTAGTAAGTGGTGGTGCTAGCGTTGGCAAGTCAGTATTAATCACGACTGTGCATGATCGACTTGTCAGCTTTATATGACTTAGCTGCTGTAGGCTATAGTGGGGTAGCACTTCTAGGGTTTGTACTTGTACCCAACTTTCCCTTAGTCTTTTCATTCCTCGTTCATTATCACATGGTATAGAGCAGGTTCCCCTGTGGGAACTGTTCCTAGGGCCCACCAACTTTTTTTTCCTGCCCGGAGCGCGCTCAGCCTCTGCCCGAGTCGCGCTCCCCTCTCACGGCCCCGTCGCGCCGCCCTTACGACCCCGTCGCGCCGCCTCAGCGGCCCCGTCGCGTCGCGCCTCCCTAGCGGCCCCGTCGCGTCGCCCTTGCGACCCCGTCGCGTCGCCCTCGCGGTCCCGTTGCGTCGCGCCGCCCTCGCGGCCCTTTCGCGCCGCCCTCGCGGCCCTTTCGCGCCGCCCTCGCGGCCTCCTCGAGCCGCCCTCGCGACCCCTCCACGCCGCCCTCGCGGCCCCGTCGCCTACCCTTGTGGCCCCGGCGCCACCCTTCCCGGCCCCGGCGCCGCCCTTCCCGGCCCCGGCGCCGCCCTTCCCGGCCCCGGCGCCGCCTCTGCTGGCCCCGTCGCCCCACCCTTGCGACCCCGCGGCCCCACCCTTAAGTCGCCGGTCGCCACCCTTCGTGGCCTCGCCGCCGCCCTCAGCGGCCTCGTCGCCGCCCCACCCGGCCCCGCCGCCGTCCCCACGCGGCCCCGCCGTCACCACCGAGCCGCCGGCGCCGCTGAGCCGCCGATCTACCGAGCCGCCGCTGCTGCCGAGCCGCCCGAGCCACCCGAGCCGCCCGAGCCGCCGAGCCACCTGAGCCGCCCGAGCCGCCGAGTCGCCGAGCCGCCGAGCTCCAGTTGCTGCCGAGCCGCCGTGCCGCCGAGCCGCCCGAGCCGCCCGAGCCGCCGAGTCGCCGAGCCGCCGAGCTGCAGTTGCTGCCGAGCCGCCCGAGCCACCCTGTCCGGTAAGAGCGGCACCTCTACCACTGCGCTGCCCTTACCCTACTGCTCCAGCTGCTAGTCTACTGCTGTCATGGATACCCCCAGTGTCCTCGCTTTTGACGCTGAGGGTCGGGCCATTGACTTTGACGTCTGGGTAGATGACCTGCAGCTTTTCCTACAGTGCGACAGGGCAGACGGTCTCTCTCTCTTTGACCTCACTTCTGGTGCCTCTTCTGCCCCTGCTGCTGATGCTGACGCCACTGTTCGCTCACAGTGGGCCACACGCGACGCTGCTGCCCGTCTTGCTGTGCGCCGCCACTTGCCTACCGCTGAGCGTGCACACTTTAGTCAGTACAAGAGTGTTAAGACCTTGTACGACGCTGTAGTTGCACGCTACTCTTCCCCTGCCACTGCTGCACTTAGCCGCCTCATCCTGCCGTACCTCTTCCCTGACCTCGCCGCTTTTCCCACAGTCGCTGACCTCATTACGCACCTGCGCACTAGTGACACTCGCTACCGCGCTGCCCTTCCTCCTGAGTTCTGCGCCAAGAACCCCCCCCCTATGTACATCACCCTCTACTACGTAGTCACCCGGCTCCCTGACACCCTTCGCCCAGTCAGGGACCACTTTCTCTCTGTTTGCCCCACCACCCTCACCGTTGATCTCCTCGAGGAGCGCCTCCTAGCAGCAGAGAAGAGCATAGTCGCTGTAGGAGCCTCTCGTGGTGACCCTCGTGCCCCTGTCTTTGAGGGGTGCTCCCCCTCTCCTCTCTTGCCCTCTGTTGCCTCTGCTGCTGCGGCCGACCTCGTTGGTCTTGAGTCGGTCGGTGCGGCGTCTGCCCCTAGCGGGAGACGCCGCACTGGCAAGGGCAAGGGGGGCAGAGGGCGCTGGAGGAGCTAGCGGGGGCGGTGGAGGCGGCGGTGGAGGCGGCGGAGGGGGTGGGGGTGGCGGTGGGGGTGGTGGCGGGGGTGGGGGCGTCGGTGGCGGCAGTGGAGGCGGAGGCGGCGGCGGCGGTGGCGGTGGGAGCGGAGGTGGCTGAGGTGGCGGCGGTGGAGGAGGCGGCGGCGGAGGAGGTGGAGCTGGTCGGGGTGGCGCTGCGCAGAGGGTCGGCTCCGGTGGTGGTCAGCGCCAGCAGCAGCAGCAGCGCACTCGTGAGATCCCCCCCCCTCAGCAGCTTCGTGAGTGGTACGCTGCACGCCAGCGCGGTGGGGGTACTGGTCCGTGCACCTACGTCCTACGCACTGGCGACCGCGCGGGTGAGCCGTGCGGAGGTGCGCACTCCACCCAGCGCTGCTTTGGCCGCCTGACGGACGCTTGGCGTCACCAGTTCCCTGAGGCCACTGAGATCCCTCGCTGGGGTGAGCTGTCTAGGGCGGGAGTAGCTATCTTTGACCTTGACTTTGATGCTATTCTTGCTGCCATGTATGCTGTGACTATTAGTGATGAGGGTGACTGTTACTGGTGTTTTCCGCCCGACCCGGGCATTGGGACTGCAGCTCTAGGTACTGTCAGAATCCCAACCACTAGACCATTGGGATAAAAGGGCTTGTTTGTGTAGCGGGTGAGTGCGCCCATAACCCCCCAGGTCAACGTGCCTGTAACCCTTCCCTAGGATCAATCGGGGATCACCATTGGACCTCTGACACCCCCCCGCACTGAGATGCCCGAAGTGCACACACTGGGATTCGAACCCGAGACCTTCGCTCTGATAACATGTCAGAATCCCAGCCACTAACCACTGGGATAAAAGGGCTTGTTAAGTAGCGGGTCAGTGCGCCCATAACCCCCCAGGACAACGAGCCTGTAACCCTTCCCTAGGATCAATCGGGGATCACCAGTGGACCTCTAACACCCCCCCGCACTGGGATGCCCGAAGTGCACACACTGGGATTCGAACCCGAGACCTTCGCTCTGATAACATGTCAGAATCCCAGTCACTAGACCATTGGGATAAAAGGGCTTGTTAAGTAGCGGGTCAGTGCGCCCATAACCCCCCAGGCCAACATGCCTGTAACCCTTCCCTAGGATCAATCGGGGATCACCAATGGACCTCTGACACCCCCCCGCACTGGTATTGAGCTAGGTCGTTCCCGACCTATTTTTTAAAGGGCCCACCGTTAGTTATCGTGATGGCGCGTCCCGTCCTTCCCCGTCGCTCGCCCGTAGCAAAATCCGTCACGGTAGTCGTGACGGACACGACGGTCGCGGCGGGAGTGACGGCGTTCGTCGACCCGCTGTTTCGCGCCGCTGCTCTTGCCCCCCGTCGGCCTCTCGAACCGCCGCTTCCTTCCCCGTCGCCCTTCCCCGTCACGCTGCCTCGTCGCGGCTCACTGTCGCGGAAACGTCGACGGTCGCGATGGGGGGGGGAGAGGAGAGGGGGAAAAGGGTGGCGACCGTCATTTGAGCACCAGCGCTTGCCCGCGTTTCGTCTCGTCCCGTTCCGTCCCTGCCCGCCCTCCCGTCGACTTCGCGGCTACTGTGAAGGGAGTGGCGGGAATGGCGGGCGTGGCGGGAGTGGCGGGAGAAGCTGCTGCTCCGCCACTGCACGCTACAGATCGTCCGCGACCCGCGCCCCGCACCTCACTTGCCGCTCGTACGCCACCCGCGCCCCGCACCCCGCCCGTCGCCCGTACGCAACCCGCACCACGCACAACGTCCGTGCTCCTGTCCGCGAGACCCGTCCGCACCCCGTACCTGCACCCAGACCGCCGTTCTGCCCCAGATCCCGACCCCCCACCGACAAATGCCATCCCACCTCCATCTCCGTCCCCATTTCCAGCAGGAGGGGGAGGAGGTGGGGTGTTGGCCCGTGGGGGACGGCTGGGGTAGGGGGAGTGGCGGAGTTGGCGGCTCATGTAAGGGGGAGGTTTAGGGGGTGTGGGTGGATGTTCCAGCTGCAGCAACTGCCACCACTCCTCCTCCTGTCATCCCCCCGCCCCGTGTCTCCCGTGCTGCTACCCCGTCGTTCCCGTGCTCCCGTGCTCCCGTTCTCCCGTTCGTCCCGTGCGTTCCGTGCTCTCGTTCGTCCCGTGCGCTCCGTGCTCTCATTCGTCCCGTGCTGCCCCGTGCTTCCCGTGCTCCTGTTCGCCCCGTGCTTGCCCCGTGCCCATGCACGTGCTGTCCGCCCGTGTTCGCCGTGCTTGCCCCGTGCCCATTCCCGTGTTGCCCCCGTGTTCCCTTTCTGCTGCCCCCGTGTTCCCGTGTTGCCCCCGTGCTCCCGTGCTGCCCCCCGTGTTCCCGTGCTGCCCGGCTCTCCCCGTGTTACCCCGTTCAGCCCGTGTCCTGCCCCGTTCTTCCCGTGTTGCCCCGTTCAGCCTGTGCCCATGATAATACCCGTGTTCTGCCCATTTCCTGCCCGTGTTCTGCCCGTGATCCTGCCCGTGATTCTGCCCGTACTGCTGCCCGTGATTGTGCCCGTGATCATACCCGTGTGCTGCCCGTATTTTGCCCGTGTTCTGCCCGTGATCCTGACTGTGATTCTGCCCGTGATTCTGCCCGTGTTGTCGCCCGTGATTTTGCCCGTGATTCTGCCTGTGATCCTGCCCGTGTTGCTGCCCGTTCCCGTGCCATACTGCCCGTGCCCACCCGTGTCTCCAGTTGCTGCCCGTGTTCTACCCGCGCCCAGTGTCCCCCGTTCTGCCCGTGCTGCCTGTTCTGCCCGTGTCCTGCCCCGTTCTGCCCGTGTTGCCCCGTTCAGCCCGTGTTGCCCTGTTCTGCCCGTGTTGCCTTGTTCAGCCCGTGTCCTGCCCCGTTCAGCCCGTGTTCTGCCCTGTTCTGCCCGTGTTGCCCCGTTCAGCCCGTGTCTTGCCCCGTTCAGCCCGTGTTCTGCCCTGTTCTGCCCGTGTTGCCCCGTTCAGCCCGTGTGCTGCCCCGTTCTGCCCGTGTTGCCCTGTTCTGCCCGTGCTGCCCCGTTCTGCCCGTTTGTGCCCTACCCGTGCTGTCCGTACCCGTTGGTGCCCCACCCGTGCTGTCAGTTCTCGCTCGTGCCCCACCCGGTCTGTGCTGCCCGGTCTCGTGCTGCTCGTCACCCCCATGCGGCCCGTCCCGTCCAGCTCCTAGTTGCTACCCAAACCCGCTACCCGTACCCGTGCTCCTCGCACACCGTGCACCAGCTGCGGGGCGTTCAACCGCAACCGGGCACCTGTTCCACCGCGGTGGTTCAGATGCTGCTTGGTGGTTGCTGCTTGTCAGCTTCAGAGGGGGCCCCTTACTGGTGTTCCCACGCCCTGTAATGGGGTTTTACAGGTGTACCCCTTCAAGGGGGGCTCTGCACATGGTTATGCACTTCAGGCAGATAGGGGGTGTGTCACAATAGATTTATATCTATTTAGTATAATCTGCCTGTAGTGTAGCTGTTGTGTAATTCCCTTGTATGGTGGTGCACCTCTTTCATCTTTGTTAGGTTGCTATATGTACTCGTGTGCTATAGTGAACCTCAACACATTCTCGATTCTCCCTTGGCACAACTCCCTCGACACCCGCTTGGCCTAGGCTTCTAAGCCTAGGCCCTTAATTAAACCCCGTTCCTAGCTAAGTTCGTCTCGTGACAGGTACTGGTGAGGCTGCTGCTCTAGGTGCTAGCGAGGCTGCTGCTCTAGGTGCTCGTGCGTCTGCTTCCTCAGGTGCTGGTGAGTCTGCTCTCTCAGGTACTGCGTTGGCTCCGGCCTCCCACACCTTCACTCTTGACTCGGGGGCTTCTCCGCTCCTTCTTTCGAGACCGCACCACACTCACGCCGCTTGGTCGGCCAGTTGCAGTCTCTCTGGCAGACCCCTCTATGGGTCCTGTCCTTGCTCACTTCTCCACTGTCCTCCCGTGTCCGGCGGCCCCCTCTGGCACCCTGTCTGGTCTTTACCTCCCCTCGTTCTCTACGAACTTGGTGAGTGGTGCTGACCTACAGGATGCGGGGGTTCACCAGTTCACTCCTGCGAGCCAGCGTGTGACCCACTGCACGGACACTCGGACTGGCCGACACTTGGCCACGTTTACACGTCGGCCGGGTCGAGCCTGTACACACTGACCACTGAGTCTCCTCCAGTCACTGCGTCTGGTCAGGCAGTGCGTCGGGTCAGGTGTTTGCTGCAGCGTCCAGGTTTGGTCCTGAGTCTGCCCCCTGCTCGTGTCGCCTCCTGTCTCACGTGACTCTCCTCTGGCACCACCGCCTTGGTCACCCCTCCCTGCCTCGTCTCCGAGGCATGGCCTCCCGTGTACTTGTCTCTGGTCTTCCCCGCTCTCTCCCTCCCCTTCCTCCGGGGCCTGCCCCTACCTGCGTCCCCTGTGTCGAGGGGCGGCAGCGTGCTGCCCCTCACTCCTCCCAGTTTCCTCCGACAGAGGTCCTGCTGCAGACGCTTCACATGGACGTGTGGGGCCCGGCCCGCGTCCGTGGACAGGGTCACGAGCGCTACTTCCTACTGGTGGTTGACGACTACTCGCGTTACACCACAGTCTTCCCCTTGCGCAGCAAGGGTGATGTCACTGAGGTGTTGATCAACTGGATCCGCGCAGCTCGTCTCCAGCTCAGAGAGAGTTTCGGCTCGGACTTTCCTGTTCTGCGTCTGCACTCTGACAGAGGCGGAGAGTTCTCCTCTGGCCTTCTGCGAGCCTACTGTCGTGCACGAGGCGTCCGCCAGACCTTCACGCTTCCGGACTCTCCACAGCAAAATGGGATTGCTGAGCGCCGCATTGGCATGGTCATGGACGTCGCCCGTACGTCCATGATGCATGCGGCTGCCCCCCATTTTCTGTGGCCGTTTGCGGTTCGGTACGCGGCGCATCAGATCAACCTTCAGCCCAGGGCCTCCATGCCGGAGACCTCCCCAGCTTTGCTGTGGACGGGGAAGGTTGGCGATGCGTCTGCGTTCCGTGTCTGGGGATCTCGGGCGTTTGTCCACGACTTGTCTGCGGACAAGCTGTTCCTCTCGTGCTGCTCCCTGCGTCTTCCTTGGCTTCCCCCCTGACGCGCCAGGGTGGCAGTTCTACCACCCCACCTCTCGCCGTGTCTTGTCCTCCCAGGACGTCACGTTTGACGAGTCGGTCCCCTACTACCGTCTCTTCCCCTACCGCACTCCGTCCCTCCCCCCGCCTCCGCTCTTCCTTGTGCCAAGTCCCCCCCCCGGTAGACCCCCTTCCCCCTCAGGGTCCTGCCCCTTCAGGTGTGTCCCAGGTAGACGCAGTCGAGCCTGTGGAGGTCGCTGGTGACTCTGGTGCTGCTGGGGGTGCTGAGCCTGGGGGTGCTGACTCTGGGGGTGCTGAGCGTGTGGGTGCTACGCCTGGGGGTGCTGAGCCTGGGGGTGCTGAGCCTGAGGGTGCTACGACTGGGGGTGCTGAGCCTGGGGGTGCTGAGTCTGGGGGTGCTGAGCCTGGGGGTGCTACGACTGGGGGTGCTGAGCCTGGGGGTGCTACGCCTGGAGGTGCTGAGCCTGGGGGTGCGGAGCCTGAGGGAGCTGGGCCTGCTCGTGTGGCGTCTGGCGGTGCTGGGCCTGGAGGTTCTCTGGGTGCTCCGTCCCGACGGGAGCCACTCTCTCCACAGGAGGTGCGTGAGTGGTTTGCCCGGCGCTGGAGGCGTGCTGCTGGAGCTGGAGGTTCTTCGTCTGCTGAGGGTGCTGGTGCCACGGGTCCCGGAGGTGCTCGTAGTGGGAGTACTGGAGCTGCTGGGCCTGCGGGTACTACTGGAGCTGGAGCTGCTGAGGGTGTTGGCGCTGAGGGTACTGCTGGCGGTACTGGAGGCGGTCCTGCTGGGGGTGCTACTGGTGCTGTTGGGGGTACTGGAGCTGGAGGTGCTGCTGGCGCTGGTGCTACCACTGGGGGTACTGGTGCTGTCCCTGCTGTGTCTGGAGTCGCTGCGCGGCCTCGGCCGTACTTCGTTCCGCTTCTTGAGCAGGTTCTTGGTCTCCCGCCTTCTACTGGTCCTCATCCTCCCTTAGAGTGTCCACAGCCTGTCCCGTCACAGTTACAGTTACAGCCGGCCTCCCCACTGCCTGCTCCTTCTCCCTACACTGGTCCTACTGGAGGTCTTGCTGAGCGTCGTGAGCCTGCGTCTCGTCCTGCGTCGCCTGTCCGTGCTGCTCGCGCTAGTGGTCGTGGTTCGCGTCAGCGTCCTCCCCCTGTGCCCGGCACGCACCGGATGTCTCTCCGTCCGTCCACTGCTCCTCTGCGTGCCCCTTTGCCTTCTCCTCCTGAGTCCTCTCATCCTGCTCTTGCTGACCCGGAGTCGGACTCCCTTCGTGCTGCCAGTCCGACTGTCACGCGTCTCCTTACTACTGTTGTCACTGACCCTTCCTTTGAGTCCACTGCTGCGTCTGCCCTAGTTGCTGAGCTCGTCGGCTTTGCTGCTCGCTGTCGTCTAGACTACGCTGCTTGTCTTGTTGCTGCGTCTGAGTCTGTCTGTCCTCCGTCCGTCGGGGGTGAGTGTGCCCTTGGCACGGACGTCCTTGAGGAGAGACAGGAGGAGTTCCAGTGTTTGGCTGCTGCTTCACCTCATCTCGTGTCCGTACTGCTTACCCCTGAGGGAGACCCGGATGCACTTGACATCCCGACTCCGCGCTCTTACGCGGAGGCGATAGAGGGTCCCTACTCCTCTCAGTGGCAGGCAGCTATGGACGCAGAGATGGCATCCTGGAAGTCCACAGGCACCTACGTTGACGAGGTTCCCCCGCCTGGGGCGAACATCGTCAGTGGCATGTGGATTTTCAGGGTGAAGCGGCCGCCGGGTTCTCCGCCTGTCTTCAAGGCGCGTTACGTGGCTCGTGGCTTCAGTCAGCGGCAGGGAGTTGACTACTTTCAGACCTTCTCTCCCACCCCGAAGATGACCACTCTTCGGGTACTGCTGCACATAGCTGCTCACCGTGACTACGAGCTACACTCTCTTGACTTCAGCACTGCTTTCTTGCAGGGCAGCCTGCACGAGGAGATCTGGCTGCGCCGCCCACTTGGCTTCACTGGGACTTTTCCTCCTGGCACCCAGTGGAGCCTCCGGCGGCCAGTCTACGGTCTCCGCCAGGCACCGCGTGAGTGGCACGACACACTGAGGACTACGCTTGCGGCTCTTGGGTTTGCTCCCTCTACTGCCGACCCGTCGCTGTTTCTGCGCACCGACACTTCTTTGCCGCCATTCTACATCCTCGTGTACGTCGACGACTTGGTCTTTGCCACAGCTGACACTGCTGGACTCGCCCACGTGAAGTCTGAGCTGCAAAAGAGACACACGTGCACAGACCTGGGTGAACTGCGCAGCTACCTTGGCTTGCAGATCACCCGGGACAGAGCACGCCGCACCATTACCCTGACTCAGTCACACATGGTGCAGCAGGTCCTTCAGCGCTTCGACTTCACGTACTCCTCGCCTCAGGCCACTCCTCTGTCTACTCGCCACTCGCTCTCAGCTCTGCCTTCGGATGAGTCCGTGGAGCCGAGTGGCCCGTACCCAGAGCTTGTTGGCTGCCTCATGTACCTGATGACCTGCACACGACCTGACCTTGCATACCCTCTTAGCATCTTGGCACGCTATGTTGCTCCTTGGAGACACCGACCAGAGCACATGGCTGCAGCGAAGAGGGTGTTGCGCTACTTGTGCAGTACGTCGGGCATGGGGCTTGTGCTTGGAGGGCAGAGTCCAGTGGTCCTCACTGGGCACGCAGACGCTTCTTGGGCTGACGACCAGGCTACGCAGCGGTCGTCACAGGGTTACACCTTCAGCCTTGGTTCCGGCTCTGTCTCGTGGCGGGCTACCCGCTCGTCTTCTGTTCTCGGCTCCAGTTGTGAGGCTGAGATCTACGCAGGGGCCATGGCTGCACAGGAGCTTTGCTGGCTCACCTACCTGCTGACTGACCTCGGAGAGCCGCCTCGTTCTCCTCCAGTGCTGTACGTAGACAACAAGGCCATGCTGGCCTTGTGTCGGGAGCAGAGACTGGAGCACAGAACGAAGCACATTGCTCTTCGCTACTTCCTTGCTCGTGAGCTACAGCAGCGTGGTCAGCTACGCCTTGCGTACGTGGCCTCTCAGGCCAACACTGCTGATATCTTCACCAAGGCACTTGCGCCTTGTGATCATCAGCGCTTCTGTACTCAGCTGGGTCTTGTGCCTACCTTGCCTCACTTGCTCACCCCTTGACCTTGTTTGTACTGTTACATATATATATACACCTGCTCTTGCTTGTTTAGCCTTATATATATATGTAATCCTGCATGTGAACTGGCCTTGTGGCCTTGAACTTGTGCTCGGAATGTGTGGTGACGTTGTGATCCACCCTGAGCTTGCTTTGCTTTGCTTGACTGGTCTTGTGACCCCTTGTCCTCCCCCACTTTGCCTATGGGGGTGTGTCAGATTTATATGACTTAGCTGCTGTAGGCTATAGTGGTGTAGCACATATGGGGTACAGCTTTCTAGGGTTTGTACTTGTACCCAACTTTCCCCTTAGTCTTTTCATTCCTCGTTCATTATCACACGACTGATACGAATTTTTCATTCTCAAATCGACACAGATTTCGATACGATCAAAGTTTTGAAAATTGCCCCGTCAGGAGTAGCAGCTTTCCAAATAAAAGGCTATACAATTCATAGCGCATTGATGATCCCTGTGGTGCAAAATCGTCGGATTAAAAAGTTGACATCAGACAGATTGAATACATTGAGGTCACGATTAGGAGACGTTAAAGTTGTAATAATAGATGAAATATCAATGGTGGGGAAAAATACGTTCGAATGGGTCGATTTTAGACTTCGTGAAATTACCAACTGTGCGAATCTTCCTTTTGGTTGATTACACATGATTTTTGTTGGGGACTTTTTTCAATTACCTCCAGTACGTGACATTCATTGTTTTGGTTATAGCTCAAGTGCCGACATTCTGAGTGAATTGAATGTATGGAGTCGCGTACAACTTGTAGAGCTCACAACTATTATGCGACAACGTGAGGAGGTTGAATATGCGAAATTGTTAAATCGACTTCGTGAAGGCAAACAAACTTAAAATGACATACAGTTCATATGCGATCGTGAAGTTACAGTTTCTTTTACAGAGACAAATTTGCAACATTTGTGTTGCACCAACAAATTCATCGATGAATTTAACCATAATGCTTTTACATGTTCGTTGACAGAAAAGCATGTTATTCCAGCATTAGATTGTGCACTTTTTGGAAGTGATCAATCACGAAAAGACGGACCAATTACTCCACCAGGTTTTGCATCCACTGCATCACACGGGTTGTTGTCAACACTTGAACTATTTATCGGTTCTCGTGTCCATGTCACTTGCAATTTGGACACGTCTGACGGTCTTGCCAATGGGACTCCAGGCGTTGTAGTCAATTTCAGTTTGAACTGTAATGGTTTGGTGGAGACTGTGTGGGTTGAGTTTGACGATAAACTCGTTGGGAAACAGTGGCGCTTGAAATCAAAGTCGTTGGTTTCAACAATCCAATTTGGAAATGCGGATTGGATACCTGTACAACGAGTTGAAAAATCTTTCTCAGTAAACTCACGATACGACACAATTTCACGAATGCAATTTCCTCTTCGTCCAAGCAATGCAATAAGTTTTCATCGCAGTCAGGGCGCTACGTTTGACGGGGGTGTTGTGCATTTTGAGAACAAAGTTTTTTCGCAGGGTGCTTACGTTGCCTTAAGTCGTTTTCGATCTCCCCATCATCTTTATGTCGACAATTTTACATCTTGTATTAAAACCGACCCTCGTGTAGTAGAAGAAATGAAACGTTTACGAAAACAACCCCTGATATTGAATCCAATACCTGTTGATATTTTATGTGAACAAACTTCAGCTTTAAGGTTTATGTTCCAAAACGTTCGAACCTTACGAGGCCACTACAGAGATATTGAATTTAGACATCTCAAAGCATTCGACTTTTTGGTTTTTTTTTAGACTCATTTAACAAACGCGGATTCTCTACCGGAACAAACACCCAAAATATTTGATGTATTGCGTTTTGATTCTTTGTCGGGAGGTATTGTTTTGTATTACCGTAAGCCTATCAATATTATACAATACGTGGAAAATTCTAAGATTGAATTTATGTCTTTCTTGATTGATATTGAGAATGATCCCTTAATAGTTCACTGTTGTTATCGTAATCCTACTGATCATCGTAATATCAACACACTTTTTGAGATGATCACATCTTCCATTGATCAAAACCCTAACGCAAAAATGATTTTCATTGGAGATTTCAACATAAATCTCAATGCTGTATCACAGCCTCGATATGAGAGATTTTTTTCGAGACATGGTTTTATGCAATTCGTACTTGAACCCACAACAGTATGTAATATACTTATTGATCACGTTTGGTCAAACTCTTTTCAATCTCGGCTTAGAATCCATATTGGCGAAACATATTTCTCTGATCATTTCCCTATTTATGTCCTTATTTCATGATATTATTCATACCTTTGACAGCTACACCTCCTTCTCGGCACAACTCTGGTCGGGTGAGTGTCAAAACATTATATAGCTTATGCTGTTGTGTAGGCTATAGTGGGGTATCCCATAGGGGGTACAACCCAATTAGGGTTTTACAAATGTACTCACCTCATTCATAGTTCATTCACTCTCGTTCTTCATTCTTCTCAGTGAGTGCCATCAAATATGGAAGACCCTTGTTTCAAATGTAAGAATGTTCTATTCTTAATTATTTGATGTTGCTTCTAATTCAGGCTTCTGCTGAGGTTCAGTTCAAGAAACTTGAACCACTTGTAAAGAACGAAAGGAAACCAATAGATTTCCACCTCAAGTTCATTGTCCTTGGTGTTGACCTTGCACATCCAAAGGACAGTGGTCGTTTCACACCTGGCAAAGTTGCCATCTTTGAGGGCTTCAATGTTGCTGAGATTGTTCTTTGGCCTGAGTTAGAAGGCCAAGGAAAATGTGATGCGGAGAGCATCAATGCATTTGTGCAGAGTCTTTCGATCGGAAAGATTTCTCAAGTGCACCGCATCGATGCAGTGCCCGGGCAAGTTGGTTGGTACGTGTTTTATTTACATATCATGTTATGCATCTCAAGGTGTTCCCCTTGTTTTAAGATTGGAAACATACATTTCAATGCAGGAAAAGAATTGGCGGCTTGGACCTCCAGTTCAACTGGGTCCATCGCTGTTCTTATATGATTGAGGCAGTTGGATCGGATATGCTGAATGTAGGCAATGTGCCTACGTCATCTTTGAAGAACTTCTACGAGCTCAAAGATCTCGAACGGGTAAGTGTTGTAGTCTTTTACATATGTGTATGTTTATGAGTTACTGTTGTGAGAAGAAACAAGGGATGAATGAACTATGAATGAATTGGGTACAAGTACAAACCCTAATTGGGTTGTACCCCTTATGGACTGCCCCACTATAGCCTACACAATATGCATGAGCTATAATGTTCTGACACACCCCCATAGGCAAAGTGGGGGAGAACAAGGGGTCACAAGACCAGTCAAGCAAAGCAAAGCAAAGCAAGCTCAGGGTGGATCACAAAGTCACCACACATTCCGAGCACAAGTTCAAGGCCACAAGGCCAGTTCACATGCAGGAGTACATATATATATAAAAAAGGATAGACAAGCAAGAGCAGGTATATATATATGTAACAGTACAAGCAAGGTCAAGAGGTGAGCAAGTGAGGCAAGGTAGGCACAAGGCCCAGCTGAGTACAGAAGCGCTGATGGTCACAAGGCGCAAGCGCCTTGGTGAAGATATCAGCAGTGTTGGCCTCAGAGGCCACGTACGCAAGACGCAGCTGACCACGCTGCTGCAGCTCATGAGCAAGAAAGTAGCGGAGAGCAATGTGCTTCGTTCTGTGCTCCAGTCGCTGCTCCCGACACAAGGCCAGCATGGCCTTGTTGTCTACGTACAGCACTGGAGGAGAACGAGGCAACTCTCCGAGGTCAGTCAGCAGGTAGGTGAGCCAGCGAAGCTCCTGTGCAGCCATGGCTCCTGCGTAGATCTCAGCCTCACAACTGGAGCCGAGAACAGAAGACGAGCGAGTAGCCCGCCACGAAACAGAGCTGGAACCAAGGCTGAAGGTGTAACCCTGTGACGACCGCTGCGTAGCCTGGTCGTCAGCCCAAGAAGCGTCTGCGTGCCCAGTAAGGACCACTGGACTCTGCCCTCCAAGCACCAGCCCCATGCCCGACGTACTGCACAAGTAGCGCAACACCCTCTTCGCTGCAGCCATGTGCTCCGGTCTGTGTCTCCCAGGAGCAACATAGCGTGCAAGAATGCTAAGAGGGTATGCAAGGTCAGGTCGTGTGCAGGTCATCAGGTACATGAGGCAGCCAACAAGCTCTGGGTACGGGCCACTCGACTCTACGGACTCATCCGAAGGCAGAGCTGAGAGCGAGTGGCGAGTAGGCAGAGGAGTGGCCTGAGGCGAGGAGTACGTGAAGCCGAAGCGCTGAAGGACCTGCTGCACCATGTGTGACTGAGTCAGGGTAATGGTGCGGCGTGCTCTGTCCCGAGTGATCTGCAAGCCAAGGTAGCTGCGCAGTTCACCCAGGTCAGTGCACGTGTGTCTCTTCTGCAGCTCGGACTTCACGTGGGCTAGTCCTGCAGTGTCAGCTGTGGCAAAGACCAAGTCGTCGACGTACACGAGGATGTAGAACGGCGGCAAAGAAGTGTCGGTGCGCAGAAACAGCGACGGGTCGGCAGTAGAGGGAGCAAACCCAAGAGCCGCAAGTGTAGTCCTCAGTGTGTCGTGCCACTCACGCGGTGCCTGGCGGAGACCGTAGACTGGCCGCCGTAGGCTCCACTGGGTGCCAGGAGGAAAAGACCCTGTGAAGCCAGGTGGGCGACGCAGCCAGATCTCCTCGTGCAGGCTGCCCTGCAAGAAAGCAGTGCTGAAGTCAAGAGAGTGTAGCTCGTAGTCACGGTGAGCAGCTACGTGCAGCAGTACCCGAAGAGTGGTCATCTTCGGGGTGGGAGAGAAGGTCTGAAAGTAGTCAACTCCCTGCCGCTGACTGAAGCCACGAGCCACGTAACGCGCCTTGAAGACAGGCGGAGAACCCGGCGGTCGCTTCACCCTGAAAATCCACATGCCACTGACGATGTACGCCCCAGGAGGGGGAACAGCGTCAACATAGGTGCCTGTGGACTTCCAGGAAGCCATCTCTGCGTCCATAGCTGCCTGCCACTGAGAGGAGTAGGGACCCTCTATCGCCTCCGCGTAAGAGCGCGGAGTCGGGATGTCAAGTGCATCCGGGTCTCCCTCAGGGGTAAGCAGTACGGACACGAGATGAGGTGAAGCAGCGGCCAAGCACTGGAACTCCTCCTGCCTGTCCTCAAGGACGTCCGTGCCAAGGGCACACTCACCCCCGATGGACGGAGGACAGACAGACTCAGACTCAGCAACAAGACTGGCGACGTAGTCTAGGCGACAGCGAGCAGCAAAGTCGACGAGCTCAGCAACTAGGGCAGACGCAGCAGTGGACTCAAAGGAAGGGTCAGTGACAACAGTAGCAAGGAGACGCGTGACCGTAGGACTGGCAGCACGAAGAGAGTCCGACTCCGGGTCGGCAAGAGCAGGAAGAGAAGACTCAGGAGGAGAAGGCAAAGGGGCACGCAGAGGAGCAGTGGACGGACGCAGAGACATCCGGTGCGTGCCAGGGACAGGAGGAGGACGCTGACGCGAACCGCGACCACTAGTGCGAGCAGCACGGACAGGCGACGCAGGGCGAGACGCAGGCTCACGACGCTCAGCAAGACCTCCAGTAGGACCAGTGTAGGGAGACGGAGCAGGCAGTGGGGAAGCCGGCTGTAACTGTAACTGCGACGGGACAGGCTGTGGACACTCTAAGGGAGGAGGAGGACCAGTGGAAGGCGGGAGACCAAGAACCTGCTGAAGGAGCGGAACGAAGTACGGCCGAGGCCGCGCGGCGACTCCAGACACAGCAGGGACAGCACCAGCACCCGTAGTAGCTCCAGCTCCAGAACCCCCAGCAGCACCAGTAGTACCCCCAGCAGGACCGCCTCCAGGACCGACAGCAGTAGCCTCCGCGCCAACACCCGCAGTAACTCCAGCTCCAGAAGTACCCGCAGGTCCAGTAGCTCCAGTACGCCCAGTACGAGCACCTCCGGGACCCGTGGCACCAGCTCCCTCAGCAGCAACAGAACCTCCAGTACCCGCAGCACCTCCAGCTCCAGCAGCTCGCCTCCAGCGCCGGGCAAACCACTCACGCAGCTCCTGGGGAGAGAGTGGCTCCCGGCGAGAAGGAGCACCCGGAGAACCGCCAGGCACAGCACCACCAGGCGTAGCACCCCCAGGCTCAGCACCTCCAGGCGTAGTACCCCCAGGCTCAGCACCCCCAGTCGTAGTACCCCCAGACTCAGCACCCCCTGACTCAGCACCCCCAGGCTCAGCACCCCCAGGCGTAGCACCCACACGCTCAGCACCCCCAGAGTCAGCACCCCCAGGCTCAGCACCCGCAGCAGCACCAGAGTCACCAGCGACCTCGACAGGCTCAACAGCGTCTACCTGGGACACACCTGAAGGGGCAGGACCCTGAGGGGGGAGGGGGTCTACCGGGGGGGGACCTGGTACAAGGAAGAGCGGTGGCGGGGGGAGGGACGGAGTGCGGTAGGGGAAGAGGCGGTAGTAGGGGACCGACTCGTCGAACGTGACGTCCTGGGAGGACAGAACACGGCGAGAGGTGGGGTGGTAGAACTGCCACCCTGGGGCGTCAAGGGGGAAACCCAGGAAGACGCAAGCGTCTGCGTTCCGTGTCTGGGGATCTCGGGCGTTTGTCCGCGACTTGTCTGCGGACAAGCTGTCCCCTCGCCAACCTTCCCCGTCCACAGCAAAGCTGGGGAGGTCTCCGGCATGGAGACCCTGGGGTGAAGGTTGATCTGATGCGCCGCGTACCGAACCGCAAACGGCCACAGAAAATGGGGGGCAGCCGCATGCATCATGGACGTACGAGCGACGTCCATGACCATGCCAATGCGGCGCTCAGCAATCCCATTTTGCTGTGGAGAGTCCGGAAGCGTGAAGGTCTGGCGGATGCCTCGTGCACGACAGTAGGCTCGCAGAAGGCCAGAGGAGAACTCTCCGCCTCTGTCAGAGTGCAGACGCAGAACAGGAAAGTCCGAGCCGAAGCTCCGCCTGAGCTGGAGACGAGCTGCGCGGATCCAGTCGATCAACACCTCAGTGACATCACCCTTGCTGCGCAAGGGGAAGACTGTGGTGTAACGCGAGTAGTCGTCAACCACCAGCAGGAAGTAGCGCTCGTGACCCTGTCCACGGACGCGGGCCGGGCCCCACACGTCCATGTGAAGCGTCTGCAGCGGGGCCTCTGTCGGAGGAAACTGGGAGGAGTGAGGGGTAGCCCGCTGCCGTCCCTCGACACAGGGGACGCAGGTAGGGCCAGGCCCTGGAGGAAGGGGAGGGAGGGACCGGGGAAGACCAGAGACAAGGACACGGGAGGCCATGCTCCGGAGACGAAGCAGGGAGGGGTGACCAAGGCGGTGGTGCCAGAGGAGAGTCTCGTGAGACAGGAGGCGACACGAGCAGGGGGCAGACTCAGGACCAGACCTGGACGCTGCAGCAAACACCTGACCCGACGCAGCTACCTGACCAGACGTAGTGACTGGAGGAGACGCAGTGGCCGCAACTGGCCGGCCAAGCGGCGTGAGTGAGGTGCGGTCTCGAAAGAAGGAGCGAGAAGCCCCCGAGTCAAGGGTGAAGGTGTGGGAGGCCGAAGCCGACGCAGAACCTGAGAGAGCAGACTCACCAGCACCTGAGGGAGCAGACGCACCTAGAGCAGCAGCCTCGCTAGCACCTAGAGCAGCAGCCTCACCAGTACCTAGAGCAGCAGTCTCAATGCCCGGGTCGGGCGGAAAACACCGGTAACAGTCACCCTCATCACTAATAGTCACAGTATACATGGCAGCAAGAATAGCATCAAAGTCAAGGTCAAAGACAGCTACACCCGCCCTAGACAGCTCACCCCAGCGGGGGATCTCAGTGGCCTCAGGGAACTGGTGACGCCAAGCGTCCGTCAGGTGGCCAAAGCAGCGCTGGGTGGAGTGCGCACCCCCGCACTGCTCACCCGCGCGGTCGCCGGTGCGCAGGACGTAGGTGCACGGACCAGTACCCCCACCCCTCTGGCGTGCAGTGTACCACTCACGGAGCTGCTGAGGGGAGGGGATGTCACGAGTGCGCTGCTGCTGCTGCTGCTGCTGGCGCTGACCACCACCGGAGCCGATCCTCTGCGCAGCACCACCCCGACCAGCTCCACCTCCTCCGCCGCCTCCTCCTCCACCGCCGCCACCTCCGCTCCCTCCGCCACCGCCGCTGCCGCCTCCGCCTCCACTGCCGCCACCGACACCTCCACCCCCGCCACCACCCCCACCGCCACCCCCACCCCCTCCACCGCCCCCACCGCCGCCTCCACCGCCCCCGCTAGCTCCTCCAGCGCCCCTGCCCCCCTTGCCCTTGCCAGGGCGGCGTCTCCCGCTAGGGGTAGACGCTGCCCCAACCGACTCCAAACCAGCGAGGTCGGCCGCAGCAGCAGAGGCAACAGAGGGCAAAAGAGGGGAGGGGGAACACCCCTCAAAGATGGGGGTGCGAGGGTCACCACGAGAGGCTCCTACAGCGACTATGCTCTTTTCTGCTGCTAGGAGGGCCTTCTCGAGGAGGTCAACAGTGAGAGTGGTGGGGCAAGCCGAGAGGAAGTGGTCCCTGACTACGCGAAGGGAGTCAGGGAGACGGGTGACTATGTAGTAGAGGGTGATGTACATGGGGGGGGGGTTCTTGGCGCAGAACTCAGCAGGAAGCGCAGCGCGGTAGCGAGTGTCACTAGTGCGGAGGTGCGTAATGAGGTCACCGACTGTGGGAAAGGCAGCAAGGTCAGGGAAGAGGTACGGTAGCATGAGGCGGCTCAGTGCAGCAGTGGCAGGGGAGGAGTAGCGTGCAACTACAGCGTCGTACAAGGTCTGAGCACTCTTGTACTGGCTAAAGTGCGCACGCTCAGAGGTAGGCAGGTGGCGACGCACAGCAAGACGTGCAGCAGCATCGCGCGTGGCCCACTGTGAGCGAACAGTGGCGTCAGCATCAGCAGCGGGGGCAGGAGAGGCACCAGAAGTGAGGTCAAAGAGGGAGAGGCCGTCTGCCCTATCGCACTGTAAGAAAAGCTGCAGGTCATCTATCCAGACTTCAAAGTCAATGGCCCGACCCTCAGCGTCAAAAGCGAGGACACTAGGGGTAGCCATGACAGCAGTAGACTAGTAGCGCAAACAGTAGGGTGAGGGCAGTGCTGTGAGAGAGGCGCTGCTCTTACCGGACAGGGCGGCTCGGGCGGCTCGGCTGCAGGGCGGCTCGGCGACTCGGCGGCTGGGCGGCTCGGCTGCAGGGCGGCTCGGCGACTCGGCTGCTCGGCGGCTCGGCGGCTCGGCTGCTGGGCTGCTCGGCGGCTGGGCGGCTCGGCTGCTGGGCGGCTCGGCTGCTGGGCGGCTCGGCTGCTGGGCGGCTCGGGTGGCTTGGCGGCAGGGCGGCTCGGCGGCTCGGGTGGCTCGGCAGCAGGGCGGCTCGGCGGCCCGGCGGCTCGGCTGCTGGGCGGTTCGGCGGCCCGGCGGCTCGGTCGCTGGGCGGCTTGGCGGCTGCGGCTCCTAATCAGGGACGGCGGAGGGGCCGGTGGGAGGCGGCGTCGGAGCCGGGAAGGGCGGCGCCGGGGCCGTAGGAGTAGGCGCCGGGGTCGTAGGAGCAGGGGCCGGGGCCGTAGGAGTAGGCACCGAGGCCGCTGCAGGGGAGGGCGACGACGGGGCCGCAGGTAGGGCGGCGACGGGGCCGCAGGTAGGGCGGCGACGGGGCCGTAGGTAGGGCGGCGACGGGGCCGCCGAAAGGGGCGGTGACGAGGCCGCAGGTAGGGCGGCGACGGGGCCGCGAAAGGGGCGGCGCGACGGGGCCGCGAAAGGGCGGCGCGACGCGGCCGCGAAGGGCGGCGCGACGGGGCCGCGAAAGGGCGGCGCGACGCGGCCGCGAAGGGCAGTGCGACGGGCCCGCTAAGGGCGGCGCTAGGGGGCCGTGAGGGGCCTAGTGAGGGCGCGACGGTGATGAGAGCACACCGGGCGCGACTCGGGCCGGAGCGAAGCGCGCTCCGGGCAGGAAAAAAAAAAAAAAAAAAACTCGTAGTGGTGGGCCCTAGGAATCGTTCCCGTTAGGGAACCTGCTCGATACCATGAGAAGAAACAAGGGATGAATGAACTATGAATGAATTGGGTACAAGTACTAACCCTAATTGGGTTGTACCCCTTATGGACTGCCTCACTATAGCCTACACAATATGCATGAGCTATAATGTTCTGACATGTTGCATATCCATGTTGTCATATTACATATATCCAAGTCTAAAACAACAACTTAAGACCATCATGGCACGATGCAATTAGTGGGCATGCTTTGATTTTGTAATGAAGTGTATTTGTACTATGTTAGTGAAGTCTTTCATATAATGCCGTTGTGGTGGTTTCAAGGTACGTAGTGTCATGTTTGTGACGTATAACATGTCATGGAGTGATAAATGTCATTATTAACGTGTATTATAATGTCGAGTATATCGTAATGTTGTAATATCAGTCAACCATGTTGTTGTGCATCGGTATAACTTGAGAATTCCTTAAAATATCGTTGTGACATAATTTGGTTTGATGCACGTTCATGTGTTATGGTGCTTTGCTCATATTCTGTTCTTATTCGCAATACATGACATGTATGACAATCGTTTATGTATTGTGCGTGAAATGAATGGCATGATGTCATATTTCTATTTACAATACTTTCTGAATGTTTTTTATGTGCTTTTTTTTTTCTTTTCAGGTTCCATCCATTGCTGTCAAGTTGCAAGTCACGTCCTTTGAACCAAAGAACAGTGGTATGCACAAGTTGGTCGCTTGCATTCATGACTCATCCACAGATAGTGCACTGATTGCACTAGGAACCACTGCAATGCACATCAACACATGCTTCGAGAGTTATGTGCATGCGAACAAAGAGTGTTCGCATGTTCCTGTGTACTTGAGCAACGTGTACTTGAAGTCTGCAGTCTTCAAGACGACAAAACAATCCAGCATTGTTATTCTAGACGAGCAATTCGCATCAAAGATTTCCGATGTTCCTCCATGCGACGGAGTCATTGACGTGGGCGTCGTCGAATTGTAAGTAGATGTGAGTACGATGATTACATTGTATCGTGTTTACATGGCGCTTACAATATCATGTCCTTTTCCTTCCAGAATGACTCATGTCGACGTACTCGTTCACACCACAAAGAAAGAGAGAATCGCCTCATTTGATGCGGAAATTCAAGACCCACGGCACAACAGTCGAAAAATGTGTACTGACAAGTGTGGGGATGCGATTTGTGGCATTTCTATCTATACATCAGTGGTCACAGATTTGGATGAGTGTGTCAAGCACAAATCTGCTTCAATTTCGAGGAACGACAACATCACCATCACTCTTGCCGTGACCGAGAGTGGTAAGCACTTACTTTAGAAATTGTTCTATTATGATATTATTTGACTATGTACAACAATACGTCAATGGCATGACCTTGTGTCCATATTTCTTGTTTTTTTTATTTGAAGGAACCTTCAAGAGCCGATCGCACAACATGGTGTTGGAGCCGAGACTTATTGCGAAGATGATTCCAAATTTTCAGATTGCCGATTTTCTTTCTTCCACTGACAACGAGCGAAGGCGCTTGTTGCAAACATTGCGTGGAATTTGGCGTGTGAAGGTGAGTGTTTAAACTAAAAAATGATTCAACTTTCATACTCTCATATGGTACTTGATAAGCATGCTACATACTGTTCAATACATTGATGCTTTCCACCAAAAGTAACATAACATTGGAGTTTTTACCCTCTTTTCTTTCCTCTTCTTTTCTTTTATGTGTGGGCAAGATACACTTCCGCTATGAGGGTTTGCGGATAATTAAGAGCATTATGGACATCATGAGCATTCGAGCATCTTCGAGCTTGGATCCTTCTTGCACGCCCAATCCTTGCACTTCTTCTAAGAGATCGTTCGATGTAAGTGTTTGATAGATTTTGTGTTTATATATTGAATCGTATATGTTGATGTCTATACGACTATTGTTGTCATTCCATAGTTCTAGATACCAATTTCTTTGGAATTGACCAATTGACTCCCAACCGTTTGAATTTTTTACCTACCGTATGTACATTGTTGCCCGCAGGTCATCGAGTAAAGTATTATTGGTTTTGATGTAAGAACCATACTTTTAGTTTATATCGTTCACGGATTTGAGCTTCATTTGCTTATCCTCTTCCTTTGATTTTAATGCATGTCTTATTTATTGCATATAATTTTTACGTAGTTCTTTTTTTCTCTCCCTCATTTCTTCCTTGAAGATAAAGCGCATGTTAAAAATACTCATATCTTTGCATGCTTACTGTTTATGTTGTTTACGCATTTTTATTGCAGGTTTTACAAGATGGCAGCTTCCAATGCAACGTTTCTTTAGTCATACGCGACCTTAACACTATTCTTCTATATTCTTAAAATTGCTAGCATGACTTCTTTTAGTATTGTTTCTTCATTTGGTGCTTATCATTGCGTTAGTAATGCATGTCTGTGCGTCACAAAGAGATGACTTGCCGATCATCGTCACACAAGGTTCAGTGGTTCACCACTATGACAGTGAAGCCATCTTGAACTGGACTTGATTGGTGTAGGCTTTTCTTTGAGATTCGCAGATTGTATTGCTTCATGGTATCTCTCAACGTCTATACTATTCGTTTTCCCCCCCATGCTAGGCTGGGGAAACGATAGTATAGATTTTTTATCCGACAACTGCTAATTTAAAAAACCATGAAATATGTTCACCGATTTTCTCGATGAATATATTTCAGTATCGTATTTTACGTCAAAATTTAACAATACACTTTTGTAATGATCGTTCTATACGATCGTTATAATTATTAACTTATACTTTTTTTCTCAAATTGCGACTATCAAGAAATGCAATGATCGTTTGGTCGGTCATTGTATTCTCCACCGGTTGTTTAAATTTCTAAATCTTGCAAGAATAGAAAGATCTAAAAAATTGCAAGTTCCGTAAAAAACTACGATGCAAAGATAAAGAAAACATGTACTGTACGATGCGTATACATTTTAATTTCGGCGACTGTTAATTAAAAAAACCATGAAATATGTTCACCGATTTTCTCGATGAATATCTTTCAGTATCGTATTTTACGTCAAAATTTAACAATACACTTATGTAATGATCGTTCTACACGATCATTACAGTTATTATCAATGCACACTCATTTATATTTTTTTCTCAAATTGCGACTATCAAGAAAAGCAGTGATCGTTTGGTCGGTCATTGTATTCTCCATCGGTTGTCTAAATTTCTAAATCTTGCAACTATAGAAAGACTGAAAAATGGCAAGTTCCGTAAAAAAATATGATGCAAAGATAAAGAAAACAGGTACTGTACGACGCGATTATCAATTTATTACTTTTTATTTGCGATTAAAAAAAAAAAAAAAAAGTAGGTCCGGTCGATTGCAATAGGTTGCTCCGCAACCCAAAAAAACGGAAAATTCAGCCCACACCTTAAAACAAATGCTGCCACATCAGCCCCACTATCTCCCCAGCACTGAAAACACAGCCTTTTTACCCCTAATCAGCCTTATACGTAGCCGAGTCTTGTAGTGGCATGAAAACTGTCAGAACATTATAGCTTATGCTGTTGTGTAGGCTATAGTGGGGTATCCCATAGGGGGTACAACCAATTAGGGTTTCATATTTGTACTCACTTCATTTTCATAGTTCACTCATTCTCGTTCTCATTCTCACATGGAATCAGAGCAGGTCCCCTCCTAGGGACTGTTCCTTGGGCCCACCGAAGCGCGCCTCGAGTCGCGCCTGCCTTTTTTTTTTTAGCGGCCCGTCGAGTCGCACCTAGCGGCCCGTCGCGCCGCCCTTACGGTCGCGTCGAGCCGCCCTAGCGGCTGCGGCGCGCCGCCCTTTTCACGGCCCGTCGCCGCCCTTACCCGCGGCTTTGCGCCGCCCTCACCGGCGGCTTCGCGCCGCCTACGGCCCGTCGCCGCCCTTTTCTGCGGCCCCGCCGCCTCTCTCGTTGCGGCCCCGCCGCCCGTCTTCACGGCCCTGCCGCCATCTCTCGCTGCGGCCCCGCCGCCACTCACTGCGGCCCCGCCACCCGTCTCAGCGGCCCCGCCGCCCGTCTTCGCGGCCCCGCCGCCTCTCTCGCTGCGGCCCCGCCGCCTCTCACTGCGGCCCCGCCGCCCTACTCAGCGGCCCCGTCGCCCGACTTCGCGGCCCCCCCCCGCTTCTCTCGCTGCGGCCCCGCCGCCTCTCTCGTTGCGGCCCCGCCGCCCTTCACTGCGGCCCCGCCGCTTCTCTGCAGCGGCCCCGCCGCCCGTCTTCGCGGCCCCGCCGCCTCACTACCCAGCGGCCCCGCCGTCCTTCTGCAGCGGCCCCGCCACTCCTCTACAGCGGCCCCGCCGCCCTACGTCAGCGGCCCAGCCGAGCCGCCCAGCAGCAGAGCAGCCGAGCCGCCCCGCCGCCGAGCCGCGCTGCAGCCGAGCCGCCGTGCAGCCGACCGCCCAGCCGCCGAGCCGCCCAGCTGCCGAGCCGCCCAGCCGCCGAGCCGCCCAGCCGCCGAGCCGCCGAGCGGCCGAGCCGCCCTGCAGCCGAGCCGCCCGAGCAGCCCTGTCCGGTGAGCACAGACCCTCTGTCACTGCGTGCTCTTCCCCTACTCCTTGCACTGCTGGTCTACTGCTGTCATGGCTACCCCTAGTGTCCTCACTTTTGACGCTGAGGGTCGGGCCATTGACTTTGAGGTCTGGGTAGATGACCTACAGCTGTTCTTACAGTGCGATAGGGCGGACGGCCTCTCTCTCTTTGACCTCACCTCTGGCGCTTCCCCTGCCCCTGCTGCTGATGCTGACGCCACTGTTCGCTCCCAGTGGGCCACGCGCGATGCTGCTGCACGTCTTGCTGTGCGTCGCCACCTCCCTACCTCCGAGCGTGCGCACTTTAGTCAGTACAAGAGTGCTCAGACCTTGTACGCCGCTGTAGTCGCGCGCTACTCCTCCCCTTCCACTGCTGCACTGAGCCGTCTCATGCTGCCGTAACTCTTCCCTGACCTTGCTTCTTTTCCCACCGTTGCTGACCTCATTACGCACCTCCGCACTAGTGACACTCGCTACCGCGCTGCACTTCCTGCTGACTTCTGCACCGGGAACCCCCCCCCCATGTACATCACTCTGTACTTCCTAGTCACTCGCCTCCCTGACTCCCTTCGAGTAGTCAGGGACCACTTTCTCTCAGTCTGTCCCACCACACTCACTGTAGACCTCCTCAAGACGGCCCTCCTCGCGATAGAAAAGAGCATAGTCGCTGTAGGAGCCTCTCGAGGTGACCCGCGCACCCCCATCTTTGAGGGGTGTTCTCCCTCCCCCCTGCTGCCCTCTGTTGCCTCTGCTGCTTCGGCCGACCTCCTTGGTCTTGAGTCGGTCGGTGCGGCGTCTGCCCCTAGCGGGAGACGCCGCCCTGGCAAGGGCAAGGGGGGCAAGGGAGCTGGAGGAGCGGGCGGTGGAGGTGGAGGTGGAGGCAGTGGGGGGAGTGGGGGTAGCGGTGGAGGTGGAGGTGGGGGTGGGGGGTTCGGTGGCGGCAGTGGAGGCGGAGGCCGCGGCGGCGGTGGCGGTGGTAGCGGAGGTGGCGGAGGAGGCGGCGGTGGAGGAGGCGGTGGAGGCGGCGGCGGCAGTGGAGGCAGCGGAGGCGGTGGAGGCGGTGGGGGTGGCGGTGGAGCTGGTCGCGGGTCTTTGCAGAGGAGTGGCTCCGGTGGTGGCTCGCGCCAGCAGCAGCAGCGTGGTCGTGCGACCCTGTCCCCTCAGCAGATCCGTGAGTGGTACACTGCACGCCAGCGGGGTGGGGGTTTTGGTCCGTGTACCTACGTCCTGCGCACCGGCGACCGTGCGGGTGAGCAGTGTGGGGGTGAGCACCCCACTCCGCGCTGCTTTGGCCGCCTGACGGACGCATGGCGTCACCAGTTCCCGGAGGCCTCCGAGATCCCTCGCTGGGACGAGCTGTCTAGGGCGGGGGTTGCCATCTTTGATCTGGACTTTGATGCTATTCTCTCTGCCATGTATGCTGTGTCTATTAGTGATGAGGGTGACTGTTACCGGTGTTTCCAGCCCGATCCGGGCATTGAGACTGCTGCTCTAGGTACTGGTGAGGCTGCTGCCCTAGGTGCTTACGACGCTGCTGCTCTAGGTGCTGGTGTGTCTGCGTCCTCACGTACTGGTGAGTCTGCTCTCTCAGGTACCGCGTCGGCTTCGGCCTCCCTCACCTTCACTCTTGACTCTGGGGCGTCTCGCTCCTTCTTTCGGGACCGCACCACACTCACGCCGCTTAGTCGGCCGGTTGCGGTGTCTCTGGCTGACCCCTCTGGGGGTCCGGTCCTGTCTCGTTTCTCCACAGTCCTCCCGTGTCCGGCGGCTCCCTCTGGCACCCTGTCTGGTCTCTACCTCCCCTCGTTCTCGACGAACCTGGTGAGTGGTGCTGACCTACAGGATGCGGGTGTCCACCAGTTCACTCCTGCACGTCAGCGAGTGACCCACTGTACAGAGGCTGGCACAGGCCGACACCTGGCTACGTTCACCCGTCAGCCGGGGTCGAGCCTGTACACTCTGACCACTGCGTCTCCTCCAGTTGCTGAGTCTGGTAGGGTAGTTACGTCGGGTCAGGTGTTTGCTGCGGCGTCCAGGTCTGGTCCTGAGTCTGCCCCCTGTTCGTGTCGTCTCCTGTCTCACGAGACTCTCCTCTGGCACCACCGCCTTGGCCACCCCTCTCTGCTTCGGCTCAGAGGTATGGCCTCCCGTCTTCTTGTGTCCGGTCTCCCCCGGTCCCTCCCTCCCCTTCCTCAGGGCCCTGGCCCTGCCTGTGTCCCCTGTGTCGAGGGGCGCCAGCGTGCTGCCCCTCACTCCTCCCAGTTTCCTTCGACAGAGGCCCCGTTGCAGACACTTCACATGGACGTGTGGGGCCCAGCCCGCGTCCGTGGACAGGGTCACGAGCGCTACTTCCTGCTTGTTGTTGACGACTACTCGCGTTACACCACAGTCTTCCCCTTGCGCAGCAAGGGTGATGTCACTGATGTGCTAATCGACTGGATCCGCGCAGCTCGTCTCCAGCTCAGGCAGAGCTTCGGCTCGGACTTTCCTGTTCTGCGTCTGCACTCGGACAGAGGCGGAGAGTTCTCCTCTGGCCTTCTGCGTGCCTACTGTCGTGCACGGGGCATCCGTCAGACCTTCACGCTTCCGGACTCACCGCAGCAAAATGGGATTGCTGAGCGCCGCATTGGCATGGTCATGGACGTCGCTCGTACGTCTATGATGCATGCGGCTGCCCCCCATTTTCTGTGGCCGTTTGCGGTGAGGTACGCGGCGCATCAGATCAACCTCCACCCCAGGGTCTCCAGGCCGGAGACCTCCCCAGCCTTGCTGTGGACGGGGAAGGTTGGCGATGCGTCGGCGTTCCGGGTCTGGGGATCTCGGGCGTTTGTCCGCGACCTGTCTGCGGACAAACTATCCCCTCGTGCTGCTCCTTGCGTCTTCCTGGGGTTCCCCCCTGACGCGCCTGGGTGGCAGTTTTACCACCCCACCTCTCGCCGTGTTCTGTCCTCCCAGGACGTCACGTTTGACGAGTCGGTCCCCTACTACCGCCTCTTCCCCTACCGCACTCCGTCCCTCCCCCCACCCCCACTCTTCTTGGTACCAGGTCCCCCCCAGGTAGACCCCCTCCCCCCTCAGGGTCCTGCCCCTTCAGGTGTGTCCCAGGTAGACGCAGTCGAGCCTGTCGAGGTCACTGGTGACTCTGGTGCTGCTGAGGGTGCTGAGGCTGGGGGTGCTGTACCTGGGGGTGCTGAGCCTAGGGGTGCTGAGCCTGGGGGTGTTGAGCCTAGGGGTGCTGAGCCTGGGGGTGCTGAGCCTGGGGGTGCTGAGCCTAGGGGTGCTGAGCCTGGGGGTGCTGAGCCTAGGGGTGCTACGTCTGGGGGTGCTGAGCCTAGGGGTGCTACGCCTGGGGGTGCTGAGCCTGGAGGTGCTCCGCCTGGAGGTTCTCCGAGTGCTTCGTCTCGCCGGGAGCCACTTTCTCCACAGGAGCTGCGTGAGTGGTTTGCCCGGCGCTGGAGGCGTGCTGCTGGTGCTGGAGGTCCTTCGGCTGCTGAGGGTGCTGCGGTCGCGGGTCCCGGAGGTGCTCGTCCTGGGTGCACTGGAGCTGGTGCTGCTGAGGGTGTTGGCGCTGAGACTACCGCTGGCAGTCCTACTGAGGGTGCTCCTGGTGCTGCTGGAGGTTCTGGAGCTACTGGTGGTGCTGCTGGAGCGGGTGCTCCTGCTGAGGGTTCTGGTGCTGTCCCTGCTGCTTGTAGCGTCGCCGCGCGGCCTCGACCGTACTTCGTTCCACTCCTGCAGCAGGTTCTTGGTCTTCCACCTTCTACTTGTCCTCCTCCTCCCTTAGAGTGTCCACAGCCTGTCTCGTCCCAGCTACAGTTGCAGCCTACCTCCCCTTTGCCTGCTCCTTCTCCCTACACTGGTCCTACTGGAGGTCTGGCTGAGCGTCGTGAGCCTGCGTCTCGCCCTGCGTCGCCTGTCCGTGCTGCTCGCACTAGTGGTCGCGGTTCGCGTCAGCGTCCTCCTCCTGTCCCTGGCACGCACCGGATGTCTCTGCGTCCGTCCACTGCTCCTCTGCGTGCCCCTTTGCCTTCTCCTCCTGAGTCCTCTCTTCCTGCTCTTGCCTACCCGGAGTCGGACTCTCTTCGTGCTGCCAGTCCTACTGTCACGCGTCTCCTTGCTACTGTTGTCACTGACCCTTCTTTCGAGTCTACTGCTGCGTCTGCTCTCGTTACTGAGCTCGTCGACTTTGCTGCTCGCTGTCGCTTAGACTACGCTGCTAGTCTTGTCGCTGAGTCTGAGTCTGTCTGTCCTCCGTCCGTCGGGGGTGAGTGTGCCCTTGGCACGGACGTCCTTGAGGACAGGCAGGAGGAGTTCCAGTGTCTGGCAGCTGCCTCACCTCATCTCGTGTCCGTACTGCTTACCCCTGAGGGAGACCCGGATGCACTTGACATCCCGACTCCGCGCTCTTACGCGGAGGCGATAGAGGGTCCCTACTCCTCTCAGTGGCAGGCAGCTATGGATGCAGAGATGGCTTCCTGGAAGTCCACAGGCACCTACGTTGACGCTGTCCCCCCTCCTGGGGCGAACATCGTCAGTGGCATGTGGATCTTCAGGGTGAAGCGGCCGCCGGGTTCTCCGCCTGTCTTCAAGGCGCGTTACGTGGCTCGTGGCTTCAGTCAGCGGCAGGGAGTTGACTACTTTCAGACCTTCTCCCCCACCCCGAAGATGACCACTCTTCGGGTACTGCTGCACGTTGCTGCTCACCGTGACTACGAGCTGCACTCTCTTGACTTCAGCACAGCTTTCTTGCAGGGCAGCCTGCACGAGGAGATCTGGCTGCGTCGCCCACCTGGCTTCACTGGGTCTTTCCCTCCTGGTACCCAGTGGAGTCTCCAGCGTCCAGTCTACGGTCTCCGCCAGGCGCCACGTGAGTGGCACGACACACTGAGGACTACGCTTGCGGCTCTTGGGTTTGCTCCTTCTACTGCCGACCCGTCGCTGTTTCTACGTACCGACACCTCTCTGCCGCCGTTCTACATCCTCGTGTACGTCGACGACTTGGTCTTTGCCACAGCTGACACTGCTGGACTCGCCTACGTGAAGTCCGAGCTGCAGAAGAGACACACGTGCACAGACCTGGGTGAACTGTGCAGCTACCTTGGCTTGCAGATCACCCGGGACAGAGCACGCCGCACCATTACCCTGACTCAGTCACACATGGTGCAGCAGGTCCTTCAGCGCTTCGGCTTCACGTACTCCTCGCCTCAGGCCACTCCTCTGTCTACTCGCCACTCGCTCTCAGCTCTGCCTTCGGATGAGTCCGTAGAGTCGAGTGGCCCGTACCCAGAGCTTGTTGGCTGCCTCATGTACCTGATGACCTGCACACGACCTGACCTTGCATACCCTCTTAGCATTCTTGCACGCTATGTTGCTCCTGGGAGACACAGACCAGAGCACATGGCTGCAGCGAAGAGGGTGTTGCGCTACTTGTGCAGTACGTCGGGCATGGGGCTAGTGCTTGGAGGGCGGAGTCCAGTGGTCCTCACTGGGCACGCGGACGCTTCTTGGGCTGACGACCAGGCTACGCAGCGGTCGTCACAGGGTTACACCTTCAGCCTTGGTTCCGGCTCTGTTTCGTGGCGGGCTACTCGCTCGTCTTCTGTTCTTGGCTCGAGTTGTGAGGCTGAGATCTACGCCGGGGCCATGGCTGCACAGGAGCTTCGCTGGCTCACCTACCTGCTGACCGACCTTGGAGAGCCGCCTCGTTCTCCTCCAGTCCTGTACGTAGACAACAAGGCCATGCTGGCCTTGTGTCGAGAGCAGCGACTGGAGCACAGAACAAAGCACATTGCTCTCCGCTACTTCCTTGCTCGTGAGCTACAGCAACGTGGACAGTTGCGGCTTGCGTACGTGGCCTCTGAGGCCAACACTGCTGATGTCTTCACCAAGGCACTTCCGCCTTGTGATCATCAGCGCTTCTGCACTCAGCTGGGTCTTGTGCCCGTCTTGCCTCACTTGCTCTCCTCTTGACCTTGCTTGTACTCTCACATATATATATACCTGCTCTTACTTGTCTAGCTTTATATATATGTGTGTACTCTTGCATGTGAACTGGCCGTGTGGCCTTGACCCTGTGCTCGGACTGTGTGGTGAATTTGTGATCCACCCTGAGCTTGCTTTGCTTTGCTTTGCTTGACTGGTCTTGTGACCCCTTGTTCTCTCCCACTTTGCCTATGGGGGTGTGTCAGAACATTATAGCTTATGCTGTTGTGTAGGCTATAGTGGGGTATCCCATAGGGGGTACAACCGGGTTTCATATTTGTACTCACTTCATTTTCATAGTTCACTCATTCTCGTTCTCATTCTCACAAAAACTGCATATCTTCGGTTGAAACTGATCTGACGGTGTAGAGAAACGTTGACCGTCGAGCTGACTCCGTGGCTGACCATTTGTTCAGGCGAATTTTAAAAGAGTTGGAATGTCAGCTGTTGATCGTCCTGATTTCGATCTGACGATCGCGACTCAAGTGGCGAACTGAATCCGCGATTGAACTGAAGTCGTTGATGTATCGATTTCGAATCGGACGGAAATGACGCTGGCGATATTGGCGGAAATTCTGACACGATGTGAGAGGTCGGCGAATAAGCACCGTCGATGTCGATGAATTTGAATCGGGAACGTTCATCGTGCTGCTCGAGTCTGACAGAAGTGCCAGAGACTGCCAAGGGAGTAGAGTGCAAAAGCATTTCTCTTCCCCCCCCCCAATCACTGCCCACCGAAAATGTGCACAGCTGCGCGGGTACGAAACCACAATCACCATGTACGCCGAGGGTAGGACAGAATACCAAGTGTTATGAACCCCCTCTGAATTTTAGCAGCTGCACTGCCGAAATTGTTGTCGGTGGCGAAACTTGCTGGTGTGACCTGAAATACTTTCCCAGGGTAAAGTGCTTCGTAGTCCTTAGAATGTAGAACCTTGTTGCGCTGGGACCCGAAATTATGGGATTTTTTTTTCCGGAAGAAAACTCCTCGCTCTCCTTTAGGACGTGGGCCCAATCGAGTTTGATCGCCTTGATCACATGCGATCAACAAGATCCAGGAAGCCTAGAAGCCAATTTCAAGCAATCGGGGGCAATCTGCTGAACGCAATAAACTATTCGCCCCAACTCAATCAGACCCGATTTACACCCTGACCAAACTCAGTTTCCCTTGATCACATGCGATCAGTTGATTGCATGGGATCGGGGGCCATAACGACTTTTGCGAAAGGTTACACAGTTGTGCTGGGTATCGTAAAACCCTTGCTCGTAGTTGGCAAATGGCGAGAACTCACGTGAGGGGCGGGGTTTACGATATTACAGGGAAACCGGATATTTTGTCAAGTGGCCTTCTACTTGCCAGTCTCGCTATAATTGGGACGAAATGCCAGGTAATTAAATCGCGCTTGCTGTGCAGACGTCGAGAATCTTATCTGGAAAATGTCTCTGATTGGGCGGCTCGAGCAATGTGATCACAAGCCATCCGACCCATTCAGATCACTTGCAATCAAACTCGATTGGGCCCACGTTCTTATTGCGACTGCTTCTGCTACATCTGCAGTCCGAAATCCAGTCCGTTGTCTTGTTGCTGTGGCAGAATCAAAATCCTCGATTGCTGCAAATTCTCCAACTGTCAGCAACTGCCATGCGAAATTCACTGCTTTTTTGTTGGCGCGCCCGTGTCGGATTCTGTCGGTGTCAAAGGTTCAATGTTCCATCCCAAAACTCCTTCTGTCGTGAACCTGGATCGTTTTTTCTCGGCGTCTAAATGTCGCGTCGATTTTGCGAAGTCGTTGAAGCGTGGTGGCGACAATTGGCGAGAGATTCGGGACAAGTAACACAGCCGAAATTCTCTTCAATTGATCCCATTGGACCCGTAATCAGGGTCATGAGACGTCAGCACCTCCGGCGGTCTTGTCGTCACACGCCAATGTCAAAACTATGCTCTAGGCTGTAGTGGGGCACTCCTTAAGGGGTACAGCCCAATTAGGTTTTTCATATACAAACCTTGTACTGCTGTGTTTCTAGTCATTCTTCACTCCTAATTCTGACATGGTTTCAGAGCAGGTTCCCTAGTGGGAACGTTTTTTTTAGGGCCCACCACGATAATTTTTTTTTTCTTGCCCTGCCCTTTCGTGGCCCGTCGCGGCCCTGACCTAGCCGCCCGCCGCGGCCCTGCCCTGTCGCCGCCCGTCGCGGCCTACCCTAGCCGCCCGTCGCGACCTGGCCTCGCCGCCCGTCGCGGCCCTGCCTCGCTGCCATTCGTCGCGGCCCTACCCTGCTGCCGCCCCGTTGCGGCCCTACCCTACCGCCGCCTCGTCGCGGACCTGCCCTGCACCCGCCCAGTCGCGGCCCAACCCCATCGCCGCCTCGTCGCGGCCCTGCCCTGCAGTCACCCAGTCGCGGCCCTACCCTTCTGCCGCCCCGTCGCGGCCCTGCCCTGCAGCCGCCCCGTCGCGGCCCTGCCCTGAAGCCGCTCAGTCGCGGCCCTGCTCTGCTGCCTGTCAAACATTATACTTGTTATATTTGTGTAGGCTATAGTGGGTTAGCCTATAGGGGGTTCACAACTCTATTTGTACTCTCACTTCTTCCTAGTCAAACACTTCTTCTTTCTAACATGGTATTAAGAGCGTAGGTTTAGACCTAGGATCGCTCCTTAGGGCCCACTGTTCAGTTTCTGTCTGCCTACTAGCGCCCTCGTGCGCCCTACTGTCGGAGCGCCCTCGAGCGCCTCCCCCCAGCGCCCTCGTGCGCCCCTCTTTAACGGCCCCTTAAGGCCCCGCGACCCGCGACCCGCCCCTTAGCGACCCCGTCGACCCCACGCGCCGCCCCTTAGCGCCTCTTCCTACGGCTCACTGCCAAGGAGGACATCTCACTGTACGATCATGCCCTAGGCCATGTCACTGCCCCTGCTGCTACTGCTGACAGCACTGCCCGCTCACAGTGGCAGACTCGTGACGCCCACGCTCGCTTTGCTATTCGCAACTCCCTGCCGATAGATGAGCGCGAGCACTTTGGCCAGCACAAGACTGCACAGGCACTGTACACTGCTGTCGTTGCCCGCTACTCCTCACCTGCCTCTGCCGCGCTAGGCCGTCTCTCACTCCCCTACCTGTTCCCCGACCTGGCCTCTTTCCACACAGTCGCTGACCTCATCACGCACCTCCGTACTAGAGAGGCCCGCTTCCGTGCCGCCATGCCCGATGAGTTTCTTGCCACGAACCCCCCCCCGCTCTGGCTCACTCTCTACCACCTAGTCACCCGCCTCCCTGACACTCTGCGTGCAGTCAGGGATCACTTCCTAGCTCGCTGCCCCACTGAGCTCACCATTGCCCTCCTCAAGAAGGAACTCCTTGCAGCTGAGACTAGCATAGTCGCTGTAGGTGCCTCTCGTGGCGACCCCCGCACCCCTTTCTTTGAGGGGTGTTCCCCTTCCCCCCTTCTTCCCTCTGTAGCCTCTGCTTCTGCTGTCGACCTCCTTGGTGCTGAGAAGGTCGGGACTGCGTCTGCTTCGAGTTGGCGCCGCAGCGGCAAGGGCAAAGGGGGCAAGGGAGGCGGAGGTGACGGCGGGGGAGGCGGTGGTGGGGGCGGTGGCGGCGGTGGGGGTGGTGGTGGGGCTGGAGGGACTCGTGGCAGCGGTGGGGGTGGTGGCGGCAGCGGCGGGGGAGGTGGCAGGGGTGGGGGCGGTGGTGGGGGCGGCGGTGGACGCGGCGGCGGCAGGGGAGGGGGTGGTCGAGGAGGTGGCAGCGGCGGTGGTGGTCGTGGAGGCGCTGGCAGTGGCCAGAGCCAGCAGCACACTCCGTCGCCCCAGGAGCTCCGTGAGTGGTACTCTCAGCACGGGGGGGGGGGGGGGGTGGCCTTAGCTGCACGTACGTCATCCGCACTGGTGACCGCACTGGTCAGACTTGTGGGAGGGCGCACACCACGCAGCGCTGCTTCTCTCGCCTCGACGACGCTTGGCGTACTCAGTTCCCTGATGCCACTGAGCTGCCCCGCTGGGCTGATCTGATGAAGAAGAACATTGATATCTATGCTCTAGACTTTGATGCTATTCTCACTGCCATGTATGTGATGTCTACTAGTGAAGAGGGTGCTCAGTACCTGCGTGTTCCGCCCGACCCGGGCATTCAGACCAGTGAGGCTGCCGCTCTAGGTGCTTGTGAGGCTGCCACTCCAGGTACTCGCGTGTCTACTACCCCAGGTACTGGTGAGGCTGCTGCTCTAGGTGCTAGTGAGTCTACGCCCCCTGGTACTGAGTCGACTGAGGCACTGCACACCTTCACACTGGACTCAGGTGCTTCTCGCTGTTTCTTTCGTGACCGCACTGCCCTTGAGCCGCTTGCTCGGCCAGTTGCTATCTCCCTCGCTGACCCCTCTGGGGGTCCGATCATTGCGACCTCCTCCACTGTCCTTCCTTGTCCTGCGGTCCCGTCGGGCACACTGTCAGGTCTCCACCTCCCCTCGTTCTCTACGAACTTGGTGGCGGGTTGTGCGCTCCAGGACGGGGGTGTTCACCAGTTCACCCCTGCCTACGAGCGTGTGACACACTGCACGTGTGCTCGGACGGGCCGTCACCTGGCTACCTTCACTCGGCAGCCGGGGTCGGACCTGTACACACTGACCACTGAGTCCCCTCAGGTAGCTGCGTCTGCGTCTGCGTCAGGTCAGCTGTCGGCCCCCTGCTCGTGTCGCTCTCTGGCGCACGAGACCGTCCTCTGGCACCACCGACTTGGTCACCCGTCCGTGCAGCGCCTTTGTGCCATGCACAAACGGTACCTTGTCTCTGGTCTTCCCAGGGTTCTCCCTCCCCTCCCACCCTCGCCTGCTCCTCCCTGTCTTCCCTGTGTCGAGGGGCGGCAGCGCGCCGCTCCTCACTCCTCCTCGTTTCCCCCGACGACTGCTCCCTTGCAGACACTCCACATGGACGTGTGGGGCCCAGCCCGCGTCCGTGGTCAGGGTCAGGAGAGGTACTTCCTGATCGTTGTTGACGACTACTCGCGCTACACCACGGTCTTCCCCTTGCGCACCAAGGGTGAGGTCCCTGATGTTTTGATCCCTTGGATCCGCGCTTCTCGTCTCCAGCTCAGCAAGCGTTTCCACTCGGACTTTCCTGTCCTGCGCTTGCACTCTGACAGAGGTGGTGAGTTCTCCTCCGACCTCTTGGCAGCCTACTGTGCGGAGCACGGCATTCGCCAGTCGTTCACGCTTCCGGCCTCTCCACAGCAGAATGGGGTTGCTGAGCGCCGCATTGGCTTGGTCATGGAGGTCACTCGTACCTCCTTGATCCATGCGGCTGCCCCCCACTTTCTGTGGCCGTTTGCGGTCCGCTACGCTGCGCATCAGCTCAACCTCTGGCCCCGTGTCTCCTTGCCGGAGACTTTCCCGACACTGCGTTGGACGGGAGAGGTTGGCGATGCGTCGCGTTTTCGGGTCTGGGGATCTCGAGCTTTTGTTCGCGATACGTCCGCGGACAAGCTCTCCTCCCGTGCTGTTCCTTGTGTCTTCCTGGGCTTTGTCCCGGATGCGTCTGGCTGGCAGTTTTACCACGCCACCTCGCGCCGGGTCCTGCCCTCTCAGGACGTCACTTTTGACGAGTCCGTGCCCTACTACCGCCTCTTCCCCTATCGCACTGCCCCGCTCCCCCCCCCGCCTCTCTTCCTCGCGCCAGGTGCTGCTGTAGTAGACCCCCTCCCCCCTCAGGGTGCCGCTCCCTCAGGTGTGTCCCAGGTAGACCCGGTTGAGCCTGTCGAGGTAGCTGTCGACTCTCGTCCTGCTAGGGGTGCTGAGCCTGAGCGACCAGAGCCTGAGCGAGCGGAGCCTGGGGGTGCGGAGCCTGGGGGTGCGGAGCCTGGGGTTGCGGAGTCTGGGGGTGCTGAGCCTGGGGGTACTGAGTCTGGAGGTGCTGAGTCTGGGGGTGCTGAGTCTGGAGGTGCTGAGTCTGGGGGTGCTGCGTCTGGAGGTGCTGAGCCTGGGAGTGCTACACCTGGAGGAGCTCTCTCCTCTCAGCAGCTGCGTGAGTGGTACTTACAGTACTGCAGCCTCAGGAGAGGTGCTTCTGGAGCCAGGAGGGCTGCTGGAGCCGGTGCTAGTGCTTCCCCTCCTCGGCGGGAGCTGCCCTCTCCCCAGCGGCTCCGAGAGTGGTACGCGCGACGCTGCAGTCTCCGGAGTGGAGCTCCTAGTGTCGCGGACCCTAGTGCTGGAGGTGCTGCTGCTGCTGGAGGTGCTGCTGGTGCTGGTGCTGCTGACGCTGCTGGTGGTGCTGCTGGTGTTGCGGACCCTGGAGTTGGAGCTGCTGCTGGTGCTGAGGACCCGGGCGTTGGAGCTGCTGCTGGTGCTGCGGACCCTGGAGTTGGAGCTGCTGCTGGTGCTGTGGACCCTGACGTTGGAGCTGCTGCTGGTGCTGCGGACCCGGGCGTTGGAGCTGCTGCTGGTGCTGAGGACTCTGGAGCTGGTGCTGCTGCTGGTGCTGCGGACCCTGGCGCTTGTGTCTCTGCTGGTTCTGGAGACGCTGCGCGGCCGCGGCCGTACTTCGTTCCGCTCCTTCAGCAGGTTCTTGGTCAGCCTCCTCCCTCCTTAGCGTGTCCTCCGTCTGTCCAGTCGCAGTCACAGTTACCGTCTGCCTCCCCTCTCCCTGGTCCTGCTCCTTACACTGGTCCGACTGGAGGTCTTACGGAGCGTCGTGAGCCTGAGTCTCGTCCTGCGTCGCCTGAGTCTCGTCGAGCGTCGCCTGTTCGTGCTGCTCACACTGGTCGTCGTGTCCCGCGTCAGCGTCCTCCTGCTGTCCCAGGCACTCACCAGATGGCGCTTCGTCCTTCCACTGCTCCCCAGCGTGTCCCTCTCCCGTCTCCTCCTGCGTCCTCTCTTCCTGCTCTTGCTGACCCTGAGTCTGACTCCCTTCGTGCTACCAGTCCTACTGTCACGCGTCTCCTGGCTACTGTTGTCACTGACCCTTCCTTTGAGTCCACTGCTGCGTCTGCCTTAGTTGCTGAGCTTGTCGAATTTGCTGCCACTTGTCGTCTGGACTACGCCGCTAGCCTAGTTGCTGAGTCTGAGTCTGTCTGTCCTCCGTCCGTCGGGGGTGAGTGTGCTCTTGGCACGGACGTCTTTGAGGACAGGCAGGAGGAGTTTGAGTGCTTTGCCGCTGCTTTGCCCCATCTCGTGTCCATGCTAGTTGCCCCTGAGGGAGACCCGGATGCACCAGACATCCCGACTCCTCGATCGTACGCTGAGGCGATCGAGGGTCCCTACTCCTCACAGTGGCAGTCAGCCATGGATGCAGAGATGGCTTCCTGGAAGTCCACAGGCACCTACGTCGACGAGGTTCCCCCACCTGGGGCGAACATCGTCAGTGGCATGTGGATTTTCAGGGTGAAGCGGCCGCCGGGTTCTCCGCCTGTCTTCAAGGCGCGTTACGTTGCTAGAGGCTTCAGTCAGCGAAAGGGAGTTGACTTCTTCCAGACCTTCTCCCCGACCCCGAAGATGACCACTCTTCGGGTTCTGCTGCACGTCGCTGCTCAGCGTGACTACGAGCTCCACTCTCTTGACTTCAGCACTGCTTTCCTACAGGGCAGCCTGCACGAGGAGATCTGGCTGCGCCGCCCACCTGGCTTCACTGGGTCGTTCCCTCCTGGTACCCAGTGGAGCCTCCGGCGGCCAGTCTACGGTCTCCGACAGGCGCCGCATGAGTGGCACGACACACTGAGGACTACACTTGCGGCTCTTGGGTTCGCTCCTTCTACTGCTGACCCGTCGCTGTTTCTACGCACCGACACTTCGCTGCCGCCGTTCTACATCCTCGTGTACGTCGACGACTTGGTCTTTGCCACTGCTGACACTGCGGCACTCGCCCACGTGAAGTCGGAGCTGCAGAAGAGACACACGTGCACAGACCTGGGTGAACTGACAAGCTATCTTGGCTTGCGGATCACCCGGGACAGAGCACGGCGCACCATCACCTTGACTCAGTCACACATGGTGCAGCAGGTCCTTCAGCGCTTCCGCTTCACGTACTCCTCGCCTCAGTCCACTCCTCTGCCTACCGGTCACTCGCTCTCAGCTCTGCCTTCGGATGAGTCCGTAGAGCCGAGTGGCCCGTATCCAGAGCTTGTGGGCTGCCTCATGTACCTGATGACCTGCACTCGACCTGACCTTGCATACCCTCTTAGCATCCTTGCACGCTATGTCGCTCCTGGCCGTCACCGGAAGGAGCACATGGATGCCGCTAAGAGGGTGTTGCGCTACTTGTGCAGTACGTCGGGCATGGGGCTAGTGCTTGGAGGGCGAGACCGAGTTGTACTCACTGGGCACTCAGACGCTTCTTGGGCGGACGACCAGGCTACTCAGCGGTCGTCTCAGGGTTACACCTTCAGCCTTGGCTCTGGTTCAGCATCTTGGCGTTCTACACGCTCTTCTTCTGTTCTCAGCTCCAGTTGTGAGGCTGAGATCTACGCCACAGCCATGGCGGCCCAGGAGCTACGCTGGCTCACCTACCTGCTGACCGACTTGGGAGAGCGGCCTCGTTCTCCTCCAGTGCTGTACGTTGACAACAAGGCTGCCATTGCCTTGTGTGAGGAGCACATTCTGGAGCACAGAACGAAGCATATCGCTCTGCGCTACTTCCTTGCTCGAGAGCTGCAGCAGCGCGGTCAGCTTCGTCTGCGTTACGTGGCCACTCGGGCCAAAACTGCTGATGTGTTCACCAAGGCACTTCAGCCTTGTGACCATCAGCGTTTCTGTACTGTTCTAGGCCTTGTGCCTACTCTCCCTCACTTGCTCACTTCTTGACTCTGCTTGTACTGTGATCTCTATATATATACCTGCATGCTTACACTTGCTAGGTTGTGATCACTGTACCTCTTGTTATATTATCAAACTGCATGTGAACTGGTCTTGTGACCGCTTGCTTGTGCTCGGAATTTGTGTGGTATCCTTGAGATCCACCCTGAGCTTGTTTTGCCTTGCTTTGATTTGACTGGTCTTGTGACCCCTTGCTCTCCCCACTTCGCCTATGGGGGTGTGTCAAACATTATACTTGTTATATTTGTGTAGGCTATAGTGGGTTAGCTTATAGGGGGTTCACAACTCTATTTGTACTCTCACTTCTTCCTAGTCAAACAATTCTTCTTTCTAACACTGCCGCCCCGTCGCGGCCCTGTTCTACCGCCGCCCCTTCGCGGCCCTGCTCTACCGCCGCCTCGTAGCGGCCCTGCCCAGCTGCCGCCCTGTACCGGCCCTGCCCTACCCGCCAGTCGCGGCCCTGCCCTACACCCGCCCCTAGTAAGCGCCCGCCCTGCCAAGCGCGCCGCTGCACCTGCCTGCCTAGCCGCACCGCGCCGCCCTGCCGAGCCGCGCCGCCCTGCCGAACCGCGCCGCCCTGCCGAGCCGCGCCGCCCTGCCCTGCTGCTAATGCTGCCATGGCTAGTCCCACTGTGCTTACCTTCGATGCTGAGGGCCGTGCGGTCGATTTTGAGGTTTGGGTAGATGACTTGCAGCTCTATCTTCAGTGCGACTCCAGGGACGGAGTCTCGCTGTTCGATCACACGTCCGGCGCCTCTGTTGCACCTGCTGCCGACGCTGACAGTACGATTCGCTCGCAGTGGACTACTCGTGACGCTGATGCTCGCCTTGCTGTTCGTAGTCACCTGCCGTCTGCTGAGCGCGCGCACTTTGGCCAGTACAAGACTGCTAAGTCTCTGTATGATACTGTTCTCGCACGCTACTCCTCCCCTGCCTCTGCTGCCCTCAGCCGCCTCATGCTACCGTACTTGTTCCCTGACCTAGCCGCGTTTGCCACAGTCGCTGACCTCATCACTCACCTCCGCACTAGTGACACCCGCTACCGCGCTGCGCTTCCCTCCGAGTTTTGCGCCAAGAACCCCCCCCCCCATGTACATCACCCTCTTCTACCTCGTCACATGCCTCCCTTACTCTCTCCGCTCAGTCAGGGACCACTTTGTCTCCCCTTGACCCACTGAGCTCACCGTCGACCTGCTCGAGGAGCACCTCCTTGCAGTTGAGACTAGCATAGTCGCTGTCGGAGCTTCTCGCGGCGACCCTCGCGCCCCTTTCTTTGAGGGGTGCTCCCCCGTCCCCCTTTTGCCCTCTGTTGCTTCTGCTGCTGGTGTCGACCTCGTTGGCACCGAGGCGGTCGGGGCTGCGTCTGCTCCTAGTGGGAGGCACCGCAGCGGCAAGGGCAAGGGGGGCAAGGGTAGTGGAGGGGACGGCGAGGCGGCGGTGGTGGCGGTGGAGGAGGTGGAGGGGGTGGGAGTGGAGGTGGGGGTGGAGGCGGGAGTGGGGGCGTCGGTGGCGGCGGCGGCAGCGGCAGTGGGGGTGGCGGCGGCGGTGGTGCTGGTCGGGGTGGAGCCGTGCAGCGTGGAGGCTTTGGCGGTGGCCAGCGCCAGCAGCAGCCGCGTTCCCGTGAGGCCCCGTCGCCTCAGCAGCTTCGTGAGTGGTACGGTGGGCGTGGGAGGTCTGGGGGTGCTGGTCCCTGTGCTTACGTTCTCCGTACCAGCGACCACCGTGGGGAGACGTGTGGCCTGCCGCACGCTACGCAGCGCTGTTTCGGTCGCCTGACTGACGCCTGGCGCGCACAGTTTCCTGACACTACTGAGCTCCCTCGCTGGGCTGATCTGCTTAAGTCTGGTGTTGCTATCTTTGATCTTGATTATGATGCTATCATTGCTGCCATGTATGCTGTGACTATTAGTGCTGAGGGTGACTGTTACCTGAGTGTGCCGCCTGACCCAGGTATAGAGGCTGCAACTCTAAGTGCTAGTGAGTCTGCTGCTCCAGGTGCTGGTGAGTCTGCTCTCTCAGGTACTGCGCCAGCTGAGGCCTTGCACACTTTCACTCTTGACTCCGGTGCTTCCCGCTCTTTCTTTCGCGATTGCACCACACTCACGCTGCTCAGTCGACCGGTGGCTGTCTCCCTGGCGGACCCCTCTGGGGGCCCAATCCTCGCGCACTCCTCTATGGTTTTGCCATGTCTGGCGGTCCCGTCTGGCTCACTATCGGGTCTTCACCTCCCCTCGTTCTCTACGAACTTGGTGAGTGGAGCTGACCTCCAGGACGTGTGGGTTGACCAGTTCACTCCTGGTGGTCAGCGGGTGACCCACTGTACGTGTACTCGGACAGGCCGCCACCTTGCCACGTTTACCCGCCAGCCTGGGTTGAGCCTGTACACCCTGACTACTGAGTCCCCTCCAGTTACTACGTCTAGTCAGGTAGCAGCGTCTGGTCCGGAGTCTGCCCCCTGCTCGTGTCGTCTCTTGTCACACCAGACTCTCCTCTGGCACCACCGCCTTGGTCACCCCTCCCTGCCTCGTCTTCGAGGTATGGCCTCCCGTGTCCTTGTCACTGGTCTTCCCCGGTCTCTCCCTCCTCCCCCCCCGGGGCCTGCCCCTACCTGCGTTCCTTGCGTCGAGGGACGGCAGCGCGCCGCCCCTCACTCCTCCGAGTTCCCTTCGATAGAGGCTCCGCTGCAGACTCTCCACATGGACGTGTGGGGCCCAGCCCGCGTCCGTGGACAGGGTCACGAGCGTTACATTCTGCTGGTCGTTGATGACTACTCGCGTTACACCACAGTCTTCCCCTTGTGCCGCAAGGGTGAGGTCACTGAGGTGCTGATCGACTGGATCCGCGCTGCCCGTCGCCAGCTTAGCGAGAGTTTCGGCTCGGACCTTCTTGTTTTGCGTCTGCACTCCGACAGAGGTGGAGAGTTTTCCTCCGACCTTCTGCAGGCCTTCTATCGAGCGGAGGGCATCCGCCAGACGTTCACGCTTCCGGCCTCCCCACAGCAGAATGAGATTGCTGAGCGCCGCATTGGCATATTCATGGATGTTGCACGTACGTCCATGATCCTTGCGGCTGCTCCCCATTTTCTGTGGCCGTTCGCGGTTCAGTACGCTGCACAACAGCTCAACCTCCAGCCCCGTGTCTCCGTTCCGGAGACCACACCTGCGTTGCGGTGGACGGGGGAAGGTTGGTGATGCGTCTGTGTTCCGTGTCTGGGGATCTCGAGCTTTTGTCCGCAATTCTTCCGCGGACAAGCTGTCCTCCCGTGCTGTTCCCTGCGTCTTCCTTGGCTTCCCCCCTGACGCGCCTGGCTGGCAGTTTTACCACCCCACCTCGCGCCGTTTTCTGTCCTCTCAGGACGCCACGTTTGACGAGTCGGTTCCCTTTTACCGTCTCTTCCCCTACCGCACTGCCCCTCCCCCCCCCCCCCACCGCTTTTCCTTGCACCAAATCCTCCTCCGGTAGACCCCCTCCCCCCTCAGGGTCCTGCCTCCTCAGGTGAGTCCCAGGTAGACCCTATCGAGCCTGTCGAGTTAGCTGTCGACTCCGGTACTGCTAGGGGTGCTGAGCCTGCGGGTGCGGGACCTGGGGGTGCTGAGTCTGACGGTGCGGAGCCTAGGGGTGCTGAGCCTGGGGTTGCTGAGTGTGAGGCTGCGGAGCCTGGGGGTGCTGAGCTTGAGACTGTGGAGCCTGAGCGTGCTGAGCCTGGAGGTACTTTGTTCTCTCAAGGTCCTTCGGGTGTCTTGTCCCGGCGGGAGCCACTCTCTCCACCGCAGCTGCGCGAGTGGATTACTCGGCGCTGGAGCCGTGCTGCTGGAGCTGGAGGTCCTACTGCTGCTAGAGCTGCTGGAGGTACTTTGAGTCCTCTGCTGCGTCTGCTCTAGTCGCTGAGCTTGTTGACTTTGCTGCCGCCTGTCGTCTCGACTACGCCACTAGTCTAGTTGCTGAGTCTGAGTCTGTCTATCCTCCGTCCGTCGGGGGTGAGTGTACTCTTGGCACGGACGTCCTTGAGGACAGGCAGGAGGACTTTGAGTGCTTTGCAGCTGCTGTAACTCATCTCGTGTCCATGCTGATTGCACCTGAGGGAGACACGGATGCACCAGACATCCCGACTCCGCACTCTTACGCAGAGGCGATAGAGGGTCCCTACTCCTCTCAGTGGCAGTCAGCCATGGATGCAGAGATGGCATCCTTGAAGTGTTACGATAAGAATGAATTGATAGAAAATGTGAAGTACAACCCTAGATATAGCAAACCCTAATCATGCAAGTAAGTAGAAACGTAACACCTAGACTAACCTAAACAACACATATAAAATATATGTTGACACACCCCCATAGTCTAGGTGACGGAAGTCCTGTAGAAACAACAAGAGCAAGCAACGGTCACAAGACCAGTCTACAAGAACAAGACAAATCCCAGGGTGGAGCTCAAAGTCACCACACACTCCGAGAGCAAGCAAGGGGCCACAAGGCCAGTCCACATGCAGGTATATAGCAAATATAAAGAGATGCAAGAGTACAAGACATGCAAAACAAGGCATCTCTAAGCAAGCAAGTGAGGACGGGCAGGCACAAGGCCAAGCTGGGTGCAGAAACGCTGGTGGTCACAAGGCGGCAACGCCTTGGTGAAGATATCTGCCGTGTTTGCCTCAGAGACCACACGTCGAACGAGTGCCTGTCCACGCTGCTGCAACTCACGCAGAAGGAAGTAACGAAGCTGGATGTGCTTCGCCTTCCCAACCAGTCGGGGCTCCTCACACAACAGGACAGCAGACCTGTTGTCGGCGAACAAGACTGGGGGAGAGCGATGCCGCTCACCAAGGTCGGTGAGAAGGAAAGACAGCCAGCGAAGCTCCTGAGCGGCCATGGCCGCAGCGTACACCTCTGCCTCACAGCTGGAACCGGCGACAGACGACGCCCGAGTCGACCGCCACGAAACAGCACCTGCCCCGAGGCTAAAGGAGTACCCCTGTGTAGACCGACGCGTCTCCGCGTCGTCGGCCCACGACGAGTCCGAGTAACCTGTGAGTGTAACTGGCTGCTTCCCTCCAAGGACAAGTCCCATGCCTGATGTACTCGCCACATACTTCGCCACCCTCTTAGCAGCGTACCAGTGGGAAGGTCGGTGTCTCCCAGGCGCAACAAAGCGCGCAAGGACGCTAAGAGGGTAAGCTAGGTCTGGGCGAGTACAGGTCATCAGGTACATGAGACAACCCACCAGCTCAGGATATGGACCACTGGACTCAAATGACTCGTCCGAAGGTGGAGCCGTGAGCCCATGATCCACACCAAGAGGGGTGAGCTGTACCTTGGAGAACGGGAAGCGAAACCGCGTGAGGATCTGCTCGACCATATGCGACTGAGTCAGCGTAATGGTGCGAGCTGCCCTGTCCCTGGTGATCTGCAGGCCAAGGTAGTGCTGCAGCTCACCAAGGTCAGTGCAAGTGTGTCTCCTCTGCAGTTCCTCCTTCACGGAGGCCAGCGCGCGTCGGTCGGGAGTGGCGAACACTAGGTCGTCGACGTAGACCAGGACAAAGAACGGGGTCGAGCCACGGCGAACGAACAGTGACGGGTCAGCAGACGACGGAAAGAAGTCAAGAGCTGCAAGGGTCGAGCGAAGTGTGTCGTGCCACTCACGTGGGGCCTGACGCAGGCCGTAGACTGGTCGACGCAGCTGCCACTGGGTCCCAGGTGGGAAAGAGCCAGTGAAGCCAGGCGGGCGACGCAGCCAGATCTGCTCGTGCAGGCTCCCCTGAAGGAACGCGGTGGAAAAGTCCAAGGAGTGCAACTCGTGGTCGCGCTGGGCTGCAATATGCAGCAACACCCGAAGAGTACTCATCTTCGGGGTGGGAGCGAAGGTCTGGAAGAAGTCCACCCCCTCTCGCTGACTGAAGCCTCTCGCAACATAGCGTGCCTTGAACACAGGTGGTGATCCAGGCGGCCGCTTCACCTTGTAGAGCCATCGGCCACTGACGACATTCGTCCCAAGTGGTGGGACTGCGTCGACGTAAGTACCTGTGGACCTATAAGATGCCATCTCTGCCTCCTCAGCTGCTATCCAGTACGAAGCCCAGGGTCCCGAGACCGCCTCGGCGTGAGTGCGAGGGATCGGGATGTCAAGGGCGTCTGGATCCCCCTCAGGGGCAAGCAGCATGGCGCAGAGATGAGGAACAACGGCCGCAAGAAAACCAAGCTCGAACTGCCTGTCCTCTACGACCTCCAGGGGAAAGACAGGAGCACCCCCAGAGGACGGAGAACGTGCAGGGCCACTCACCAAGTGAGCGGCGTAGTCAAGGCGGTGGGAAGAGGCAAAGCCAGAGACAGTGGTAACAAGTGCTGAGACAGACGACAGAGGTGCAGTCGGGTGAGTGACCAACGCGGACAAAACACGGGAGACGACAGGACGGGAGGCACGGAGGTAGTCGGACAACGGGTCGTGAAGCACAGTGAGGGACGACTCAGGGGGCTGTGGAAGGACAGGAGGAGGTGGAACACGAGAGCGGAGAACAAGGTGAAACGGACCGTCTGCACGGTAACGGGACCGACGGGGCTGTGGAGACACAGCACGACTGAGGGGAGGACGACGAGTCCGCTGGGAGGAGGAAAGGGACTCAACTGGTGGAACAGGAGGGGACGACAGGGGACCACGAACAAAGCGTGCAGGTGCTGGGTCGGGGAGGTCGCGTAGTCGCAGTCGCTGCTGCTCCGCCTCCTCTGGCGTCTGCTGCGATGGTACCGGCCCCTGCTGCTGCTCCTGTGGCTCCGCCTCTGCCCTCTCCTGCTGCGGCTGCAGCTGTACCCGCTGCTGCGACCGGGAATCCTGCGCTACCCTCTCCTGCTGCTGCCGTGACTCCTCCTCTACTCTCTCCTGCTGCGTCTGGAACTGCACCTGTTGCTGCGGGTGGGACTCCTGCTCTACCCTCTCCTGGTGCGGCCGTGACTGCTCCTCTACTCTCTCCTGCTGTGTCTGTAACTGCACCTGCTGCTGCGGGCGGGACTCCTGCTCTACCCTCTCCTGGTGCGGCCGTGACTCCTCCTCTACCCTCTCCTGCTGCGGCTGCAGCTGCACCCGCTGCTGCGACCGGGACTCCTGCGCTACCCTCTCGTGCTGCTGCTGTGACTCCTCCTCTACTCTCTCCTGCTGCTGCTGCTGCTGCTGCTGCTGTGCCCTCTCAAATCGCTCACGCTCCTCCCTCTCCAACCGGAGGAGACGCTGCTCACGGGTCAGGAAACGTACAGTGCGCGGTGTAGGCGCCACAGTGCCAGTGCCTCCAGCTCCAGCACCCCCAGAACCAGCACCTCCACCACCGACACCCCCGGGGCCTCCAGTACCTCCCGCAGGAACACCCCCAGGCTCCGCACCAACCGACCGCAGAGAAGAAGGAGGAGGAAACTGCGGGACGGACGGGAAGCCAGGGGGTGAGGCAGGGCGAGGCCGCCGAGTCGAGGCTGCCGTGTCCTCCACAGGAGTGACCTCCACGCCCACAACCCCTGCACCCCCAGAGCCGACACCACCAGCTCCTGCAGCCCCAGTACCCTCACCCTCCGCAACTGCACCTCCCGCACCCCCAGACACGACAGGGACTGGACGCTGCGGGGGGGAAGACTGCGGAGTGACGTGCGACACACCTGACGGGGCAGGACGCGAAGGGGGGGGGGCTACCGGGGCGACTGGTGGGGGCTCAAGGGTGAGGAACAGCGGGGGGGAAAAGGCCTGAGTACCTCGGTGGGGGCGACTCCTGTAGTAACAGACAGACTCGTCGTACGTGACGTCCTACGAAGCGAAGAACTGGTAGGTGACCGGGTCGTAGAACACCCAGCCGGAGGCGTCCAAAGGGAAGCCAAGAAAGACGCAGGCACGAGTGCGCGGAGACAACTTGTTCGCGCCAGGGGCGCGAACGTGAGCCAGACAACCCCAGACGCGGAAGTCAGCTGCTACGCCTGGAGAACCTGTCCAAAGGGAGACCGGCGTCACCCTTGGCCGTGCGTCACTGGGCCACAGGTTCAGCTGGTGCGCGGCGTAGCGGACTGCCTGGGGCCACAAGAACTGGGGGGCACCGGCATGGCACATGGAGGTCCGGGCAACCTCCATGACCAGGCCGATGCGTCGCTCGGCTACCCCGTTCTGCTGCGGTGATGCTGGTAGCGTGTAAGACTGGATGATCCCCCGACCCTGACAGAACGTCTCCAGGCGAGTGGAAGAAAACTCACCACCACGGCCCGAGTGTAGGCGAAGCCCACACAGGCCCTGGGCGCCACCCCACGCTAGTAGCCACAGCTCAAGGACGGTAGGCACGTCGGCCTTCCGTCGCAAGGGGAAAACCGTGGTGTAGCAGGAGTAGTCGTCCACCACAATCAGGAAGTAGCGCTCCTGACGTGGGCCAAGGACCGGAGAGGGGCCCCAGACGTCCAAGTGCAGGGTCTCGAAGGGAGCCGTGGTGGGGGGGAACGAGGAGGAGTGAGGGGCAGCGTGCTGCCGACCCTCGACGCAAGGAGTGCACAGCGGCGCAGGCGAGCGGGGAAGCGGTGCAAGCGACCCTGGGAGACCTGAGACCAGACGGTAACGTGCCAACCTACTGAGACGCGGGAACGACGGGTGACCTAGACGGTGGTGCCAGAGGACCGACGGGTGGGTGAGGGACCGACAGTCACACGACACAGCAGCTACCTGACCTGACCTGACCTGACCCGACTCAGTGTGGTGGGACCCAGTGTGTAGTGAGTACAGACCAGATCCCGGCTCTCTGTGGAATGTGGCCAGGGGCGCCCCAGTGGCACCGACAGTGCAGGAGGCAACAGGCTCGTCCAGTGGGAAAGTAGTGACTACGCCTAGGTCGTGAAGGTGACTGACACCCACCAAGTTCCTAGAGAACGAGGGGGTGTAGTAACCTGTAAGAAAACATGAGGGAGCCGCCGGACACGGAAGAGTGGTGGTGCTGCTAGCAACTACACGTCCCACAGAGGGGTCAGCCAAGGCGACAGTGACTGGAGTGCGCAGTGGTGTGAGGTCGGTACAGTCGCGAAAGAAACAGCTGGACGCTCCAGAATCTAGGGTGAAGGAAAGCTGTGCAGTCTGTGGGGTCGCACCCGAACCAGCTACAAAGGCTAGTGCTAGACTAGTGGTAGCTGCAGCTTCTACACAAAGACCCTCAGAGGCGCCGGGACTGGAAACAACACACGCACCAAGACTGGAAACACAGGTCTCTACTCGTGCAGCCGGAAAGGGTCCTAGACCAGGCAGGTGAGACTCAACTGGTGCAGTAGTGCGCTGGCGAAGGCGCGAAGGCCAGTGCGGTGTAATAGCGTGAGGACCAAAACGCTCACGGTGGAGGTCGTCGAGTCGACGGTAGCAGCTGGACGCAGTGTGGTCAGGACTCCAGCAGGTAGTGCCAGCACCAGGGCCTGTCAGGGCCCGGTACCCGCAGGGGCCGACGTCTCGCCCACTGCTAGCTGAGCCACTGCTGGGGGCGCCACACTTTGGACCCGCAGGCCCCAACTGACGGGAGTGCTGCGGCTGGCCCTGCTGCTGTAGAACCCTAGTACATGCCATGTGAGCCTATGCTGCTACTGGTTCTGCTGAGGGCAGCCTAAGCTGCTGCTGGTGCGCTGGGGGCAGCCTGTGCTGCTTCTGGTTCTGCTGAGAGGCAGCCTAGGCTGCTACTGGTTCTCCAGGGGGCAGCCAATGCTGCTGCTAGTGCGCAGGCAGTTGCCTAAGGTGCTGCTGGTGCGCTGGCGGTAGCCTAAGCTGCTGCTGGTGCGCTGGGGGCAGCCTATGCTGCTGCTGGTTCGCTGGGGGCAGCCTATGCTGCTGCTGGTTCTGCTGGTTCTGCTGGTTCTGCTGGTTCTGCTGGTTCTGCTGGTTCTGCTGGTTTTGCTGGTTCTGCTGGTTCTGCTGGTTCTGCTGGTTCTGCTGGTTCTGCTGGTTCTGCTGGTTCTGCTGGTTCTGCTGGTTCTGCTGGTTCTGCTGGGGGCAGCCTACGTTGCTGCTGGTGCGCTGGGGGCAGCCTATGCTGCTGCTGGTGTAGCTGGCGGCAGTGTAATCGGCTGGGGCTACTGACGGCGGGTGTGGTAGGTCGTGGGGAGGCAGGTTTCAGGTGGGGAAGCTGTTAAGGCAGCGGTTCTGTGCAGTTCTGTGCGGTTATGTGCAGTACTGTGCGGTTCTGTGAGGTTCAATGCGGTGGAGAGGACTGGGTGGGGCAGCTGATTCCGGGTGAGGTGCCTGGAACGGGTGGGGCAGCAGGTTTCCAGGTGGGGCGGCGGTTGTCAGGTCTGGGGCGGTGGTTTTCAGGTGGGGAAGCTGTTAAGGCGGCGGTTCTGTGCGGTTCTGTGCAGTTATGTGCAGTTCTGTGCGGTTCAATGCGGTGGAGAGGACTGGGTGGGGCGGCTGATCCCGGGTGAGGTGCCTGGAACGGGTGGGGCAGCAGGTTTCCAGGTGGGGCGGCGGTTGTCAGGTCTGGGGCGGCGGTTTTCAGGTCTGGGGCGGCGGGTTTCCAAGTTCGGCGGCGGTTTTCAGGTCTGTAATGGCGGGTTTTCAGGTCTGGGGGGCGGTTAAGACGGTGGGCTGCACGTGCGCGCGGCCGCGACGTACTAGCGCGAAGCTGCGGGTGCGACTAAGGCTGCGCGCGCAGCTACGCGCGTTCGTCTGCTGCGCGCTAGAGGGCTGGGGGGAAACGCGCGGGGTAAAACGAGTGGGGCGCGGGGCAGAAAACGAGTGACGCACGGCAAAAACGGGTGGGGCGCAGGGCAGAAACGGGTGACGCGCGATGTCGACGGGGGGGCGCGACCTACTTGGGCTCTACGGGGCAGGGCGCTTCGGGCTATGGGTCGCTACGAGGCGCGCGGGTGGTGGGCCCATAGACTATCGAGAGAAATTTCGCCTAAGGGAAAAAATCGCCTAGGGGAAAAATCGCCTAAGGGAAACCTAGCTCTGATACCATGTTACGATAAGAATGAATTGATAGAAAATGTGAAGTACAACCCTAGATATAGCAAACCCTAATCATGCAAGTAAGTAGAAACGTAACACCTAGACTAACCTAAACAACACATATAAAATCTATGTTGACATGAAGTCCACAGGCACTTACGTCGACGAGGTTCCCCCTCCTGAGGCGAACATCGTCAGTGGCATGTGGATCTTCAGGGTGAAGCGGCCGCCGGGTTCTCCGCCTGTCTTCAAGGCGCGTTACGTTGCACGAGGCTTCAGTCGGCGACAGGGAGTTGACTTCTTCCAGACCTTCTCCTCGACCCCGAAGATGACCACTCTTCGGGTTCTGCTGCATGTCGCCGCTCAGTGTGACCACGAGCTTCACTCTCTTGACTTCATCACTGCTTTCCTACAGGGCAGCCTGCACGAGGAGATCTGGCTGCGCCGCCCACCTGGCTTCACTAGGTCTTTTCTTCCTGGTACCCAGTGGAGCCTCCGGCGGCCAGTCTACGGTCTCCGCCAGGCGCCTCGCGAGTGGCACGACACACTGAGGACGACCCTTGCGGCTCTTGGCTTTGCTCCCTCTACTGCTGACCCGTCGCTGTTTCTACGCACCGACACTTCGCTGCCGCCGTTCTACATCCTCGTGTACGTTGACAACTTGGTGTTTGCCACTGCTGACACTGCGGAACTCGCCCACGTGAAGTCGGAGCTGCAGAAGAGACACACGTGCACAGACCTGGGTGAGCTGCGCAGCTATCTTGGCTTGCAGATCACCCAGTACTCGGTGGCGTCATATGTCACGCATGTCATCAATGGCCTCCCCTTGAGCTACAATCTTATGCGACGGATGCTGATCATGCCCGGCGCGCGCGAGACTCTGAACGAGGATTCGCTGTCGAGTCACATCATCCAGGATGAGTTCATGCAGGAGTCTGAGCGGTCTTCAGAGCTCCTTCCGCAGGCCAACTACGTTGCTCCGACGAAGCAGGGACATCAGACGGGGCAGCGTGGGAAGTCGGGCGGAGGAGGAGGCAGTGGCGGAAAGTCGTCGAACACGAAGTCAACGGAGGGCGCCGACCGCGGGAAGTCGGCGAAGGGCAATGATCGCGGTAGTAGTGGCTCGCGTCGAGGAGGACATCGCTGCTACATCTGCGGAGACCCTGACCATCTCTCGTACGACCGCCCTGATCGCGACGAGTCCGACGACGATCATCGAGGAAGCCGCGGGAAGTCTAACAGCGAGCGTCGTCGTCGAGACCACGAGCCGCGCAAGGAGAAGCCAGCGTCGTCGAAAACGCCGTCGACATCAGAGGGAGACACCTCGAGCGTTAAAGAAGCCTCTTGTTCGATGGTTGGAGTGGTTGAGCCAACTATTTCGCTGGCGCCGGAGGCTGGAGAAGACTTCCAGGCGGTCGCTGCAGCCGTGCAGGCAAATCCGAGCGTGGTGCTCCTCGACAGCGGCTGCTCTCATCATCTGATGGGAACGTTAGAGGCCTTCGTCGACATGAAGCCATGAGGTGAAATCCGTCACGTGCGTGGATTCAACGGGGCGCTTCAGCACGTCGAAGGCCGTGGCACAGTTGCTCAGAAAGGGGAGACCGGAAAGCAGATTATGATCCCCGATGTGTAGTACGTCCCGGGTGTGCAGGCAAATCTACTGTCGGCTGGTCAGCTGAAGGAAAACGGCGTGAAGCTGCAGAATGAGGGTGACGAGATGCTGCTCGTTTCCGCTGGAGGAGGTGTGCTCGGTCGAGCACGCTACACCGGCCGAGTCCTCTGCACCGACCTCCGACCTTGCTCCTCGAAATTGCCTACATCTGCGACAGAAGCAGTTGCTCTACGGACAATCGCATCGGCGACGAAGTCAAAGCCGGTTAAGTGGCACGCGAGGCTCGCGCATGTCGGCATTGACACGATTATGAGTTCGGCGAAACATGAAGTTGCCATTGGCCTGGACATCGAGAAGTCAACTGGAGCCGACGTGCCGTGTACCTCCTGTGTCGGCGGCAAGCTGGCGCGTCATACTTTTCCGGAGAAGGGATCGGACGCTGAAACCGCGCTCGAAGTCGTGCACATTGACCTCTGCGGCCCCTTTCGCGTGGCCGCCATGGATGGGAGCCTCTATTTTCTCCTCCTCAAGGACCGCAAGACTCGCATTGTGTGGGTCCATCCGATCGTGAAAAAGAGCGAAGTGCTCGGAGTGTTCGAGAAGTGGCTGAAGGAGGTGGAGCGTCAGACGTCGAAGTCGGTGAAACGGCTGCGCTCTGACCGCGGAGGGGAGTTCCTCGGTAGGGCCTTCACCGACCTGGTCGAGGACAAGGGTATCCTCCACAACCTCACCTGCCCCTACACTCCGCAGCAGAATGGCATGGCGGAGCGAGAGATGCGCACGGTCGTCGAAGCTGTGCGGACGATGTTGCTTCACATGCGGGTGAAGCATCACTGGTGGCACCTCACCCTTCGCCACACCCTGGGTGCGCAACTGCCTCGAACGGGCTTCACTTCCTCCGAGGACGACGCCGTACGAGCTGCTGTTCGAGAAGAAGCCGGATCTCACACTGGCGCGCGTGTGGGGCTGCATGGTGCAGTTCATGCTCCCGGAGCAGCAGTGCGGCGGAAAGTTGGCACCAAAGGCACGCTGGGGAATTCACCTCGGTGTTTCGCCGGAGAGCAAGGGATGGGAGGTGCTAGACCTCACCGCCAACCGCATTGTCACAATCGTGGAGGCAATCTTCTATGAGGCGATGTCTCTGGAGGAGTGGAAGGTGGAGCACGGGCCTGCATCAGAGCGGACGAAGATTTCTCCGCCGACGAATCCGTCGCCAGCAGCGATTTCGTTACTCGATCCCGAGGACGATGGTCCTTCTGATGATCCCTCTCCCTCCATCCCGCCCTCGTTGAGACCTCCTCCTCTTCTTCCCACCTCCCTCCCATCGCTCCCCCCCGGCTTGCCTAAGTCGGCATCGACGTCGGCCGCCAGCGATGAGGGGAGCATTGGTGCGTCGCCTTCGGATCCGCCCATCAGCATCGCTGGTGGTCGACATGATCTGGTCAGCGAGCAAGTCGGCGTTGGAGTGAAGTCTCTGCCGACAGGGGAGCCGTCGAACAAGGAGCGCGTTTCAGAGGAGCGGGTGTCATGGGAGACGCCAACAGGGGAGCGCGTTTCAGAGGAGCACGTGTGAAGGGAGCCGTCGAACGGGGAGCACGCTTCAGAGGAGCGGACGACAGGGGAGCAGAGGAGCGACGTTGTTGAAGTCATCGGCGGCGCTGATGGGGAGCTGTCGACCGGAGAGCAGTCCAGCGACAGCGATGTGGTGGAAATCTTGGCCGACAAGCCTGCAGTTCGATGTTCCACCCACTCCAACTTTGGCAAGCCTCCAGAGAGGCTGAGCTACAATGCGTGCCTTCCGCCGATCTCCTACAGCACTCTGCTCGACGATGCACCGTCCGACGTCGACTTGCCCGAGCTCGACCCCGATATGCACGCTGACCCGGAGCACGGCTGGGACATCGCCAACATGAAGGCGAAGGAGGCGTTGGCGAGCTAGAAAGGCAAGGCGGTGAAGGCCGCCATGGACGAGGAGATTCGAAGCCTAATCACAAACGGCACATGGGAGCTGGTCGAGCGTCCGCGCGGCGTCAATGTCATGGAGAACCGCTGGGTTCTGACGACGAAGTATCACATCGACAACACGGTCGCACGCGAAAAAGCCCGCTTGGTGGTGAAGGGCTTCACGCAGGTCTACGGAGCTGACTACGACGAGACGTATGCACCCGTCGGGAGCTACGTTACGCTACGGATTTTCCTTAGCATTGTCGCCGTCCTCGATCTGCACCTCATGCAGCTGGACATGAAGAATGCTTTTCTGCAGAGCAAGCTCGACCGCGTGCTCTACATGGACCAGCCGGCTTACTACAACGACGGAACCGGACGAGTCTGCAAGCTGCTGAACAGCCTGTACGGGCTGAAGCAGAACCCTCTGCTGTGGTACTCCGCGCTCGACTCTGTGCTGACTGGCGCTGGTTGGAGCAAGAGCCAGGTCGACGAGGCCCTCTATTTCCGAGTTGGCGACGACGGAGTGGCGTGCTGGGTGCTCGTCTACGTCGACGACCTGCTCGGCGCCAGCAGCAGCACCGCGATGCTGAAGGAGCTGAAGGAGCTGCTGGAGGCCGCTTTTGAGCTGCGCGAGATCACCCCGGTCGAGAAGTATTCGGGGCTCGAAATCGTGCGCGACCGTCCGGCGCGGAAGCTGTGGCTGCACCAGCAGTCCTACGTTGACAAGCTGCATCGGCGCTTCATCGACGAGGAGCAGACTGGTCGGCGTCGGAAGACGCCTGCTTCCGTTGACGCTTACGCGGAGTTGACTTTCGACGATGAGGACTTCCAGTCGCGTGAAGAGGAGGAGTACCGTCAGAAGGTCGGTTCGCTGCAGTTCACTGCCACAACAACTCGGCCCGACATTGCTTTCGCGTGTAGCAAGCTGGGGTCTGGTCTGACGGTGAGGAGCGATCAGCACTAGCGCGAGGTCGATCGCTGCCTCGCCTATCTTGCCGACACGCGCGATTTGGCTCTGGAGTTCGGAGGAGGACCCGAAACTCTGAAACTGGCCGGCTACGTGGACGCGGACGACGCCGGCGACAAGCAGAATCGTGTTACGATAAGAATTAATTGATAGAAAATGAGAAGTACAACCCTAGATATAGCTAACCCTAATCATGCAAGGAAGTAGAAAAGTAACACCTAGACTAACCTAAATAACACATATAAATATATTTTGACACACCCCCATAGTCTAGGTGACGGTAACCCCGTGGAAAGACAACACATATCTCAGGGTGGGTCTCAAGGACACACACAGTCTGAGAGCAAACAAGGGTCACATGACCAGTCAGCAAGAACAGGAACAAGCAAGGGTCACAAGGCCAGTTCACATGCAGGTATATAGCAAATATATTGAGATGCAAGAATACAAGACAATAAGGACAAAGCATCTACGTAAGCAAGTGAGGATGGGCCCGCACAAGGCCAAGCTGGGTGCAGAAACGCTGGTGATCACAAGGCGGCAACGCCTTGGTGAAGATATCTGCAGTGTTGGCCTCAGAGACCACACGTCGTACGAGTGCCTGACCACGCTGGTGCAGCTCACGCAGAAGGAAATAACGAAGCTTGTCAAACATTATATATGTTGTGTTAGTTTAGGCTACAGTGGGTTAGCCTATAGGGGGTACACAATTCTAGGGTTAGGTACTTGTACTCTTTTCATTGCTAGTTCATTCATTCCTGTTCAGTGATTCCAACATGGTATAGAGCAGGTCCTTCCTAGGACCGAAATTTTCTAAGGGCCCACCACTACGTACCTACCTACCCGTGCCCTAGGGCGCCTCGGCGTGTCACGCCCCTAGAGGCCCCTCTTGACGGCCCCGCGCTAGCCCCGTTCAGGCCCCGTCGGCCCCTTTAAGGCCCCGTTCAGGCCCCGCGCTAGCCCCGTTTAGGCCCCGTCGGCCCCGTTTCAGGCCCCGTCGGCCCCACGCTAGCCCCTCTCAGGCCCCGTCGACCCGCGCTAGCCCCGTTTCAGGCCCCGTCGGCCCCTTTTCAGGCCCCGTCGGCCCCGCGCTAGCCCCTCTCAGGCCCCGTCGGCCCGCGCTAGCCCCGTTTCAGGCCCCGTCGGCCCCGTTTCAGGCCCCGTCGGCCCCGCGCTAGCCCCTCTCAGGCCCCGTCGGCCCGCGCTAGCCCCGTTTCAGGCCCCGTCGGCCCGCGCTAGCCCCGTTTCAGGCCCCGTAGGCCCCGCGCTAGCCCCTCTCAGGCCCCGTCGGCCCCGCGCTAGCCCCATTCAGGCCCCGATCGGGCCCGCGCTAGCCCCGTTTCAGGCCCCTTCGGCCCCGTTTCAGGCCCCGTCGGCCCCGCGCTAGCCCCGTTCAGGCCCCGTCGGCCCCTTGCTAGCCCCGTCAAGGCCCCGTTTGGCCCCGCGCTAGCCCCGCTCAGGCCCCGATCGGCCCCGCGCTCGCCCCTCTAGGGCCCCAACCGGCCCCGTGCCTACCTCGCCGACCCGTGCCCACCACCCAGAGGCCCCGGGCGGCCCGTTCCCGCCGCAGCACAAGAGGGAGAGCGGGCGGCCCGTCCCCGCCGTGACCTGAGCCGAGCCGCGACCCGACCTGAACCGAGCCGCGCCGCCCTGCCCTACCTGGTTCGTCCTACCTGCTTCTCCTACCGCTACTGCTGCTATTTCTACTGTTCCTATGGCTAGCCCACAGGTTCTCGTGTTCGATGCTGAGGGCCGCCCTGTGAAGTTTGACACCTGGCTCGATGACCTGCACCTCTACCTACAGCTCACAGCCAAGGATGACATCTCACTGTACGATCACGCCCTAGGCCTTGTCACTGCCCCTGCTGCTACTGCTGACAGCACTGCTCGCTCACAGTGGCAGACTCGTGATGCCCACGCTCGCTTCGCCATTCGCAACTCCCTGCCGATAGACGAACGCGAGCACTTTGGTCAGCACAAGACTGCACCGGCACTGTACACAGCTGTAGTTGCTCGCTACTCCTCACCTGCCTCTGCCGCACTAGGCCGTCTCTCCCTCCCCTACCTGTTTCCCGACCTGGCCTCCTTTCACACAGTCGCTGACCTCATCACGCACCTCCGTACTAGTGAGGCCCGCTTCCGTGCCGCCATGCCTGCTGAGTTCCTTGCCACGCACCCCCCTCCACTCTGGCTCACTCTCTATCACCTAGTCACCCGCCTCCCTGACACACTGCGTGCTGTCAGGGACCACTTCCTAGCTCGTTGCCCCACTGAGCTCACCATTGCCCTCCTCGAGAAGGAGCTACTTGCAGCTGAGGCTAGCATAGTCGCTGTAGGTGCCTCTCGTGGCGACCCCCGTACCCCGTTCTTTGAGGGGTGTTCTCCTTCCCCCCTTCTTCCCTCTGTCGCCTCTGCTGCTGCTGTCGACCTTCTTGGTACTGAGAAGGTCGGCGCTGCGTCTGCCTCGAGCGGACGCCGCAGCGGCAAGGGCAAAGGGGGCAAGGGTAGTGGCGGTGACGGCGGGGGAGGCGGCGGTGGGGGCGGTGGAGGCAGTGGGGGTGGTGGCTCGGCTGGAGGGGCGAGTGGTAGCGGTGGGGGTGGTGGCTGCAGCGGCGGGGGAGGTGGCAGGAGTGGAGGCGGCGGTTGGGGTGGCGGTGGACGAGGCGGCGGCAGGGGTTGGGGTGGTCGAGGAGGTGGCAGCGGTGGTGGTGGCCGTGGAGGCGCTGGCGGTGGCCAGGGCCAGCAGCACACTCTCTCGCCCCAGGAGGTCCGTGAGTGGTACTCTCAGCACGGGGGTGGGGGTGGTCTTAGCTGCACGTACGTCATTCGCACTGGTGACCGCACTGGTCAGCAGTGTGGACGACCGCACGCCACACAGCGCTGCTTCTCTCGTCTCGACGACGCTTGGCGTGTTCAGTTCCCTCAGGCCACTGAGCTGCCCCGCTGGCTTGATCTCCTGAAGAAGGGGATTGATATCTATGCTCTAGACTTTGATGCTATTCTATCTGCCATGTATGTGATGTCTACTAGTGGAGAGGGTGCTGAGTACTTGTGTGTGCCGCCCGACCCGGGCATTAGGGCCAGTGCGTCTGCCGCTCCAGGTACTCACGTGTCGGCTACCCCAGGTGCTGGTGAGGCTGCTACTCTAGGTGCTCGTGTGTCTCCCCCCCTTGGTACTGCGTCGACTGCCGCACTGCACACCTTCACACTGGACTCAGGTGCTTCTCGCTGCTTCTTTCGTGACCGCACTGCCCTTGAGCCGCTTGCTCGGCCAGTTGCTGTCTCCCTTGCTGACCCCTCTGGGGGTCCGGTCATTGCGACCTCTTCCACTGTCCTTCCCTGCCCTGCGGTCCCGTCGGGCACACTGTCAGGTCTCCACCTCCCCTCGTTCTCTACGAACTTGGTGGCAGGCTGTGCACTCCAGGACGGGGGTGTTCACCAGTTCACCCCTGCCTACGAGCGCGTGACACACTGCACGTGTGCTCGTACGGGCCGTCACTTGGCTACCTTCACTCGGCAGCCGGGGTCGGACCTGTACACACTGACTACTGAGTCCCCTCAGGTTGCTGCGACTGCGTCCGCGTCCGCGTCAGGTCAGCTGTCCGCCCCCTGCTCGTGTCGCTCTTTAGCACACGAGACTGTCCTCTGGCACCACCGCCTTGGCCACCCGTCTGTGCAGCGGCTTCGTGCCATGCACTCCAGGTACCTTGTCCCTGGCCTGCCCAGGGTCCTTCCTCCCCTCCCACCCTCGCCTGCTCCTACCTGTCTCCCCTGTGTCGAGGGACGGCAGCGCGCCGCTCCTCACTCCTCCTCGTTCCCCCCGACGACTGCTCCCTTGCAGACACTCCACATGGACGTGTGGGGCCCAGCCCGCGTCCGTGGTCAGGGTCAGGAGAGGTACTTCCTGATAGTTGTTGACGACTACTCGCGCTACACCTCGGTCTTCCCCTTGCGCACCAAGGGTGAGGTCCCTGATGTCTTGATCCCTTGGATCCGCCGAGCCCGTCTCCAGCTCAGCGAGCGTTTTCACTCGGACTTTCCTGTCCTGCGCTTGCACTCTGACAGAGGTGGTGAGTTCTCCTCCGACCTCTTGGCAGCCTACTGTGCTGAGCACGGCATTGAGCAGTCGTTCACGCTTCCGGCTTCTCCACAGCAGAATGGGGTTGCGGAGCGCCGCATTGGCCTGGTCATGGAGGTCGCCCGTACCTCCTTGATCCATGCGGCTGCCCCCCACTTTCTGTGGCCGTTTGCGGTCCGGTACGCTGCGCATCAACTCAACCTCTGGCCCCGTGTCTCCTTGCCGGAGACCTCGCCCACGCTACTGTGGACGGGGGAGGTTGGCGATGCGTCGCTTTTCCGGGTCTGGGGGTCTCGAGCTTTTGTCCGCGATTCGTCTGCGGACAAGCTCTCCTCCCGTGCTGTTCCCTGCGTCTTCCTCGGCTTTGTCCCGGACGCGTCTGGTTGGCAGTTTTACCACGCCACCTCGCGCCGAGTCTTGCCCTCCCAGGACGTCACTTTTGACGAGTCCGTCCCCTACTACCGCCTCTTCCCCTACCGCACTGCCCCGCTCCCCCCCCCGCCTCTCTTCCTCTCGCCAGGTGCTGCTGTTGCAGACCCCCTCCCCCCTCAGGGTGCCGCTCCCTCAGGTGTGTCTCAGGTAGACCCGGTTGAGCCTGTTGAGGTAGCTGTCGACTCTCGTCCTGCTGGGGGTGCTGAGCCTGGGGGTGCTGAGCCTGGGGGTGTGGAGCCTGGGGGTGTGGAGCCTGGGGGTGTGGAGCCTGGGGGTGTGGAGCTTGAGGGTGCTGAGCTTGGGGGGGTGGAGCCTCGTGGTACTGAGCTGCGGAGTCCGGAGTCTGGGAGTTCTGCGTCTGGAGTTACGAGGTCTGGGAGTCCTGCACCTGGAGGAGCCCTCTCCTCGGAGCAGCTACGTGCGTGGTACTTAGAGTACTGCAGCCTCCGGAGAGGTACCGCTCGAGCCGGACGTACTACTGGGACTGGTGCTAGTACTTCTTCTCCCGTTCGGGAGCTCCCCTCCCGCGAACGGATCCGTGAGTGGTACGAGCGGCGCTGCACTCTTCGGAGTGGCGTGCCTCGTGTTACGAACCCCGCTGCTGTTGGAGCTGCTGCTGGTGCTGAGGACCCGGGCGTTGGAGCTGCTGCTGGTGCTGAGGACCCGGGCGTTGGAGCTGCTGCTGGTGCTGAGGACCCGGGCGTTGGAGCTGCTGCTGGTGCTGAGGACCCGGGCGTTGGAGCCGCTGCTGGTGCTGAGGACCCGGGCGTTGGAGCTGCTGCTGGTGCTGAGGACCCGGGCGTTGGAGCCGCTGCTGGTGCTGAGGACCCGGGCGTTGGAGCTGCTGCTGGTGCTGAGGACCCAGGCGTTGGAGCTACTGCTGGTGCTGAGGACCCGGGCGTTGGAGCTACCGCTGGTGCTGAGGACGTGGACGCTGGAGCTGCTGCTGGTGCTGCCGACCCTGGTGCGGGTGTCCCTGCTGGCTCTGGTGTCGCTGCTCGGTCTCAGCCGTACTTTGTTCCGCTCCTTCAGCAGGTTCTTGGTCAGCTTCCTCCTCCTTTTCCTCCTCCCTCCTTAGAGTGTCCTCAGCCTGTCCAGCTGCAGTCGGCGTTACCGTCTGCCTCCTCTCTCCTTGGTCCTGCTCCTTACACTGGTCCGACTGGAGGTCTTACTGAGCGGCGAGAGCCTGCGTCTCGTCCTGCGTCGCCTGAGTCTCGTCCTGGGTCGCCTGTCCGCACTGCTCTCTCTAGTCGTCGAGTCCAGCGTCAGCGTCTTCCTGCTGTCCCAGGCACTCACCGGATGGCGCTTCGTCCGTCCACTGCTCCACAGCGTGTCCCACTGCCGTCTCCTCCTGCTTCCTCTCTTCCTGCTCTTCCTGACCCTGGGTCAGACTCTCTTCGTGCTACCAGTCCTGCTGTCACGCGTCTCCTGGCCACTGTTGTCACTGACCCTTCCTTTGAGTCTGCTGCTGCGTCTGCCTTAGTTGCTGAGCTTGTCGACTTTGCTGCTCGCTGTCGTCTAGACTACGCTGCTAGCCTAGTTGCTGAGTCTGAGTCTGTCTGTCCTCCGTCCGTCGGGGGTGAGTGTGCTCTTGGCACTGACGTCCTTGAGGACAGGCAGGAGGAGTTCCAGTGCTTTGCTGCCGCTTTGCCCCATCTCGTGTCCATGCTTGTTGCCCCTGAGGGAGACCCGGATGCACCAGACATCCCGACCCCACGCTCTTACGCAGAGGCGATGGCCGGTCCCTACTCCTCTCAGTGGCAGTCAGCCATGGACACAGAGATGGCTTCCTGGAAGTCCACAGGCACCTACGTCGACGAGGTTCCCCCGCCTGGGGCGAACATCGTCAGTGGCATGTGGATTTTCAGGGTGAAGCGGCCGCCGGGTTCTCCGCCTGTCTTCAAGGCGCGTTACGTTGCACGAGGCTTCAGTCAGCGCGAGGGAGTTGACTTCTTCCAGACCTTCTCCCCGACCCCGAAGATGACCACTCTTCGGGTTCTGCTGCACGTCGCCGCTCAGCGTGACTACGAGCTCCACTCGCTTGACTTCAGCACTGCTTTCCTGCAGGGCAGCCTGCACGAGGAGATCTGGCTGCGCCGTCCACCTGGCTTCACTGGGTCGTTCCCTCCTGGTACCCAGTGGAGCCTCCGACGGCCAGTCTACGGTCTCCGCCAGGCGCCTCGTGAGTGGCACGACACACTGAGGACTACGCTTGCGGCTCTTGGGTTCGCGCCTTCTACTGCTGACCCGTCGCTGTTTCTACGCACCGACACCTCACTGCCGCCGTTCTACGTCCTTGTGTACGTCGACGACTTGGTCTTTGCTACTGCTGACACTGTGGCACTCGCCCACGTGAAGTCGGAGCTGCAGAAGAGACACACGTGCACAGACCTGGGTGAACTGACAAGCTATCTTGGCTTGCGGATCACCCGGGACAGAGCACGCCGCACCATCACCTTGACTCAGTCACACATGGTGCAGCAGGTCCTTCAGCGCTTCCGCTTCACGTACTCCTCGCCTCAGCCCACTCCTCTGCCTACCGGTCACTCGCTCTCAGCTCTGCCTTCGGATGAGTCCGTAGAGCCGAGTGGCCCGTATCCAGAGCTTGTGGGTTGCCTCATGTACCTGATGACCTGAACTCGACCAGACCTTGCATACCCTCTCAGCATTCTTGCACGCTATGTCGCTCCCGGCCGTCACCGGAAGGAGCACATGGATGCAGCTAAGAGGGTGTTGCGCTACTTGTGCAGTACGTCGGGCATGGGGCTAGTGCTTGGAGGGCGAGTCCCAGTTGTTCTCACTGGGCACTCAGACGCTTCTTGGGCAGACGACCAGGCTACTCAGCGGTCGTCTCAGGGTTACTCCTTCAGTCTTGGCTCTGGTTCTGTTTCTTGGCGTTCTACTCGCTCTTCTTCTGTTCTCAGCTCCAGTTGTGAGGCTGAGATCTACGCCACAGCCATGGCGGCCCAGGAGCTACGCTGGCTCACCTACTTGCTGACCGACCTTGGAGAGCAGCCTCGTTCTCCTCTAGTGCTGTACGTCGACAACAAGGCAGCCATTGCCTTGTGTGAGGAGCACAGACTGGAGCACAGAACGAAGCACATTGCTCTGCGTTACTTCCTCGCTCGAGAGCTGCAGCAGCGTGGTCAGCTTCGCCTGCGTTACGTGGCCTCTGAGGCCAACACTGCTGATGTGTTCACCAAGGCGCTTCAGCCTTGTGACCATCAGCGCTTTTGCACTCTTCTAGGCCTTGTGCCTACTGGACCTCACTTGCTTACTTCTTGAGTCTGTTGTACTGTGATCTCTATATATAAACCTGCATGTGAACTGGTCTTGTGACCACTTGCTTGTGCTCGGAATTTGTGTGGTATCCTTGAGATCCACCCTGAGCTTGTTTTGCCTTGCTTTGCCTTGACTGGTCTTGTGACCCCTAGTTCTCCCCCACTTTGCCTATGGGGGTGTGTCAAACATTATATATGTTGTGTTAGTTTAGGCTACAGTGGGTTAGCCTATAGGGGGTACACAATTCTAGGGTTAGGTACTTGTACTCTTTTCATTGCTAGTTCATTCATTCCTGTTCAGTGATTCCAACAAAGCTGGATGTGCTTCGCCTTCCCAACCAGTCGGGGCTCCTCACACAACAGGACGGCAGACCTGTTGTTGGCGAACAAGACTGGGACGGTCGGTGTCTCCCAGGCGCAACAAAGCGCGCAAGTACGCTATGAGGGTAAGCTAGGTCTGGGCGAGTACAGGTCATCAGGTACATGAGACAACCCACCAGCTCAGGATATGGACCACTGGATTCAAATGACTTGTCCGAAGGTGGAGCCGTGAGCCCATGGTCCACACCAAGAGGGGTGAGCTGTACCTTGGAGAACGGGAAGCGAAACCGCGTGAGGATCTGCTCGACCATATGCGACTGAGTCAGTGTAATGGTGCGAGCTGCCCTGTCCCTGGTGATCTGCAGGCCAAGGTAGTGCTGCAGCTCACCAAGGTCAGTACAAGTGTGTCTCCTCTGCAGTTCCTCCTTCACGGAGGCCAGCGCGCGTCGGTCGGGAGTGGCGAACACCAGGTCGTCGACGTAGACCAGGACAAAGAACGGGGTCGAGCCACGGCGAACGAACAGTGACGGGTCAGCAGACGACGAAAAGAAGTCAACCGCTGCAAGGGTCGAGCGAAGTGTGTCGTGCCACTCACGTGGAGCCTGACGCAGGCCGTAGACTGGTCGACGCAGCTGCCACTGGGTCCCAGGTGGGAAAGAGCCAGTGAAGCCAGGCGGGCGACGCAGCCAGATCTGTTCGTGCAGGCTCCCCTGAAGGAACGCGGTGGAGAAGTCCAAAGAGTGCAACTCGTAGTCGCGCTGAGCTGCAATATGCAGCAACACCCGAAGAGTACTCATCTTCGGGGTGGGAGCGAAGGTCTGGAAGAAGTCCACCCCCTCTCGCTGACTGAAGCCTCTCGCCACATAGCGCGCCTTGAACACAGGTGGTGATCCAGGCGGCCGCTTCACCTTGTAGAGCCATCGGCCACTGACGACGTTCGTCCCAGGTGGTGGGACTGCGTCGACGTAAGTGCCTGTGGACCTATAAGATGCCATCTCTGCCTCCTCAGCTGCTATCCAGTACGAAGCCCAGGGTCCCGAGACCGCCTCGGCGTGAGTGCGAGGGATCGGGATGTCAAGGGCGTCTGGATCCCCCTCAGGGGCAAGCAACATGGCGCAGAGATGAGGAACAGCGGCCGCAAGAAAACCAAGCTCGAACTGCCTGTCCTCGAGGACCTCTAAGGGAAAAACAGGAGCACCCCCAGAGAACGGAGAACGAGCAGGGCCACTCACCAAGTGAGCGGCGTAGTCAAGGCGGTGGGAAGAGGCAAAGCCAGCGACAGTGGTAACAAGTGCCGAAACAGACGACAGAGGTGCAGTCGGGTGAGTGACCAACGCGGACAAAACCCGGGAGACGACAGGACGGGAGGCACGGAGGTAGTCGGACAACGGGTCGTGAAGCACAGTGAGGAACGACTCAGGGGGCTGTGGAAGGACAGGAGGAGGTGGAACACGAGAGCGAAGAACAAGGTGGAACGGACCGTCTGCACGGTAACGGGACCGACGACGCTCTGGGGACACAGCACGACTGAGGGGAGAACGACGAGCCCACTGGGACGACGAAAGGGACTCAACAGGGGGAACAGGGGGGGGACGGGAGGGGACCACGAACAAAGCGTGCAGGTGCTGGGTCGGGGAGGTCGTGTAGTCGCAGTCGGTGCTGCTCCGCCTCCTCTGGCGTCTGCTGCGACAGCACCGGCCCCTGCTGCTGCTCCTGTGGCTCCGCCTCTGCCCTCTCCTGCTGCGACTGCAGCTGCATCCGCTGCTGCGGGCGGGACTCCTGCGCTACCCTCTCCTGCTGAGGTCGTGACTCCTCCCGTACTCTCTCCCGCGGGGCCTGTAACTGCACCTGCTGCTACGGGTGGGGCTCCTGCTCTACCCTCTCCTGGTGCGGCCGTGACTCCTCCTCTACCCTCTCCTGCTGCGGCTGCAGCTGCACCCGCTGCTGCGACCGGGACTCCTGCTCTACCCTCTCGTGCTGCTGCTGTGACTCCTCCTCTACTCTCTCCTGCTGTTGTAGCTGCTGCTGCTGCTGCTGCTCTTGCTGCCGCTGCTGGTGCTGCTGCTGCTGCTGCTCCTGCTGCTGCTGCTGCTGCTGCTGCTGCTGCTGTGCCCTCTCAAACCGCTCATGCTCCTCCCTCTCCAACCGGAGGAGACGCTGCTCACGGGTCAGGAAACGTACAGTGCGAGGTGTAGGCGCCACAGTGCCAGTGCCTCCAGCTCCAACACTACCAGAACCAGCACCTCCACTAGCGACACCCCCGGGGCCTCCAGTACCTCCCGTAGTAGCACCCCCAAGCTCCGCAGCAACAGGTCGCAGAGGAGAACAAGGAGGGAACTGCGGGACGACCGGGAAGCCGGGGGGTGACGAGGGGCGAGGCCGCCGACTCGAGGCTGCCGTGTCCTCCACGGGAGTGACCTCCACGCCCACACCCACTGCACCCCCTGAACCGACACCACGAGCTCCTGCAGCCCCAGCACCCGCACCCTCCGCAACTGCACCTCCCGCACCCCCAGACACGACAGGGACTGGACGCTGCGGGGGGGACGACTGCGGAGTGACGTGCGACACACCTGACGGGGCAGGACGCGAAGCGGGGGGGGGCTACCGGGGCGACTGGGGGGGGCTCAAGGGTGAGGAACAGCGGGGGGGAAAAGACCTCAGTACCTCGGTGGGGGCGACTCCTGTAGTAGCAGACAGACTCGTCGAACGTGACGTCCTGAGAAGCGAAGAACCCGCAGGTGACCGGGTCGTAGAACACCCAGCCGGAGGCGTCTAAAGGGAAGCCAAGAAAGACGCAGGCACGAATGCGCGGAGACAACTTGTTCGCGCCAGGGGCGCGAACGTGGGCCAGACAACCCCAGATGCGGAAGTCAGCTGCTACGCCCTGTAAACCTGACCAGAGAGAGACCGGCGTCACCCGTGGCCGTGCGTCACTGGGCCACAGGTTCAGCTGGTGCGCGGCGTAGCGGACTGCCTGAGGCCACAAGATTTGAGGGGCACCAGCATGGCACATGGAGGTCCGGGCAACCTCCATGACCAGGCCGATGCGACGCTCGGCTACCCCGTTCTGCTACGGCGAGGCTGGTAGCGTGTACGACTGAATGACTCCCCGACCCTGACAGAACGTCTCTAGGCGAGTGGAAGAAAACTCACCACCACGGTCCGAGTGTAGGCGAAGCCCACACAGGCCCTGGGCGCCACCCCACGCTAGGAGCCACGGCTCAAGGACGGTAGGCACGTCGGCCTTCCGTCGCAAGGGGAAAACCTTGGTGTAGCGGGAATAGTCGTCCACCACAATCAGGAAGTAGCGTTCCTGACATGGGCCAAGGACAGGGGAGGGGCCCCAAACGTCCAAGTGCAGGGTCTCGAAGGGAGCCGTGGTGGGGGGGAACGAGGAGGAGTGAGGGGCGGCGCGCTGCCGACCCTCGACGCAAGGAGTGCACGGCGGCCCAGGCGAGCGAGGAAGCGGGGCAAGCGACGCTGGGAGACCTGAGACCAGACGGTGACGTACCATCCTACTAAGACGTGGGAACGACGGGTGACCTAGACGGTGGGGCCAAAGGACTGACGGGTGGGCGAGTGACCGACAGTCGCACGACACAGCAGCTACCTGACCTGACCTGGCCTGACCCGATTCCGTGTGGTGGGACCCCGTGTGTAGTGAGTACAGACCAGATCCCGGCTCTCTGTGGAAAGTGGCCAGAGGTGCCCCAGTGGCACCGACAGTGCAGGAGGCAACAGGGTCGTGCAGTGGGAAAGTGGTGACAACTCCGAGGTCGTGGAGGTGACTGACACCCACCAGGTTCCTAGAGAACGAGGGGGTGTAGTAACCTGTAAGAAAACCTGAGGGAGCCGCCGGACACGGAAGAGTGGTGGTGCTGCTAGCAACTACACGTCCCACAGAGGGGTCAGCCAAGGCGACAATGACTGGAGTGCGCAGTGGTGTGAGGTCGGTACAGTCGCGAAAGAAACAGCTGGACGCTCCAGAATCTAGGGTGAAGGAAAGCTGTGCAGTCTGTGGGGTCGCACCCGAACCAGCTACAAAGGCTAGTGCTAGACTAGTGGTAGCTGCAGCTCCTACACAAAGACCCTCAGAGGCGCCTGGACTGGAAACAACACACGCACCAAGACTGGAAACACAGGTCTCTACTCGTGCAGCCGGAAAAGGTCCTAGGCCAGGCAGGTGAGACTCAACTGGTGCAGTAGTGCGCTGGCGAAGGCGTGAAGGCCAGTGCGGTGTAATAGCGTGAGGACCAAAACGCTCACGGTGGAGGTCGTCGAGTCGACGGTAGCAGCTGGACGCAGTGTGGTCAGAACTCCAGCAGGTAGTACCAGCACCAGGGCCTGTCAGGGCCCGGTACCCGCAGAGGCCGACGTCTCGCCCACTGCTAGCTGAGCCACTACTGGGGGCGCCACACTTTGGACCCGCATGCTCCCACTGACGGGAGTGCTGCGGCTGGCCCTGCTGCTGTAGAACCCTAGTACATGCCATGTGAGCCTATGCTTCTGCTGGTTCAGCTGGGGGCAGCCTAAGCTGCTGCTGGTGCGCTGGGGGCAGCCTGTGTTGCTTCTGGTTCTGCTGAGGGGCAGCCTAGGCTGCTACTGGTTCTCCAGGGGGCAGGCAAAGCTGCTGCTGGTGCGCTGGCGGTAGCCTAAGGTGCTGCTGGTGCGCTGGGGGCAGCCTATGCTGCTACTGGTTCTCCATGGGGCAGCCAATGCTGCTGCTAGTGCGCTGGCAGTTGCCTAAGCTGCTGCGAGTGCGCTGGGGGCAGCCTATGCTGCTGCTGGTTCGCTGGGGGCAGCCTATGCTGCTTCTGGCTCTGCTGGGGGCAGCCTTAGCTGCTACTGGTTTTGCTGGGGGCAGCCAACGCTGCTGCTGGTGCGCTGGGGGCAGCCTGTGCTGCTTTTGGTTCTGCTGAGGGGCAGCCTAGGCTGCTACTGGTTCTCCAGGGGGCAGACAATGCTGCTGCTAGTGCGCTGGCAGTTGCCTAAGCTGCTGCTAGTGCGCTGGGGGCAGCCTATGCTGCTGCTGGTTCGCTGGGGGCAGCCTATGCTGCTTCTGGCTCTGCTGGGGGCAGCCTTAGCTGCTACTGGTTTTGCTGGGGGCAGCCAATGCTGCTGCTGGTGCGCTGGTGGCCGCCTATGCTGCTTCTGGTTCTGCTGGGGGCAGCCTACGCTGCTGCTGGTGCGCTGGGGGCAGCCAATGCTGCTGCTGGTGCGCTGGGGGCAGCCTGTGCTGCTTCTGGTTCTGCTGGGGGCAGCCTACGCTGCTGCTGGTGCGCTGGGGGCAGCCTATGCTGCTGCTGGTGTTGCTGGCGGCAGTGTGATCGGCCGGGGCTACTGCTACGGGTTTCCAGGTTCGGCGGCGGATTTCAGGTCTGTAATGGCGGGTTTTCAGGTCTGGGGGGCGGTTAAGACGGTGGGCTGCAGGTGCGCGTGGCCGCGACGTACTAGCGCGAAGCTGCAGGTGCGAGTAAGGCTGCGCGCGCAGCTACGCGCGTTCGTCTGCAGCGCGCTAGAGGGCTGGGGGGAAACGCGCGGGGTAAAACGAGTGGGGCGCGGGGCAAAAAACGAGTGACGCACGGCAAAAAAAACGGGTGGGGCGCAGGGCAGAAACGGGTGACGCGCGATGGCGACGGGGGGCGCGGCCTACTCGGGCTCTACGGGGCAGGGCGCTTCGGGCTACGGGTCGCTACGAGGCGCGCGGGTGGTGGGCCCATAGACTATCGAGAGAAATTTCGCCCAAGGGAAAAATCGCCTAGGGGAAAAATCGCCTAAGGGAAACCTAGCTCTATACCATGTTACGATAAGAATGAATTGATAGAAAATGAGAAGTACAACCCTAGATATAGCAAACCCTAATCATGCAAGGAAGTAGAAAAGTAACACCTAGACTAACCTAAATAACACATATAAAATATATGTTGACAAATCGCACTAGCACAAGTGGCTACGTTTTCACATTCGGCGGCGTAGCTGTCTCCTGGACGAGCCAACGCATCAAGTGCGTGAATCTGTCCTCTACAGAGTCGGAGTACATCGCGGCCACCGAAGCAGGCAAGGAGGCTCGTCGACTTCGGTTCCTCCTCGCCGAATTCCAGCTCCTTGATGCTGGGACGCCAACTGTTCTGAAAGTGGACAATCAGTCCGCCATCGCTGTCGCTGAGAGCTTGGGGTTGAAGGGCAACCTCAAGCACATGGAGCGACGCTACGCCTGGCTGCAGCAGATGGTGAAGCGCAAGAAGATTGCGCTGGAGTACATCCCGACATCCGAGCAGCCGGCGGACCTCCTTACGAAAGGGCTGCACTTTCCGACCTTCAACCGGTGCTCTGTCGCGCTCGGTCAGGTTCGGAATGCCGAAGTCGGCGACGACGACGACGTACAGCAGTAGGTGCCATGTCCTCTAACATGGCTGGTGCGGTGATCGGCGTGTGGAGGTGTGCACGCCAGAGAAATATCCCCTTGTATTCTATTAAGTAGGTTCTGGGTGAACCTTGTGTGTGGGGGCCCAAGCTCGAGCTGGGCAGGGGAGTGTCGAGGAGAAAAGGCCCCGCCCTCACTTGGGCGAAGTCGGCCATGCTTTTCGGAGCACAACGGTGTTCGTTTCGTGGTCATCGGCGACTTCAGGGACTTTTTTCTCTGTTCGACGGGCCGATTTTCGAGAAGATTAACTCGTCGAAATTGAAGTGTTGTTTCTGCTCTACGCAACTGCCCGTCGACAAGGCACTTGTCGAGGGGAGCAAATCGGCGTCGAAATCGGGCCTTGCGGGTCGACGAAATTGGAGAAAATGGCGTTTCGACGTAACGCTGGTCGACAGAATTAAGCTCAAACGAGGCATCGTCGAGCAGAGAAATTTTGGTCGACCAAAATTACTTGTCTCTGAAAATCGCAATGTGCGCGAATTTCGACCAATCGCGAAATAGCAAATTTCGACCAATCAGAGCATTTCGGAAATTGTACTCCCCAGGAGATTTCGAATCAGTAAGGAAGCTGAACCTGAAACACGTTTTTACTATCAGTAAAAACGTAAACAACTCTGAACGTTGGAAACCTGAGAAGCTGCCAACTCAGGAGAAAGACACATATGCTTGTCGTTTCACCTGGCGTTGCTGACTCGAAAAGGTCGAGCGTTTGTCGAGGAACGTTTCTCCATGGTTCATTGTGCTTGCTATTTGGGATCTCCTTGTACCATAATCTTGTTCTATCAATTTTCCTTAGTGAAACTATGCTCGAATTCTACTAAGTCATTCAAACACTCTGTCCAGAATCACTGCCAGAACTCTGAACGTGCGTCACACGAAATTCAGTTCTCCCTTAGAATAGAATTCTCCGCAGTGCCGGAGTTGGTGGTGGTGCTGCTGCTGGAGGTGCTGGAGGTATTGGAGCTGCTGGAGGTGCTGGAGGTGCTGGAGCTTCTGGAGCTGGTGGTGCTGCATGTGTTGGAGCTGGAGACCCTGGAGCTTGAGGTGCTGGCGCTGGGGGTGCTGGAGCTGTCGGTACTGGTGCTGGAGGCGGTGTGCGGCCGCGACCGTACTTCGTACCACTGCTTCGCCAGATGCTTGGTCTCCCGTCGTCTACTGTCCTTACTCCGCCTCTACTGTGTGCACCGCTAGACCAGTCGCAGCCACAGTTACAGCCAGCCTCCCCACTGCCTTCTCTTTCTCCTTACACTGAGCAAACAAACTCTCTTACAGAGCGTCGTGAGCATGCGTCTCGCCCTGCCTTGCCTGTTCGCGCTGGTCGCACTGGTCGGCGTGTTCCTCATCTGCGTCCTCCTCCTGTCCCGGGCAACAACACTATGATAATTCGTCCTTCCTCTGTTCCACTGCGAGTTCCCCTGTTGTCTCCTCCTGCGTCCTCTCTTCCTGACGGTCCAGACCGTGAGTCTGACTTAGTTCGTACTGCTAGTCCTACTGTCACCCGTCTCCAAGCCACTGCTGTCACTGACCCTTCGTTTGAGTCCACTGCTGCATTTGCCCTAGTTGCTGAGCTTGTCGACTTTGCTGCTAGCTGTCGTCTCCACTACGCCGCTAGTCTTGTTGCTGAGTCTGAGTCTGTCTGTCCTCCGTCTGTCGAGGGTGATTGTGCTCTTGGCACGGACGTCCTTGAGGACAGGCAGGAGAACTTTGAGTGTCTTGCAGCTGCTGTGCCTCATCTCGTGTCCATGCTGCTTGCACCTGAGGGAGACCCGGATGCTCCAGACATCCCGACCACGCGCTCTTACGCAGAGGCTATTACGGGTCCCTACTCCTCTCAGTGGCAGACAGCCATGGACACAGAAATGGCATCCTGGAAGTCCACAGGCACTTACGTCGACGCAGTTCCTGTCAGCGAGGTTACAGAATAATGAATGACTAGAAATGACAAGGACAAGGAAGATATATCAAACCCTGGTCAACCCTAGCCAACCCTAAACATAAGAGTACACCACCTAGACTTGCAAATACTGTTGTGCCAATACATTATAGCGGCACGGTCATCGCACTCCCATTCAGCCTACGAGCCTGCTCAGCTTCTGGAATTTTGTAGGGAGGTTCTTCAACATGTGTTCTTCAAACCCTCAAAGTTTCAGATTTGTTGAAGCAGTTAACAAGGCATGACAACATTTTAAGTGGCATTCCGGAAGTGTGTGTTACTTTTTTTTTGTAACACCCGAGTTCACCATTTGGTCTGCTAACTCGTCTGACAAGCTTTGATTGGTCTGAAATTCGGTCTAGCAGTCCTTTGCCTCGTTGTGCAGGTGTTAACTAATTTTCAGAACGATCCAACATCGGAGCATTGCGTGACAGCTGTCGAAAGTCACTCTTCCGTAGTCATGGTGCACTTTTGGCAGCATTTCCCTTGCCACCCTTTCATTGTTGTCATGCCAATGGTGCAGGGACAGAGAATGAGACAATAAGTACAGGTGGTCAAGTGGGACTCTACCACCCTCCTTTTGAGAAGTGTGGTCTTCCTGGAAGCAGCTTGCAAGAGGGTGCAAGTGGGAAGACAAGCTGACTCATGGTTGGCTTGACTCACCATTGGTAGCCTTGGGTACAGCTCTGAACATCCAAGTGTGGTTGGCTTTGCAGACCTAGCTAGGATGTTTTCATCCTTTTCTAGCCTTTCTTCCCTAGGACTCAACCTTCTCTGAGTTCCCAGGATGATCCCAACCCCTTAAGAGTTCCCTAGGCCATGTTGTACTCCCCTCTTCCTTGCATCAATGAGAATACACGTTTTTTCAGCCGAGCTTACGTTTTCGTTCACTGCGTAGCGCATACACCTCTGATGAAAGCAAGCAATACACCGTTGGAAAGCAGACACCTAAGGCTAACTGCTGTCCAAGTTTCAGTCTTGTGTGTTCTTGGAGCTGATCGTGACGGCGTTTTGATCAGAGGCGGTACGAAGTCTTCAGTTTCTACTTAGGCGGTTTCATGGGCATCCGCGACCCCTAAGTGGACTGTAGACTATAACAAATACAAACCATAACAATTATAGTTTGACTCACCCCCATATTCTAGGTGACGGTAGTCCTGTGAAAAGCAACACACAGTCTAAGAGCAAGAGTCACAGGTCTGTGAATCAAGAAAACAGGAATGAAATGACTAAGTGAAAGTTGGGTACAAAAGGCAAACCCTAGGAAACTGTACCCCATATGTGCTACTCCACTATAGCCTACAGTAGCTATGTCAAATAACTCTGACACACCCCCATAGGCAAAGTGGGGGAGAACAAGGGGTCACAAGACCAGTCAAGCAAAGCAAAGCAAGCTCAGGGTGGATCACAAAGTCACCACACATTCCGAGCACAAGTTCAAGGCCACAAGGCCAGTTAACATGCAGGATTACATATATATATAAGGCTAAACAAGCAAGAGCAGGAGTATATATATATGCAACAGTACAAACAAGGTCAAGAGGTGAGCAAGTGAGGCAAGGTAGGCACAAGACCCAGCTGAGTACAGAAGCGCTGATGATCACAAGGCGCAAGTGCCTTGGTGAAGATATCAGCAGTGTTGGCCTCAGAGGCCACGTACGCAAGTCGCAGCTGACCACGCTGCTGTAGCTCACGAGCAAGGAAGTAGCGAAGAGCAATGTGCTTCGTTCTGTGCTCCAGTCTCTGCTCTCGACACAAGGCCAGCATGGCCTTGTTGTCTACGTAGAGCACTGGAGGAGAACGAGGCGGCTCTCCGAGGTCAGTCAGCAGGTAGGTGAGCCAGCGAAGCTCCTGTGCAGCCATGGCCCCGGCGTAGATCTCAGCCTCGCAACTGGAGCCGAGAACAGAAGACGAGCGAGTAGCCCGCCACGAAACAGAGCCGGAACCAAGGCTGAAGGTGTAACCCTGTGACGACCGCTGCGTAGCCTGGTCGTCAGCCCAAGAAGCGTCTGCGTGTCCAGTGAGGACCACTGGACTCTGCCCTCCAAGCACAAGCCCCATGCCCGATGTACTGCACAAGTAGCGCAACACCCTCTTCGCTGCAGCCATGTGCTCCGGTCTGTGTCTCCCAGGAGCAACATAGCGTGCAAGAATGCTAAGAGAGTATGCAAGGTCAGGTCGTGTGCAGGTCATCAGGTACATGAGGCAGCCAACAAGCTCTGGGTACGGGCCACTCGACTCTACGGACTCATCCGAAGGCAGAGCTGAGAGCGAGTGGCGAATAGGCAGAGGAGTGGCCTGAGGCGAGGAGTACGTGAAGCCGAAGCGCTGAAGGACCTGCTGCACCATGTGTGACTGAGTCAGGGTAATGGTCCCGGGTGATCTGCAAGCCAAGGTAGCTGCGCAGTTCACCCAGGTCTGTGCACGTGTGTCTCTTCTGCAGCTCGGACTTCACGTGGGCGAGTCCAGCAGTGTCAGCTGTGGCAAAGACCAAGTCGTCGACGTACACGAGGATGTAGAATGGCTGCAAAGAAGTGTCGGTGCGCAGAAACAGCGACGGGTCGGTAGTAGAGGGAGCAAACCCAAGAGCCGCAAGTGTAGTCCTCAGTGTGTCGTGCCACTCACGCGGTGCCTGGCGGAGACCGTAGACTGGCCGCCGGAGGCTCCACTGGGTGCCAGGAGGAAAAGACCCAGTGAAGCCAGGTGGGCGACGCAGCCAGATCTCCTCGTGCAGGCTGCCCTGCAAGAAAGCAGTGCTGAAGTCAAGAGAGTGCAGCTCGTAGTCGCGGTGAGCAGCTATGTGCAGCAGTACCCGAAGAGTGGTCATCTTCGGGGTGGGAGAGAAGGTCTGAAAGTAGTCAACTCCCTGCCGCTGACTGAAGCCACGAGCCACGTAACGCGCCTTGAAGACAGGCGGAGAACCCGGCGGTCGCTTCACCCTGAAAATCCACATGCCACTGACGATGTTCGCCCCAGGCGGGGGAACCTCGTCAACGTAGGTGCCTGTGGACTTCCAGGAAGCCATCTCTGCGTCCATAGCTGCCTGCCACTGAGAGGAGTAGGGACCCTCTATCGCCTTCGCGTAAGAGCGCGGAGTCGGGATGTCAAGTGCATCCGGGTCTCCCTCAGGGGTAAGCAGTACGGACACGAGATGAGGTGAAGCAGCAGCCAAACACTGGAACTCCTCCTGCCTGTCCTCAAGGACGTCCGTACCAAGGGCACACTCACCCCCGACGGACGGAGGACAGACAGACTCAGACTCAGCAACAAGTCTAGCAGCGTAGTCTAGACGACAGCGAGCAGCAAAGTCGACGAGCTCAGTAACTAGGGCAGACGCAGCAGTGGACTCAAAGGAAGGGTCAGTGACAACAGTAGCAAGGAGACGCGTGACAGTAGGACTGGCAGCACGAAGAGAGTCCGACTCCGGGTCAGGAAGAGCAGGAAGAGAGGACTCAGGAGGAGAAGGCAAAGGGGCACGCAGAGGAGCAGTGGACGGACGCAGAGACATCCGGTGCGTGCCAGGGACAGGAGGAGGACGCTGACGCGAACCACGACCACTAGTGCGAGAAGCACGGACAGGCGACGCAGGGCGAGACGCAGGCTCACGACGCTCAGCAAGTCCTCCAGTAGGACCAGTGTAGGGAGAAGGAGCGGGCAGTGGGGAGGCCGGCTGTAACTGTAACTGTGACGGGACAGGCTGTGGACACTCTAAGGGAGGAGGAGGACCAGGAGAAGGCGGGAGACCAAGAACCTGCTGAAGGAGCGGAACGAAGTACGGCCTAGGCCGTGTGGCGACTCCAGACACAGCAGGGACAGCACCAGTACCCCCAGCGGCAGCACCAGCGCCAGCAGTACCTCCAGCTCCAGCACCCCCAGCAGGACCGCCTCCAGGACCGACAGCAGTAGCCTCAGCGCCAACACCCTCAGCAGCTCTAGCTCCAGTCGTACCCGCAGGCCCAGCAGCTCCAGTACTCCCAGTACGAGCACCTCTGGGACCCGCGGCACCAACACCCTCAGCAGCCGAAGAACCTCCAGCTCCAGCAGCACGCCTCCAGCGCCGGGCAAACCACTCGCGCAGCTCCTGTGGAGAGAGTGCCTCCCGTCGAGACGAAGCACCCGGAAAACCTCCAGGCTCAGCACCGCCAGACGCCACACGAGCAGGCCCAGCTCCCTCAGGCTCCGCACCCCCAGGCTCAGCACCTCCAGGCGTAGCACCCCCAGGCGTAGCACTCCCAGGCTCAGCACCCCCAGGCTCAGCACCCCCAGTAGTAGCACCCTCAGGCTCAGCACCCCCAGGCGTAGCACCCACACGCTCAGCACCCCCAGAGTCAGCACCCCCAGGCTCAGCACCCTCAGCAGCACCAGAGTCACCAGTAACCTCGACAGGCTCGACTGCGTCTACCTGGGACACACTTGAAGGGGCAGGACCCTGAGGGGGGAGGGGGTCTACCGGGGGGGGACCTGGGACAAGGAAGAGCGGTGGTGGGGGGAGGGACGGAGTGCGGTAGGGGAAGAGGCGGTAGTAGGGGACCGACTCGTCAAACGTGACGTCCTGGGAGGACAGAACACGGCGAGAGGTGGGGTGGTAGAACTGCCACCCTGGCGCGTCAGGGGGGAAGCCAAGGAAGACGCAAGGAGCAGCACGAGGGGACAGCTTGTCCGCAGACAAGTCGCGGACAAACGCTCGAGATCCCCAGACACGGAACGCAGACGCATCGCCAACCTTCCCCGTCCACAGCAAAGCTGGGGAGGTCTCCGGCATGGAGACCCTGGGGTGAAGGTTGATCTGGTGCGCCGCGTACCGAACCGCAAACGGCCACAGAAAATGGGGGGCAGCCGCATGCATCATGGACGTACGGGCGACATCCATGATCATGCCAATGCGGCGCTCAGCAATCCCATTTTGCTGTGGAGAGTCCGGAAGCGTGAAGGTCTGGCGGATGCCTCGTGCACGACAGTAGGCTCGCAGAAGGCCAGAGGAGAACTCTCCACCTCTGTCAGAGTGCAGACGCTGAACAGGAAAGTCCGAGCCGAAGCTCTGCCTGAGCTGGAGACGAGCTGCGCGGATCCAGTCGATCAACACCTCAGTGACATCACCCTTGCTGCGCAAGGGGAAGACTGTGGTGTAACGCGAGTAGTCGTCAACCACCAGCAGGAAGTAGCGCTCGTGACCCTGTCCACGGACGCGGGCCGGGCCCCACACATCCATGTGAAGCGTCTGCAGCGGGGCCTCTGTCGGAGGAAACTAGGAGGAGTGAGGGGCAGCCAGCTGCCGCCCCTCGACACAGGGGACGCAGGTAGGGCCAGGCCCCGGAGGAAGGGGAGGGAGGGACCGGGGAAGACCAGAGACAAGGACACGGGAGGCCATGCTTCGGAGACGAAGCAGGGAGGGGTGACCAAGGCGGTGGTGCCAGAGGAGAGTCTCGTGAGACAGGAGGCGACACGAACAGGGGGGCAGACTCAGGACCAGACCTGGACGCTGCAGCAAACACCTGACCCGACGCAGCTACCTGACCAGACGTAGTGACTGGAGGAGACGCAGTGGTCAGGGTGTACAGGCTCGACCCCGGCCGACGGGTAAACGTGGCCAGGTGTCGGCCTGTCCGAGCGTCCGTGCAGTGGGTCACCCGCTGACTCGCAGGAGTGAACTGGTGAACCCCCGCATCCTGTAGGTCAGCACCACTCACCAAGTTCGTAGAGAACGAGGGAAGGTAAAGACCAGACAGGGTGCCAGAGGGGGCCGCCGGACACGGGAGGACAGTGGAGAAGTGAGCAAGGACAGGACCCCCAGAGGGGTCTGCCAGAGAGACTGCAACTGGCCGGCTAAGCGGCGTGAGTGTGGTGCGGTCTCGAAAGAAGGAGCGAGAAGCCCCCGAGTCAAGGGTGAAGGTGTGGGAGGCCGAAGCCGACGCAGAACCTGAGAGAGCAGACTCACCAGCACCTGAGGGAGCAGACGCACCTAGAGCAGCAGCCTCGCTAGCACCTAGAGCAGCAGCCTCACCAGTACCTAGAGCAGCAGTCTCAATGCCCGGGTCGGGCGGAAAACACCGGTAACAGTCACCCTCATCACTAATAGTCACAGTATACATGGCAGCAAGAATAGCATCAAAGTCAAGGTCAAAGACAGCCACACCCGCCCTAGACAGCTCACCCCAGCGGGGGATCTCAGTGGCCTCAGGGAACTGGTGACGCCAAGCGTCCGTCAGGCGGCCAAAGCAGCGCTGGGTGGAGTGCACACCCCCGCACTGCTCACCCGCGCAGTCGCCGGTGCGGAGGACGTAGGTGCACGGACCAGTACCCCCACCCCTCTGGCGTGCAGTGTACCACTCACGGAGCTGCTGAGGGGAGGGGATGTCACGAGTGCGCTGCTGCTGCTGCTGCTGCTGCTGCTGGCGCTGACCACCACCGGAGCCGACCCTCTGCGCAGCGCCACCCCGACCAGCTCCACCTCCTCCGCCGCCTCCTCCTCCACCGCCGCCACCTCCGCTCCCTCCGCCACTGCCGCTGCCGCCTCCGCCTCCACTGCCGCCACCGACACCTCCACCCCCGCCACCACCCCCACCGCCACCCCCACCTCCTCCACCGCCTCCACTGCCGCCTCCACCGCCCCCGCTAGCTCCTCCAGCGCCCCTGCCCCCCTTGCCCTTGCCAGGGCGGCGTCTTCCGCTAGGGGTAGACGCCGCACCGACCGACTCAAGCCCAACGAGGTCGGCCGCAGCAGCAGAGGCAACAGAGGGCAAAAGGGGGGAGGGGGAACACCCCTCAAAGATGGGGGTGCGAGGGTCACCACGAGAGGCTCCTACAGCCACTATGCTCTTCTCTGCTGCTAGGAGGGACTTCTCGAGGAGGTCAACGGTGAGAGTGGTGGGGCAAACTGAGAGGAAGTGGTCCCTGACTACGCGAAGGGAGTCAGGGAGCCGGGTGACTATGTAGTAGAGGGTGATGTACATGGGGGGGGGGTTCTTGGCGCAGAACTCAGCAGGAAGCGCAGCGCGGTAGCGAGTGTCACTAGTGCGTAGGTGCGTAATGAGGTCAGCGACTGTGGGAAAGGCAGCAAGGTCAGGGAAGAGGTACGGTAGCATGAGGCGACTCAGTGCAGCAGTGGCAGGGGAGGAGTAGCGTGCAACTACAGCGTCGTACAAGGTCTGGGCACTCTTGTACTGGCTAAAGTGCGCACGCTCAGAGGTAGGCAGGTGGCGACGCACAGCAAGACGTGCAGCAGCATCGCGCGTGGCCCACTGGGAGCGAACAGTTGCGTCAGCATCAGTGGCGGGGGCAGGGGAGGCACCAGAAGTGAGGTCAAAGAGGGAGAGGCCGTCTGCCCTATCGCACTGTAAGAAAAGCTGCAGGTCATCTATCCAGACGTCAAAGTCAATGGCCCGACCCTCAGCGTCAAAAGCGAAGACACTAGGGGTAGCCATGACAGCAGTAGACTAGCAGCGCAAACAGTGGGGTGAGGGCAGTGCTGTGAGAGAGGCGCTGCTCTTACCGGACAGGGCGGCTCGGGCGGCTCGGCTGCAGGGCGGCTCGGCGACTCGGCTGCTGGGCGGCTCGGCGGCTCGGCTGCTGGGCGGCTCAGCGGCTCGGCTGCTGGGCGGCTCGCCGGCTCTGCTGCTGGGCGGCTCGGCTGCTGGGCGGCTCGGCGGCTCGGCTGCTGGGCGGCTCGGTGGCTCAGCTGCTGGGTGGCTAGGCTGCTGGGCGGCTCGGCGGGGCCGCTGAGAGGGCGGCGTCCGGGGCCGTTGGGAGGAGGCGGCGGGGCCGCTGAGGGGAGGCGGCGGGGCCGCTGAGAGGAGGCGGCGGGGCCGGAAAGGTAGGTGGCGGGGCCGCGTCAGGGGCCGCGACAGGGGCCGCGTCAGGGGCCGCGTCAGGGGCCGCGGCAGGGGCCGCGTCAGGGGCCGCGACAGGGCCGCGTCAGGGCGCCGCGTCAGGGGCCGCGTCAGGGCGCCGCCAGGGGCCGCGGCAGGGCCGCGTCAGGGCCGCGCAAGGGGCCGCGGCAGGGGCCGCGTCAGGGGCCGCGTCAGGGCCGCGTCAGGGCCGCGGCAGAGCCGCGTCAGGGGCCGCTTCAGGGCCGCGGCAGGGGCCGCAGCAGGCCGCGTCAGGGCCGCGTCAGGGGCCGCGGCAGGGCCGCGTCAGGGCCGCGGCAGGGGCCGCGTCAGGGCGCCGCGTCAGGGGCCGCGTCAGGGCGCCGCCAGGGGCCGCGGCAGGGCCGCGTCAGGGCCGCGGCAGAGCCGCGTCAGGGCCGCGTCAGGGGCCGCTTCAGGGCCGCGGCAGGGGCCGCGTCAGGGCGCCGCCAGGGGCCGCGTCAGGCCGCGTCAGGGCCGCGTCAGGCGCCGCCAGGGGCCGCGTCAGGGCGCCACCAGGGGGCGCGTCAGGGGCCGCGATAGGGCGCCGGCAGGGGCCTCGTCAGGGCGCCGCCAGGGGCCGCATAGGGGGCGCGTGGGAGGCGGCGTAGGGGCCGCGTAGGGGCAGCGTAGGGGCCGCTAAAAAAAAAAATTTAGGGCAGGGCGCAATGTGCGTGGGCAGCTAAAAAAAAAATTCTTATGGTGGGCCCTTAGGAAGGAACGGTCCCATGTAGGAACCCGCTCTATACCATGTGAATCAAGAAAACAGGAATGAAATGACTAAGTGAAAGTTGGGTACAAAAGGCAAACCCTAGGAAACTGTACCCCATATGTGCTACTCCACTATAGCCTACAGTAGCTATGTCAAATAACTCTGACAAGGTCCAGTCAGCATGAACATACAATGGTCACAAGACCAGTTCAGAAGGTTCGGGGTGGATCTCAAGATCACCACGCATTCCGAGAACAAACACGAGGCCACAAGGCCACTTCACATATAATGACAAAGCAAATATAGAAGATGCAAGAGTACAAGACATGCATAACAAGCATCTCTACAAAAGCAAGGGGTCACAAGGCCTGTCCACAAGCACAGATACATGATATATAGTGAGATGCAATAATGCAAGACAAAGCATCTCTACGCAAACAAGTAAGAGCCTGAAGAGACAAGGCCAAGCTGGGTGCAGAAACGATGGTGGTCACAAGGCGGCAACGCCTTGGTGAAGATTTCTGCAGTGTTGGCCTCAGAGACCACACGTCGCACGAGTGCCTAGCCACGCTGCTGCAACTTACGCAGAAGGAAGTAACGAAGCTAGATGTGCTTCGCCTTCCCAACCAGTCGAGGCTCCTCGCACAACAGGATAGCAGACCTGTTGTCGGCAAAAACAAGACAAGGGGGGAGCGAGGCCGCTCACCGAGGTCTGTGAGAAGGAAAGACAGCCAGCGAAGCTCCTGGGCGGCCATGGCCGCAGCGTACACCTCTGCCTCACAGCTGGAACTAGAGACGGACGACGCGTGAGTCGACCTCCACGAAACAGCTCCGGTGCCAAGGCTGAAGCAGTAACCCTGTGTAAACCGCCGCGACTCTGCGTCGTCGGCCCAAGACGACTCCGAGAAACCTGTAAGTGTAACTGGCTGCTTCCCTCCAAGGACAAGTCCCATGCCTGATGTACTCGCCACATACTTCGCCACCCTCTTAGCAGCGTACCAGTGGGAAGGTCGGTGTCTCCCAGGCGCAACAAAGCGTGCAAGGACGCTAAGAGGGTAAGCTAGGCATGGGCGAGTACAGGTCATCAGGTACATGAGACACCATCCGATGCATAAGAAGCATCCGAGAATGCGGTGAGGAACAAACGCCCGGGTTCAACACCATCCGCGCCCTTTTGGCGCCTTTGCGCCGCCGCCGAGTATTGCAGCCCAACGGTCAGTGTCTGGCCAAGATACTTGGCCACCCTCATTCCAGCTGCTACCTGCTCCTCATTAGGGCATTGCACAACCCTAGCCAGCTGCCCGGTAGCAAAGGCCACGTCCGGCCGTGTGTTTACCGCCGCATACATGAGGCTGCCCACCAACGAGTGAAACCGGCGCCTCTCCTCTTCACCAACGCTCTCTTCCTCTGGTCCCTTCACACACTTGAACCCAGAGGGAAAGGGTGTAGCCACATGACCTTCACTCTGCCCAAATTTGGCAGCCAACGCCTCGAGGTACTTCCGTTGGCGCACCCGCATGCACCGCTTCTCCACGTCGCGTTCGATGTGGATCCCGAGGTAGAAGTTCACGTCGCCAAGTGCCTTGCACTTGAACTTGTCCTGAAGCTTCAGCATCACCTCCTTCACAAGGTCAGAGGAGGGTGAGAAGATGAGGATGTCATCCACGTAGACCACCATGAAGCTCCTCTGCTCCCCTCGCCAAGCATGAACAAGGAGTGATCGACCGTCAAGGGAGTGAAGCCGATCTCCTCCAAAACTTCTCGCAGCTTCAAGTACCACTGCCTAGGGGCCTGATTCAGCCCATAGAGGGTCTTCTTCAGCTTCAAAACTCTGCCACTACCATCATCAAACCCCTCTAGCTGCGCCAAGAAAATCTCTTCTTCAAGGATGCCGTTGAGGAACGCGGTTGTCACGTCCATTTGTTTCACCACCCATCCTTTGATGGCAGCCCCCGCGAGTAGGGTCCGCAGTGTCGTTGGCTTAAGCACAGGAGCAAACAGCTCCTTGAAGTCCACCTTCTCCTTCTGCTGGTGCCCCGTAGCTACAAGCCTAGACTTGTAGCGCTCAATCTTTGTGAGAGGACGTCCTCGTTATAATATTTCTCATTATTATATTTTTCCTTTCTCTTATTCTCCCTTTTCTCCTCTTTATTTTGGTCTTTATCTCATCTCAATCGGCCTACTATTTTATTTTCTAGAGCCTTCTATTTATTTCTCTTATTTCATACTTTTCCCACCGACATATCTATTATACGGCACCGACAGCGCCGACAGTGGTGTATACGGTGTAATCTGGGCGTAATCCCAAGTGCCAATAGCCTTGCGTGCTTGTGCGCACTTGTGATTGTAGTATCGGGAAGGGCGTGTTCCCGAAGGTTCGTTTTATCTCGTTTATCCTTGTATTTTCCGAGTATAAAAACGCCTTGTATTCAGTTTTAGTGACAAGTTTCGATTGAGAATTCGATCCTGTGACACTTGGTAATCAGAGCCGTTCTCACTCGACAACTCTCGGCTAAGCAGCGGTCGCGGAAAAAATCGCCTCAAAAAACCGCCGGGGGCGACCAATTCGACGCCGATTTCTGGTAAGCACCAGTTCCGCGCATTTCGAATTAACCCCCTCGCGTGGTTTCTGAACAGGATGGGTTCGCCGGCGACCAACGACGTTACGCAGCAGCTCTTCTCGCAAATCGCCAAGATGGAAGCGGAGATGCGAGCGACGACTGAACGGTCGCGATTGGAGAACGAGCAGCTGCGAAATGAACTGCAGCGCGTTACGCAGCTCCTCTCGACCATGAATATTCCTGCTTCGACGACTTCGCAGCAGTCGCAGCGTCAGTTCGAGGTTCCGAAACTTCGCTCGCCGGAATCGTTCGACCCTAGCGACAGGAAATCCGATGTAAGGCGATGGCTCGCAACGATCGAAATTTATTTCGCGGCGATCGGATGGTCGACGACGGAGTACGACGGCGAAAAAATTCGTCTCACGACAACGTTGATGCGCGGTCCAGCTCTCGAGTGGCTCGGAAGCAACAGTAGGATTTTCCAGGGCGAAGCCACGTGGCAGCAGTTCCAGGCAGACCTGCTCAAACGTTTTGAGCCGATTAATTCCACTTATATTGCGCGCGAAAAATTACATCACCATAGGCAATTCGGGAGTGTCGCGCAATACACGCAGCAGATGGAGGAATTTTATAATCGCATTCCCGACATTACCGAGGGCGAAAAAATTCAGTCCTACATCGCGGGGCTGAAAACCGACATTCGCCGCCAGGTTGCAGCAGCTACAGCGAAATCGTATCGGCCGCGGAGCGTTTTGACTTGGTCAATGCCGGAACACGACGACCCCATGTCGTTGGTCAAGGAGATTGCTTGGCTTCAACCACGTTCGCCGACCCCATGGAAGTCGACAAATTCGACGCGAATCCACGACCTGCAAAAAACAAAACGTTTTGCGATTTTTGCGGCGGAAACGGACATCGGATTGTCGACTGTTTTCACATGAAATCTGCACGTGCGGCATTCCGAGCTCGTGGGAGTGGCGAAACTAAAGACAAAAGGTCAAATAACGGATCTCGCCAGTGATTGCGGATCGTGCTGGCGAGGAAAGGCAGATCCGAAAGCGTCAGCGCAATCTTGACCAAATCGAAACAGAAGGACAGCATTGGGCGCGAGATTTGGAGAATCAGGGGCGAAATCCCAAGCCCCTTGACCGAAATTTGTCAGAGGGATTCGCCGAGGAAAAGAAAACCTTCGCGAAAAAAGACTCGACCATATCGGGAACTCTCCAATTCGACCCCGGAAAAAAACAGAATTCGTTAAAGTTATCTTTCAAAGATGCTTTAATGAAGACTGATGATTTTCGCGGGTCCGGAGCCATAAAAAAATTCCGGGAAGAACTCCAGAGGAAGCAGATAATTAAAGAAGTGGTACCGGTGCCTACGGAGCTGGGGAAAAAATTAAGGAGTGTGGAAAGGAGCAGGCCTTTTCACGGTGTCAACGTCTTCTCCCGGAACCAGCCCAAGACGACTCTCCACTCCCCAGGGAAGAAGTCTATGGAGCTGAAGCAGCTGAGGAGGCAGCTGGGAGTTGAAAAGAAGCTGCGAAAACTCCGAAAACCCCTCCAGGATGCATCCAGTGGATCGCAGGCGCCGACCGGATCCACCCCCTCAGGGTCAACCTGTACGGTTACTACCTCTACTCCTGGCGTTGGAGAGGAGCTTTTCTCCACGCAGCCCAGGCCAGCTGTTAGTCCAGGAGCAAACAGTGGAACCACGGTTTGTACTGAAAATTGGGATGTACCCTATGATCCTATTAATGAGACTATTTTTGGGTACTCTGAGCAACGCTCACCACTCCTGCTCGAGGTGATCTGCAACGGACAGCGCCTCCAAGCACTCGTGGACAGCGGGGCGTCGCACAGCGTCTACGACAAGGAAACAATCGACCGACTCGGAGGAGAGCTCAAGTCCTCAAGCTTCTCGGCAACGATGGTGGACGGCAGTAAGCTACCTATCTACAAGGAAACACGGTTACTACTCCAGATTGGACCCCTTCGATGGAAGCCTGCTCTCCCCATCACAAATATTAAAGGACTCGACGTAATCTTCGGGAGAGACTTTCTGAAAAAAATCAACCCCGAGATTAACTGGGTTAACCGGACGGCCAACATCATCAACAACGGGAGGAAAATCAGCCTTCCCAAATGGGACGACACGGGAAATATTCCAGTCGAGACACTCGCACGCTTTGAAAAGGACGTCAAACGGACCACAGCGGGATTTATGGAGATAGTCAACGAAGGAGACAACGGAGAGAAGCAGACCCAAGAACGTCCTCCAGCAGTCAAGAAAATTCTTGAAGAGTTCCAGGACGTTCTCCCCGACGACTTACCTGATCAACTACCGCCATACCAAACACATCAACACGAGATCGTAGAAGAGCCGGGGTCCAAGCCGACGTTCCGAGCACCATACCGGCTGAGCCCGACAGAGCTTGCCGATATGAAAAAACAAATTGAGTATCTCCTGGAGAAAGGGCTGATTCGACCTTCGACTTCGCCGTACGGAGCTCCAGTTCTCTTCACTCCGAAGCCGGACGGAAGTCTGCGAATGTGCATCGACTACCGAGCCTTGAACAAGCAGACTATAAAAAACAAATACCCGATACCACGGATCGACGACTTACTCGATCAACTTCGCGGTGCTACGGTATTCTCCAAGCTCGACCTCAGATCAGGATACTGGCAAATTCGTATGGCGGACAACTCTATCCACAAAACTGCCTTTCGAACTCGGTATGGGTCATACGAGTATCTCGTGATGCCGTTCGGACTCACTAACGCACCAGCCACATTTCAGGCGGAAATGAACCACATCCTTCGACCCCTTCTGGACGAGTGCGTGGTGGTATACTTGGACGACATCCTGATCTACTCGAAAGACATGAAGCAGCACGTTGAGCATTTGCGACGCGTCTTCGAAATTCTTCGACGAGAATGCTTCTACGTGAAACAATCGAAGAGCGAGTTTGCACTGAAGAAAGTCCAGTTCCTTGGACATATGGTGAGCGCTCAAGGAGTTCACGTGGATCCTAAGAAGATCGAAGCAGTGCGAACGTGGAAGACCCCTGAGAACGTGAAGGAGTTACAGCAGTTCCTTGGATTCACTAACTACTACAACCGGTTCGTACCGAACTACGCCAAGATTGCCGCACCATTAACGAACCTGTTGAAGAAGAATACACCATATCAGTGGGAGGCGAAGCACCAGGAAGCCGTGGAACAACTTAAAACCGCACTCACGTCCGCACCTGTCCTTATCCTGCCAGACCCTGAACTTGACTATGTCATGGAGGCCGATGCTAGCGATCAAGCAGTGGGCGCAGTACTCATGCAAGATCAAGGGAAAGGGCTGCAACCCATTGCATACCTCAGTAAAAAACTTCACGGGGCAGAACTCAATTACCCTATCCATGACAAAGAGGCCCTCGCCATCGTCAACGCATTCAAAGCATGGAGGTGTTATCTCGAAGGAAGAAAGACCACCGTCTACACCGACCACTGCAGCCTCAAGTATCTGAAAACCCAACCAACACTCTCCAGGCGGCAGGTCCGGTGGATTGACTTTCTCGAAACCCACTTCCATTACGATATCGTGTATAAGCCGGGGCACAAGAACGCACTCAGTCGCCCTGCACACGTTGCCGCCCTACAAGTCGATGGCATGAACCCACTTTTGAAGGGACTCTTCACGCATGGATACACCATCGACCCCGAAGTCTCTGTAGCAGAAAAGCGCCATCTTCTACATTGGGATCAAGACATCGCATACCGCAAGGGATCCACAAAAATATGGGTACCTAATTACCCTCCTTTACGCCAGTTACTACTCGAAGAATATCATGATGTTCTCTACGCGGGCCACTTCGGTAGTAACAAGACGCTTGCCGGTATTGCGAAGCATTATTATTGGCCCCACATGGCGGATGACGTACAAAAATTCATCACCTCGTGCGACATATGCCAACGGATGAAGAGCAGCAAACAGAAGAAAGCCGGGTTACTACAGCCTCTTCCAGTCCCTGAACAGCCTTGGCAAGTGGTCAGCTTGGACTTCATCACCGGGTTACCACCTACCAAAGCTGGTTACGACGCCATTCTAGTCGTCATCGACAAATTTTCCAAAATGGGACACTTCATCCCGACACACACAACGGCTCGCACCGAGGAGACAGCGCAATTATTCTTCCGCTACGTCATCTCGCAACATGGCATTCCAACCACGCTGATCTCCGACAGAGACCCGAAATTCACGAGTAAATTCTGGAAGGAGCTCATGTCGCTCATGGGGACCAAACTCGCCATGTCATCAGCCTATCATCCCCAAACGGATGGTCAGACAGAGCGCCTCAACCAGATTGTCGAACAGCTTCTGCGAGCAGCGTGTAAGGACGATATCTCTAAATGGGATGCACACCTGTCGGTTCTCGAGTTTGCGTATAACAACGCCACGCACGCCGCAACAGGGCAAACTCCTTTCTTCCTCTGTTACGGTCGCAACCCACTCACGCCTCAGAAACCGACAGTACCCGCCACGGTGCAACCCGCACATGACTTCATTACCACTATGCACCAATTGTGGGAGCGCACGCATAAACGTCTTCTGACTATCCAGCAGCAACAAAAGAAGCTCTCTGATCGGAGTCGCAACGATCATTCCATCAAAATTGGCGATCAAGTGCTTCTGGATACACGCAATCTCGACATCAGCCATCTTCCGTCTAAGCTCCAACCTCGCTTCTGCGGACCTTTTCTCGTCGAGGCGCAGGTCACTCCAGTAACCTTCCGCTTGCGTTTACCAGCTACCTGGAGAATTCACAATGCCTTCCATGTTCAACTTCTCAAGCCTTATCGGGACCCGAACACGGTCTTCAAAGGTCGCCAGCCGCCGCCGCCACTGCCAGTGATCGTTAATGGGGAACCTGAGTACGAAGTCGAAGCCGTTCTGGCGCACCGACGACGACGTAGCGGCACCTTGGAACTCTTGATTCGTTGGAAAGGCTATGATCCTTCCGAGGATAGCTGGGTACCTGAACACGATATGGATAACGCACGTCGTCCTCTCCAGGACTACCTTGTCAAGCAGGGTGTTACTTCTACCACCCAGCTTTGAGGGGGGGAAGTGTGAGAGGACGTCCTCGTTATAATATTTCTCATTATTATATTTTTCCTTTATCTTATTCTCCTTTTGCTCCTCTTTATTTTGGTCTTTATCTCATCTCAATCGGCCTACTATTCTATTTTCTAGAGCCTTCTATTTATTTCTCTTATTTCCTACTTTTCCCACCGACATATCTATTATACGGCACCGACAGCGCCGACAGTGGTGTATACGGTGTAATCTGGGCGTAATCCCAAGTGCCAATAGCCTTGCGTGCTTGTGTGCACTTGTGATTGTAGTATCGGGAAGGGCGTGTTCCCGAAGGTTCGTTTTATCTCGTTTATCCTTGTATTTTCCCAGTATAAAAACGCCTTGTATTCAGTTTTAGTGACAAGTTTCGATTGAGAATTCGATCCTGTGACAATCTTGCCGTCGGCGTCGGACTTGATCTTGAAGAGCCACTTGGACGTAATTGCCTTACGTCCCTCCGGTAGCTCCACCAACTCCCACGTGTCGTTCTCCTCAATGCTCTTCAGCCCACTCTCCATGGCCTTCTTCCACTCCTCAGCATCACTACTCTGTAAGGCCTCCTTGAGAGTTTGTGGTTCCCCGGGCATTTCCACCGGAGAGAAGATCACGAACACACATTCCTCGTACTGACTTTCCTCATCATCTCCGACCATCATTGCCGCTCCGGCCAGGGCTGACTTGCCCTGCTTTCCTGGTGCATCATAGGTCAGCCTGTTAGGGGCTTGAACTCTCCTCTTGCCCCTTCCTTCCTCCTCAGCTGCAGGGACTTGAAGGCCTTGGAATTGCTGCGGGGTGACTCGAATTCGTGGAGCACTTGTAGCGCGTGAAGGAAGTGTCGGTGCACGCTCGCTCACTTGCTGCACCTCCTCCTCTTCTTCCTCTGCATCCTTGGCCTCCTCTCCCCCATTAACAAGGGAAGATTGCCTTATGGTTGTGCTGCCGCTGCTCAGCTCCAAAGGCAGCTCCACATGCTCCAAGCCGGAACTCTTCACCTCCCCAAACCGCATGCCTATCTTCGCCTCAATCTCCGCCTTCCAATCCTTGTACATGAGGTTCTCCATGAACTTGCAATCCCTGCTCACCAAGAACTTCTTGGTGAATGGGTCCCAAAGAAGCCACCCCTTGCTGTTTTGAGCCATGCCCAAGTGCACAGCCAATATCGCCTTGGCACCAAGCTTGTTGTGCCGAAGATGCTTAGGCACGAGCGCCATCCACATGCACCCAAACACCCGAAGCATATCCACCTTAGGCTTCCTTCCGATCCACTCCACATAGGGCACCCATTTGTCTACTCCCGCATGAGTCAAGGCTCTGTTTTTTGCAACACACGCACTCCGCACCGCATCAGACCAGAAGTTATCGGGTAGCCCGGCTTCAATGAGCAACCCTCGTGCCATTTCCGTGATAGTCCGGTTCGCACGCTCGGCGATGCCGTTCATAGCAGGGGAGTATGGCATGGTGAGGGAGTGCCTTATCCCATTCTTCTTCAGCCACAATCCGAACTCCTTGCTCAGGAACTCTCCCCCTCGATCGGTGCGGATCGACTTCACTAGCCGGTCTTGTTGCCGCTCCACCATCGGCAACCAATCGGTCTTCACTGTTTCAGCCACGTCGCTCTTCTTGGACACCACATACACCCAAGTCATGCGGGTGTAGACGTCAACAATGGTGAGGAAGTAATCTGCTCCAGCAGCTCCTAGCTTCAGGGGGCCCACCACGTCCATCACCACCTCATCAAATGGTGCCTGTGCCGTTGCTCCGAAGTCGAGAACGGGAAACGAGTGAACTTGGCTTGCATGCACGTCGGGCAGCCAAGTACCTAATCGGGCTCCCCCTTCACATGTAAGCCAGAAACCATCTCATTCTTCACTAGCTGCTGCAAGATGGGCAGGGCCACATGCCCCATGGGCCGATGCAAGGTGAGCCAATCACACTCCCCGGTAGCCGAAGCCGGATTGGAGAATGCCGCGCTCGCAATAGCGCCCCACATGCTCTCTCCATAGTCCTCCTCCGCTGTTGCCTTGGGGTTCTCCTCACCCTTGTGCTGCTCCTTGGCTGCTACACCACTCTCCTTGCTGGTCCCTCCAAGATTGCACTTGTTGGACTCTTTCGCCTCCTCGCGCCGTAGCCGCTACCAACTGCTTCACCCTTGGTGCTGACGCTTGCTGCCACTTGCCTCTCCTTATGCATGGGGACCACAGGGATCTGCCACATTTCGTTGTAGACGTCCCTATCCTCATGAAGGTCCCATAGAATCCGCTCGCCAATCCTTGTGGTATAGGTCTTGGCTCCCTTCGAGTTCGTGTCCATACCGGCCTTTGCTAATCGCCGCACGGAAATCAGGTTCGCAGCAAGGCTGGGCACCCAACGCACGTTCTTGAGGCCCACCATCTTCCCATCAGCACCCTTGAACATGGCTTTGCCCATGCCTTTCACCTCTGCTTGCTGCCCCAAAGCCGATGTGACATGCTTCACCGGTGACGGTTCAAGTTCGGTGAGCAAATCCGCGCGATGTGTAATGATATAGGTAGCGCCGCTATCGATCACCCAGTAGTCCAGAGGGTGTAGGGTGACCTTTCTCACAGCTGCAGGCTCTTCGAAGTCTTCATCCTTCTCTGGTGCAGCCGGTGCTTGCGTCAAGACGAAGAAGAATTGACCCGGGAACCGATCGTCGCTCGGGTCCTTGTCGTTATCTCCGCTCTTCATGTTTGCAGCACCGCCTCCGCGACCGCCACGACCTCCACGGCCTCTACCTCTCCCTCCTCCTGCTCCTCTACCCTTTTGGCCTTGAGCAAGGGTCCATCCATCAGGGAGTTTGTGGCAATCGCGCCACATGTGTCCACTCTTGTGGCAATAGTGGCACTCCCCATCGAATCGGACGCGACCTCGTCCGTAGCTCTTGCCGTCGCTGCCATAACCGCCACTCCCGCGGCCTCCACCAAAGATGTTGCTGCCAAATCTGCCTCCCCCTCGTCCTCTGCCCCTTCCACGGCCGTGCCCCCAGCCGATGCTTGCTGCCCCGGCGCCATCCGCACTCGCCAACTCACGGCACCGGAAATCCTCTTGAAGGATTGCTCGCTTCACGTCTTCAAGCGAGAGGGGGGCAGATCACGGTTGAGGTTGATGATGAGGGATGACCATGACTCAGGGAGTAAGGCCAGCAACTTGGTCTTCTTCTGGAGCTCACTGTAGTTCAAATCAGCTCCCTTAAGCCGCGTCAACAAGTCGAATAGTTTATGCACCCCTTCTTCCACGGGTTCATCTTCTTCAATTCGTAGCGTCGTCATTTGCCGTTCCAACACCATAGCTACCGCCGCTGTTGCAAGAGCGTGTACACCCTTGAGAGCCGCCCATGCCTTTGGTCCCTTCTCTGGTTCACGCTGGAATGGTTTGATGTGACGGATTTGGCTGCTCCGCGATGCTTGCCCAAGTAGGAGATAGCCTTGTGCACTCTTCCGCACACACGGGCTCTTCTCCGGGTCGTTCTCGGGACGCTTCTCCGTTCCTTCCATCACCTCCAGCAGGTCATAGTGGTCAAACACGTTCTCCATTCTGAAGGACCACTCAGCAAAGTTGTAACCGTTGAACTTGTCAAGCCAGAACACTCTTGGTTCATCCTTAGAAGGTCCAAGAGTAGGTTGCACGGGCCCCATGGCTGAATCACGGGGTTGACCTTCTGCTTGGGGTCCTCCACTGCCTCCAGCACCTCTGTCACCCCTTTCTTCAGGTCCAGCCATCGTCGTAGCTGCTCCAAGGCGCTCTGATACCACTTGTTATAGTGACAGTAGGCTTCAATGTGCCTAAAACGAAAGATAGAGTGCATAGTCGGATTTCTGCACAGCGGATTTAAACAATCATAGCGTTCTGGTCACAGCTTCAAATGACCTGATTCAAATAGGATCTGGAGCGGCTTACAGTCGCCTCCAACATGCAATTTAGAGTGCACGATTTCACCAAGTATTGACGACACAGCGTCGGTTTTAACGAACGGCACTATGGCAGCCACTATAGTCTTAGAACACAAGATAGGAAGAGTTACGAGTTGGGAATGACTCCCAGCTCCTACAAACCCCAAGAGCCGAGGTACAGTGATGTGGAACAGTGCCACACTGTCCCCAACCATGAAGGGTCTCGAAACTACCCTTCACACGGGCCTACACCAAGTGAAATGTTACACTACACAAAGTAATGTAACTATTCTCAATATCTTGAGGTGTACCCTTTTCGCGGGCTTCGCGATCACTTGAATCTTGACACCAAGGCTCTGTTTCTTCATCATAAACTCATCCTTGAGTTCTTGATGGGTCTGCTGCACACACCTGCGGCACGCCGAACGTTCGACACATGACAAAATAGAAACCGTGCACGAAACTCACGACAAAATTGAAACCGCACACGGGACACAAACGACAGCGTGACACGCGACTAGCGATAAATCGCTATTGACTTGACACACACATTTTGATATCATGACTTAACATTCACACACTATTATAAGCTTGAAATATATATCATCTTATGCCCTCATACCACTCCATGCACACACGCATGCACGCACACGGACAATAAGCCGAGTGCAAACCGTAGGTTGCACCAACACGACCGTGACTCCTCCTCTACTCTCTCCTGCTATGTCTGTAACTGTACCTGCTGTTGCGGGCGGGACTTCTGCTCTACCCTCTCTTGGTGTGGCCGTGACTCCTCCTCTACTCTCTCCTGCCGCGACTGCGACTGCACCCGCTGCTGCACTCGTAACTCCTCCTCTACTCTCTCCTGCTGCGGCTGCAACCGCACCTGCTGCTGCAGTCGTGACCCCTCCTCTGCTCTCTCGTGCTGCTGCTGTGGCTCCTCCTCTACTCTTTCCTGCCACTGCAGCTGAGACTGCTCCTGCTCTTGCTCCTGTTGCTGCTGCTGCTGCTGCTGCTGCTGCTGCTGCTGTGCCCTCTCAAACCGCTCACTCTCCTCCCTCTCCAACCAGAGGAGACGCTGCTCACGGGTCAGGAAACGTACAGTGCATGGTGTAGGCGCCAGAGTGCCAGTGCCTCCAGCTCCAGCACCCCCAGAATCAGCACCTCCACCACCGACACCCCCGGAGCCTCCAATACCTCCCGCAGGAACACCGCCAAGGCTCCGCAGCATCCAGCCACAGAGAAGAATGAGGAGGGAACTGCGGGACGGACGGGATGCCAGGGGGTAACGCGGGGCGAGGCCGCCTAGTCGAGGCTGCCGTGTCCTCCATGGGAGTGACCTCCACGCCAACACCCCCTGCATCCCCATAACCGACACCACCAGCTCCAGCAGCCCCAGCACCCCCACCCTCCGCAACTGCACCTCCCGCACCCCCAGACATGACAGGGACTGGACGCTACGGGGGGGACGACTGCGGAGTGACGTGCGACACACATGACGGGGCAGGGCGCGAAGGGGGGGGGGGGGCTACCAGGGCGACTGGGGGGGGGTCAAGGGTGAGGAACAGCGGGGGGGAAAAGACCTCAGTACCTCAGTGGGGGCGACTCCTGTAGTAACAGACAGACTCGTCGAACGTGTCGTCATGGGAACTAAAAAACTCGTAGGTGAGTGGGTCGTAGAACACCCAGCCGGCGGTGTCCAAAGGATTGCCAAGAAAGACGCAGGCACGAGTGCGCGGAGACAACTTGTTCACGCCAGGGGCGCGAACGTGAGCAACCCCACACGCGGAAGTCAGCTGCTACGCCTGGAGAACCTGTCCAAAGGGAGACCGGCGTCACCCGTGGCCATGCGTCACTAGGCCACAGGTTCAGCTGGTGCGCGGCGTAGCGGACTGCCTGAGGCCACAGGAACTAGGGGGCACCGGCATGGCACATGGAGGTCCGGGCAACCTCCATGACCTGGCCGATGCGTCGCTCGGCTACCCCGTTCTGCTGCGGCGAGGCTGGTAGCGTGTAAGACTGGAGGATCCCCCGACCCTGATAGAACGTCTCCAGGCGAGTGGAAGAAAACTCACCACCCCGGTCCGAGTGCAGGCGGAGCCCACAAAGGGCTTGGGCGCCACCCCACGCTAGTAGCCACGGCTCGAGGACGGTAGGCATGTCGGCCTTCCGTCGCAAGGGAAAACTGTGGTGTAGCGGGAGTACTCGTTCACCACAATCAGGAAGTAGCGCTCCTGACGTGGGCCACGGACCGGTGAGGGGCCCCAAACATCCAAGTGCAGGGTCTGGAAGGGAGCCGTGGTGGGGGCGAACGAGGAGGAGTGAGGGGCAGCGCTCTGCCGACCCTCGACGCAAGGAGTGCACGGCGGCGCAGGCGAGCGAGGAAGCGGGGCAAGCGACTCTGGGAGACCTGAGACCAGACGGTAACGTGCCATCCTACTGAGACGTGGGAACGACGGGTGACCTAGACGGTAGTGCCAGAGGACCAACGGGTGGTTGAGTGACTGAGAGTCGCACGACACAGCAGCTACCTGACCTGACCTGACCTGACCTGACCCAGTGTGGTGGGACCCAGCGTGTAGTGAGTACAGGCCAGAGCCCGGCTCCTTGTGGAAAGTGGCCAGAGGCGCCCCAGTGGCACCGACTCTGCAGGAGGCAACTTGCTCGTCCAGTGGGAAAGTAGTGACTACACCTAGGTCGTGGAGGTGACTGACACCCACCAAGTTCCTGGAGAACCTGGGGGTGTAGTAACTTGTGAGAAACCCAGAGGGAGCCGCCGGACACGGGAGAGTGGTGGTGCTGCGGGCAACTACACGTCCCACGGAGGGGTCAGCCAAGGCGACAGTGACTGGAGTGCGCAGCGGTGTGAGGTCAGTACAGTCGCGAAAGAAGCAGCTGGACGCTCCAGAGTCTAGGGTGAAGGAAAGTTGTGCAGTCTGTGAGGTCGCACCCGAGCTAGCGACAAAAGCTGGTGCTAGACTAGTGGTAGCTGCAGCTCTTACACAAAGACGCTCAGAGGGGCCCGGACTGGAAAGAACACACGCACCAAGACTAGAAACACATGTCTCTACTCGTGCAGCCGGGAACGGTCCTAGACCAGGTCGGTGAGACTCAACTGGTGCAGCAATGCGCTGGCGAAGACGCGAGGGCCAGTGCGGTGTAATAGCATGAGGACCAAAACGCTCACGGTGGAGGTCGTCGAGGCGACGGTAGTAGCGGGACGCAGAGTGGTCAGGTCTCCAGCAGGTGGTGCCAGTACCCGGGCCAGTCAGGATCCGGTACCCGCAGGGACCGACGTCGCGCCCACTATTGGCTGAGCCGCTGCTGCGGCTGGTACTCCTAGGAACCTCAGGTCCCCACAGCCAGCAGTGCTATAGCTGCTGTCGCTGCGGCTGACCCTGCTGCTGCTGCTGCAGAACTCTAGCATACGCCATGGTAGGTGCTAGAGACGGCCGAGCACGGTGGGGAGCCGCTAGGCGCGCAGCAGCATCGCGGGTCTGCCACTGGGAGCGGTCTAGAGCAGGCTCAGTGGCAGCAGGAGCAACGGCAGTGCCCGACACGTAATCAAATAGGGAAACACCGTCCTTGGCATCAGTCATGAGGAACAGTTGCAGGTCGTCAAGCCAGGTGGAAAACTCTACTGGGCGACCGTCAGGATCGAACGCGAGCACGTTGAGAGTCGCCATGCGTGCAGTGTAGGCAAGTCGAGTGCGCAGGCGGCAAGGCAAAAGGCAAGCAAGGAGAGACTGTGTGCAAGGCTGCAGTGGCGGCTTACGGACTGCTGTGGCGGTGCACGGACTCCTAAGGCAGCACGGAGGGCAGCAGTGGGCCGCGCGTGGGCCTCTAAAGCGGCGCGTGGTGCAGCAACAGGCCACACACGGGCTCTTAAGGCGGGGCACGGTGCAGCAGTAGGCCGTGCGCTGGCTCCTAAGGCGGCGCGCAGAGCAGGGGCGGGCTACACACCGGAGGAGGCGACGCAAGGGGCCGGCGGTAGGCTGCGCGGGCGGCTTAAGCGGCGTGCGGGCCGGCAGCAGGCTGCGCGGGCGGCAGATGCGGCGCGCAGGGCCTAAGCGGGCTGCGCGTGGGCGGCTTACGCGGCGCGCGGGCCGGCGGCAGGCTGCGCGGGCAGCTGACGTGGCGCGCGGGGCCGAAACCGGGCCTAAACGAGCCTAAACGGGCCGTGCGCGGGCTGCTTAAGTGACGCGCGCGGGCTGCGTAAGTGACGCGCGCGGGAAAGAAAATGGGGCCACGCGCGTGCAGCCGAGGCGCGCGCGGGCAGCAGGCAAGACAGGCAGGCAAATGAGGTTATGTGGTAACGGGTGGGCCCTAATCTTAGGTCCTAAATACCTCTAGGCTCTAGATACCATCTTAGAGTATAGGCATGAATGGGGTTTGACTATCGAGAGGATTGGTACAAAGGAGAAACCTAAGGGGTTGTACCCCACAGTGAGTACCCCACTAAGCCTACCCAAACTATAACATATATATATATATATATATGTTTGACACACCCGGCCACTTAGACGTCTGGGGCCCCGCCCCCCGCCCTAGGCCCGGTGGGGAGAGCTTCTTCTTTGTGGTCGTTGATGGCTTCTCTCGCCACAGCATGGTATTTCCCCTGCAAAAGAAGTCCGACGTGACCTCCACCCTGGTCCCGTGGTTGCTTGCTAGTGGTAGTCGTGTCCTTTGTCTCCACTCCGACCGTGGGGGTGAGTTTCACTCTGGCGTGCTTGCCAGGTTCTCTCGCGAGCTGGGCATCACTCACTCCTGGACACTTTCGGAGTCCCCACAGTGGAATGGGGTTGCTGAGCATCGCATAGGCTTGGTCATGGAGATCGCCCGCACCTCCATGGTCAATCCCCGTGTGCCCCATTTTTTGTTGCCCTACGCGGTTCGCTACGCCGCCCGCCAGCTGAACATTTGGCCTTGTGTCTCACAGCCAGAGTCTTCACCGACCAGTCTTTGGCCCAAGTCCCCAGGTGCTTCGTTAGAGTTTCATGTCTAAGGCTGCCTTGCACATGTTCGCGATACCTTTGCGGACAAGCTCTCGGCTCGCACCCTTCCCTATGTCTTCCTTGGTTTCTCGGTGGACGCCCCTAACTTCATGTTTTACCACCCGCCCCTCCACCGGTTCCTCGACTCTCATGACGTCTCCTTTGACGAGTTAGTTTCCTATTACGCCCGCTTTCCCCACCGAGGTCTCCCGGTTACCCCCCCCCCCCCCCCCTCTTCCTAGCTCCCACTCCTCCTAGTCTTGCTCCTCCGGTACAACCCCCCCACCTAGGTCCAGCCCCGTCAGATGTGTCTCACGCCACCCCTCTCCCCTCGGTAGCATGTCAGGTGCCGTCTCCTTCCCTATAGTCGTCCTCGTAGTTACCGCAGCAGCCTTTTGCACTACTGCGACAGGTTGAAGTGGTCTTTGGGGGTGGTTGTGCTGGAGCCACGGGCACTGGAGGTGCTGGTTCTAAGGGTGCTGGAGATGGGTGTGCTGGCACTAGAGATGCTAGTTCCGAGGTTGCTAGAGCTAGAGGTAGTGGCACTGGAGGTGCTAATTCTGGAGGTGTTGGAGGCGGAGGTGCTAGCACTGGAGGAGGTAGTTTTGGGGGTGCTGCAGCTGGAGGTGCTGCCATTGGAGGTGCTAGTTCTGGCAGTGCTGGAGTTGGGGTTATAGGCACTTGAGGTGCTAGTTATGGGGGCGCTGGGGCTGGAGGTGCTGACACTGGAGGTGCTAATTGCGGGGGTGCTAGAGCTGTAGGTGCAAGCACTGGAGGTGCTAGTTATGAGGGGGCTGGACCTGGAGGCAGTGCTACAGCGGCGCCTACTCTGCCTCCCCACAGCTACCCGACGGGTCACCAGGCTCTTCGTAGCTTGAGCGCAAGGAGTAGGAGAGGTTGGCGCAGGAGAGGCTGGAGCTGGAGCAGCAGCAGTAAGAGTTGCTGCAGTAGGAGCTGCATCAGAATCAGCAGCAAACACCACAATCGTCACTTTTACGGCAGTTGTTCCCACCTGTGAGTGGCCTCCGGGTCCTTGGTCTCCCTTACTCCCCTCCGGACCGCTCACCGCCCCCAGCTGTTTTCTTTCGTCTTGAGTCGAAGTCAACTCCTCCTGTTGTCCCGCACACTTGGGCCACTCGTTGTCCTCCTCGTGCTCGTTCCTCGTCTCCTTTTGACGACCTGCATGAGGTCTTGCTTCGTTCTAGTCCTCCTCTTTCTCCACCTTAGTTTGTTCTACCATCACCTCATGTGTCGTCCCATACAGCCTCCTCTCACCCTATCACTTACTACTACCGTACCGCTCGTCCTTTTGTCGCACGTGTTCTCGCCTCTTTTGTCATGGACACTACCATCCCTCTGTCGTCTGTCTAGGCTCTTGTTGCCACTGTCTCTGACTTTGCCGCCACCCGCCGCCTTGACTACCCCACCCGCATGGTGGCTGCCTGTCCTCTGTCCGCCGAAGGTGAGTCTGCCCTTGGCTGCGACGTCCTAGAGGACAGTCAATGTAAGCGGGAGTTCTTGGCAGCCGCTTCACCCCATCTCTGTGCCATGCTGCTAGTCCCTGAGGGAGGCCCCGACGCCCTTGACGTACTGACTCCTCGCACGTACCGTGAGGCAGTATTAGGGCAGTGGGCCTCACCGTGGATAGCGGCCATGAACTCAGGGATGGCGTCTCAGAAATCCACGGGCACTTACATCGACGCAGTTCCCCCTTCTGGGGCGAACGCAGTCGATGGCATGTGCATCTTGTTAGCGGCCAACACTGTAGACATTTTCACCAAGGCCCTTCCGCCTTTTGACAACAACAGGTTATGTCTGCAACCAGGCCTTGTTGAGGCAGGCCCTCATTTGTTGTAGTCTTGCCTCTTGTTTCTTGCTCTGTTCGTCTTGGTATAAATATGTGTATATATTTGTATTTATGTGTATATATATACATGCGAACTCTTAAACTAGCCTTGTGGCCCCTTGCTTTCTCTCAGACTCTTTGGTAACTTTGTGATCCACTTTGAGATTTGTGTTGTTACTTCTCTTGACTGGCCTTCTGACCATTTGTTTCCCTTGCTTGTTTTGACGCCCTTCACTTGGCCTATGGGGGTGTGTCAAACTAACTTTATGATTGTGTTAGGTTGTTAGGCTACAATGAGGTACATTGTTGTGGGTACACCACCTTAGAGTTTATGCTTGTATCTCATGATGTCTAGTTCATTCATCATTTCGCATGCACATTCTGAGAGTTTGCTTGAAATTGCACCGCAACCTTTTTTTTTTTTTTTTTTTTTTTTTTTTTGTAGCGCCCTACTGCCCCCAAGCCTAGATTACACTGCTGTTCTGTTGCCCCGCACGTTGTGCTGCCCAGTCGCCTCTCGCGCCCATGCACGATGCCGCCCCGCGGCCCATTCGAGCGCACACCAGCAGTAGCATTGTGTTGCTTCCTTAGTTGCGCAAGCAGTAGCAGTAGCAGTAGCACTAGCAGCCCGCTGCTGCCTTACTAGCGTGAGCAGCAACAGCAGCTGCAGCGCACTGTTGCCTTTTAGTGCGCACAGCAGTAGCAGCATTGCATTGCTGCCTTGCTAGCGCGAGCAGCAGCAGCAGCAGCAGCCCGCTGCTGTAGCAGCAGTAGCAGTAGCACGTCACGCATCGACTCGACCCACTCAGGATGCGACAAGGCCTCCTTGATCAACTTAGGCTCATGCACCTATCATAAGACAGAAATCAAGCCCAAGCTCACCCCCATCAGTATCCGCAAGCATGCACTCCTCCCAATCATGCACCTCATGATCATGCACGCAACCACACAGTGCATTTGGTGTGAACCTTTCAGGTGGCTGGGAGACGCGTGTGCTGCGGTGCGAAGGTGATGCCTCCCCCTACTCCAAACTTTGCAGCTTCTTCTCCCAAGTCACTCTCTTCATGGGGGACCGAGGTGACTTGGACAGCTGCTGCTGTAGTAGTTGCTGCCACCTACCCACAGGAACAAACGGTGTATGTTGCCATGGTGGCTGCTGCGATTGCTCTTGTTGCTGCTGCTGCCCCTGTGGCTGCTGTGGGTCATGGGCTGATGCATTAGGGTCGGGGGTGGAATCAGGAGTTGGGGACTCCTCATGGTGAGGTGCAGCTATCTTCTGTTCCTCTTGCTGTTCCTCTACTTCCTCTCCAGGGTCCTCCCATGCCCCCTCAAAGGTGGAAGCGATGTAGGGATCCTAGAGGGAACTCCCAACTGTACTAGCACCATGCTCCTTCCACCCCTTGTAGCTCAGCCCTTCGTGGAAAACCACGTCCTGGCTTTCCGCCACCCACTGATCCGCCACACTCCACAACACCCAAGCCTTTCTCCTCTTTAACAACACAAGTAAAATGCCCCATTGTGCCTTGAGATCCAGCTTCTTCAGTTGCTGGTCAGGCACTTCTTACACTCGTGCCATGGACACACTAGACACCTTTCTGGTCCACAAGAAGTATGGGCTCTTGCCCCCTAGCCCCTAGCTGCCCTTCCTGTTCTTTACCTAGTTGCCATATTGCACTGCTGCCCCCCTCCAACTATGGTCCAGCTGCCCATGAGCAAGCATGGCTCGGGCAAGGTCAATAAGGGGCTGGTCCAGCCGCTCCTCTGCCCCAATTTGCTGCGATGTGTTGGCAACTGAAAACTGGTGGGAGATGCCCTTATCGTCAAGGAAGGTCTGCAACTCATTCCCCAAGTACTCTCCACCCCGATCGGATCTCAATGCCTTCACCTTGGCCCCGGATTCCCTCTCCACATAGCGTATGCAACGCTTGAGGACGTTGGCCACTTCATCCTCACCAAGGTGATCAATCTTAGGCGGCAGTAATCAATCAAGAAGGTAATAAAGTGCTTGCTTCCCTTCTCCCTATCCGGAGTTTGCATGAGGCCACACACATCCGTGTGCACCAACTCAAGAGGTGCGGATGCTCTAGTGGTGGAGGTAGGGAAGGAGGTCCTTGGCAGCTTCCCGGTGGTGCAATTAGGGCAATCGCTTGGCCGCGGCTGAGTGACTTCTCACAATATGGTGGCGTGATATGGATGGCTCTCCCGAGGTGACGGTTGTGGGTTCTTCATGTCAGAATGAAGGAAGAATGAGTGACTAGGATGACAGCAGTACAGGGTTTGTATAGCAAAACCTAATTGGGCTGTACCCCATAAGGAGTGCCCCACTACAGCCTCTAGCATATAAATGTATAGTTCTGACACACCCCCATAGGCAAAGTGGGGGACAAGCAAGAGAACGAAGCAAGGTCGAGCTCAGGGTGGATCACAACGTCACCACGCAGTCTGAGTACAAGCAAATGGCCACAAGGCCAGTTCACATGCAGAGTTATATAAAAAGAAGAACAAGCAGTACAGTGATCACAACCTAGCAAGTGTAAGCATGCAGGTATACGTAAATAGATCACAGTACAAGCAAAGTCAAGAAGTGAGCAAGTGTGGCCAAGTAGGCACAAGGCCTAAAACAGTATAGAAACACTGATGATCACCAGGCTGAAGTGCCTTGGTGAAGATATCGGCAATGTTGGCCTGAGAGGCCACGTAAATAAGACGAAGCTGACCATGCTGCTGCAACTCTCGAGTAAGGAAGTAGTGCAGAGCGATGTGCTTCGTTCTGCGCTCCAGTATGTGCTCCTGACACAAGGCAATCATGGCCTTGTTGTCGACGTACAGAACTGGAGGAGAACGAGACGCCTCTCCCAAGTCGGTCAGCAGGTAGGTGAGCCAGCGTAACTCCTGTGCAGCCATGGCCCCTGCATACATATCAGCCTCACATCTGAAGCTGAGAACAGAAGACGAGCGGGTAGACCGCCACGAAACAAAACCGGAGCCAAGGCTGAAGGTGTAACCCTGTGACGACCGCTGCGTAGCCAAGTCGTCAACCCAAGAAGCGTCTGCGTGACCAGTGAGGACAACTCGAGCCCGTCCTCCAAGCACGAGCCCCATGCCCGACGTACTGCACAAGTAGCGCATCACCCTCTTAGCGGCCTTCCAGTGCTCTGGTCGGTGTCTCCCGGGCACAACGTAGCGTGCCAGGATGCTAAGAGGGTAAGCAAGGTCAGGTCGAGTGCAGGTCATCAGGTACATGAGGCAGCCCACAAGCTCTGAATACGGGCCACTCGGCTCTACGGACTCATCTGAAGTCAGAGCTGAGAGCGAGTGACCGGTAGGCAGAGGAGTGGACTGTGGCGAGGAGTACTGGAAGTCGAAGCGCTGAAGGACCTGCTGCACCATGTGTGACTGGTCAAGGTAATGGTGCGCCGTGCTCTGTCCCGGGTGATCTGCAAGCCAAGATAGCTGCGCAGCTCACCCAGGTCTGTGCACGTGTGTCTCTTCTGCAGCTCCGACTTCACATGGGCCAGTCCAGCAGTGTCAGCAGTGGCAAAGACCAAGTCGTCGACGTATACGACGATGTAGAACGGCGGCAGCGAAGTGTCGGTGCGTAGAAACGGCGACGGGTCAGCAGTAGAAGGAGCAAACCCAAGAGCTGCAAGAGTCGTCCTCAGTGTGTCGTGCCACTCGCGAGGCACCTGGCGGAGACCGTAGACTGGCCGCCGGAGGCTCCACTGGGTACCTAAAGGAAATGACCCAGTGAAGCCAGGTGGGCGGCGCAGCCAGATCTCCTCGTGCAGGCTGCCCTGTAAGAAAGCAGTGCTGAAGTCGAGAGATTGAAGCTTGTAGTCACGCTGAGCAGCGACGTGCAGCAGAATCCGAAGAGTGGTCATCTTCGAGGTAGGGGAGAAGGTCTGGAAGAAGTCAACTCCCTGTCACTGACTGAAGCCTCGTGCAACGTAACGCGCCTTGAAGACAGGCGGAGAACCTGGCGGCCGCTTCACCCTGAAAATCCACATGTCACTGACGATGTTCGCCCCAGGAGGGGAACTTTGTCGACGTAAGTGCCTATGGACTTCCAGGATGCCATCTCTGCGTCCATGGCTAACTGCCACTGAGAGGAGTAGGGACCCTCTATCGCCTCTGCGTAAGAGCGCAGGGTCGGGATGTCTGGTGCATCCAGGTCTCCCTCAGGTGCAATCAGCATGGACACGAGATGAGGTACAGCAGCTGCAAAGCACTCAAAGTCCTCCTGCCTGTCCTTAAGGACGTCCGTGCCAAGAGCACACTCACCCCCGACACACGGAGGACAGACAGACTCAGACTCAGCAACAAGGCTAGCGGCGTAGTCTAGACGACAGGCGGCAGCAAAGTCAACCAGCTCAGCAACAAGAGCAGGCGCAGCAGTTGACGCAAACGAAGGGTCGGTGACAACAGTAGCTAGCAGACGCGTGATAGTAGGGCTGGCAGCACGAAGTGAGTCAGACTCGGGGTCTGGATCGTCAGCAAGGGAGGACGCAGGAGGAGACGGCAGAGGGACACGCAGTGGAACAGAGGAACGACAGCTTGTCCACGGAAGAATCGCGGACAAAGCTCGAGATCCCCAGACACGGAACGCAGACGCATCACCAACCTTCCCCGTCCACCGGAGAGCAGGTGTGGTCTCCGGCATGGAGACACGGGGACGTTGAGCTGATGCGCAGAATACTGAACCGCGAACGGCCACAAAAAATGGGGAGCAGCTGCATGGATCATGGACATACGAGCGACGTCCATGACCATGCCAATGCGGCGCTCAGCAATCCCATTTTGCTGTGGGGAGGCCGGAAGCGTGAACGTCTGGCGGATGCCCTCCGCTCGACAGAAGGCCCGCAGAAGGTCGGAAGAAAACTCTCCACCTCTGTCGGAATGCAGACGCAGAACAGGAAGGTTCGAGCCGAAACTCTCTCTGAGCTGGCGACGGGCAGCACGGATCCAGGTGATCAACACCTCAGTGACCTCACCCTTGCGGCGCAAGGGGAAGACTGTGGTGTAACGCGAGTAGTCGTCAACGACCAGCAGAAAGTAACGCTCGTGACCCTGCCCACGGACGCGGGCTGGGCCCCACACGTCCATGTGGAGAGTCTGCAGGGGAGCTTCTGTCGGAGGGAACTCGGAGGAGTGAGGAGCGGCGCGCTGCCGTCCCTCGACGCAAGGAACGCAGGTAGGGGCAGGCCCTGGAGGGAGGGGAGGGAGAGACCGGGTGAGACCAGAGACAAGGCTACGGGAGGCCATACCTCGGAGACGAGGCAGGGAGGGGTGACCAAGGCGGTGGTGCCAAAGGAGAGTCTGGTGTGACAGGAGACGACACAAGCAGGGGGCAGACTCCGGACCAGACATGGATGCAGCAGCAAACACCTGACCAGACGCGGCTACCTGACCAGACGTAGCAACTGGAGGAGACTCAGTAGTCAAAGTGTACAGGCTCGACCCAGGCCGACGGGTGAACGTGGGCAGGTGGCGGCCCGTCCGAGTACACGTACAGTGGGTCACACGCTGACCTCCAGATGTGAACTGGTCAACCCACGCGTCCTAGAGGTCAGCTCCACTCACCAAGTTCGTAGAGAATGAGGGGAGGTGAAGACCAGACAGTGAGCCAGACGGGGCCGCCGGACACGACAGAACTGTGGAGGAGTGCGTAAGGATTGGGCCCCCAGAGGGGTCCGCCAGGGAGACTGCAACCGGCCGACTCAGCGGTGTGAGTGTGGTGCTGTCGCGAAAGAAGGAGCGGGAAGCACCTGAGTCAAGCGTGAAGGTGTGCAAGGCCTCAGCAGGCGCAGTACCAGAGAGAGCAGACTCACCAGCACCTAGAGCAGCAAACTTAATAGCATCTAGAGCAGCAGCCTCACCAGTACCTAGAGCAGCAGACTCTATACCTGGGTCGGGCGGCACACACAGGTAACAGACACTCTCAGCACTAGAAGGCAATGCATACATGGCAGTGAGGATAGCATCATAGTCAAGGGCAAAGATATCCACCCTCTGCCTAAGCAGCTCAAGCCAGTTGGGGAGCTCAGCCGCGTCGCCAACCTCTGTACGCCAGGCGTCGCTCAGACAGGCAAAGCAGCGGGACTGTGTGTGACCAACTGTCCCACACGTCTGACCAGCCCGATCACCTGTGCGAATGACGTATGGGCAGCGAACAGTACTCCGAGACCCTCTACTCTGAGCGTACCGCTCACGAAGCTACTGGGGCGAAAGAGTCTCGCGTGGACACCGCTGCAGCTGCATCTGGCCACCGCCAGAGACTCCCGACTGACCAGCTCCAGGGCGAGTGCCACTACGGCCGCCGCCACAACCCCAACTAGCGTACCACTCACGAAGCTGCTGGGGCATGAGGGACTCGCGCGGACGTCGCTGGAACTGCATCAGGCCACCGCCAGAGACTCCCGACCGAACCGCTCCACCAAGACTGCCACTACGTTTGAAGGTGAGAACAGTAGGGCTAGCCATGGCGGCAGTAGCAGCAGTCGTAGCAGTAGCAGCAGAAGCAGCAAGAAGAGCGCGAGGAGGGTAGCGCAGCGCAATAGGGCAGGGCGGCGCGGTCCAGCAGAGCGGCGCGGCTCGGCAGGGCGGCGCGGCTCGGCTGGGCGGCGCGGCGCGGCAGGCAGGCGGGCGCGTCGGGCGCTTAGCAGGCCTGGTGGTTTCCAGGTCGACCATGTTTCCCGGGCGACGAAAATCTGCGGAGGCACGCAACAGTCGCCCGGGTGTTCGCGGAGAGGCCGACCTTGGTGTGGTATCCCAAGGTCAACGTGGCTGATCAGGGTGCAGGCGTCAGCACGAAAATGATTTGGTGTGTGCACTGTGCAGGTGACGAGGCGCAGCACGCCAATCATCTACGAGCACCTGCGAAATAGGCGCGCTGCTGTTCTGCGGATGCGACGTTGGCACGCCGTCGACTTGCACTATTGGCAAGCCGCGACTTTGCACTGCTGGAGCGCGGTCGACCAAGTCGTGCTGGAACGCGGTCGACCATGCTGCGCTGACAGTCGCCAGCTTGCATGCTAGCTCTGATGTAGTCTTGTCTTGCCAACTTGATTGTACCATTGTTCTCAACTTTTCCAAGTGAAACTCTTGCCAATTCTCCTCGTGAACTAGCAAGTAGTGTGAAGCACTTGGAAACGACTAAGGAACAAACGAACGCAGAGATCCCTCCTACCCCGTGCCTAGCCCGTCGTCTAGCTCCCGTTGATAGAGTTATCTCCGCATGGTGCGGTGAGCGTGGACTGATCACGACTTACCTTTCAGTCAGGTCGACGTAGTGGTCACTTACCTATTGCGTGTTGTAGGCCGGCAGCTGTGCGAGAGTCACTATGGAAGGCATCGTAGGTGACGCAGGGGTGGTGGACACCCTGGAGGCACGGCTGGAGAACGCAAGGAGACGCCATGAGGCGAAGGAGTACGGCGACCTCCCCTGAGCAGTCGTCGAGGCTGGCATCCGCGCTGTGTGGGCGACGGAGCACCCTCCTTCCCTGCCTGCATCTCCTCGACCGGTGAACACTGACGGCGGCGTCGACGTGGGCGTCAACGCCGGTGGTGGCAAAGTCGGCAGCAGTGCGGGAGGCATGTCGAGGCAGCGAGGTGTGATTCACGCCGATGAAGTCGGTGGCGTTCAGGCGAGGGATGCAATCGTCGGCGGCTGTAGGCTCCTCGCAGGGCGACGTCGGAGGACGTCGAAGCGGATTGTCGCCGATGTCGGCTACCCATGTGACAGCAGGCGGGATTGCACCGAGCTACGGCTACTTCAAGTTTACGCCGGACAGGATCTTGGTCACCCCCCTGCTGGTCGGTCGACCCAACATACTCACGTGGAAAGAAGCTATTGAGCCCCAGTTGGAGATGGTCGGGCTGATCGGCTTTGCTCGAGGCACCATGGCGACGCCGGAGGACCCTGACTTGGGTGCGGAGTTTTGCGCCGTGCAGTTGCTGACCTTCATGGTCATCTCGCGGTGCTGCTCGCCGGGCGTGCAGATCGCCTTGAAGTCGTGCAGGGATTACCTCGACGCCGGCCAATGGGCGTGGCACTTCATCGAGTCGACTTACCAAGTCACCGACGACTTGTTCATCGCCCATCTTGAGGGGCAGCTGACGCACCTGCGTATGGGCGACGAGGAGACTGCGACCGACTACTGCAACCGAGCTCGGCGAATTCTTGCCACCATACGGATGGCCGGCACGCAGTACTCGACGGCATCGTACGTCATGCACGTCATGCAGGGACTCCCGAGTAGCTACAACCTACTGAAGCGGCTGTCTATGGCGCCGAGCATGCGAGCGACGCTCAACGAGGACACCTTGACCTCGTACATCCTGCAGGACGAGGTGATGCAGGAGGCTGAGTGGTCCCAGGAGCTCCTAGCGTAGGTGAACTACGTCACCCCGGCGAAACAAGGTGGTCGACCGGGGCAGCGCGGGCGGTCCGGCGGCGGTGGTAGCAGTAGCTGGAAGCCGACTAAGGAGGTCGACAAGAAGAAGTCGGCCAAGGACAGCGGTCGAGGAGGAGGAAGTCGACGTCGGGAGTGCTGGCTGTGCGGCGACCCCGACCATATCTCCTTCGAGTGCCCCGACCGCAGCGACTCCAATGACGACGACGTGAAGAGAGGCCGTGGGAGGTCTGGCAGTCGTCGTCCCCGTCAAGGAGGAAACAAGCCGCGCAAGGAGAAGCAGTCGACCATGTCGACCTCGGCAAAGGACGCCGACTCCTCTGCTGGCGGCAAGGGGCGAGACGACGGGGAAGTGTCATGCTCGCTGGTCGGCATCGTGGAGCCGACAGTCTCGTTGACGTCGGAAGCCGGCGACGACTTCCAGGCGATGGCGACACCTGTGCAGGCGAACCCGTCGGTGGTCCTACTCGACAGCGGCTGCTCCCACCACCTGATGGGGATGAAGGAGGTCTTCGTCGACCTGCAGCCGATCGGCGACATCAAGCACGTGCGCGGCTTCAATGGGGCGCTGCAGGACGTCCAGGGCCGCGGCACTGTCGCCCTGCAAGGGGAGGCCGGGAAGCAGGTGCTCATCCCCGACGTGCTGTACGTCCCGGGCGTACGAGCGAACCTACTTTCAGCCGGCCAGCTGAAGGTGAACGGCGTGAAGCTGCAGGAGGACGGCGACGGGATGTTGCTCGTCTCAGCGGCGGGAGACGTTCTCGGTCGGGCGTCCTACACTTGCCGAGTCCTTTGCACCGACCTGCGTCCCTGCTCGGCGACGTCGACAACGCCCACGACGGAGGTCGTGGCCCTGCGGGAGATCGTCTCGGCGACGAAGTCGACGCCGGACAGGCAGCATGCGAGGCTTGCACACGTCGGCATGGACACCATCCGGAGCTCGGCGAAGCACGAGGTCGCCACTGGGCTGGACCTCAAGTCGGCGTCGGGCTGGCGCGGTACACCTTCCCCGAACAGGGCTCTGACGCCGACGACGTCCTGGCCGTAGTGCATATCGACTTGTACGGGCCGTTTCGCGTGGCTGCCAAGGACGGCAGCCCGTACTTCTTGCTGAAGGACCGCAAGACCCGCTACGTGTGGGTGAGCCGGTCGCCAAGAAGTCGGGCATGCTGCTGGAGTTCCAGAAGTGGCTGGTGTTGGTGGAGCGGCATGCAAAGAAGTCGGTGCTGATGCTACGCTCCGACCAAGGAGGGGAGTTCCTCGGAAGGGCGTTTACCGACTTCGTGGACGGCAAGGGGATCGTCCATGACCTTACCTGCCCATACACCCCGCAGCAGAACGGCATGGCAGAGCGGGAGATGAGGATGGTGGTGGAGTCGGTGCGGACGATGCTGCTGCACATGGGCGTGCAGCACCACTGGTGGCAACTTGCTCTGCGTGTTATAGTCACAATAGGCTTGAATGTGCCTAAAACGAAAGATAGAGAGCACAGACGGATTTCTGCATAGCGGCTTCAAACGTTGATAGCGTTCTGCTCACAGCTGCAAATGACTTGACTCAAATTGGATCTGGAGCGTCTTCACGTCGTCTACAATTAGCAATTTAGATTGCACGATTTGATAAAGAATTGACGACACAGCGTCGGTTTGAACGAACGGTACTATGGCAGCCACTATAGTCTTAGAACACAAGATAGGAAGAGTTACGAGTTGGGAATGACTCCCAGCTCCTACAAACCCCAAGAGCCGAGGTACAGTGATGTGGAACAGTGCCACACTGTCCCCAACCACGAAGGGTCTCGAAACTACCCTTCACGAGGGCCTACACCAAGTGAAATGTTACACTACACAAAGTAATGTAACTATCTTCAATATCTTGAGGTGTACCCTTTTGGCGAGCTTCGAAATCACTTGAGGCTTGACACCAAGGCTCGGGCTCTTCATCACAAACTCATCCTTGAGTTCTTGATGGGTCTGCTGCACACACCTGCGACACGCCGAACGTTCGACACAGGACAAAATAGAAACCGCGCACGACAAAATAGAAACCGCGCGCGAGACACAAACGACCGCGTAACACGCGTCTAGCGATAACTCGCTATTGACTCGACACACACACTCGACATCATGACTCAACATTCACACACAATTATAAGCATGAAATATATATTATCCCATGCCCTCATACCATTCCATACACACACACATTCACGCACACGGACAACAAGCCGAGTGCAAACCGTAGGGTTGCACCAACAAACTCCCCCTCGGATTGTTGGCCTTAGGATATGTTGCTCTCTCAGTTCAGAGCCATCCCAGCCAGCTTGCAACACTTCCAATGCTGCTGCTCCACCAGCCTCTTGGTCATCATGTCAGCCGGCTGCCCCGTGGTCTTCACGTAGCGCAACTCAACTTCACCCGCGGTTACCATGCTCCTCGTCCAATGCCACTTCACTCTCATGTGCTTCGTGAGTCCATGCAACACAGGGTTCTTAGCAAGAGCAATGGCACCCTGGCTGTCACAGTACGGTGGGGTAGGTCCTTGCTGCTCCTCCCCCAATTCAGCCAACAAACGCCGCTGCCACACAATCTCCCGTACGGCACGGAAGAGTGCCATGTACTCGGACTCCACCGAGCTCAAAGCTTGGTCAACCTGCTTCTTGCTCTCCCAAGAAGTTGGGCCTCCACCAACACAGCATATGAAGCCTCCCACACTTGTCATGTCCTCTGGTTCTGATGCATATGAAGCATCCGAGTAGGCGGTGAGGAACAAACGCCCGGGTTCAACACCATCCGCGCCCTTTTGGCGCCTTTGTGCCGCCGCCGAGTATTGCAGCCCAACGGTCGGTGTTTGGCCAAGATACTTGGCCACCCTCATTCCAGCTGCTACCTGCTCCTCATTAGGGCATTGCACAACCCTAGCCAGCTGCCCGGTAGCAAACGCGACGTCCGGTCGGGTGTTTACCGCCGCATACATGAGGCTGCCCACCAACGAGTGAAATCGGCGCCTCTCCTCTTCACCAACGCTCTCCTCCTCTGGTCCCTTCACACACTTGAACCCAGAGGGAAAGGGTGTAGCCACATGGCCTTCACTCTGCCCAAAGTTGGCAGCCAATGCCTCCAGGTACTTTCGTTGATGCACCCGCATGCACCGCTTCTCCACATCTCGTTCGATGTGGAGCCCAAGGTAGAAGCTCACGTCACTAAGGGCCTTGCACTTGAACTTGTCTTGAAGCTTCAGCATCACCTCCTTCACAAGGTCAGAAGAGGGTGAGAAAATGAGGATGTCATCCACATAAACCACCATGAAACTCCTCTGCTCCCCCTCGCCAAGCATGAACAAGGAGTGATCGGCCGTTGAGGGAGTGAAGCCGATCCCCTCCAACACTTCGCGCAGCTTCATGTACCATTGCCTAGGGGCCTGCTTCAGCCCATAGAGGGCCTTCTTCAGCTTCCACACTCTGCCACTACCATCATCAAACCCCTCTGGCTGCGCCATGAAAATCTCCTCCTCAAGGATGCCGTTAAGGAATGCCGTTACGATGTCCATTTGCTTTACTACCCATCCTTTGATGGCGGCTCCCGCGAATAGGGTTCGCAGCGTCGTCGGCTTCACCACAGAGGCAAACAGCTCCTTGAAGTCCACCTTCTCCTTCTGCTGGTACCCCTTGGCTACAAGCCTAGACTTGTAGCGCTCGATCTTGCCGTCGGCATCCGACTTGATTTTGAAGAGCCACTTGGACGTTATCGCCGTACGCCCCTCCGGTAGCTCCACCAATTCAAACGTGTCATTCTCCTCGATGCTCTTCAGCTCACTCTCCATGGCCTTCTTCCACTCCTCAGCATCACTACTCTCCAAAGCCTCCTTGAGAGTTGCTGGTTCTCCCGGCATCTCCACCGGAGAGAAGAACGCGAAGGCACACTCCTCGTAGTCACTCTCCTCGTCGTCTCCGACCATCATTGCCGCTCCGGCCAGGGCTGTCTTGCCCTGCTTTCCCGGCGCATCATAGGTCAGCCTATTAGGGGGTTGAACTCTCCTCTTCCCCCTTCCTTCCTCCTCAGCTGCAGGGACTTGAAGGCCTTGGCGTTGCTGCGGTGTGGCTCGAATCCGTGGAGCACTCGTAGTACGGGAAGGGAGTGACGGTGCACGCTCGCTCACTTGCTGCACCTCCTCCTCTTCTTCCTCTGCATCATTGGCCTCCTCTCCCCCATTCACAAGGGAGGATTGCCTTGTGGTTGTGCTGCCGCTGCTCAGCTCCAAAGGCAGCTCCACATGCTCCAAACCGGAACTCTTCACCTCCCCAAACCGCACGCCTATCTTCGCCTCATTCTCCGCCTTCCAATCCTTGTACATGAAGTTCTCCATGAACTTGCAGTCCCTGCTCACCAAGAACTTCTTGGTGAATGGGTCCCAAAGAAGCCATCCCTTGCTGTTTTGAGCCATGCCCAAGTGCACGGCCCACACCGCCTTGGCACCAAGCTTGTTGTGCCGAAGATGCTTAGGCACGAGCGCCATGCACATGCACCCGAACACCCGAAGCATATCCACCTTTGGCTTCCTTCCTAGCCACTCCACATAGGGCACCCATTTGTCTGCTCCCACATGAGTCAAGGCTCTGTTCTTGGCCACACACGCGCTCCGCACCGCATCAGGCCAGAAATAGTCGGGTAGCCCGGCTTCAATGAGCAACCCGCGTGCCGCCTCCGTGATTGTGCGGTTCGCTCGCTCGGCGATGCCGTTCATTGCAGGGGAGTATGGCATGGTGAGGGAGTGCCGAATACCATTCTTCTTCAGCCACAACCCAAACTCCTTGCTCAGGAACTCTCCCCCTCGATCGGTGCGGATTGACTTGACTAGACGGTCTTGTTGCCGCTCCACCATCGGAAACCAATCCGTCTTCAACGTTTCAGCCACGTCGCTCTTCTTGGCCAGCACGTACACCCAAGTCATGCGGGTGTAGACGTTGACAATGGTGAGAAAATACTCAGCTCCAGCAGCTCCAAGCTTCAGGGGGCCCACCACGTCCATCACCACCTCATCAAGCGGTGCCTTTGCCGTTGCCTCCGAACTAGGGAACGGAAACCGGGTGAACTTGGCTTGAATGCACGTCGGGCAGCCAAGCACCTCATCGGGCTCCCCCTTCACACGTATGCCAGCAACCATCTCATTCTTCACTAGCTGCTGCAAGATGGGCAGGGCCACATGCCCCATGCGCCGATGCAAGGTGAGCCAATCACACTCCCCCGTAGCCGAAGTTGGATTGGAGAATGCCGCGCTCGCAATAGCGCCCCACATACTCTCTCCGTAGTCCTCCTCCGCTGCTGCCTCTGGGTTCTCCTCACCCTTTTGCTGCTCCTTGGTTGCTGCACCACTCTCCTTAGGTTCATTGAACTTGCTGGTCCCTCCAGGTTTGCTCTTCTTGAGCTCATTCTCCTTAGCGCGACCGTTCGCGCCATCGTCGCTACCGACCGCTCCATCCTTCGTGCTGATGCTTGCTGCCACTTGCCTCTCCTTAGGCATAGGGACCACTGGGATCTGCCATATCTCGTTGTAGACATCCCTGTCCTCATGAAGGTCCCAAAGAATTCGATCGCCAAGCCTTGCGGTGTAGGTCTTGGCTCCCTTCGAGTTCGTGTCCATGCCGGCCTTTGCCAACCGCCGCACGGAAATCAGGTTTGCAGCAAGGCTGGGCACCCAAAGCACGTTCTTGAGGCCCACCATCTTCCCATCAGCACCCTTGAACATGGCCTTGCCCATGCCTTTCACCTCTGCTCGCTGCCCCAAAGCCGATGTGACATGCTTCACCGGTGACGGCTCGAGTTCGGTGAGCAAGTCCGGGCGAGGTGTCATGCTATAGGTAGCGCCACTATCAATCACCCAATAGTCCAGGGGGTGTAGGGTCACCTTCCCCACAGCTGCTGGCTCCTCAAAGCCTTCATCCTTCTCTGGACCAGCCGGTACTTGCGTCGACACGAAGTAGAATAGACCCGGGTATCGATCGTCGCTCGGGTCCTTGTCGTTGTCTCCGCTCTTCATGTTTGCAGCTCCGCCACCGCGACCGCCACGGCCTCCACGGCCTCGTCCTCTCCCTCCTCCTGCTCCTCTACCCTCTTGGCCTTGAGAAGGGGTCCAACCATCAGGGAGTTTGTAGCAGTCGCGCCACATGTGTCCGCTCTTGTGGCAATAGTGACACTCGCCGTCGAATCGGCCGCGACCGCGTCCGTAGCTCTTGTCGTCGCTGCCGTAACCGCCACTCCTGCGGCCTCCGCCGAAGTTGCTGCCACCAAACCTTCCTCCCCCTCGTCCTCTGCCTCTTCCTCGACCATATCCACGGCCGATGCTCGCTGCCCCAGCGCCATCCGCACTCGCCAACTCACGGCGGCGGAAATCCTCTTGAAGGATAGCTCGCTTCACGTCTTCAAGCGAGAGGCGGGGCAAGTCGCGATTAAGGTTGATGATGAGCGAGGACCATGACTCTGGGAGTAAGGCCAGCAACTTGGTCTTCTTTTGGAGCTCACTGTAGTTCAAATCAGCTCCCTCAAGCCGCGTCAACAAGTCGAAGAATTTCTGCACCCCTTCTTCAACCGCTTCGTCTTCTTCAATTCGTAGTGCCGCCATTTGCCGTTCCAACACCACCGCTACCGCCGCTGTTGCAGGAGCATGTACACCCTTGAGAGCAGCCCATGCCTTTGGTCCTTTCTCTGGTTCACGCTGGAATGGCTTGATGTGACGGATCTGACTGCTCCCCAACGCTTGCCCAAGTAAGAGATAGCCTTGTGTGCTCTTCCGCACCCACGGGCTCTTCTCCGGGTCGTTCTCGGGGCGCTTCTCCGTTCCTTCCATCACCTCCAGCAGGTCATAGTGGTCAAAGATGTTCTCCATCTTGAAGGACCATTCAGCAAAGTTGTCACCATTGAACTTGTCAAGCCCAAACACCCTAGGCTCATCCCTAGGTGGGCCAAGACTTGGTTGCATGGGCGCGATGGCTGAATCACGGGGTTGGCCTTGAGCTTGAGCTTCTCCACTGCCACCAGCACCTCTGCCACCCCTTTCCTCAGGTCCAGACATTGTCGAAACTGCTCCAAGGGGCTCTGATACCACTTGTTATAGTCACAATAGGCTTGAATGTGCCTAAAACGAAAGATAGAGAGCACAGACGGATTTCTGCACAGCGTCTTCAAACGTTGATAGCGTTCTGCTCACAGCTGCAAATGACTTGATTCAAATTGGATCTGGAGCGTCTTCACGTCTTCTACAATTAGCAATTTAGATTGCACGATTTGATAAAGAATTGACGACACAGAGTTGGTTTGAACGAACGGTACTATGGCAGCCACTATAGTCTTAGAACACAAGATAGGAAGAGTTACGAGTTGGGAATGACTCCCAGCTCCTACAAACCCCAAGAGCCGAGGTACAGTGATGTGGAACAGTGCCACACTGTCCCCAACCACGAAGGGTCTCGAAACTACCCTTCACTAGGGCCTACACCAAGTGAAATGTTACACTACACAAAGTAATGTAACTATCTTCAATACCTTGAGGTGTACCCTTTTGGCAAGCTTCGAAATCACTTGAGGCTTGACACCAAGGCTCGGGCTCTTCATCACAAACTCATCCTTGAGTTCTTGATGGGTCTGCTGCACACACCTGCGACACGCCGAACGTTCGACACAGGACAAAATAGAAACCGCGCACAACAAAATAGAAACCGCGCGCGAGACACAAACGACCGCGTAACACGCGTCTAGCGATAACTCGCTATTGACTCGACACACACACTCGACATCATGACTCAACATTCACACACAATTATAAGCATGAAATATATATTATCCCATGCCCTCATACCATTCCATACACACACACATTCACGCACACGGACAACAAGCCGAGTGCAAACCGTAGGGTTGCACCAACACTGCGGCAGGCCGTCTGGGTTCGCAACTGCCTTGAGCGGTCGACGCTGCCACCGGGGACGACGCCGTACCAGCTGCTGACCGGGAAGAAGCCCGACTTGTTGCTGGCACGGGTGGGGGGCTGCATGGCACAGTTCTTGGTCCCCGAGCAACACCGTGGTCGGAAGCTGAAGCCGAAGGCCAGGTGGGGCCTTCACCTCGGCATGTCGGAGGAGAGCAAGGGCTGGGAACTTCTCGACATCGACGACAACCGGGTGGTCACCACGTCGGACGTGGTGTTCTACGAGAGCATGTCGCTGGAGGTGTGGAAGGCGGAGCACGGGCCGGCGTCGGGGTCGGGGCGGATGCCCGTCAACCCGCCGACGGACGCCTCGACGGCGACGCTCCCTCTGCTCGCCGAAGTCGGTGAGATTACTGATGAGGACGTTGAGGTCGTCCGTCCTCGTTCCCCTCCCCCTGCAACCCCTGCCCCTCCCCTCGTGGCCGACCTGCGCGGGCCGACTCCAGTGTCGGCCTTCGGCAATGAGGGGAGAAGTGGGATGTCGCCTTCGGCGCCGGCCAAGAGCATCGCCGGTGGCCGACGTGATGAGCAGCAAGTCGACGTGGGAGTGAAGTCGACGTTGGTAGGGGAAGAGCAGGCCGAGGAGGTGCAGCCGACTTTGGTGAAGTCGGCGAAGAAGGCACCAGCAAGGCAGCAGCCGACAGGGGAGCAGGCAGCAGTAAAGCCGACCACGGAGCAGTCGGCAACCAGACAGTCGGCAGAAGAGCCAACCACAGGGGAGAAGTCGGCCGGTGCGCCGACCGAGGTGCAGCAGGACGACGAGGGCAGCGAAGCCGATGACGATGGAGGGGACGCCGAGGAGTCAACCGACAGCGACGTGGTGGAGGTCCTGCTGGACCTCGGCAGTCAGGCCGAATTCGGAGGCCACCCGACTTCTTCGTCCCTGCTGCCTTCACCATGGTGTATGATGTGGACGACGATGATAAACTGCTGTACGACGACGCCGAGGAGGATGCGGAGTTTCCGGAGCTCGACCCCGACATGCATGCCGACCCCGAGCATTGTTGGGACATCTCGACGATGACGGTGAAGGAGGCGTTGGCAAGCTGGAAGGGCGCGGCGGTGAAGGCCGCCATGGAGGAGGAGATCCGTAGCCTCATCAGCATGGGAACGTGGGAGCTGGTCGAACGCCCGCCGGGAGTGAACATTGTTGAGTGATGCTACCATTCGCATTCACGTCTGTCTGCCTCCCATCATATGTTCGTGCGTTGCATGCGTGTTGTGAGTGTGTGCAAGAATTTGTGTTTTGTGCGGTTTGGTTTTTCTGAGTGTGTGTGTGAATGTTATTTGGCTTGAGCAGATATCTGAAGTGACTCCTCTGCTCAAGAGCTTTCCGAGGAACCAAGTATCGCTTCAATCGGAGCACGAACTAGAAAGTTACGAACGTTGGAGTTCGTATGCTTTTGATATTTGGTTGTGTTGACTATGGGAAGTTGTGGGGTTGACTCAATATGGGGTACAGACTTTTGGGGGTTGGGAAATTCGTCTTTTCTACTGTAGTTGCTGCCAAATGGTTGGGAGAAACCAAACCAGGTTGGCAAGTGTGGCCAAGTTGGGTTGAGGTGGATTGTGGAGGTTGGGATAGTGACAAAGGTCAAAGTTGGGTTGCCTATGGGGAAGGGAACTGTATGGCATGGGGTTTCCTTGGTTGGGGACTCTCTTGGAACCTTCCCTCTCGTCCTCCTTATCCCTTCCACCTGGTTTAGTGCTACTCTAATTCTCTTGTGTGAACTTGTGTGAACTTTGTGATTGAGTTAAGTTCTTATGGCAGCATACCCCCCTGTGCGCCGAAATTGATAAGTCGAGATTTACTTCACCTCTTGATACGTTTTAACTTGGGAATTGTAGCCACGGAGTAGGGCTACAACATATATGAGTTTAGTGAAGTTTTGACTGTGCACGTTTCGTCGACGGCGTTTCTTGTGAGCGCAACTATTCTGTCCAGAAATAGGGACCAACGATTTTGAGAAATTTAGGCACCTAATCTTCATAGACTCCGTCCTTAGTCTCTAACAAGTGGTATCAGAGCTGATTAAGGACCTTGTGGGGAGTCTACTGAAGTGTGAAGACCCTCCTAGACCCACCATGGCCTGTGGGCGTGCCTAAGTGGAGTTCTGGAGGTTGGATGTGACTTCCGCTAAGGGGAAACTCTGCCGAAATTTCGTTGGCGCTGACACTTGTGAAGATTGTGTGGATCTACATTGTGACCAGCAAAAGGGGGAGCTGAAACCTCTGATTGGGAGCAGAGGAGATGAATCAAGGGAGTGGAGATGCAGCTGAGAAGAGGAGTGAGCCGCCACCATCCAAGATTGAAGCTTTGGATGGCTCCAACTATGAGGAATGGAGCGGGCGGATGCGGAGCGCCTTCAAGCGCTACAAGCTGCTAAAAATTGCAATGGGAGAGGAGAAGATGCCGGGGGAAGGAGATGCCCGCGATCGGTGGATTGAGAAGAGCGCGGTGCTGTACGACCTCATCCTCCAATCGGTCAACAACGACATGTTCCAGCACATCAAGGATTTGGTGGAGCTGGATGATTCCGGACCGAAGGCATGGAAGCTGCTACGCGACGTGATTCAGCCCAACACGCTGCCGATGGTGATTGTGTTGGAGAAGGAGTTGGCTGCCCTCTCCATGAAACCGGGAGATGATGTGAAACCGGTCCTTGACAAGATCAAGGACACCTATGCGAGGATGGCAGCGGCGGGCAGCGAAGTGTCGCAGATGCAACAGTGCACCAAGATCATCTCGGTGCTCGACAACTCGTGGGACAACCTCATCCCCACCCTCAACGTTCAGCAGGACAAATGGACGCCTGAGTGGCTACGGCAGCAGATTCTGCAGGAGGACTTCCGCAGACGCCACACGGGAGGTGGTGCTGCCAACAAAACTGCTGAGGGGTATGGAGCTGCAGGAGGCAGCAGAGGAAGAGGGGGAGGGAGAGGCCGAGGCCGTGGGAGAGGCTTTGGCAGAGGGAGAGGCCGAGGTGACTACAATGAGGGGCATGGGAGCTCTGGTGGCAGGGGGAGCACCCGAATGGAGGGTGCGTGCTGGTACTGCAAGAAGGCTGGACACCCGTGGTTCAAGTGTTTCAGCCGGCCTGAGGGATGGGCCCCTCCAGGCATGAAGCCGCCAAGTGGTGAACGTGCACGCGGTGGCGCTGTGCAAGGTTCAGGTGCACAAGGTGATGGTGCACAAGGTAAAGCCGACCCTGGGATGTTCCTCATGGTTGAGGATGTGCAAGGGAGTGGGGGTGATATGGGTTCAGTTGGGAAGGTTGTGATGCACCCCCTCACTCACTGGGTGATCGATTCAGGTTGCACGAGTCATATGACCCCACGGGCAGATTTGCTTGATGAGGTAAAACCTCCTGGGAAGATCAAGTTTGTGGCTGCCGCTTCAGGTGCTTTGCTCCCTGTGATTGGTGTTGGGAATGCCAAGGTGATGGGAGCCAATGGAGAGCTTGTGGGGCTTGGGAATGTGCTGTTGGTTGAAGGTTTGTCCGCTAACCTTCTTTCTGTGCGCCGGCTGCAGAAGAGCAAGGCTGAAGTTACCTTCGGCCCAACCAGCTGCCGTGCAAAGCTTGGGAAGTTGCTGCTGTGGAACTTGGAGGAGAAGAGCAGCTGCATCAAGGACTTGTGGCAGCTGCCCATCATCCCTTGGAAGGGGAAACCACCAGCAACGGCAAAGGCAGCGGCAGCGGCTAAAGCAACTGCGGGAGGAGAGGAGACTGCACCAACTGCTGGGGCCCTGGATGCAGTCAAGAAGGTGCAGCAGCCACAACAGCCACATGGTGAGGTGCTTGCTGGTGTGGATGCGACAGCTGCATGGGCAAAGGCTTCATCTGGGAGTGGTGAGGCTGATTGGGAGACGTGGCATGAGAGGCTGTGCCATGTGAACATTCCTATGCTGCAGAAGTTGGTAAAGGATGGGTGCTTGAAGGGGCTGGAGGTGAAGGGGGGAGCAAAGGAGATTGGGAGCTGCCCTACCTGCCTTGAGACCAAATTCACGAAGTTTCCCTTCAGCAGCAGCACAGGACCAGCCAAGGCACCACTTGCACTAGTGCACATGGATGTGGTGGGCCCCACAAGGGCCCTTTCTCTCTCGGGCAGCCGCTACTTCTTGACGATTGTGGACGACCACACGCGTGCGGTGTGGGTGTACCCTCTCAAGACTAAGGGGGAGGTGGCAGCGGCTGTTCTTAAGGAGTGGATGCCGAGAGCACAAAGGGAAAGCGGACACAAGGTGAAGGTGATCCGCACTGACAACGGAGGAGAGTTCATCGGCGCTGATTTTGAGAAGGAGCTGAAGCGGAAGGGGATCCAGCATCAGCTCACAGTGCCTTACAACCCTCAGCAGAATGGCGTGGCTGAGCGGTTCAACCGGACCCTGCAGGAAGGTGCTCGCACTCTCCTTGGGCGTGCAGGGCTGCCGGATCCGTTTTGGGTGACAGCACTGCGGCAGGTCGTTGTTGTGAAGAACAGGGTGCTGGCAACTGTGGGGGACAAGCAGTGGGTCCCCTACACCAAGTGGTATGGGATTGCACCAGCTGTGAACATGCTGAGAGCCTTTGGGTGCATGGTGGTGTTTCATGTGCCTAAGGAGAAGAGGGGAAAACTGGAAGCTTCTGGGAGATGGGGTGTGCACTTGGGGCTTGCTAAGGATCACAAGGGCTGGCTGATTTGGGACTTGACCAGCCAGCAGCTGACCGTGTCAAGGGATGTGAAGTTCCTTGAGTCCTTGTACTACAAGGAGTGGAAGCAGCAGCAGCAGCAGAAGCTTCCAACGACACCGCTAATTGTCGAGGCCGATGAGGTGCAGCGGCCTTCAAGGCAAGTGGAGGTTTCTGTCTCTGAGAATGAGATCTCTGGGGTGACAGAGGATGGGGGAGAACCTGAGGTGGAGGAGCAGCAGCAGCAGCAACAGCAGCAGCAGCCGCAGCAGCAGGAGGAGCAAGGTGCTCCACAAGGTGCCGGACGTACGGCTGACCGTCCTAGGAGGGATGTGCGCCCTCCTAACAGGCTGACCTATGCAAGCCGTGGCAAGCCAAAGGTGGTAAGGGCTGGGAGTGTGGCTGAGCAGTGTGATGAGTATGAGATAGCACACTGCTACTGGGCAGCCGTCCCTGAGCCCAAGACGCTAGCTGAGGCATTGAGCGGGCCCGATGCTGAAAAGTGGAAGCAGAGTGTGAAGGAGGAGTATGATTCTCTGCTAGAGAATGAGACGTGGGAGCTGTGTGAGCTGCCACCTGGGAAGAAGGCCATTTCTTCCAAGCTGATTTTCAGGCACAAGTACGGACCTGATGGGGCGCTGACCCGCTACAAGTCAAGGCTTGTGGCTAAGGGGTTTCAGCAGACAAAGGGAAAGGACTTCAACGAGCTCTATGCTCCTGTGGGGAAAGGCACAACACTTCGGGTGTCATTGGCAATGGCAGCAAACCGTGGATGGCGGGTGAAGCAGATGGACATCACCACCGCCTTCCTCAATGAGATCATTCTGGAGGAGCTGTACATGTTACAGCCTGAGGGTTTGGATGATGGGAGCGGCAGGGTGCAGGCTGAAGAAGGCCATCTATGGCCTGAAGCAGGCTCCTCGTGCATGGTACCACAAGTTAGAGGAGACTCTGCTGGCTGGGGGTTTCAAGAAGAGTGAGTGTGATCACAGCTTGTTCCTGCTGCAGGAGAAGGAGCAGTTTCTCATGCTCCTGGTGTATGTGGATGACATCCTGCTCTTCTCTGAGTCGTCTGCAATGATTGAGCATGTGGAGGAGATGCTGGAGATGCAGTTTAAGTGCTCCAAGATGGGAGATGTGAAGTACTATTTAGGGATGCATGTGGAGAGGGACCTTGACAAGGGAGTGTTGAGGTTGCACCAGAGAAAGTATTGTGAGGGGCTGGCTGAGAAGTATGGGCTGCAAGATGGAGGAAAGCCAGCCACCCCACTGCCTTCGGGGTTCACTGTGGAGCCCTGTGCTGATGAGGAGGTGGTGGGTGAGAGTGACAGGAAACTTTTTCATTCCATGGTTGGGGCACTCAACTATGCGGCTAACCACACACGGCCTGACATTGCCTTTGCAACATCCAGGCTTGCCAGTGTGGTTTCACGCCCCAGTCATGAGCAGCTGGAAGCGGCCAAGAGGTTGGTCCGCTATGTGAGTGCAACGACATCAGTGGGTTTGGAGTACAGTGCTGTGAGGCAGAGGCTGCAGAGAAGTGCAGCTGATTTGAGCAAGGGGGAGATGCTCCTGACCTGCTACACTGACGCTAGCTTCAACTCGGTGAAAGCGGATGGCACCAGCATTGGAGGCTATGTGTGCCTGTTCGGAGGTGGTGAAGTGAGCTGGCGCAGTAAGAAGCAGAATGAGGTGGGGCAGTCCTCGTGTGAGACAGAGTACATGGCCCTGCATCATGGGGCAAAGGAGGTGGTGTGGCTGAGGCGTTTGTTGGAGGAGATTGGAGTTGGTCAGAGGGAGCCGACTGTGATTTTCTGTGACAATGAGTCGGCGGTGAAGCTAGCGAAGAATGCTTGTCTTCATGGGCTGACCAAACACATCAGGCCTAAGTGGCACTGGGTGAGGAGGCTCCTGGACAAGGAGGTGCGGCTGGAGATTGTGAAGACCCATCAGCAGGCGGCTGACATTCTCACCAAGCGCCTGGCTGAATCTGAGCATTGGAAGGGCATGAAGCTTGCTGGGATGAGTGTGAATTGAGGATGCATGCTTGAGCTATGGCATGTGGGATGATGGTTGGCAGCCAGAGGGGGAGTTTGTTGAGTGATGCTACCATTCGCATTCACGTCTGTCTGCCTCCCATCATATGTTCGTGCGTTGCATGCGTGTTGTGAGTGTGTGCAAGAATTTGTGTTTTGTGCGGTTTGGTTTTTCTGAGTGTGTGTGTGTGAATGTTATTTGGCTTGAGCAGATATCTGAAGTGACTCCTCTGCTCAAGAGCTTTCCGAGGAACCAAGTATCGCTTCAATCGGAGCACGAACTAGAAAGTTACGAACGTTGGAGTTCGTATGCTTTTGATATTTGGTTGTGTTGACTATGGGAAGTTGTGGGGTTGACTCAATATGGGGTACAGACTTTTGGGGGTTGGGAAATTCGTCTTTTCTACTGTAGTTGCTGCCAAATGGTTGGGAGAAACCAAACCAGGTTGGCAAGTGTGGCCAAGTTGGGTTGAGGTGGATTGTGGAGGTTGGGATAGTGACAAAGGTCAAAGTTGGGTTGCCTATGGGGAAGGGAACTGTATGGCATGGGGTTTCCTTGGTTGGGGACTCTCTTGGGACCTTCCCTCTCGTCCTCCTTATCCCTTCCACCTGGTTTAGTGCTACTCTAATTCTCTTGTGTGAACTTGTGTGAACTTTGTGATTGAGTTAAGTTCTTATGGCAGCATACCCCCCTGTGCGCCGAAATTGATAAGTCGAGATTTACTTCACCTCTTGATACGTTTTAACTTGGGAATTGTAGCCACGGAGTAGGGCTACAACATATATGAGTTTAGTGAAGTTTTGACTGTGCACGTTTCGTCGACGGCGTTTCTTGTGAGCGCAACTATTCTGTCCAGAAATAGGGACCAACGATTTTGAGAAATTTAGGCACCTAATCTTCATAGACTCCGTCCTTAGTCTCTAACAAACATCATGAAGAACCGGTGGGTACTGACGACGAAGTACCACACCGACGACACCGTCGAGCGCGAGAGGGCGAGGCTGGTCGTGAAGGGCTTCACCCAGGTGTATGGCGTCGACTACGACGAGACGTTCGCGCCGGTGGGCAGCTATGTCACGCTGAGGATATTCCTCAGCATCGTTGCCGTCCTCAACCTCAACCTGATGCAGCTCAACATGAAGAACGCCTTCCTACAGAGCAAGCTCGACCGGGTGCTGTACATGTCCCAGCCGGACTACTTCAACGACGGAACCGGCCGGGTGTGCAAGCTGCTGAAGAGCCTGTACGGGCTGAAGCAATCGACGTTGCTGTGGTACTTGGCGCTCAACGACGTGCTGGTCGGCGCCGGGTGGAAGAAGAACTAGGTCGACGAGGCTCTGTACTTCAAGGTCGGCGACGACGAAGTGGCCTGCTGGGTGCTGGTCTACGTCGACGACCTGCTCGCCGCCAGCAGCAACACCGAGATGCTGAAGGAGCTGAAGGAGCTGTTGGAGGCCGCCTTCGAGCTGCGCGAGATCGCGCTGGTGCAGAAGTACCTTGGGCTGGAGATTGTCCGCGACAGGTCGGCGGGGAAGCTGTAGCTGCACGAGCAGGGCTACGCCGACAAGCTACGTATGCGCTTTATCGACGAGGAGCAGACCGGGCGCACCCCGAAGACACCGGTCTCGGTCGACGCCTACGCCGAGCTCACCTTCGACGACGAGGAGGCACAGGAGCGCCAGGAGGAGCAGTATTGGCAGAAGGTCGGCTCACTACAGTTCGCGGCAACGACGACGAGGCCAGACATCGCCTTCGCCTGCAGCAAGCTGGACAGCGGCCTCACTGTGAGGAGCGACCAGCACTGGCGTGAGGTCGACCGCTGCCTTGCCTACCTTGCCAACACGCGTGACACCGCCCTGGAGTTCGGCGGTGGACCTGAGACGCTGGAGTTGGTCGGCTACGTGGACGCCGACGACACCGGCGACAAGCAGAAGAGGACGAGCACGGGTGGCTACGTGTTCGTCTACGGAGGGGCCGCAGTCTCCTGGTCGAGCCAGCGTATCAAGTGCACGACGCTGTCGTCGACCGAGTCGGAGTACGTGGCGGCCTCCGAAGCTGGCAAGGAGGGACGCCGCCTTCGCTTCCTTCTTGCGGAATTCCGGCAGCTGGATTCCAAGAAGCCGACCGTCCTTCGGGTGGACAATAAGTCGGCCATCACCGTCGCCGAGGGCATGGGGTTTACGGGAAACCTCAAGCACATGGAGCGGCGACAGGCCTGGCTGCAGCACATGTTGAAGCGCGGGAAGTTTTTGCTGAAGTACATCCCGACCGCTGAGCAGCCGGCCGACTTCCTGACGAAGGCGCTGCACTATTTGGCCTTCAACCGGTGCTCTGTCGCAATCGGCCAGGTGCGCTTGGCCGACATGGGCGACGGCGACAACGACGTGCAGCAGTAGGTGCCATGCCCTCTTGCATGGCTGGTACGATGACCGGCGCGCTGTGTGTTGTGTGCACACCGACGGGCTATTCTCCGAGTGGTGCTACCGTGTGGGCTGGGGGCCCAAGCGTGAACGCGGCAGGGGAGTGTCAACGGGAGTTGTGTGTTGGCCCCGTCCTCACTTCGGCGGAGCCGACTTCGTGGTCGGGTGTGCGGGAGGTGCAGCCGACCTGCAGCAGTGGGCGCCAACTTGGGAGGGTGCCGACTTCAGGAGGTCGACCTGACAGGGCGTCGACTTGGTGATGCCGACCTGGTGAAGCCGACTTGGTGTGGTTGGCTGACAGCAGGGTTGGTCGACCAGGGGTGTGGTCGACTTGGTCTGGTCGACCAGGTGGTGGTCGCCGACCTGGGTGGTCGACGGGCACGAAGAGGAGAGGCGCCGACTTGGGGGGTGTCGACCTGGGAAGTGGCCGACTTGGTGAAGTCGGCTGGTGGTCGTCGACTTGGGTAGTCGACGAGCACATACAGCTTCTGGTCAACTTTCCACAAAGAAGTCGACGCTGACCTGGTGGTTTCCAGGTCGACCAAGTTACCCGGGCGACGAAGTTCTGCGGAGGCACGCGACAGTCGCCCGGGTGTTCGCGGAGAGGCCGACCTCGGTGTGGTATCACGAGGTCGACGTGGCTGATCAGGGTGCAGGCGTCAGCACGAGAATGATTTGGTGTATGCGCTGTGCAGGTGATGAGGCGCAGCACACCAATCATCTGCGAGCACCTGCGAAACATGCGCGCTGCTGTTCTGCCGATGCGACGTTGGCACGCCGTCGACTTGCACTGTTGGCAAGCCGCGACTTTGCACTGCTGGAGCGCGGTCGACCAAGTCGTGCTGGAACGCGGTCGACCATGCTGCGCTGGCAGTCGACCAGCTTGCATGCTAGCTCTGGTGTAGTCTTGTCTTGCCAACTTGATTGTACCATTGTTCTCAACTTTTCCTAGTGAAACTCTTGCCAATTCTCCTCGTGAACTAGCAAGTAGTGTGAAGCACTAGGAAACGACTAAGGAACGAACGAACGCAGAGATCCTTCCTACCCCGTGCCGAGCCCATAGTCTAGCTCCCGTTGATAGAGTTATCTCCACAGCTGGTGATTGTGCAGGTGCATTTGCCATTCGATTGTTGTCGTGCTGAGTCTCGTTCCGCCGTTAAAGTTGCAATTTCGAATGCGGACTCTTGTAGTTGGCGAATAATGCCGTCGAGACGCTCTTGCGCCACGTTGTCGAGCAGAATTCGAGCGCTTCCGTCTATGGAGGAGGCGTCGAGCTGGCTCAGCGGTAGCCTCGGTCGTGGTTGTGTGTGCTTACGAGAGAGCACACGACCAACGGTGCTGGTCGCAGCGGGACGTCTTCCCCCCCAAAGGTGTGCGGGGTCCGAAAAGGGTTGTGGCTCTGAATACCAAGTGTTACGAGTGCAATTGAGTGAGCGAACGAAGATTGCACTATCGAAGAAAACAATACAATGAGCGAAGGCATTTCGGCAACAGTAACGCACTCGCAAAAAGGTGCCCTTTGGGCTTGATGCCGAGGATGGGAATTGTCAAAGCGTAGGGCTGGGTCGCGGGCTACCAGCCAAGCCGGGTGGTTTGGGTGCAATGTGTCACAGTGTCTTCTATGATGTTTAGGCTGTTGTGGGGTAGACTATACTGAGTACAACCCATTAGGGTTAGACCTATTTGTACTTTTCATTCATTCTAGTCAAGCATTCCTTCCTCATCATTATGAAATGGAGCATTCCTTCCTCATCATTATGAAATGGTATTCAGAGCAGGTCCCTGCGTAGGACCGCTCCTTAGGGCCAACCGTTAGTTCCGTTCCGCCCGATCTTCCGCCCTAACTACGATCGTGACTGCCCTGCCCTAACAGCGTCCCGCACGCTGCCCTGCCCACGCTACCCCGCGTGCTCTGCCCTGCCCTACGCGCGACCCGCCCGCACGTGCGCTGCCTGAGCCCTGTGTGCGCACTGCCCGCACGCTGCCTGCGCTGCCCGCGCACCGCCTACACCGCCTACGCGCTGCCCGTGCTGCCCGCGCGCTGCTTGCACCACCCACAGGTTGCCTGCGCGCTGCTTGCACCGCCAACGCTCTGCCCGTGCGATGCTCGCACGCTGCCTGCGCCGCCCACGTGCTGCAAGCGCACTGCCCTTGCTACCCGTGCACCGCCCGCGCTTTGCCCGCACAGCCCGCGCACTGCCCTGCGCCCTACCTGCGCTGCAGCTGCTGCTAAGCTGCTGCGGCCGCCCGCGCCGAGCCGTCCTACCCTGCCCGAGCCGCGCCGCCATGCCCGAGCCGCGCCGCCATGCCAAGCCGCCCAGCCGAGCTGCCTTTGCTACCGCACCTGCTACTGCTGCTGCCGCTGCTGCTGCTCCTTCTGCTACTGCTGCTACTGCCTACTATCGCTACTACCCTTACCTTTGACGCGGAGGGTCGCCCAATCAAGTTTGACACCTGGCTCGAGGATCTCCAGCGGTACCTACAGAGCATAGCTAGGGACGATCCCACTGTTAGAACATATGTCCGGGTCCCTTCCCGCACCAGATGAGTCAGCTGATCGTGTAGCTCGTTCGCAATGGCTCACGCGCGATACTACTGCCTCCTGCTAGATGAGAGGGCCCATTTTGGCCAGCTTAAGCTGGCCAAGGAACTCTATGACGCTACTCCTCCCCCTCTACTGCTGCCCTAGGCCATCTCATGCTGCCATATCTCTTTCTTGAGCTGTCGGACTTCCACACTGTCGCTGATCTCATGACCCACCTTCGCTCTAGTGACACTCGCTATCGCGCTGCTCTCAAGCCGGCCTTTCTGATTGCAAATTCGCCCTCGATGTACATCACTCTTTACTTCCTCGTCACTCGCCTCTCTGACTCCCTCTGCGCTATTAGGGATCTCGCCCTTGGCCCCACTGAGCTCACGCTTGCCTCGCAAGAGAAGCATCTCCTCGAGGCTGAGACCAGTGCCATTACTGTAGCTGCCTCTCGTGGCACTCCCTGCTCCCCCTTCTTTGAGGGGTGTTCTCCCTCCCTTCTCACGCCCTCTGTTGCCTCTGCTGCTGCTGTTGACTTCCTTCGTGCTGAGGAGGTCGGTGTTGTATTTGCTCCGAGTGGGAAGCGCCGCAATGGCAAAGGCAAGGGGGGTAAGGGTGGTGGGGGTGGCGCTGGCGGGGTTGGTGGCGGTGGTGGTGGCGGGGGTGGAGGCGGTGGTAGCGGTGGTGGAGGTGGCGGGGGTGGTGGAGGTGGTGGGGTGGGCAGAAGGGGTTCGGGTGGCGGTCGGGGTGCAGCTGGTAAGGGTGGAGGCTCTGGGGCGGCGACTGGGGGCGCAGCTCGTGGCGGCGGAGGCTCTGGGGGTGGACAGCAGAAGCAGCCACGCTAGCAGGAGACACTCACGCCCCAGCAACTTCATGACTGGGTTGTCCAGCGTGGCTCCTCTGGGGATAGTGGTCGTTACATATACGCCAGGCGCACGGGTCCCCGGGGCTGGTGACCCCTGCGGGAAGATTGGGCAAACTGAGTATCGCTGCTTCTTCTGTCTCAAGGATGCTTGGCGCACCGAGTACGGTGATGAGCTTGCGATCCCCAACTGGTTAGGATTGCTAGCTAAGAGGGTGGATGTGTTTGCTCTTGACTTTGATAAGATCAATGCTGGCCTATATGCTATGTATGCTGGTTCTGCTAGTGTTGAGGGTGACTGTTACTCGTGTGTGCCTCACGCTACTTGTGTAGAGGCTGCTGCTCTAGGTGCTTGTGAGTCTGAGGCCTTGCACACCTTCACACTTGACTCAGGCGCGTCTTGCTGCTTCTTCCGCAATTGCACCACAGTCACACCTCTCACAACACATGTCCCGGTTATGCTGGGGCCTAGTCGTTGCACGTGCCTCCATAGTTCTCACGTGTCCGGCAGCCCCTTCCGGCTCGCTTGCAGGTCTCCACCTCCCCTCGTTCACTACGAACTTGGTGAGTAACGCTGTCCTCCAGGACCAGTTGGTCACCACCACTACTCCTGGGGGTGAGCTTGTGGCGATATGCACGGCTCATGCACTGGCGAGCACCTTGTCACGTTCACACGTAGACCTGTATCTAGCCTGTACACACTGACCACTGAGTCTCCACAGTTGGCTGCGTCAGGTCAGGTGGCTGCGTCTGGTCAGTTAGCTTTGTCTTGTTCGTGTCGCCTTCTCATGCACCCCTCTCTCCTCTGGCACCATCGCCTTGGTCACCCCTCGCTGCTGCGTCTGCGTGGCATGCACTTTCGTCTCCTTGTCTCTGGCCTCCCCAAGTCCCTGCCCCTGCTCCCGCGCTCGCTTGCACTACTGCCTTCCCTGAGTCGAGGGGCGGCAGCGCGCCGCTCCTCCCTCCTCCTCGTTTCCTCCGACCACTGCTCCTCTGCAGCTCTCCACATGGACATGTGGGGCCCTGCCCGCATCCATGAACAGGACCACGAGCGCTACTTTCTGCTGGTTGTTGACGACTACACGTGCTACACCATGGTTTTCCCCTTGCAGAGCAAGGTGGATGTCCACGGTGTTTTGATCCCCTGGATCCGCACTGTTCGTCGCCAGCAGAGCGCACGGTTTCAGCAGGACCTTCAGGTCCTGCACCTGCACTCTGACAGAGGCGGTGAGTTCTCCCCCTTCCTCCTTGAGGACTTTTGTCGTGAGGAGGGCATTGCCCAGTCGTTCACGCTTCCGGACTCTCCACAGCAGAATGGGATTGCTGAGCGTCACATTGGCTTGATCTTGGAGGTTGCTCGCACCTCCATTATCCCTGCGGCTGCTCCCCAATTTCTGTGGCCGCTTGCGGTCCGATACGCTGCGCATCAGCTCAACCTTTGGCTCTGTGTCTCTGTGCCAGAGACCTCGCCTGCACTGCGTTGGTCAGGGGAGGTTGGCGATGCGTCATCGTTTCGGGTCAGGGGCTCGCTTGCCCTTGTCTGCGATCCTACCGCGGGCTAGCTCTCTCCTCACACTCTCCTCTGCGTGTTCCTTGGCTTTCTCACAGATGCCCCACCCAACTTCGCGCCGCTTCCTGTCCTCCCAGGACGTCACCTTTCACGAGTCGGTTTGCTTCTACCGTCTCCACCCCCACACGTCTTCTCCTGTCCCCCTCGCTGCCCCTTTTCTTTGTTCCACGTCCCCCCCCCGGTAGACCCCCTCCCCCCATAGGGTCCTGCTCCCTCGGGTGTGTCTCATGTCGGCCCACCCCCCTCGGCTGAGCCTTTGGAGGTCTCCTCTGACACCTCTGGCACAGCTGAAGGGGGTGACCCCACTGCTGACGATACAACGGCCACTCGCCGCTCCCCGCGCTTGGAGACCCCTCTTGGTTTTCCGCCTCGACCGTCTTCGCCGCCTCTGCATCCTGTCGTTGTGGACTATGGTGCTGCTGGGGGTGGTGACACTGGAGGTACGGACTCTGGGGGTGCTGGTCCTGGGGGAGCTGACTTTGGAGGTGCTGGTTCTGGGGGGTGCTGAGTCTGGGGGTGCTGATTCTGGGGGTGCTGCTTCTGGGGGTGCTGCGCATTCTAGTGGTGGTGGAGTCGTGTGTGCTTCTGCTGGAGGTTCTGGCGTTGGACAGCAACAGCAGTCTTGTCGACAGGAGCCACTCTCGCTGCAGCAGCTTCGCGAGTAGGTCGTTTGGCGAGGCCACACGTGTGCTGCGGTGACTTGGTTTTCGCTACTACCGACGCTGAGGCACTGGCCCTTGTGAAGTCAGAGCTGCAGAAGAGACACCCCTGCACTGACATGGGTAAAGTGCTTAGCTATCTTGGCTTGCAGATCACCCGGGACAGAGCACGGCGCACCATCACTCTGACTCAGTCACACATGATGCACCAAGTCCTTCAGCGCTTCGGCTTCCAGTTCTCCTCGCCACAGTCCACTCCTCTGCCTATAGGCCATTTGCTTTCAGTTCCACCATCGGACGAGTCCGTAGAGCCGAGTGGTCAGTATCCATAGCTTGTGGGCTGCCTCATGTACCTGATGACATGCATTCGACTTGACCTCGCGTACCCTCTCAGCATCCTGGCGCGCTACGTTGCGCCCGGGAAACACCGACCAGAGCACTGGCGGGCTGGTAGGAGGGTGTTGCGTTACTTGTGCAGTACATCGGGCATGGGGCTTGTCCTTGGAGGGCGGGGCTTAGTTGTACTCACAGGATACTCAGACGAATCTTGGGCCGACGACCAGGATACTCAGCGCTCATCACAAGGTTACACTTTCAGCCTCGGCACTGGCTTTGTCTCCTGGAGGTCCACCCGCTCGTCTTCTGTACTTAGTCCCAGCTGTGAGGCCGAGATCTACGCTGAGGCTATGGCTGCTCAGGAGTTACGCTGGCAGAATTGGGTGAGGGGCCTCGTTCTCCTCCGGTTCTGTACGTCGACAACAAGTCCACGATTGCCTTGTGTCGAGAGCAGAGTCTGGAGCATAGAACGAAGCACATTGCTCTTTGTTTTTTTCCTCGCTCGAGAGTTACAGCAGCGCGGTCAGCTCCGCCTTACCTACGTGGCCTCACGGGCCAACACTGCTGATATATTCACCAAGGCACTGATGTTTGGTGATCATCGATGGTTTTGCACTGCTCTAGGCCTTGTGCCTACTCTGCCTCACTTGCTTACTGCTTGACTTTGCCTTGTACTGTGATCTATATATCTATACCTGCATGCTTACTCTTGCTAGGTTGTGATCACTCTACTGCTTGTGCTTTTATAATTCTGCATGTTAACTAACCTTGTGGCCGCTTACTTCTGCTCAGACTGCATGGTGATTTTGAGATCCACTATGAGCTTTGCTTTGCTTTGTTCTTTTGCTTATCTGGTCTTGTGACCGCTGGTCGTTCTCGCTATCCCCCACTTTGCCTATAGGGGTGTGTCACAATGTCTTGTATGTTGTTTAGGCTGTAATGGGGTAGACTGTACTGAGTATAACCCATTAGAGTTAGACCTACTTGTACTCTTGTCATTCATCTAGTCAATCATTCCTGCCTCTTCATTCTGACACGATGGTCGTGTTGGCGGGAACAGTATAGAGGCGAGTGTCGCGAGGTGGTAACATGCTACTGTTGGGTGCACAGTGGCGGGAACAGTCGTGCACGCGGTATGCAGTGTGACACGAGGTAAGGAGAAGTTGTTTCGTTATATCTGGCAACAACAGATGCTCAGGACCCAAAGTGTTAACACTTCCCTTCCCAGGTTGTAAATCAGGTTGCGGGCCGTAGGGTCTCAAATCCAGGGAATTAGAGTAATTTGAGCACTCTCGTCTATAATTAAGAACTTTTAAGATCCTAACCTGGTGTTACATTCGCAATGTCGCTTCCCTCGCACTTCCAATCTCGACCCTGCCGAATTTGTCGCACACAAACCGGTCACCGAACCAACAGATCCCAAACGACTGGCGGAACCTGGACTAGTTCCGCCATTTGCCCCTCTATCCCTCAGCTTCCGCCAACCTCGCCTTCCGCCACGCACCCTCGCCAAAGAATCCCTCGCTCCTTTGCCCACTCGCGAGTCATGGCGAACTGGACCAACTCCTCCCCTGTGGTAACCCGCCCGTCGCTTCCCCTCTCGCTGATTTCTCCCACCCTCTCCTGTCCCTTGATGCCACTTCTCCTTTCTCTGACCCCGCCATCCCATCCATCCCATCGCAAGTCTCGCCACGACCGTTGCTGCCACCTGTGCGTCTTCACTCATCTTTCGGACCCACGTCGAGAGTCGCGCAGAGCCAGCCGCAGATTTCAGATTGCGCACCGCCCGTGCAGTAGTGTGGGGAAATCATCGCCCTCGACAGGCGCCGTGAGCACTGGGTGCCGTCGCGAGTGCTACTTACCTCTTCACGTTTGCCGCGCTCCAGGAGCCTCAGCACAAGATCCTATTTTTTGCAACGTTCAGTATAGGAACCATCGACTTAGGAGCCTCAGTATAGGACTCTCGATATAGGACTCTCTCTATACGACTTTGATGTAGGGCCCTTGTTTGAAGACCCTAAGTATGCGACCCTCGGTATAGGACATTTAATACAGGGACCCCGATATAAGACCCTCCAACTACGACCGCATTTACGACCCTCGATATAGGACCGTTGATACTGGGCCCTCGGTGCACGAACCTCGGTGTAGGTCAACAATTCCAAGTGCTAACGCTGGCATGTGCGTGCAACGGCTGTAATCGCGCGGGCAGCGACGTGCCTCACGACTCCTCCTGCGCGCCGCCATGGGGTCCGCGGAGGAGGCGGGGGGGCGGCAGGTGGACCTCCGCCGAGCGGCGTCGGCGGGCGTGCTGCAGGCGGAGGACCGCGCGCACGCCGCGGCGGACGCGCTGCAGCAGCACCGCGCGGACCAGCAGCAGCAGCAGCCGGCGGCGCGCGCGCTGCCGGGGTGGTCGACGCGGTTGATCGACTACTTCGTGGTGTGCGGGCTGGGCGCGGAGGTGCGCACCATGGACGGGCAGCGCGGCTTCCACGGCGTCACGGCGCGCGACGGCGACCCCATGCTGTACCAGCCGCAGATGACGCCGCTCGACTTCTACCCGCCCAAGGAGCACAAGAAATTCGGCGTCCCCGAGGGGCTCCCCATGGTGCGCCGCTCCGCGCGCCCTCCGCCTGCCCATGTTGCGCGCCCAACCCTCCCCGCGCGGTTCACCACTCCACTCTCCCACTCTTCGCCACCCTTCATTCCCCTCGCCTCTCACCCCATCTTCGGCCGTCCGCATGCGATGGCTTCCTGTGGTTCTCCTCCTCGTGTCTCGCCCACTCCCTCTTCTCTCGCTCCCCGCCTGCCTCCCACTCTACAATTCTTGCTATTACTCCCTCCCTCCCTCCCTCCCTCCCTCCCTCCCTCCCTCCCTCCCTCCCTCCCTCCCTCCCTCCTTCCCGCACTCGCTCCCTCCCTCCCTCTCTCCCTCCCCCTCTCACCTCTTTCCTCGCTCCTTCCCTTCGAGCTTTTCCCTGTTTCCCTTTCTCCCGCCCGCCCGCCCACCCGCCCGCCCTCTATCCCCTCTTTCGAGACCCGTGTTTTCTCGCCTCGCCTCTCTCTCCCCTCCTCATCTCCCTTCCTCTCTCCCTCCCTTAACCTTCTTTCCCCTCCTCTCCTCTGCTCCCCTCTCCTCTCCTCCCTTCCCCTTCACTCCCAACCCCCCCCCCCCCCCACCTCCCGCCTTCTCTCTTCCCCCTCTTCATCTCCCCTCCCCTCTCTTCTCCTCCCCTCCCCTCTCCTCCCTCCCTTCCCCTATCCTCCCTTCCCATCCCCTCCCCTCTCCTCTCCTCACCTCCCCTCTCTCCCTCTCTCCTCGTCTCTCCCCCCCTCCCCTCCCCTCCCCTCTCCGCCCCTCCTCCCCTCCCCTGGCCTCCCCGCCCCTCCCCGCCGGTCCGCTCTCCTTTCCCCCTCGCCTCTCGCAACGCACTGTCCCCGGGGGGCGAGCAGGTGGTGATGCCGCGGGGGCTGCGCTTCTACGAGAGAGGGCCGTTCTCGGGCGACAAGAGCACTCAGCCGCGCTCCTACCCCATGGTCATCACAGGTGCGTGCATGGACAGCACAGGTGGGTGCATGGGCAGCACAGGTGGGTGGGTCATCACAGGTGGGTGGGTCATCACAGGTGGGTGCACGGAGAGTACGAGAGGGAGAATGATTAACACCACCACCGCACAAATAGGCCAAGTAGTTGCCAATGATAAGTGCGTATCAAGCGAGCACTGAAGGACGAGTCTCCCAGCGTCAAACTCATCCACGCCCGTCACCGTGTCCCTCTGCATGCACTGCACTGCACGGCACTGCACGGCACTGCACTGCACTGCACTGCACTGCACTTCACTGCACTGCACTGCACTGCACTGCACTGCACGGCACTGCACTGCACTGCACGGCACTGCAGCACGCACATGTGGCCCTGCGCTACCATGTGCTGCTCACTCCAATCCACGCCGCGCCACTCCCCCTCTCCCCATCCCCCCCACCCCCCCCCCCCCCCCACCCCCCCCACCCCCCCCCCTCCCCCCCCCCTCGCGTGTCCCAGACACGGTGGGGACGAAGGTGTATGTGACGGTGGTGGCGTGCCGGGACCCGGTGGAGGAGGAGTCGACTCACAACTCACCTTCACCACACCAACCTCTCCCCTCCCGCCTCACACTCCTGTTGCGCGCCCCTCTCCGCTTCCCCCACTCGCCCAGACACGGTGGGGACGAAGGTGTATGTGACGGTGGTGGCGTTCCGCGACCCGGTGGAGGAGGACGTGGCGGAGGCGTGGGGCATCCCCGCCTCGCACTACGTGGACAAGTGCCTGTGCCTCGTCAGCCACTGGCCCTTCTTCCACACCTTCACCCAGGCGCTCGAGGAGATCCACCGCATGTGCTTCTGCACCGCCGGCTGCACGTGAGGCAGTAGGGAGGGGGGGTCAATGGGGGGTCAACGGGGTCAACGGGGTCAATGGCAGGGCGCTCGAGGAGATCCACCGCATGTGCTTCTGCACCGCCGGCTGCACGTGAGGCAGTAGGGAGGGGGGGTCAATGGGGGGTCAACGGGGTCAACGGGGTCAATGGCAGGGCGCTCGAGGAGATCCACCGCATGTGCTTCTGCACCGCCGGCTGCACGTGAGGCTGTAGGGAGGGGGGGTAAATGGGGTCAATTGGGGCAAGTGGAGGCAACGGGGCCAATCAGCAGTGGATGCGTGTCTGTCAGTGGGGTCAATGTGGTGACCACATGGTGGCAGAGGGGTGAGAGGGGTGAAATGGGGTCCATCATCCATGGTGGGGCAGGCCGTGCCTTCATCGCGCCACTATACATGGCCCCAAAATTGCCCTGTGCTGCACGTATGCACCTCCTCGCTGCACCACCACCCCTCATCCATCCACCTCTTGCCTCCTCCTCCCCCACCTCCCCCCCACAGGCAGCCGGTGTGGGAGCTGGTGCAGCACCTGGTGACAGCAGTGCCGCTGCCCGACCCCGGGCGGCGATCTGTGGTGTTTTCTGTGGAGAAGTGCCTGCTCTTCTGCGAGGCGCCGCCGCCCGCCACGCTGCCCGCCGTGCAGGTGCGGCACACAGAGGGGATATGGGGTGAATGGGGAGATGCTGGGCATGCAGCCATGGGGGACGGAGCCTGAGGGCGTGGGGGTATGCACCACTACTGCCTGAGGGCATGGGGGTATGCACCACTACTGCCTGTGTGCGTAATGGGGGTACAGGAGTTTGTGAGACTTGATGGGGCATCGTGAGGGAGGGGTGATGGTCATGGGCAGTGAGAGGATGTGACTGTTTTAGCAGAACTGCACTTGGGTGGGTGGGTGGGTCTCTCAGGATGAGTCACTCCCATCCCAGTGCATCACCCACCCTCGCTTGCTTCCACCTCCTCTCCGCCCTCCCATCACAAAACTGCCACCCCGTCCGTTTTCACCTGATTGCCTTATTCTACCCCCCATGCCACTCCCCCATGTGCTCCCCTGTGTGTGTGGTGTGTGCTGCATCCGCACGGCGTGGCACCGTGCTATCAGCTTTCGTTCCAACCGCTGGTGCGCAGTCTGCATGTGGACAACGTCATTCTGCTCGTTTCAACCTCAATGCATTGTGCTTCCTCCCCTGCCGCTCCCCCATGTGCTCCCATATGTGTGCTGTGGTGCGACTAACCGGCGGCACGGCGGGGCGTACCAGTTGTCGTTCCACCCGCTGGTGCGCAGCCTGGACGTGGACAACATCATTCTGCTCGTCACGGCCGTGCTGCTCGAGAAGCGCATCCTCCTCCGCGCCACGCAGTGAGTGCCCCGCCCGCCCGCCCGCTCAGTCAGTGCGCCCACCTCGCCTCAGCCCCGCACATCACACCCACCCACTGGGAGAGTCTCGGAGAAGCCACCAGGTGTGGTGCGTGCTGGGGAAGGCACCACGGCTGTTGCCCTGCCCTCCACCTTTCTCAACTGTGACCTCGCCTCCCTGCTGCTCGCGCATCCCCATCCCCCTCCCACTTCTCATTGCCACGCCACGACCCTCCCTGTGTGGCGCTGCAGGTACGAGCTGCTGACGCTGGTGGCGGAGTCGGTGTCGCACCTCATCTACCCCTTCAAGTGGGCGGTGAGCAACCGCACCGCACCGCACTGCACCGGCACACTGCACCGCACTACCATGCATGTGCTTGGGAGGACACACTTACATAACATACATAACATTACATGCATGCATGCATGCATAGATTCATTATACATACATACATGCATGCATGCATCCCCCATCCCTCACTCCCCCCTATCCCCCCATCGCCCCCCCCTGCCCCCTGCAGTACCCCTACACGCCTGTGCTGCCACTCAACAAGCTGGAGCTCGTGCACATGCCAGGAAGCTTCCTCTTCGGCATCGTGCCGACGCGGTGGACGGACCACGACCTACCAGGCGGGGTGAGTGAGAGGGTCAGGTCACTCCCCGGGTCACACACCTCTGCCTTGGGGCTCCCCCCTGCATCCACCCTTGAGCGTTCACAGGTCAGGGTTTGGAGAACGGAGGTTCAGGGTGGAGGGTTGTGTGCAGTTCAGTGTGGATGGCGGGCCATGCAGTGTGGATGGCGGGCCATGCAGTGTGGATGGCGGGCCATGCCGTGGGATGCCACGCTCCCTGCATGGCATGGCATGGCATGGCAGCATCTGATGGGGGCAGATCCATTGACGGCCCCACGCCTACTCTCATGCACCTTCCCTCTGCTGTCCCACTCGCCCATCATCGTCGTGTGATGCTGCTCACCCATGCGCGCCCAACCTTCCTCCCCCCCCATTTCCCCCTGTCGCCCCCGTCGTGTGTGTGTGTGTGTGTGTGTGTGTGTGTGTGTGTGTGCGTGTGTGTCCCTGTGTGTGCATGGCAGGTGATGGTGGTGGACCTGGACGCCAACCGCATCGCCATCACCACCAGCGGCTACGACGACGATGGAGACACCATTCCCCCGCTGCCCGAGCCCGAGAACACGCAGGTGCGTGCCCTGGGGGGTAAGGGGAGAGGAAGGTGAGGGGATCAATTAGGGTTGCAAATTTTGCCGCCCTCTACTGTATTAATCCCCTCCCTCACTCACCCGAGCCTGCAGGTTCGGGAGGCGTTGCTGCAGCTGGTGGCGCCGGACCTGATGGCGTTGGACCAGGCGCGCACACGCGACTTCAGCTGCGACCTGCACAAGTTCAGACGGCCCTGGGGGCGCCTGCACGACCGCGCGATCCGGTGAGGGGGGGGTGGGGAGAGGGAAGGGAAAGAGAGATGTTGTGTGGTGATGTATGATGGTGGTGAGGTGATGATGTATGATGGTGGTGAGGTGATGATGTATGATGGTGGTGAGGTGATGATGTATGATGGTGGTGAGGTGATGATGTATGATGGTGGTGAGGTGATGATGTATGATGGTGGTGAGGTGATGATGTATGATGCCTCTTGCCTCCTCACTCTCTTGCCTCCCTGCCCTCCTCTCCCTGCCCTCCTCTCCCTGCCCTCCCCTCCCTGCCCTCCTCTCCCTGCCCTCCCCTCCCTGCCCTCCTCTCCCTGCCCTCCCCTCCCTGCCCTCCTCTCCCTGCCCTCCCCTCCCTGCCCTCCTCTCCCTGCCCTCCCCTCCCTGCCCTCCTCTCCCTGCCCTCCTCTCCCTGCCCTCCCCTCCCTGCCCTCCTCTCCCTGCCCTCCCCTCCCTGCCCTCCCTTCCCTGCCCTCCCGCCCCGCTCGCCAGATTAATCTTCTTTCGCTTCTTCGCCTCCATCCTCTGCAGCTACAGACATTTCGTGGTACGATGCGGTGTGATGCGGTGTTGTGCAGTATGATGGGGTGCCATGCAGTATGATGGGGTGCCATGCAGTATGATGGGGTGCCATGCAGTATGATGAGGTGCCATGCAGTTGCTGCAGTGCCACGCGGTGCCATGTGGTATGGAGCTGTTTCTTCTGGTTGCCGTGTTGGTTGCTCAAGCCATGCCGGCGGCGCTATACCCTGCATAACCGCCTCCCATGCTGCCGCATGCGTGTTCCATGCTCGTGTGCTGCATACTCATTTGCTGCACGGCGCCCACTGGGCTGTGTCAGCTGCACGGCGCCCACTGGGCTGTGTCAGCTGCATCTGCGCACTTCGTCTCCCCACTCCGCCTCTCTGTTCACCCCCGCCACACCCGCTACCCCCTTGCCCCCCTCTCCCTCTGTGCTCTCTGGTGGAGCCATCGGCGCACGTCAATTCCATTTTGAGACGTCTCAAAAGTGACCCTCTCTCCCCTCATCCCATCCCGCCGTCGCCCCCTGTGCTGTGGCCGTGCAGGACAAGGTGGTGGAGCCGTCGGGCCACGTCAAGTCGACGTTCAACAAGGCCAGCTTCTTCCGCAAGCGAGCTAAGGTCACCGGCAACACCGACGAGCCCCTCGTGAGTGGGTGGCGGGGGGACAGGGGAAGAGGTTCTATGAGGGCACATGGCACGCCCATGGACTGTGCGTTGCATTGCCTCATCCAGCGCTGCCACCTGCTCCCAGGCGCCACTGCCATCCACAAGACACATGCTGGGCCCCTTTTTGAGAATTCTCAAAAGTATTTACATGCTGGGCTCCCGGCTCACACCCCACCCCACTGCACGCCCGTTCCTCCACGTCCCCCCCCCCGCATGCACGGCTGCAGATATCGCAGCTGCTGCACACGCAGTGCTGGCAGCAGTTCCTGGACGGCAGCAGCAGCGGGGTGGCGTCATTCTTTGACCGTGCGCTGGTGGAGCTGGAGGCGCTTGACATCGCCACCGGCCCCGCCATGGCGTCTGTTGACCTCGCTGATGATGACGGCGCGCCCGAGATTGTCACCGTGCCGCCTCCCACGCCTAAAGGTGCGCGCCTGTGCCCCTGGACTGGAGGGTGTTTCCGTGCAGTTGGGGGGTGTGGCGGGCAAGGCAGCAGGCAGTAGGCAGCAGGCAGTAGGCAGTAGGCAGCAGGCAGTAGGCAGTAGGCAGTAGGCAGCAGGCAGTAGGCAGCAGGCAGTAGGCTGCAGTGGTGACGGCTCATGTGCTCTGAGAGAGCAACCAGTTGTCGCCCGCCACACCTTCCCCTTGGAAACCCTTCCCTTCTACACCACCGCACCGCACCTCCTTCGGGCTCCAAGCACACCTCCTTCCCGCGCTATTCTATTCTGCCTTGCATGCTCTCTCCCCATGGCAGAGCGGGCAGGGGTGCGGTACTCGCATCGCACCGGGTGCTCCCTCATTGGACCGCAGTGCGGAGGAGAAGCAGTTTTTGAGACGCCCACAAAATCCCTCTGTGCCGCTCCTAACACGCTCCGTCGCTCCCCACCCCGTTCCATTCTCCCCACCATGGCAGAGCGGGCGGGGGGGCGGTACACACACCGGGCGTTCCCATCGTTGGAGCGCAGTGCGGAGGAGAAGCAGCGGCGCTACGAGTTCCTGCAGCAGGTGCGCCTCGCCGCCGACGCCCAACACAACTCCGAGGCGCGCCGCGTCGTCAGGTGAGCTGCGGTGCTGTGCGGTGTGTGATGAGGCGGCCGTGGCAGATGTGAAGCAGCACAGTGGGGCGTGCCGTGTGGGGAGGTGCCGGGCGTGCAAGTGGGACATTGCACAGCAGTGCGTGGGTGGTGACGTGCAGTGCATGCAGGGGTGGTGCTGGGGGAAACGTCAGGGGCAGGTTGGAGGGGGAGTGGGCGTAGCAGTTGTGAGGGGGTGGGGTGGGGAGGGCAGGGCACGTCAATCTTGAGTCCTTGCTCCTCGTCCCACCTCTCACCTCGCCACCTCTCACCTCGCCACCACACACACACTGCTCACCATTATCCTCCCCGCACCTTCCTTGCATCGCCTTCACTCCTTCCCTTGCACCTTCCTTGGTCTGCCGTCACTCAACTGCCACTCTTCCCCCTCATTGTGTCCCTCTTCTCCGCCCCGGTCGTCCCGGGCTCCCCTCTTTACATGCTGTGTGGGCATGGGCGGGGTGGGAGGCAGTTCGGATGTGGAGGAGGCGGTGGTGCTGGAGGAGAGGAGCCGCGGCACCAACAGACTGCGCGAGCAGGAGGTGTGGAGGGGGAAAGCGGTGTGGGGTGGTTGGAGGGAGGCATCACATTGCCTTCCAGTCTGCTTTTTCCCAGCAACGGATTCTTCAAGCAACCACGCTCATGGCTACTGCCACCGTTGCTGCACCGCTCATTCGCTCCTCGTGGTCGCCCTTGCTTCCGCCATCGCACCCTTCCTCCGCCTCCCTCCCCTCTCCCCCTCATCACCTCTCATTCCGCTTCCTCCCCCCTCACCCACTCAGCATACCCCCTCGCTTTCCCCCTTTTTTCGTTCACTGTGCCACTCTCAACTGCCCCTGTTTTCCTGCATTTCCCCTCCCCCTCGCCCCACCAGGAGCGGGATGCCATGGTGGGCGCCATCAAGGGCAAGTTCTCCGTGAGTGCCCCGCTGCTCCCTCTCTCTCTCCCCCTGGCTCCCACCCCACTGCTCTGCTCTCGGTTGCTTCACTCCCTCGCGCCCCTGCCCACCTGCCCATGCGCCATGCCATGCATGCCTTGTTGTCCGTCACGCTACTTGCTCGACACATACTCTTCTGCACATCCCTGCTGCTGCCTCACTGCCTGTGCCTTCTACGTTCCCTTGCCCTCCCCCCCGCTGCTCCCTGCCTCCCTGCACCCTTCCCCTTTGCCCCCTACGCCCTTCCCCCTGCGCCCTTCCCCCTTCCCCCTGCCCCTCTGCGCCCTGCGCCCTTCCCCCTACCCCTTGCCTACTCCGGGGAGCAGAAGCTATGGGACCAGCTGCTGGCGCTGCCGCCCGACGAGGAGCCGCTGTCGTCACGGGAATACGGGACGATTTATGGTGAGATGTTGCGTGGGGGCAGCGGGGCATGTCAATGCAGAAGCAGCAGGAGCAAGGTCGTCATGAGCACTACTCACTGCAGCATTGTCTTCCCCGCACCATACTGTCACTGGCGCCTTCACTTGCTGCACTCGCACCTCCATTCGCTTCCTCCCCTCCCCTCTCTCACCGCTTGTCATGACCTGCCTCTTCCGTTGGACCCCCTTGCTTGTCCTCCTCCTGCCATGTCCCTGCCTGTGTCACTTTCACCATTTCTCACTTCATGCCCCCATACCCCCCATGCCCGCATACTCATATGCCCCCATACCCCCCATGCCCGCATACTCATATGCCCCCATACCCCCCATGCCCGCATACTCATATGCCCCCATACCCCCCATGCCCGCATACTCATATGCCCCCATACCCCCCATGCCCGCATACTCATATGCCCCCATACCCCCCATGCCCGCATACTCATATGCCCCCATACTGCCCCACATCCCTCGTTGTGCTCCTCGCCATCCCATCCTTCTCCGCCCTTGCCACACTCGCTCATCCTCACCGCACCATACCGCACTGCACACCTGTGTGGCATGGCAGCGATGATGGAGGACGAGGATGGAGTGGGGAGCTCTGGCTTCATGGAGGTGCTACAGGACAAACTGCAGTCCAAGGTGGGCGGCACTGCAGGCCAGAAGGGGCAGCATAACCAAAGCATAAACGAGTACATTCAACGAGCGATGTACACCTGCTCCTGCATGCCATGCGGAGGCTTACTGCCTCGCAAACTCTTCCCGTTCCCATGCTCACGCCCTTCCCCTCCCTCCCACGTTCACTCTCCTCACCTTTTTCTCCCCTCCTCTACCGCGCTCCTCCCCGCCTGCACCCCTTCGCTCTGGCCCATCCTCTGCTGCTGCCCTGCTGTCTCCTCTCCCCTGTGCCACTCTGCCTTCTGTGTGCGTTCTCTGCTGGTTGCCCATGTGTGAGCGTGCAGGCGTGGGGAGGCGAGCTCAAGGCGGACCTCTTTGTGGCTGTGCGCGAGCTGGTGAGGGCGTGGGGCTCTGCCTCCAGTGGTGCCGGGGAATGGGTGGCAGGGGGGAGGGGAAGGGCAGGGAGATGAGGGGCGAAGAGGGGGGATAAGACGGGGATGAAAAGGGATGGGCTGTGTGGCATGTGAATGAACGCGTGAAAAGCAGCACAAGGCAGCTATGCATCCCTCCCTGCATGCCCTTCCTCCCCGCTCCCACTTTCATCTCATGTCTCCCACTCGCGCACTCTCTGCTTGCAACAGTAGTACTCCCTCCCCTCCCCTTGCATCCCAACATAATCGGCCCACCCCGCTCCCCACCACCCCTCCAGGTGGTGCTGTCGATATACCGCGCCGCCAAGCGCAGTGACATGCAGTTGGTGCTGCCAGCGAGGTGACTTTTGAGCTGACTCAAAAGTCCCCCCCTCTTCTCCCCTCCACCATCCCCTCCTTCCCCTCCTCCTCCCCCCAGGTGGTGCTATCAATATCACGGGCCGCCATGCGCAGTGACATGCAGTCGGTGCTGGCAGCGTTGGAGCTGGCGGGGGCGGTGCACCAGAGGGACGGTGCGGGCCACAAGGACACCGTGCTCCGACACATCGGCGCCCTGCCCATCTGGAAGGACTTCCGGTGCTGCCCCACACCCCTCGCACACGCGTTCATCTTTTCTGCAGCATATTTTGTCAACTGGCATCCCACGGTGGTCTTGCTGCTGCTTTTCTCGCTCTGTCTCCCATGTGCTCCGCCCGTGATGGGGCCTCATCCATGCATGCTCTCATTCTCCCTCTCTTCTCAGGCCACTCACACTCCTGCCACCACGTGGCGTATGCCACACAGCAATTGCCACCCGATGCTGCTTGCCTGCCTCTTCACCATGTCGCACCCTCTTGCCTCACACTCCCACCACCTTCCATGCCGTTCAATTCTCACACCTTTTCTCCCTCCCCCACCGCGTCCCACCACGCGTCACCGCACTGGGGTGGGCGGGCAGGTTCTGGAAGACGTATCACGACACGCAGCTGGAAGTCAACCCCGACTTGTACGCCCTTCACTACCCCCTCGCCCTCACCCGCGCCCTGCTCTCCCTGCTTCCCACGTACCCTGTTGCCCCCCCCCCCCAACCCTGCATGCTCTCATCATTAGCACCCCCCTAGCCCTCCGTTATTCCGTGTATCCGCCCCTTCTCTCCCCATCTCGTTGCTTCGTTTTCCTTCCCTGTCCTCGCCTCCCCGTCCCCTCCCCTTGCCTTCACGCACATCCTGCTCTTTCAACCGCACTCTGCTCTTTCAACCGCACTCTGCTCTTTCAACCGCACTCTGCTCTTTCAACCGCACTCTGCTCTTTCAACCGCACTCTGCTCTTTCAACCGCACTCTGCTCTTTCAACCGCACTCTGCTCTCGCCACGCTCTCAAACGAGCTGTGCTGTGCTCATTGCATCCATCCCTGCATCCTCTGCTGCTTGCATCTGTGTGTGCATGTGTGCGGTTGCATATGGATATGCTTGCGTGTGTGGATATGGGTGCATGTGTGCATGTGTACATGCTTGCGTGTGTGGATATGCTTGCATGTGTGGATATGGGTGCATGGCTGCATCGCTCCCCCCCCCAATGGCACCAATCAGTGAGGGCAAGGTGGCGGATCTGGTGCAGCAGCTGCTGGGGGGCCTCGCCCAAGTCATGGTCAGCCCCTCCCTTCCCCTCCCCTCTGCTCCCCTCCCCTCCCCTCCCCTCCCCTCCCCTCCCCTCCTCTCCCCTGCCCGTCGCCACAGCTCCTCTCACGCTCCTCTCACGCTCCTCTCACGCTCCTCTCACGCTCCTCTCATCGTTGCTCTCACCTCGCCCCGCCTTCCCTCGACTTCTCGCATCATGCCATCTCATCATGCCATCTCATCATGCCACCTCATCGTGCCATCTCATCATGCCACCTCATCGTGCCATCTCGCATCGTGCCATTTCTCACCCCAGTTTTCAACTTGTCTCTTCCTCGCCCCTCCCAATTCCTCTCCCCCACGCACCCGTCCTGCCCTACCGGTGCACGGGGGAGGGCAGGCGGAGATGGGGCTGGTGGACGGGGACGCGTGGGCCATGCTCGAGGTGCTCTCCAGCCGCCTCAGCCTCAAACGCCAGGTGCGCTGCTCAGCCTCAAACGCCAGGTGCGCTGCTCAGCCTCAAACGCCAGGTGCGCTGCTCAGCCTCAAACGCCAGGTGCGCTGCTCAGCCTCAAACGCCAGGTGCGCTGCTCAGCCTCAAACGCCAGGTGTGGTGCTGGCAGGGAAGAATGAAGGAATGAGGCGAAGGACTGATGCCATGGAATGGAACACGGGTATACATAGGAGAGGGCAGTGGGATCACCCTCGGCCGCTCTCACAACTACTTCACGTCCATGTATCGGGATCAAGTGTTGCTTCTGCCATGGATTTTGCTCATCTCCCACTTCTTCCCCGCTCCGCCGCACTCCCATGCCATGGCTCACTCACTTCGTCCCCGTATCCTCGCTCCCTCCCTCCTCCCTCCCTGCCTGCTCTCCCCTGGCTGTGCGTGCGTGCCAGATAGTGCTGCGAGGCCAGCTGGCGTTGCTGCAGCGCGCGTGGCAGTACTACCCACTCTCGCCCACCTCGCCTCTCTTCTCCGCCACCTTCGCCCGCCACACCCACGCCACCCCGGGCACCGTTGAGGAGGGCGGCGGTGAGGGCGCGGGCGGCGGCGGGGCGGGCGGCGAGAGCCAGCTGACGACAGCACTGGGGACGGCGGCGGGGCGGTGGATGAGCACGCTGGGGAACCTGAACCTGGGCAACTTCCAGAAGCAGCAGCAGGACAAACTGCTGCAGGGCGGGGGCGGGTCTCAGCGCATTGGAGGTGCGTTGGCAGGGGGAAGGGAGGAGGGCAGAGGAGCGGGGGGCGGGATGGTTTCCAGCAGGAGTTTTTATTCTTCGGGCTTTCGGGTGAACCCAGAAGCGCTGGCAGGAGTGCTGTGTGGCGTTGCTGCCGCGTGCAGCATGTGTGTGTGAGAGCATGAGAGCACAGGATGTCTGCCCGCCTCTTGGCATCTGCCCACTCTCCTCTCTCTCCTCATCTTCTCACGCCCTTCTCTCCTCCCCTCCCGCACCCACACACCCTCTCCCTGACCCCACCCCTCTTCCGTGGAGCGCAGTGTTTGACTCGGAGGGTGGCAAGGAGCGGCCGGGGGTGACAGCATCCAAGTCGCTGCGCCACTCGCACGCGCAGGGGAGGGGCGCCACCGGGGTGCGCGTTCTCCGGGGCCACAAGCAGCCAATCACAGCGCTCCACGCGGGCACGCGCAGCGAGCTGGGCGACCTGCTGCCGGACGGCGAGGACGGCGCGGGGTACTTTGTGAGCGGCAGCTGCGATACGAGTGTAAAGCTGTGGGACCCCAGCACGCGGGGGGATGAGCTGCGCGCCACCATGCACGGCCACACTGGGTGAGGCGCGGTGCTGAGTGGTGTGGCATGAAGAGCCAAGTGTGCAGCGCTGCTCTCCGTACTGCTTCTGCAGCCAGCTTCCTCCTCCCATGCCACCCCCTCCACCCACCCTGCCTCCCTTCCACGCCTCTCTCATCACTTTCTTTCTGCGCCCTCCTCCGCCTCCCTCCCAGCCCGGTGCGGTGTGTGGGGTCGGACGCCACGAGGGTGCTGTCAGGCGGCGACGACAAGCGCCTGCTCGTGTTTGACAAGGCCACCGCACGCATGCTGGCGGACCTGCGCGGCCACCACCAAAGTGTACGCATAGACTCACTCTTGAGGATTCCCACACCTGGCCCGCCCACCCCGCCCCGCCCCCCGCTGGGCGCTGTGGGGTGTGCAGTGAGAGCAGGGGGTTGAAGCATGGCGGGGACAAGCAGGGCAGGTGGTGGTGTATTGGGCCGCTTGGATGGTACGGGTGGGTAGGGGTGAACAGGAGTGGGTAGGGTTGGCTGTGTGCTGCTGCTCGGTACTGCACTGTCTGTCTGCACCTCGTGCTCCTGGCACATGCACCCGCATCCCCACACTGGTCTCTCCTAATTCACAATCCCACACTATTCTGTCCCACCCCTCCCCATGTCGCATCACTTCCCCTCCGGGTCCTTTCCTCCCCGCGCTCCCCTGCAGATCATAGCGCTGCGCATGCTGCCGGGGCTGAACAAGGGCAGTGTGGTGACGGCGGGCAGGGAGGGGCAGGTGAACCTGTGGGACACGCGCACGGACCACATCGCCAGCACGCTCTTCACGTGCCCCTCGCCCCACATGATCCTCTCTCTCGACTACCTCGACCACGCCGGCATCCTTGTGGCCGCTGGCACCCAGGGGTGAGAGGGGGAGGTGGAGGAGCGGAGGGCGGATGGGAGGGGTGAGGATGAGTGAGTAAGGACAGGGAGGATGGTGTGAGGGGGGGTGGATGGTGCGAGCAGAATGGGGGTTGGTGGATGACGGTGGGGGTTGGTGGATGACGGTGGGGGTTGGTGGATGACGGTGGGGGTTGGTGGATGACGGTGGGGGTTGGTGGATGACGGTGGGGGTTGGTTGATGACGGTGGGGGTTGGTGGATGACGGTGGGGGTTGGTGGATGACGGTGGGGGTTGGTGGATGACGGTGGTAGGGTGTGAACAGGGCATGAGGGGAGCAAGCAGGTGTGGAACAAGCCTCCTTGCCGTTTTCACCTCTCTACTGTGAAAGTTTTAGATTGAACCATTGAATTCATTAGGGTAGAAACTAGCATACATAGATGGAAGAGAAGCTTGGAAGGGAAGGGTGGAGTTGACCATAGGTTGGGTTGGCCTCACTTTGGGGAGTGAGGCAACCCTAGGTCAAGTAGGTTGGGTTGGGCACACTCTTGTGGAAGTGAGGTAGCCTTTAGGCTCACTTGGGTTGGGTTGGCCTCACTTGTGGGAAGTGAGGCAACCTCAAGCCAAGGAGGTTGCATTTGGGGGCTCCACCACAATTGGGTGGATTGGCACCCCACAATGCAAGACTACACCCAAAGTTGGGTGTAGTCCCAACCCAACTGTACACCACAATTGGTGTACAGTCACAAGTGTTGGCATGCTACAATATATATTTTCTAACATCTACCCCCCCCTCTCTGTGTTGCTCTCCCCTTGCTTCCTGCCTGGCAGCATCTGCTATGTGTGGGACGTGCGGGCAGGCAAGGAGCGGTTCCAACTAGAAGGCCACACCAACTGGGTCAGGTAGGTGGCACCTGGGTCAGGTAGGTGTTCGGGTGGGTACGCAAAGTTTTTATTCCAGATGTGGATCATTCAATTCTGCGTGATGATTGTTGAATTAGGTCGTCGTGCCGTACACTTGCTCATCTCGCCCCCCTCCCAGCCCATAGCCCCATCCGCATGCCCTTTCCCAATCCTCAACCTGTCCAACCCCCGTATTCTTATGTGCCCTTCCCTGCCACCTCCCCGCACCTCCTTCACCCCCTCCTCCCCACACCGGTGCCATGCGGTGCAGGGCGGTGCGGGTGGCGGGGGATGTGGTGGTGACGGGCAGTGACGACTGGACGGCGAGGGTGTGGACGCTGAACGACGGCGAGTGTGAGGCGACGGTGGCGTGCCATGCGGGGCCCGTCACCGCCGTGGACTACGTCACGGCGTCACGTGGCTTCATCACCGGCTCGGCTGACTGCACCGTGCGCCTCTGGGACCGCGGTGATGGTGAGTGCACGGCACGGCATGGCGCAGGTACCGGTTCCAATTGGGGCAGAGGAGGCGAGGCGGGGTGCAAGGCGGGGATGTTGAGCTGCTCATGACTGATCCCACAAGCACACTCATCACGTCACTTACTCACTGAAGATGAGAAGGTGGTCACGTGAAGGCGCTGCATGTGAAGCCCTTGCTCCGCCTCGCACATGTCATCCACCCATGCCACCGCTCACCTCTCCCTCTTCCTCTTCTCTCCTGCCCTCGTGCGCACCTCCTGGCTTCCCTGCCCTGTGCTGCCCACAACAGGGGTGCAGCTGCGGTGTGTGAAGACACTCACCAACCACACGGCGCCCATAGTGGCAGCGCCCATGGTCAGCGGAGGACGACCCCCTTTCTCTGCTGGCACCGCCCCTTCCACCACTCACCTCTCCCTTCTCTCCCTTTCCTCACTGCCCTGCCCTGCCCTGCCCTGTCCTGCACTGCCCATCACAGGGGTGCAGCCGCGGTGTGTGAAGACGCTGACCAACCACACGGCGCCCATAGTGGCGGTGCGGGCCTCGGACCGCTACGTCACCATGGCAGCGGAGGACGACTCGCTCTCCCTGCTTCACCGCCCCTTCGCTGACCGCTCCTCGCCTTCGCTGAGCCCCTTAGGCGGGCCGGGCAGCATGAGCAACGGCGCGCGCGGCTACGTGGGCAGCGTGGGGGTGATGACGGACTGGCAGCTCGCCAGACACCTCAACCGCGCCCCCGACCTCGTGAGTGCTGTCCTCCCACATGTGCTGCGCCCTGCCATGTCACATGTGCGCCTGGGTGCTTTTTGCCGTGCCTCACCTCACCAAGCAGAGCAGTGGGGGCAAGCGGCACATGTGCTGCTGCGTGCCCGTGCATGCTTAAACACGCCCACGTGTCATGCGCCCTCACTCCACTACTATCTCCACCCACGTGTCGTGCCCTGCCATGTGGATTCTCAACATTGTTGTGCACAACCCCCCTGCACTCTGTGCTGCATGCCCGCTGTGCCCTGTGTGCCCTGCAGATACGACATGCAGCATGCGATGTGGACCGCGGACGCATCTGCACGGGCGCTCGGTCGGGAGTGCTGCGCGTGTGGGAGCCACCCACACCCCTTGCATGACCCATCCACACCAACGCCTCTCGCTGAAATCACCTGTTTCTGTGACCAATACGCCGATGCCTGTGGCTGGCCCCACTGCAAGCGTCGTGTGACCAAGAGGCCGAGTTGAGCAGCAGCCCATCACCAAGGTCGTTCCATGCTGCCATCCATACAGCACCTCGCCGCCCCATCGCATGCCAGCCTATTCGCCGCACCGTCATGCTCCCAGGGCTCTCTGAACGCGACGCAATCACTGTAGTACCAGCAGTCCCAATCCCAAGATTCCTCCTCTCACCACCACATGCCATCCTCGCAGCACACATGCGCCATCACTCCCCCCACTACCCCTTGGGCCTTACCCCTTCTTACTCCTACCATGCACCTGCCTCCAAGACCCATCCCGCTATACAATGCCGGATTACTTCCATGCCACAGTGCAGAGGGGTGGAATGTGGTCCTGCACTCTACTTGGGGATTCAGTGCAGTTCCTGAAGTCAAAAGTGCTGCATGTTCGAATCCCAGGGTCTGCTTGGTGAGCAAGGTGAATGCATCACTCAATGCAGGTACAATGTGCACCTCGTTTGCTTTGAGCGAGCTTGCGTGTGATGCAAGTGATATGAATCAGCACTAGGTTGCTGTAGATGTCTGTAGGCCTGCTCTAGCTTATTAGTCTGCTTGCAAATCTTGCATTTCGCATGCTTCATGGGTTTGAGTGTACATGACAAAACCCTGTGAGATACTGTATCCGATGGCAAGGATAGAATACAGGGCTACATTGGTTCAGCCCTTAGTAAGGTAGGGTGTTAATTTAGTTGCTTATGACTGAAGATTTCACACCCCTGATTGCACAATATATACACAACTGAAAAATATCAAGTGAACAACCTTGAACCCGCACACAAGAATGATGAGTTCAGCATCAGCGACCAGCATGACAATCCATCAAAGCTAGGCCTCCAAACACACCTCACCCTGCCTCCGTTGAACACAGACCCAAAGCGTGCCCTGTGCGTGCCATTGACATCAAACCCCACCCCCCACCACCCCCCATCAGCTCCTCATGAGCCCCTCATCAGCCAACCAGCACTCAGTCATCTCACCCACCATCATCCCCAGCCTGCCCCTGCCCTGCAGTGTGCAGCTTGGGGTGCACCACGTCCCTCAACCGCGCAAAGTCCACCCCCTGGAAGCGCGGGCGCGACTCAATGTACCGTGCCCCGTACGCAAAGCCAAAGCCCCACCCCATGCCCAACCCCACGCCACAGCCACCGCCTGGCAAGGGTCAGGGAGGTTGGGAGGGTTACTCAGGCAAACGGGTACAGTTATACGCATGGACGGAAGACGGAGTGGCATGGGATGGGAGAGGCAGAAGGACACATGGACAGGAAGCAATGTGATCAATCATGTGCATTAGTCTGCAAGTAGAATCGACTTCAAGTGTCTTCGAGCGCAGCTAACAAGCCACTAGAAAAATAACAAGACTAGTCATGCCAGTTTACAGGAGATCTCCTAAAAAGGGAAGAGACAACATACCGATTCCCATGCCCAGCGAGTTTATTGGTGCTCCTGCGATGGCAGATGAGGACGCAACATGGCAAAGGCCAGAGTGAGCTCAAAGGTACAGACGCTACCTCACAAACACATGCTGTAACGAGTCAATGGCTCACATCATTAATAGCATGCACATCTATTGTCACATTGTGGAGCGAACAGGAAGTATGCAGTCACATAGCAATGCGCATTCTAAGCGAGAGGGCAATGCAGGGTACAGCTGGAAAAGGTAAGGAACTCAGACTCGATGGTGAAACCAGAAACATAGAGGAGCACACAGGATACAGGTTGATAAGTCAGGGCTGGGACTGCGTACCTCCAAACCCCCAACCAACGCCAAAGCCACATCCGGCACCAAATCCTGCCACACACACGCACACACACAAAGGGGGCGGGAGGTGGGGGAGGGGGGGAGGGAGTTGGGGGGGAAGAGGAGGGGGAGAGAGAGAGGATGGATGGGTGGATGGATAAGTATATGAAAAAATAAATAACTAAATAGATGGAATGATAGATAGACAGATATGCAAATAGAGGGATAGAAGTATGGTGGGAGAGAGAGAGAAGATGGGGTTTAATGGTGCCACGAAGGAGCAGGAGGCAGACAAGAGAGGACGAATCCAGGGAGCCAGTCGAAGGAGCCAGGGGCGAGGAAACGGCAAAAAGAACGCAGGTATGCTACAGGTGCCAAAAAAGGAAAGGATGAAGAGTTAGGACGAGAAGGAGAAAGGTGCAGATGGGCGGTGTTGGAGGGGAAGGGGGCAGCCAGGCACGCACGCAAGCAGGTGGGTGAGCAGCAAGCGGGAAACAAGTGAAACTTGGACAAGTGGGGTGACGAGCGGGAAAGTGGACAGATGTACAGGAATAGAAGGTGACGTAGGCAGTGGAGAAACAGGTAGAACCAAAATGAGAACCAGTCAGCATCTGGCGGCAAACATGTAAATCAGCAGTAAGTAACGTACCGAATCCCACTCCCCGACCCCCAAACACTCCCATCGTCATGCTGACGACAATGGCGAACAAATAGGGAGTCAACTGGAAATAATTCTGGCGATGTCGAGTTGCGGCGGAGCGTTATGCGGATGTGTACTACTCCCACTCGAAGATGAAACGCTGGTGCAAGTACCTTGAGCTGCTGCGCCTGTTTGAAGCTTCAAATTTCGCGGTTTTTCGCGGACAGTCACATGCAGGCGACGTTCGTACTACAGGCGACGTTAAAAAAAAAAAAAGCAAGTCTCAAGTTACGTCATAATCAGGAAAGCATCCATATCAGCTTTATGCTAGTTATCCTTGGAACCGCGCCTGTTGCTGCGCTGCTCAGCATACGGAAAGTCCTCACACCTAGTCTATCGCGATTTGAATGACCTAGGTGCGCAACATGGACATAGAGAAACCGCGCAGCAGGATATGGTACAAGTGTCCATGTTTCCCCATTCCCAACACCTCCGGTATTAGAAAGAGTTTGCGTTTTGTTCTTTAGGTCTTAGATTGTACTGAATGAAATGTACAGTTTTTTTACCATATTGTCAATGAAATTGCAAATATTTGTATGGAACAAACAATCTTTCACACAATGCATGGCTGCTTAACCTTATTCACATTGTTGAGTAGGACATGGTGGCAAGCATCCATTCAACCAGTCTAGGTGACTGGTCTTATTAGAGATGTGGGGATGGCGAATGGCGACTGCTCTGTGCCAACTGGTAGGTTCTGTTCAGCGCATTGAAGGTGGCAAGAGGGAGCACCATTCAGCTTTCATATCACCACCGCTGAGTGGGCCTGTTCCCACCTGGTATGGCTTGGCATGTTCCATCATCTCACTTGAGAACAGAGACCTGGAATGGCTAACAACGTTAAGAGTGCAATCAGATAGACCAAAGTGACATGCTGACAGACTTAGAGGAACTCACTTCTTGATACTGCCATGCTCCAGGCTTTGCCATTTATCAGTCACTCCCTTCGGCGTGTATGTAGGGCTTGGGGTACCAGGAGACTGTGGAGATGATGGGGTCGTTGTGTCAGCTATAACTTTCATAGTGCCATGCCCCGTCTTGGCCTTGATACCACTGGCATGAAGCATCCTTTCGAACGACCCATCCTTCTCCAGCTTTGGCAGGGAATGCAGAGGCTGATGTTCTGGAACGGGAGTCAGGCCATCACGTATCGTAGACTCATCACACTCTTGGCACCCATCACCTTCTTCAACCACGCTCGGAAGTGCCTTGGACTTACTGCTGACAGAGCCAGCAACACAACCTGCTTGCACACCGGTGGCGATCCCAACTGCGGGACCTTGCTTTTGAGGCGCCTTACTGTAGTAGACAGAATCTGGGCAGCTCTTCGCAAGCATGGTCTTCGCTGGTACTGCTGGCACATGCGATGGATGGTGAACTGGATGCTTTGTTGACGTGTTAGCGGAGATCGATATGGGAGGACTAACAGCCTCAATGGACGTGGGAAGGTGCTTCAAGATCCAAGGGTGAGACAGAAGATCCTCAGCTGATGGTCGATGACGGGGATCCTTCTGAAGAGTCTGCTCACGGGGGGTATATGAGTTGAGCTCATCATAAAACGGGAAAACTGCATCCCTTTCCTACCTGCTTGATGAAATCCGCAAGCTCTGGTGAAACACGATGAGGCCAAACTCCAGCAATTGGAACGGCAGCTCTCTGAATCAAATCCTTGGTAAGGCTTCCATTCTTGCCAGCATTGAAGGGTGGCTCTCCAGTTACGACTTCGTACGACAGCACGCCACATGCCCTACGAGAAACAAGCAAGTGTAAGTGATACTTCCTTTCTTTCTGGTTAAGGTAAAAAACAATCCATCTTACCATATGTCAACCTTTTCGTCGTAAAGTGCTTGCCTCCTTCCACTAGTTTCCCCCGGCCTCCTGAAGACTTCTGGGGCCATATAATCCAGAGTACCTAGCTGCGACATCGGTGGCTCCAGTCGTTGGTTGATGGCGAGCCCGAAGTCCCCAAGCTTCGCAACACTCTTGGACATGAACAGATTCTCTGGCTTTATGTCTCGATGAACGATTCCTTTTCCATGAAGAAGCTGAAGCGCTTGCAACAGAGGGAGCAAAACCTGCAAGAAGTCTCCAGTCAAGGACAGCTTTTCAACAATGACTGAACTAGTCAACGGGTTACCGTTTGCACAGCTCGCTCCTCAGTCAACCGACGAACTCCCCGGGGACCATTTAAAAACTCCATCAAATCCCCTTGAGAGCACAGCTCCATCACAATGTACACATACTTCGAATCTTCAAAAGATCCGTAAAGCTGGCAGATCGCCTCATGCCTGAACGCAATGATGTTAATGAACAATGAATTAGACTTTCCAGACGTGCATTAGACTAGTAGACTTACCTCAATCCCTTGATAAGAGATGCCTCCCTTCGGATGTGAACAATGGTACCCTCGTTGATCTGGCTTCTTTCGTAAGCCTTAATAGCAACGCGTTGGTAAACGTTGGTAGCAATGGCAGAAACTATTATGCAGCCTCTGTACGGTCAGCACATGCAAAGGGTAAGCAAAGGTTAAACCAGATGGCGGTAAAATAAAGACTCAAAACAAACAAAAAGAACACGCACCGTCCTTTTGCGACCTCCTTCCTCTGGATGAAATCGTCGAGACATCTCCAGGGTCCACTTGAATACGCATCTCCCAGAATATTGATCTGCACGTCATCAAAACCAGTTAGGGCTCTCAAAACCGGTTAACGTCCTCATAATGTGTTCTCAAAGAGCGACACTGATGACTCGCCTTGCGAGGAACACGCTCTCTGATTCTCGACTCCTCCTTTCCGGAAGGAGTGATACTGACTGCCTGGAGGTCCTTGATGGTTCTGCGCCGGACCAATTACTCATGGTCAGGCCAGTTACTACGATAAAATGGGAATCGATGACAAAATGGATGCACTCACTTTGCCACCTGATCGTTGCTGGCCTGATCTTCGCCTGGTGAAGCAGAAATGTCTGGCTTCTTCACCAGGCGAGAGATCCAGCCCTGAACCGTAGCTCCTGCCTTAGCAATATCACTAGCAGGGCTAGTCGACATTCTCCAGCAGACGGATTCTGAAGCTGAGGCGCCATGTCCTTATATATGTCCTAGACCACGAAACACTGGCGCCTCGCTTTGATGCTGGAGCGAGCAGACAATAAACCACTGAATGAGAAGCAATAATTGCAATAGAGTTTAGCGCGGAGCTGTACATTTACTATTTTGCGTGCTAAACAGAAGATAATATATACAACTGCAAAGTTGTAGATTCTCCTGATTTTCGTGCAAGATTCTAGATCAACTGTAGCCAATTTTTGCTTTGTATTTCCATGAACATTATCATTATTTGTAATCTCAGTTTTCTGCAACAACTCACAATAAAAGAAACTGTAAGTTCATATCGCCCATATAATTTCCTACAGTATATTGTACATTTGCCTACGTACAAGCCAAATTATGCCTACACATCTCTATGCTAATGCTAATATGCTAGCTCTAAGTGACTAAAGGCATCAAGAAGTATACCGTACTTGATGTGCCAACTACAAAGCACAAGAAATACAAACTATAGACATTGTGGTGGGAGCACAATACAAGTGATAGTGAGGGGTGAGGGATGTTGAAGCACTTGTTGCTTCCTCAACACTTCTTGACCAAAGGCACTGCTGCATCGCTGTCATTGCTATAGTTACTGCGGCTGCGTATCTTCTGCTTGCGCTGCCGATGCCATCCACGGATGAGCTGTGTGGAAACGCACACGCAAAAGAGCATGGCATGGCTCATCCAGAACACAACCATACTCCAACGTGCCTCAGAACGAATACTGAAACAACCATCACAAGAACACTTGGAATCACAAAAAGGGAGCTGGCAGGACCAAGGTGCGGGAAAAGGGACAGGGGGCGTACCAAGGACGCCAGCGGGGGTGATGCGGAGAGCGGGGTCCCGTGTGAGCATGCGGCGGATGAGGTCGTGCACGAGGTGGGAGCGCTTGCCCCACACCTCGGGCTTGAAGCGCAGGCGGCAGTCCAGGATGGCGTGCATGATGCCGTCCTCCGAGCGCGCCCAGAAGGGCGGCACCCCTGATAACAGCACGTACAGCACTACTCCTGCACTCCACACGTCCGCCGGTGGGCCATAGCTGCCCTCGATGACCTCCGGCGCCATGTAGTAGTGCGACCCCACAAACTCCGTCAGCGGCCGCGCTGAGGGGGGCATCATGCGTGATTGGGGTGGGGAGGGTGATGTGAGGCGAGAGAAAGACAAGCAGATGCATGCGCAGGAGATGCAGGTGTATCCATGAAGGTTGTTGTGAGTAACGGTTGGGTGAGGGGTTGGGGAAGGGAGGGAAAACAAGAGGTATGACAGGGACTCGGGAGAGGAGAAGCGCAGGGGTATAAGGGAGAGAAGAGCAAGCACATGTTCACTGTGTTTGGACCCATGGCTCAAAGGCTTGTAGAAGGCAGCAATGCGAAAGTCAATGACTTTAACATCGGTGTTGCTGTGCTGCGACATGAGCAGGAGACTCCTGAGTCGACCCAAAAGTCACAAGACAGGGCAAGCACGCGTTCACTGCGATAGGTCACACGGCTCACAAGGCTTGTAGAAGGCGGCAATGCCAAAGTCAATGACTTTAACTTCGGTGTCGCTGTGCTGGGACACGAGCAGGATGTTCTCGGGCTTGACGTCGCGGTGCACCACCCCCATGGCGTGGCAGTGCCTCAACACGTCCACCAGCGTGCGCAGCACTGCTGCCGCCTCGCCCTCCTCGTACACTCGCTTCGCCTTGAGGCGGTCGAACAGCTCCCCGCCCTCACACAGCTCCATCACCAGATGCACCTCCTGCCAGAGGGCGGGGGGGGGGGGGGGGGTGGTTGGGAGAGGATGGGGGGAGACAGGGAAAGAAGGAGGGACAGGTTTAGAGGGGCAACAATGCTGAAGGGGCTGGCTGGGGCCCATGTGCCCACCGGTTGAAGAGCTCCTCCCCGCCCTCGCACAGCTCCATCACCAGATGCACCTCCTGGTGGGGGGGGGGGAGAGGTGGGGGAGAGATGAAGGGGGGGAAGTGAAGGGGGGAAGGAGAGATGGGGGGGACGGGGGAAGACAGGAGGGGACGTGGGAGACAGGGGGGGGGCGTTTGAGATGGGGGGGCCCGGGGAGACATGGAGGTTGACGATGTTAGATGGGGGGAACAGGGGACACGGAGGGAGATGGGAGAGATGTGGGGAGACAGGGGAAAATGGGGCTACGTTGGAAAATCGTCCTTGGGGGGTGGACGTATTGCGTATATACGCTGGCGTATGTACGAAATACGCTAATACGCCTAAAAATCGCTAAAATACGCCGGGGCAGCCCGAAAAAAAAAAAAAAAATTGCAAGAATTGGCGACGGCGAGAATTGAACCCTCGACCTCGCACAGCACCCAACCCCTGACTACAATTCAAAATTCAAAATCCAACCTCTCCCACATCCCCAACCACACACCACCCCTCTCAATCTCCCAAACCCAACCTCCCCCCTTTCACTCAGTACATCTCCTCAATCCCTAAACAGCTCGTCTTTCATTCAATCCCGCGTTTCTGTTCTTGCATTTCGTCCAACTCTCGTCGAGCTCGAACTCTCCTAGCTTGAGTACTTCCTCGCCATGGTGACCTCTACTCCCTACAGTTTGAGGGCGGAACCTGCCCGGGAAAAAGTTTTACCTGCCCGCCCAGCGTATTTTTGCGTATCAGCAGTACGCCAGCCATGGCGTACCGCGTATATACCCAGCGTATAATACGCTAGCGTATTATACTCGATACTCGTATTTTCCAACATAGAAATGGGGAAGCAGATGGAGGGGTGCAGGGGAGCAGCTCGCCGCCCTCACACAACTCCTTCACCACATGCACCTCCTGGCGCAGGGAAGGAGGGGATGGGGGGAGACAGGGAGAAGGGGGGACGTGGACGGGAGGGATGGCGGGAAAAAAGGAGGAGTGGGGGGACGGGATTAGAGGGGCAACAATGCTCAAGGGGCTGGCAGGGGCCCACGTGGCCACCGGTCAAACACCTTGCCGCCCGCACACAGCTCCATCACCACATGAACCTCCTGCCTCACGCACACGCGTGCCACAGAACCACAGTGGAGTGGGAGGAGGTGGCAGAAGACAGGGAGACAAGAAGAGACACGGAACAATGCTCAAGGGCTCGCAGGGGTGGAGAGTGAGGAGTGACAGGGGCAGAGGCGCAGAGAGTGAGGAGTGGGAAGAGCATAGAGGGGCAGACGGTCAGTCGCAAGAAACAAAGGAATGCAAGAGATGGTTCTGTCAGGGTGGATAAGATAACCATGGGAGCATGGGCTAGCAGAAGAGCATGGGAGCGCACGGACGCATGGGCGAGCACGGGAGCAGGAGCGAGCAGGGCGAGTGGGGCACCTTGGGGTCTTCAAAGGCAGCAGCTAGGCGGGCGACGTTGGGGTGGTCCTTGAGCTGCTCCAGTATGGCCACCTCCCTCCTTATGTCCGCCGCATCCGCCTTGGACTGCCGTATGGCCATAGCAGCACGCAGAGGCGCATGGCGAGGTGGGCCATGGGACAACAAGAGCGACGTGGTGAGCTAGGTCAACAGACAGCAATTCCACACGAGGCAATGGCAACAAGCGAGGCAATTGCGCAGGGAGAGCAACAGAGAGGTGAGAAGGCAAAGAGGGGACATGAAGGCTGGGGTGGCATGAAGAGGTTTAGGGTTTAGGGTTGCATGAAGAGGACTCACCTTGAGGCACGTCTTGCTAATGGACTTGCATGCCAGGCGCTCCCCACTCGCCCGGTGTGTGACCACACGGATGACCCCAAACTGCCCGCTGCCCACCTGCTGGCCCCCGTCCACGTCATACTCCCCACGCACGTCCGAGAACCCCCTCCCCAGCACGTCCGCCTGCCCGCCCTGCAGCAGCCTCAGCCGCGCCCGTGTGATGCGGTCGCCCAGCCCCCGCATGCCCTTGGCTGCCTTGCTCAGCAGCCCCGCCTTCCCCTTGCCCCCCGCCGCTGCTGCTCCTCCCTGCTCCCCGCTGCCATGATGCGCACTCACTGCCTGGGCGGCCACAGGAATGCTCGAATCCTCCTCGCTCTCAGCGTCTGTCACTCCCTCCTCCCCTCCCACCTCCTCAGCCTCCTCCTCCTCTTCCTCCTCCTCTCCATCCTCTTCTTCCTCCTCTTCCTCCTCCTCTTCCTCCTCCCCCTCACCCCTCTCACCACCCTTCCCAGCAGCGCGCCGCCGCTCCTTACCAGCAGCACTCAGAACAGCTCGCCGGGCGCGCGACAGCCGGCTGGGCGTCACACTGTCCTCCCGGCTCGCCTTGGACGGAGTCACCGCCTCCTCCTTGCCCGCCTTCCCTTCCTCCTCCCCCCGCCTCTCCTCCCCACCGCCCTCATTGCCCCCTCTCCTCCGTGCATCCCCCCTCCAACCGGCTGTGCCCACGCCAGCAGTACCAGCCGGGCGAGCAGCAGAGGCGGACGCAGCAAGGGCAGCAGCAGAGGGCACAGCGAGGTCCAGCGAGCTGGCAGTAGAGGACAGCCTCACTGCTCTGTTGCCTCCCCCGCTCACCCCATCCACGCCCATGCCCATGCCCATGCCCATGCCCATGCCCATGCCCCCATCAGCCGCCACCCCCACATGGTTGCCCATGGGCTTGCCCATGGGGCGGCCGGAGGAGCGGAAGTTGTCACTCGCCATCTTGCGCAGTGTCCTCCCTGCCACCCTGCCGCCTCCCCTGCTGCTCCCTGCCCCTGCTGCACCTGTTGCCCCTGCTGCCCCTGCTACTGCTGGTGCTGCCCCTGCTGCTCCTGCTGCTGCTGCCCCAGCTGCTCCTCCTCCTCCTCCTCCTCCTCCTCCTCCTCCTCCTGCTGCTGCTGCTGCTGCTGCCCCTGCTGCTCCTCCTCCTCCTGCTGCTTCTCCAGCTGCTCCTGCTCCCCTTGCTGCTGCTTCCCCTCCTCCTGCTGCCCCTACGTCCACTCCCTTCTCTGTGGTTCCCCCTGCTGCTGTTCCCCTCATCGCTTTCGCCCTTGCAGCTGACCTCCCTGTTATAGATCCACTTGCTGCTGTCCCACTTGCTGCTGCCCCAAATGCCACTGCTGCTGCTGCCTCTGCCCATCCACCGTCCCCTCCACTCCCCTCTCTTACTCCTCCACTCCCCTCTCTTACTCCTCCACTTCCCTCTCTTACTCCTCCACTCCCCTCTCTCCCTCCTCCACTCCCCTCTCTCCCTTTTCCACTACCCCCTCTTCTTCCTCTGCTACCATCTCTCCCTCCTCCACTCACCTCTCTTGCTCCTCCACTCCCCTCTCTTGCACCTCCATTCCCCTCTCTCCCTCCTCCGCTCCCCTCTCTCCCACCTCCGCTCTGTTCCCGCCCACCATCACTCCTCAACGTCCCCTTTTCCCACCCGCCTCTCACCCCGGCCCCCACCGCCGCGCCCCTAAGCCTGGCAGCGCTGCTGCTGGCGCTGCGGGCAAGCTCATGCCGGGTGCTGCCCGTGCCTGGCACAGCACCAGCTGCGGCAGGGCAGGAGGGCGCCCCATGCACGTGAGGCGCAGGCAGGGCAGAGAGGGCAGGCGCGTTCAGGGAGAGGCCGAGGGAGCGCGCGTTCAGAGTGGCGGCACGATGGAAGCCCCTGCTGCTGCTCGCACTACCACCAGCAGTGGCGCTGGTGGAAAAGGTGGTGGTGGTGGGTAGGGTGCTAGTGGTGGTGCTGGTGGTGGTGAAGGAGGTGCTGGTGAGCATTCTGCCGGTGAGCGTGGCACTGCGGGCTGTGATGGCACTGGACGAGCTGCTCACGCTCAGCCTCCTGCTGCTGCTGCTGCTCACCCCGCCGTTGCTACCAGCACCGCTGCTGCACATGCCGCTGCTGCTCGTGCCACTGCTGCCACCACCTGTGGTGCTGGCACCGCTGCTGGTGGTAGCAGCAGCACCTGTGGTGGTGGCAGGGGGAGTGGCGCGGCTGCTGAAGCTGCGCGAGTCAAAGAGAGCAGCAGAGGGAGGCGTGCGCAGTGTGCTGCGAGCTGCTGTCGTGTGCGCCCTCGCCAATGGATACGCTCTCACTGCCTTCTCCTGCAACCCACTCCCACTCACCACCGCTGCCGCTGCAGATGCAGAATTAGCAGTGCCGGCAGCAGTGGCAAGAGCAGGTTCAGCAGCAGCAGCGGCGGCTGTGGCAGCGGCTATGGCACTTTTCATCTTGAGCTGCTTACCTTGCACGGCCTGCTCCTGCCACGTGCCAACAGGAGGAGCCACGAGCTGCTGGTGCAGAGACATGCTGCCATGGCGCCGCAGCGCAGCACCCGCAGGTGCACCTGCTCTCATCGCACCGCCCACAGCACCACTCACACCCGACCCACCGCGGGTGAGGCCCCCCTCTCCTCCCAGCCCAGACCGCCCGCTCGCACCGCCTCCTCCTGCCCGCCTGCCCGCCCCACCACCTCTTGCACCTGCAACTGCTACTGCGCTCCCCCCACCTGCTTCTGCGCCCCCACTGTCCCCCTGGGGAGCTGCCCACGCGGGTACATCCGCCTCCGCACTCGAACATGCTGGGATGCCCCCCCCAACCCTCCCTCCTCCCGTGCCCATGCCCACACCCACGCCCATGCCCATGCTTGCACCCATGCTCGTGGCGGCGCCCATGCTTGCATGGAAGGCTGCTCGCCGCAGGTCCATGGAGCCCCCCACGCCGCTGCCCAGCCTTGGCGTATCCGAGTGCACTCCTGCCCCCGTCCGCCCGCCGCCACCGCTTTGCACCTCGCTCCACCGCGCTGTGAGGTGAAGCAGGCGCTCAGAGGTATCAGAGTTGCGAGCGGCAGGGAGGCCCATGCCCAGGAACATGGCGGCTGATGCAGTGTCACTGGCAGGAGGCACGGATTGGGCGGGGTGCATGGCAAGTGAGTGCGCAGACGCACTTTCTGCAGCTGCGGCAGCAGCAGAAGTAGAAGCAGCGTGTGGGAATGCGGGGCGGCCGGAGGAGGAGGATGTGCGAGAAATGGCCATAGATCGAGAGCCTGCACCCGCTCCCACGCCCATGCCCACGCCCGTGCCGGTGCTTACACCGGTGCCCATGGCAACCCTCCCGGCAGAAGCGTCAGGGGGCGGAGTGGCATGCGGCGAGGGCACGAGGTGCAGGTCAGCGGCGGACATGGACATGCTCTTCACCATGGCTCGCGCCCCCCTCCTGCCGCCCCCCACTGCTGCCCCCCCTGCTGCTCCGCCCCCTGCACTGGCTGCTGCACCGTGCCGGGCTGCCAGCAGGCGCTGCTCCGTGAGGGACAGCACAGGCGGCGTCAGCGGCATCGCCTCACATGCACCCCCCCCACCAGCAACCCCAGCAGCAGCAGCAGCAGCAGCAGCAGCAGCAGCAGCAGCAACCCCAGTGAATGGCATGGGCCGTACTGCAAGTTCCGCCGCACTGCCACTGCCCACGGCAGCAAGCAGTGTGACCGGCGCCCCGATGGCTGCTGACTCGTCCCACGCGCGCCCACCCCTCCCCTCCCCCACACGCGCGTGCCACGGCCGGCTTGTCACCACCTCCCCTCGCCGCCCCCTCACCCCGCCCCCACCACCCACTGCACCCGCCTCCACCTCGCCCACCTGTGCGCTGCCCCCTCTGCTGCCACCCCCATTCTCTGCCTCCCCCTGCACTGCCTGCCCATGCTGCCACCCCTGCCCCTCCCTCTCCCTCTGCTGCTGCTGTTGCTGCTGCTGTGCCTGCTGTTGCAGTTGCTCTGTCTGCTGCTGCGCCTGCTGCTGCATCCGTCGCTGTGCCACGGCCAGCCCCTTGAAGCCAGATGAACCCAATCCTGCCATGCCCCCTGGCCCTTCCCCTCCTAGACCCTCCACTTCTGCCGCTTCTCTCCCCTCTCTCTCCCTTCCAACCACACCACTGTCACTGCTCTCCCCGCCCCTTCTATCTCCCTCTCGCCCTTTCCGCCCATCCTCTAAGCCTCTCTGCTGCCGCACACTCCCTCCATCCACCATCCCATCACTCGCCCCGCCACTCCTCTCGCCCTCATCACCAGCCTCCCCTCGCCTCACCCCCCCCTCGCCCGCGCCCTTCCTACCCCGCCTTGCACGTGCACGCCCCGCTTTCTCTTCCCCTGACCCGCCCCCTCCCTCCGCCCCTTCACCCGCAGCACCCCCTCCTCCCTCCGCCACACCCCTCGGCGTCCCCCCACCCTCCACGGCCCCTCGTGGTGTGCGGGAGGCACCTGTGGGAGTGGCAGGATTCGACCTGTTTCTCTCTCTCCCGCGGGTCGCTCTGCCCCTGCCGCTCTCCCTCTCCCGCTCCCTCTCCCACTGCATGTCCCGTGCTGCAGCCCTCTGTGCCGCTGTCCACCTCTCCCCACCCATCTGCACGCCCCTGCCCCTCCCCGACTCACTACCGGGGGAAGGGGCAGAAGCGAGGGCCACAGCGGCACCTGTGTGTGCCTCGGGTCTCACCGCCCCTGCTGCTGCTGCTCCCCCTTCCCCACCCGCACTTCTGGCGGGTCCCTCTCGCGCCTTTCTTCCCCTGCCATTGAACCCACTGCTCTCACCTGCACTCACCCCTCCTCCCGCCCTCTCGCCTTCTCTGCCTTCCTCCCCCGCCATCTGCTCTGGACGCGCCCTCGCCCCCCCCCCTTGCCTCCCCAGCCCACCACTTGCGCCCTCCCCTTCACTCAGCCCTTTGCAGCCCTGTCCCCCCCCCCCACCACCACCACCACTCCCCCCACTGCCTTCCCCAGCCCCTGCAGCTGGCCCCCAAGGCGCATGCTCGCGCCCCTCCATGGCGCTCAGGGCGCGAGTCAACCGCCGCCCCGCCCCTCCCTTTGCATGCCCCTCCGCGCCGCCCGCCCTGCTGCCAGCGACCATCTCCGCCCTGCCCCCTGCAGCGCCCGCCCCCGCCCCCTCCCCCTCCCCCCCCCCCCCCCTCCCCACCTCGTTCGCTGCTATCCCCTGCACTGCTGGTGCCGCCGCTGCTGCCAGTGGCGGCAGCGCCAGTGCCGGTGGCAGTGGGAGCAGCAGCAGAGCGCAGCTCACACGCACTGGCCTGCCCGAAACTCACACTCGATCGCAGCCGTCCGTTGCCGCCCGCTCGTAGCGCAAGCTCAGTGCTGCTGCTGCCTGTGCTGCTCTGCCCGCCTGCACGGACCTTCCTGGCCTCTGCAACAGCCCCAACCACTCCATTCCCCTCACCCCCTCTCTCACTGCCACCATGATTATTTGAATTCCAATGCGAGCTCGCTTCTGCTCCTGCTGCTCCTGCTGCTCCTGCTGCTGCTGCTGGTGCCACGTCAGCGCTGACTGGACCGTGCAGCGGTTGCTGGCGCAGGGAACTGTGTGCCCCTTCAGGGATGCCTCGTCCGCCCGCCGACCCTCCATCCACTCCCTCCATCGCCCCCCCTGCTTCTGCGCGCATCACACCTCTTTCCATTCCCATTTGCGCTCGCTCCACGCCCATCACACCCTTCGCCCGCCCCATGCCACTCGCCTTGCTCCGCCCCATCGCTCTCACCCCACCCCGCCCCCCTCCTCCGCCCCTCTCCCCCGCCCTCGCGGACCCCCCTGTCTCACCCTCGCTGCCCCCCCCTGCTTCCGCGCATGCTGCCGCGTGCAGGGGCGCGGGGGGACCCCCACGCGGGGGGGACTGCGAGAGGCCGCGGGGGGAGCGGTCCTCTTGGGGCGAGGGGGGCTGGGGGCGGATAGGGGGGGAGGGGGAGGAGGTGGCGGAGCGGGACGAGGAGGAACGCGCGTCAGGCGGCGCAGCGGTGGAGGGCGGAGGAAAGGGGGAGGGCGAGGGGGAGCGGGCGAGGGCGGTGTGGGGGCGGCGGGGCAGGGGCATGGGTGGTGCGTGGGGAGGGGAGGCGGAGCCCTTGGGGCCGTGCAGGCGCTGCACTGCGTCCACTTGCAGACTCGCCTGCCGCACATGCCGCCGCTCCCTCCTCTGCTGCTCCTGCCCCGCCCCACTCTGCCCTCCTGCGCTGCCCTGCTGCTGCCCCATCCCCTGCTGCCCCATCCCCTGCTGCCCCATCCCCTGCTGTCCCACCCCTTGCTGCCCCACGCCCTGCTGCCCCACGCCCTGCTGCCCCACGCCCTGCTGAGCGTGTGTCGGGCGGGCCTTCCAGCTCCCCCCATCGCCCACGCCCGTCTCGCTGCCTGCTGCATCGCTGTCCTCACCGCCTCGGCTGTTGCCAGCCCCTGCCACTACCAGCCTGCCGCCAGCAGTCACAGGCCTCTGCGCCCCGCCTCCCCCTCCCATCCCCGCGCCCATGCGCGCGCCCGCCTGCCCCACCCCGGGCCCTCGTCTCATCCCCGCTCTACCACTGCCCGGCCTCGCCCCAACCCGCATCTGCTCCCCCGCTTCCCCCCGTCTTCCCCCCTCCCCCACCATTTCGCCCGGCCACGTCCCCTCGGCCGCACCCGCCCCCCCCTCGCCGCTGCTGCTGAGTGGCGCAGCAGGCTTGGCGGAATGGACTGTTGGCGGGGCCGTGGGAAATCTGCGCGTCAGCGGCGCCGCTGCTGCTGCTTGCGCATCTGCTGTGTGTGCGGCGTCCGCTGCTGCAGTGCCTGGTCCTGGAACCGCGCCTGCACTGGCGGCGCCCGCGTTGACGGCGTCGCCACTGCTGGCCACTCTCGCGCGCCGGGGCCTACTGCTACCGCGCGCCACGCCCCCTTCCCTCGCCTCCTCTCCGCCTCCCCTCGCGCCCTCTCCCCCTGCCCTCACCCTCTCCGCTCCCCCTTTTTCCCCGCCTCCGCCGGCTCCATCGCGCACGACAGGCGCGCGGGCGCCCATCAGCGCGCCATCGCGCCCCGGACTGCCCTCCCGCAGCTCCGCCCCTACCCCCGCGCGCCCATCCGCGCGCCCCTCCGCGCCCGGTCTGCGCCGCACAGCATGCGGGGGCAGAGGCGAGATGGGCCGCGGAGGGGCAGCCGTCGCGCTCCTGTGGGCGGACGGCGGGCGCGCGGGGGCGGGCGAGGCATGGGCGGAAGAGGGTTCGGAGTGAGCGGGGGAGGGGGAGCTGGAGCGACTGCGAGAGAAGGCGGCGCTATCGCTATGGCCGATACGAGAGTCGCCATTGGGGATGCGAGAGGGGCGAGTGCCGGGAGCAGGGTAATACGGCTTTAAGAAGCAATCATCTTCCATCGCCATCGCGCTATCGTCGCCACGCGCCCCTGTCGGCTCCGCTTCCCCGCGCCCTGCTAAGACTCGTTTATGCCCTGGCGATACAGCTTTGCAGCCTGACGTCATCGAGTTGGGGTGTGATGTCATGGCGTCTGACGTCATCATCGCGCGATTGCGGTCAAAAAGGGAGGAGAAGGGACGGCGGAGAAGTGCGGCGGGGAAGGGACGGCGTTGACTCGCGCGTCCAACATCCCGCTGCCGCCGCTGCTGCTCATACTATCGCGCCCTCGTTCCCCCACCCCTTCTTGCCCCAACATTCGCCCCTTCGTGCCCTAACGAGCATCGCTTGCTCCTCCGCGCCTCTAACGCCGCGCATGCTAGGAGTCGCTATAAATTAAATATAATTGACGACAACCATTAGTCTTCTATGTAACTACGTCCTCGGCGCCGCTTTACGTCTGGAAAAGCCTACACCTGTGCTGTGTGGCTGGCAGGCAGCCATGTGGTGGGGTTGGTGGTGGGCGGGGAAGAGTGTACAGGCAGTGTGAGTGCAGCAGGTGTATCTATGCGCTACAGCGCAGCGCTGCACAGCTGTCTGTCGTCTCGTCGCCTTGCCCTGCTTGCTTTCCCTGCTCGGCCTTCCGTACAAGCACTATTGTCCCTCGATCGCTTCACAATACACTTCGATAAGCACGGTGGTTCAAAGCATTCGAAGCACGATAAGTGTAGAACATAAGTACCAACTTACCTTCATTTTGAGAATGCTGAGAAAAAATGTGTTTATCATGTGTAGGATTAGCTCAGCAACAAATACAATGAGTGTCTTACAGGATTGCCTCAGTGGAGTGGTGCGACACCAGACAGAGCGAAAGTAAAATGAGAGCAGAGATTGATTATCACCTTAAAACCTAAAATTTGTAACACCAATAAAATCTCCTTCCGATTCAGCAAGCATTGTCAATCTTACTAACTACTACCTAGTCCACACTTTGGCCCATCACAACGAAGGCACTGCCTCTTGAAGCTTCCTTGCTACTTCCTTCTTCAGAGAAACCCCTTTTTGTTGAAAGCTGTCAGCAAGTTGAGATGCCAGGACATCCTCTCCTTGGGCAAGCAAAGCACTGCAACAATACCGGTATGATTCACAACCCAAGGTGCGATTTTGAATCAGGTGTGGAAGCAATGATGTTAGGTGTGCACCTTGCACCAGCCACTGCTGAGTTTACAACAAAAAAGTGTAGGATATGTTTACCTGATGACAATGTCTGCGGTGGTGGGTGATGGATGAATTTTCGCCTTCCCCATTTGACTATAAGCTGAGAGCAGGAGAGAGTTATCCTTGGCTGACGCAGCATGCTTCTGCAGCGGAGACAACAAGTCAAGGAGAATAGGCCTTCAGGACATTTGTATGGATATTAAACACATGGCAAACATGAACCCTGGGAAAATTGATGGTATGTCTTCGTATGGTAAGTTTGACTTGAGTATCCATTTGCAATCTCGATGGGCTGGACGCGTACCATAATCAGATGTGCAGATGTGGACGCGTACCATAATCAGATGTGCAGATGTGGACGCGTACCATAATCAGATGTGCAGATGTGGACGCGTACCATAATCAGATGCGCAGATGTGGGCGCGTACCATAATCAGATGCGCAGATGTGGACGCGTACCATAATCAGATGTGCAGATGTGGACGCGTACCATAATCAGATGCGCAGATGTGGACGCGTACCATAATCAGATGTGCAGATGTGGACGCGTACCATAATCAGATGCGCAGCTCCCAGCAATGGCGTCAAGCCAAACGGATTGGTTGGGGAAATGGCAACCAAAGCTGCCAGGTGGTGAAGGAAGGAGTGAAGAAGGAAGGAGTTGGGACGCAGAAATCACGTTGGGATGCCACAACCCATGCTGTGACAGAAAAAAGGATAGCTCAAACCGGAGTCAACGCAAGCACCATAGGCAGCTGCAAAAAAAGAAGGAAAAGCAATTCTGCAGGTTCAGCACGCAAGTAAAGCTTGTTGTAAAGTTCGAAGCTCCTAGGTCTCAGGCTCGTGGATTTGAAGCACCTAGGTTTGAAGCTTGCGGTGTTTGGAGCTTGTGGAATGGAAGCCTGTAGCTTGAACTCGCCTTTCTGCAGCACGCCTGCTCGGATGCCTTTTGAGTCGACTCAACAGTGAACTTGAGCTCACCTTTATGTGGCACGCCTGCTCGGATGCATGCTCTCACGACGCCCAGCGACACCTCGTCGTTGAAGTTCGCCGTCTGCTTGCGATAGGCTGCGTTCTGTAACAATGTGTAGCAATAGGTATGGACATGTAGGCATATGGAAGGGAGCGGACAGATGGTCAAAGGACGGCGGGAACACACGAAACCATGAAGAACTTGTCAGCTTGTGCATGTAAGCTTGTGCATGTCAGCTTATGCATGTAAGCTTGTGCATGTCAGCTTGTGCACATCAGCTTGTGCATGTCAGCTTGTGCATGTCAGCTTGTGCATGTCAGCTTGTGCACGTCAGCTTGTGCATGTCAGCTTGTGCATGTCAGCTTGTGCATGTCAGCTTGTGCATGTCAGCTTGTGCACGTCAGCTTGTGCATGTCAGCTTGTGCATGTCAGCTTGTGCACGTCAGCTTGTGCATGTCAGCTTGTGCACGTCAGCTTGTGCATGTCAGCTTGTGCGGTGCATGTCAGCTTGTGCATGTCAGCTTGTGCATGTTCAGCTTGTGCATGTCATGTCAGCTTGTGCATGTCAGCTTGTGCATGTCAGCTTGTGCATGTCAGCTTGTGCATGTCAGCTTGTGCATGTCAGCTTGTGCATGTCATGTCAGCTTGTGCATGTCAGCTTGTGCATGTCAGCTTGTGCATGTCAGCTTGTGCATGTCAGCTTGTGCATGTCAGCTTGTGCATGTTCAGCTTGTGCATGTCATGTCAGCTTGTGCATGTCAGCTTGTGCATGTCAGCTTGTGCATGGTCCACTTATCTTCTCTCATCTCCCCCTTCTCCCCCCATCATCCCACCCTTTCCAACCTTCCTCCCCCCTCCCCCCTTCCCTCCTCCTTCTGTCTAATGACCAAGTGAGCAGCTCTCTCACATCGCCTGAACCAACGTTCCCTGCGCCCCCTTCTCGCCCGCGTTGCTCCACGAGCGAGATTTCTGTCGATTCAATTGTCGCCTTAATCGTGTTTCGAGTCGACTCAAAACACGAGATTTGAGTCGATTCAATAGTCGCCTGAACCACCAATCCCTGCGCGCTCTTTCCCCCCTCGCTGTTCCACGAGCGCTCAATCGTCTGTCCCCTCGTTCCCGCGCAGGTGATTTTTGAGTCGACTCAAACGCCACCTCTTTCCCCCCCCGTTGCTCCACGAGCGCTCTTTCCCCCTCGTCCCCGCGCACCTCTTTCCCCCTCGTCCCCGCGCACCTCAAGCCTCGTTCGCGCCAGCATCTGCAAGGAAGCTTCGGCCTCCTCCGCCGTCTGGCACTCTTGAAAAACTCCCAGAAGGTTCTTTTTCGCTGGCGCTACGTGCAGCCGGAGCGATCGACTGCACGCCTCCGCGTGGCTTCGCCAGCCTCCCGCCTCCTCCGCTGCTACCGCGGATTCTACTGACGGATCCACAGCAGCCGTCGATCTTGGTGATTGGTCAGCAGCTGGCGACGCCGATGCGGAAAAGAATCGGTCTCTTGAAACAATATCGGATGCGGCCCATCGTGGGGATAGAATCGAGAGCGCGGAAACCGAGTTCTGGAGAGCAGGAAACTGTATTCGGCTTGTGACGGCCATTGGAACCAAGGTATGTGCTAGTAGGATTGAAGGTTGTGAACCTAGGATGCTAGCGATGCTGAAGCGTGGAAAGATACCTAATCAGGGCGGGTTGTGAAACTGTGTTCGTTGCAGGGCGCGGTACATCTCATCTCAAGGCAGTTTTGGATGCGTGATGGGGGGAAAATGGGGGGTGAAGGCTACCTAGAAACATGCGTTGGTTGTTTTGTTTGTCCACCCTCGATCGATATTCATTATTGTTTCAATTTGCGACATTCGTGACATGTAGGTGACTGGTTGTTACAGATTGTTTATGAAACTGGTTTTGTAAGGCCAGTGAAGACTACCTTGCCTCGAGTTCATCGCCTTCGCGACCGTCGTTCTAGCCGACCACTTTCTTCCCGAACATCGTAGCATTTCGCTTATTCGCGTATCATGTTATCTGCAAGTCTATCAAAGCTCGTCCTGGCTCGCCAGGAGCTGCCACCGTCGCGATAAAATAACACCTGTACCGGGTCTGCACTCGTCAGGGAGGGGGGTACCCGCCAAACCCGCGAGGAGGACTTTCATATACTGTATCCTAGATTCCTAGGTTATTTTCCGCTGCACCCAATGTCAAGAAGCGGCACATAGTACTGAATAAGGAATATCTTGTGTTTATACCCTAAATCTGGTTACTCTAGCACCCCGCTACATTCCTTAGGCGTAGTCTGAGAATTCTCAGATTCTCCTAGGAAAGCTTATAAGACAACTTCCCAATCCAGTAACGCATAGAGTAACCTCAGACACCCCGCGTGACAGGATGGAGGAAGGAAGGCGGAGAAAGAGTCCTTTACCTGCCAGTCATGCCATACACCTGGATCATTCAATCAGTACCGGTACTGGTGCTGGTACCGGTACTAATACGAGACGTCCCAGTCCGTTTGACATTTACAGCGCGGATAAATCGTTACAAAAATCTTTCCAATTCAGTGATGATACTAGCCATTCGGGCGCGATCCAGTACGATTCAGCACGATTCGGCTGCGCCAATCATAAGGAGCAGCAGCAAGGCCAATCCTTTGAGATTGCCACGTTTCAGAAAGCATCATCCGCATCATCAGCATCCTACTCGAAGTTCTTGAGTTTCTCTGCATTTTCCCGTCTCCTACGGAGAACTCTTAACTTTCTACTATTCTCCCTCCTCCTCCTCACGCCCCTATACTACTTCGCGTTTGTCCTAATCTCTCCAAACTGCACGCGAACCCCGATAGTAACCTTTCGCGCGCCGCTTACATACTCCACTCCTAGTCCATACTGCCGCTTATTCCCGTTCGCGTCGCGATGGAAATACACTGTTTCGGAAGAAAATTCTCGATTTGATGGAATGGAGGACTTCGTGTTCGACCCGAGTTCAATACCCGCTGAGATCAAATTGTCTGGTGATCCGTATAGCAGTGGAGAACGCGGGAAGATGGCGTTTTTGTTCCTCACGAGATCGACCATCCCGCTTGCTCCGTTATGGGAAAGATTCTTTAAGGTAAGCTGTGGAATGAGCTCCATCGTTAATTTGTTTACGTTGTTCTACTGTCGAATTTGTCCCATTGTTACGTTATCATAACCAGCATCACCAGTATCACAAATCATTTCCCCTATGCCTAAAACGGTCCACACGTCACACTCCATATGCCGTTCCCCTCCCTTCTCATCTTATAATGCTGACACTTACTGCTGATGTGCACTGCTGACTGCTGTTGATGTGAACTGCTGACTGCTGCTGTCGTGTCACTGCCACGTGTCTTGCTGACGTGGCAGGGTCACGAGCACCGCTACTCCATCTACGTGCACAGCTCCGACCCGTCCTTTCAAATCACTGCTGATAACACCCCCTCGCCCATCTTCCTAGGCCGCCAAGTGCCCAGTGGCGAGGTATTTATCACATGGTGCATATTATGCTCTACCACACATCACTAAATCTTGCTGCACTGAACTGTGCTGTACTGTGTTGTACTGTCTTTCCATTGAGAGCTCTGCTGTATTGAATCTTACTGAATCGTACTGTACTGAATCGAACTGTAATCCCCTCTCCCGTCCCCCTTCCCCCCCCAAAAATCACCCCTTTAGGTGCTGTAGGGTGACATCAATCACTATGGTGGACGCGGAGTGAAGGCTTGCTCTCTACACCCCTCTCCACCCCTGCCAACCCCCACTCGTCCATTCACCCCTTCTGGTACTGTGGGGCGACATTACCATTGTGGACGCGGAGCAAATGCTGCTGAAGATTCTTTGCCCTCTCCACCCCTCTCCACCCCGCTCCACCCCTCTGAACCTCTTATTGATTCTACTACCTCTATTGGCCCCTTTCAGGTGCCGTTGGGCGACATCACCATTGTGGATGCAGAGCGACGGCTGCTGGCGATGATTTGCCCCTCCCCACCCGTCTCCACCCGTCTCCACCCCTCTCCACCCATCTCCACCCCTCTCCACCCCTCCCAACCTCTTATTACCTTCCCGTCAGGTCCTGTGGGGCGACATCACCATGGTGGACGCGGAGCGAAGGCTGGTGGAAATCTCCCTGTTGGACCCGGATAACCTCTTCTTCACCCTTGTGTCTGAGAGGTGCGGTTGGAAGGAGTGGAGAGGGGTGTGGGGAGGTGTGCAGGTGTGGGGCACGATGTGCGTGCGTGGGTGTGGAGGGTTGGGGAGCGGTGTGAAGTGGTATGAATGAGTGTGTGAAAGGCTGCTTGGGACCTCCCCATTAACCCCGGATAACCTCTTCTTCGTGCTCATCTCTGAGTGGTGTGGTGCGGTTGAAAGGTGTGGAGAGAAGTGTGGAGAGGTGCGGTCGGAGAGCTGTTTCTGGGTGTGAGAGGGAGTGAAAGGGTGTGGGGCGGAGGGCGGACAGGTGAGTGCACGGTGGGGTGAGGTGTGATCAGGCGGTGAGGCGAGGTGTGATGTGGCGTTTGCCTTCCCCATTCAATCTTGCCGTTTCCCCTTGCTTTCTTGGCGTTTCCCTTATCGTCCCCTTATCTTCCCTTTCTCTTCCCCTCTTCCCCTTCTCTTCCCCTTCTCTTCCCCTTCTCTTCCCCTTCTCTTCCCCTTCTCTTCCCCTTCGTTGTCCCTATTCGTCCCCCTCTTTAAACTGCGTTGCCTCCCGCTTGTTTTTCCTTGTGTCCCCACCAGCTGCATACCCCTGTGGTCCTTCCAATACATCTATAATTACGTTGCCACCACGTCAGTCAGCTTCATTGAAAGGTAAGCTTAAGAGACTTACTCAGCGCCACCACCGCTAAAACATGTAGCCATGCCACCGTAACCGTCACGTCAGCTTTGTCGAGAGGTGAATTGAAAGAGCTTACTTCACTCAAGACGCCATCACTCTTAGAAATAGGCAAAACATGCTGCCATTGCTTTAAACTGCATTCGCCGTACTATCAGGTTCGACTGCCCTCTCAACATTGGCTTTAATTTGTGCATCAAAGCGATGGGGCTTGAGACACGGAAGAGTGTGCTCTTATACGCTTGCCTATCCCCATCCCATCTCCATCCCCCCATCTCCATCCTCCCATCTCCATCCCCCCATCTTCTTCCCCCATCTCCATCCCCCCATTCCCATCCCCATTCCCCCATCTCATCCCAATCCCCATCAGGTTCGACTGCCCTCTCAAGATTGGCTCTGGTGGTCGCTGCATAGGAGGAAAGGCGCAAGTGGGGTTTTACATTCATGCCTGTCCCTATCCCCATTCCCATCCCCGTCCCCATCCCCATCCACCCATTTCCGTCCACCCATCTCCGTCCCCGCATCTCCGTCCCCTCATTTCTATCCTCCATCTCCATCGCCCCATCTCCTTCCCCCCATCTCTCTCCCATCAGGTTTGACTGCCCTCTCAACATCGGCTTTGGTCGCTACATGGAAAGGATGGGGCCTGAGAAAAGGAAGAGTGTGGTTTCATACTCACTCTTATTCCCATCCCGATCCCCATCCTGATCCCCATCCCCATCCCCATCCCCATCCCCATCCCCATCCCCATCCCCATCCCCATCCCCATCCCTATCCTCTTCCCCATCCCCATCCCCATCCCCATCCCCATCCCCATCCCCATCCCCATCCCTATCCTCATCCCCATCCCCATCCCCATCCCCATCCCCATCCCCATCCCCATCCCCATCCCTATCCTCATCCCCATCCCCATCCCCATCCCCATCCCTATCCCCATCCCCATCCCCATCCCCATCCCCATCCCCATCCCCATCCCCATCCCCATCCCCATCCTCATCCCCATCCCCATCCCCATCCCCCAATCGGAATCCCCATCAGGTTTGACTGCCCTCTGAACATTGGCTTTGGTCGCTACATGGAAGCGATGGGGCCCGAGATAAAAAAGAAAGACTTCAAGAAGGGATCTCAGGTGGGTGTTGTACTCGTTATAAGGTGTTGCAACAAACAGTTGATGCCTGTGTGACATGTGTAATAACGTTTGAGACGTCTCAAGAGGGATGGGGGCCAGTATAAAGATTAAAGTTTTCAACAAGGAATCTCAGGTGGTGGGTATGTCAGTTTTGCCAAAGTATATTAGATATCACAAAGCAGATTAACTTGAATGGGGCATGCGATAAAAAAGAACTAGCTGCAGCAAAAAGGGATCTCAGGTGGGTATCATACTCGTTATATCGTGCTGCAGCAATTGCTGTCCATGGGAGGTGTGTGATTTGACTGGATTGACAATAGAGAAACATGCTTAGTTAGCGACCCCTTTTATTGAGCTTATAGTCACTATCGTCCCTACAGTCTCGATTTTGCATTATTTGCTGGACTTCCGCTTGCATTCTTTCTCCCCTGCACTCTTCTTGCTGCTAGTTTTTGTGGCATTACAAGAACACAAGGCTTTTAACAATCGCTGTTGCAATCGCAAACGTCCTCTTGTGCTTTGGTATCCCCATCTTGCTTGTTTATCTTTGGATTTCTGTTTTGATTTTTTTCCCCTTGGTGCCTTTGATGTGACTCTAGTGGTTTGTGCTTCAACGGAGGCACGCAATGATGGTCATCACAGACAGAAAAGTCTACTTCAAGTTCCAAAAACACTGCAAAGTAAGCCTCCTATCAGCCCGCCCAAGTTTGGGGATGTCTCAGATCTTCGAATTGCAAAAGGACTGCAACAAAGTAAGCTACTCTGTGAGGGAATTTTAAGAAATTGCAAATCAACTATCTCCTCATTCACATGCTACCATGCCTGTCTGCTTTAACAGTAAGTTTTAACGCTCCATTTCTAGTATGAGTTGCCATCGATTCAATATAAGAACACCTCCAATATCCCCCTCCCCCCCTCCCTCCCTCCCTCCCTCCCTCCCTCCCTCCCTCCCTCCTTCCCTCCCTCCTTCCCTCCCTCCCTCTCTCCCTTCCCTCCCTCCATCCCTTACGCCCGATCATACATTCTTGTTGCAGTACTCACTTTGGAGATTTGCTTTTTGTTGCGCTGTGTAGAAATAATCCTTGGAGAGAAACCCTTTTAATATCCTGTGCACACTCTGAAATTCTCATAAGTTCACTCTCTCATAAGTACGCTTGCTCGTGCTCACCTGCCTCTATCTGTCTGTCTGTCTGTGTCTGTCTGTCTGTCTGTGTCTGTCTGTCTGTCTGTGTCTGTCTGTCTGTGTCTGTCTGCTTTTTTGTCTGTCTGTCTGTCTGTCTGTCTGTCTGTCTGTCTGTCTGTCTGTCTGTCTGTCTGTCTGTCTGTCTGTCTGTCTGTCTGTCTGTCTGTCTGTCTGTCTGTCTGTCTGTCTGTCTGTCTGTCTGTCTGTCTGTCTGTCTGTCTGTCTGTCTGTCTGTCTGTGTCTGTCTGTCTGTCTGTGTCTGTCTGTCTGTGTCTGTCTGTTTGTTTGTCTGTCTGTCTGTCTGTCTGTCTGTCTGTCTGTCTGTCTGTCTGTCTGTCTGTCTGTCTGTCTGTCTGTCTGTCTGTCTGTCTGTCTGTCTGTCTGTCTGTCTGTCTGTCTGTCTGTCTGTCTGTCTGTCTGTCTGTCTGTCTGTCTGTCTGTCTGTCTGTCTGTCTGTCTGTCTGTCTGTCTGTCTGTCCGTCTCTCTGTCTCTCTGTCTCTCTGTCTCTCTGTCTCTCTGTCTCTCTGTCTCTCTGTCTCTCTGTCCGTCCGTCCGTCCGTCCGTCCGTCCGTCCGTCTGTCTGCCTGTCTGTCTGTCTGTCTGTCTGTGCAGCCAAAGCGGGAGTTCAAGAACTGCTACTCGGACGAGCACTACCTTCAAACACTCTTCCAGGTATGCGTAATGAGGTGACGTGACACCTCACATATGAGTTGCAAGATGATATTTCAGTTGAGATATGCTCTGCTGAAGTTGGTATCTCAATCAAGGGATGCTCAGGTGCTATCTCAGGTATGCTTTGCCATCGCCCTCCTTCCGTCTTCCTTCACTTCCCTTTTCCGTTTTCTTCTCTGGCAAAAGTGGACCCAGGAGGGATAGAGTCACATGGATTCACATGGAGTCACCTTTTGGAATCCTCACAAGATTTTCCATTCACATCGTGACATGCGCTCGTCTTCTTCTTCCTCTTTCTTCTTCCTGCCCTTTTCCTCGTCTCCGTTTCTCCTCCTGTCTCTGTAGCAGCTGGCAGGAGGGGTGGTCCAACCAACTACACGATGACACCCTTCGGTCTCTTTCTCACCTGGCTTGTTTTCCCTTCCTCCATCGTTCTCGCCCGTTTCCTTCGCCTATTTCCCTCTAATGTTTCCTTCTCTTCCCCAGCAGAAGCTTAATCCAAGAAAATGTTGAAGTACCAGGTGACACATCCCTCTCTTTCACCTTCTTACCTTTCCTTCTTTGCCTTCTTCCTTCCTCCCCCTCTTCCTTGCTAACCCTGGCAGAAGCTGGATCCAGGAGGCGTGTCCAACTACACGGTGACGTTTGTGGATTGGACGGAGCGCAGGTGGCATCCCAAGGCGTACTCCGTGGACAACACCACCTCGCTCCTTCTCAGGCAAATCAAGGTACCCGTACGCACGTGAAGGCCTTAGTTGGCCGAAACGCGTTCGCACGTGGCATCCGGGCCTATGTGTCTGGCGTCCTGACTGAAATACTATTGTTTACAACTTCCCTCATTCTTTCAGACTTGTAGAATCAGTACTTTAGATGGTTCATAGACTCTTAGAAGGCTTGCAGCGGTTCGAAACCAGTTAATCGCAAGTGGCATCCCAAGGCCTACTCCGTGGACAACACCACCTCGCTCCTTCTGAGGCAAATCAAGGTACCCGTTATGGTGGTGCTCCGAAGCGTCTTTTGAGTCGACTCAAAAGTCCCCTCCTTTTCAGGCAAATCAAGGTCCTCGTTATAGTGGTACTCCGAACTGCACATCAGTTTTTTTAGGATTCTTGGGAGGGTATTCTGTTGAGAACACCACCTCTCTCTTTTTATGACAAATTAAGATACCATGTAATGCATCTCATTGTGTCAACAACCTAAAATGAGCATTGAGTTGTCGTATCCCTCTGGCTGAGTTGTCTTATCCCGCTGCCTGATCCACCCATGCAGTGCGAGGATCGGTACATTGCATGGCGTCCCTACTGGCATCGCATTCGCCAGTCGTACAAGAGTCATCTGGTGAGAGGGTTGCCCAGGTTTGATGGGTGGTGTGGTGCAGTGCGGTGCTGAGAGCTGGGGCTGAGACCGCCATGACTGTTGGGTGTCATAGGCCGCTCCTCTTCGATGCTGCCCCTACTTGCATCGCTTCCGCAAGTCTTACAAGAGCCACCTGGTGAGTGCTGCTTGTTGATTGGTATGGTGCGGTATGGTGTGGTGCTGAGAGCTGGGGCATAGACTGCTCCTGTCCTGTGTTGGTCCTACTGGCATCGGATGCACAAGGTGTACATGAGTCACCTGGTGATGGCTGCTTGGGATATATGCTTTCTTGGGTGCCCCTTCTTGTTGAATGGTGTGGTGCGGTGTGGTGCTGAGAGCTGGGTGCGGAATGCACCTGTCCTGAGTTTTGGCCTTACTAGCATCACATTCGCAACCTGTACAAGAGCCATCTGGTGAGGGCAATTTCGGGTTTGAGTGATGTTGACTGTCCATACCTGTTGAGTGTCGTACGTAACCTGGAAACATTTCGTAACAGGGGTACCATCACCAAATGTCATATGCTTCCCTTCCCAGTGGTGTACCAGGCACTTCTGACTTTGAACGCCAACCATATACTTATTTGTTAAGGTTTTTGTTTCGGTTTTTGTTTTGTTTTTTGTTTTTTTTTTCCCCCGTTGGTGGCTGACGGCACTCTGCTCTATTGGTCTTGTGCAGGTGCTGGACCCAAGCACAGGAAAACCGGTCAAGGTAAGTTGTCTGTTACATACGTTACGCTGAACTTTTTTTAACATTTTTTTTCTAGTACTTGTTGCGCATCATGTTCCTGACCTGATGGCATTTTGTATTGTATTCTGCTGCGCAGGATTATGACAACGGGTATTGTGCACTCGGCTCGGAGCATAGACATTGCTTCCTTTTTGCACGAAAATTCATGCCATCGGCGTTGCCGGCTCTATTGAATATGTCACAAGCAGAGTTAGGCTTCTGACTTGGTGTATTGTATTGGACAGTATGGCAAGAGACTGTACCGTCATCTCATCGCCCGGATATAAGACAGTGTTGAATAGTAGACAGGGGTTGTCTACTATACGGGTGTCTCTTATAAACAAGCTAGCCTTTTTATACGACACCTATTTGTGTGTACGAGATAAGACATATGTGTCTTATAATCGAAACTGCAATGTATTATAGTGAGAATTGAAATACCGCGTACATATTTACCCTTGCGACACGCGAATTCTGCCACGTGCTGACTCACGTACTACCAAATTTGCCTCTGCAAGTATTCGGGATGACGTGGCGTCCCGAACAATGGTTGCCTAAGTGGCACCTTCGCAACATCCACACTCTTAATGAGAAACTCTTTTCAAGATGCGTGAAAAAAAATCGAAGTAGTTTTAAAAAGTTTCCATTTATAAGACTTATAAGACACCCAAAACCTCCCCAAATACAAGATAACCCAAGCATTTTTTTTAGTGTATGAGATAAGACATATATGTCTTATATCCGGGCGATGACGTGTTTAAAGGCCTAAAAATTGCTCCCTTCGGAAAAACATCAATATGTGTGTTACCGTATTTTCCCATATATAGGACCATCCGGTAAGAGTCCCGCAGATCTTCTATGCAGGGAGTGGATGGAACGCTGTCAAAGCGCGAGGGACTCCCCTACCCCTACGATACTATGTTAGCAATTTTAAGGCACCATCTTGCACAACTTCACATTTGCACATCGGATTATGGATGAGTTATGATGTGGTCAACGCATTAATGTATGGGGGTCTTACCTTATTTCCATTCTCCATAATGTTCACCACCACCCTAGCCATTTTCAATGAATTATTAGAAAGACCCCCGGGTCCTATACACGCGAAAATACAGTGGTAGTAAGCATTTTTTACACAGATAGGGCCAGGGAAGGTTCAGTTAGTGTTAGGCTAAATGGTAGTCTCCTACTTGTACATTCAGAATAACAGGGCAGGCAAATAACTTGAAAACAAGGAGTTGAAGGTGAAGTATCGGCATGAAGGTCAAACTGGGTGCGTCATGTCAGCTTAGCCCTGCGCAAACCAGGGAATTGGGACTTGCGAGACATGTTTCAAGGGTGAGTTTGTGAGGAGGGGAAAAACTGGTTGAGATGAGGCTGAAGTGGGTGGGGAACATGCAGGGAAAGGGAAAGAGCGGCAGGGAGAGGAGGGTATAAACAAATCCCATGGACCTGTGTACGAAACAACATGAGCCATAATAGCATATAGCAACTCCAGCACTTGCTACACAATTCAAACGAGAAATAGGACACAAAAACGAAGATTCATACAGCCATACCTCCCACAAAAAGGATGTTTCAGAACCCAACTGTACCCCTGTGCAACTTGCAGTACATGCTCCTTCTTACACCCTTACACTTCCAACGAAATTCGCAAGGTTCATCACCTTGCCATTTGCCTTGCCACTCACATTGCCACTCACCTTACCACTCGCCTTACCACTCGCCTTACCACTCGCCTTACCACTCGCCTTACCACTCGCCTTACCACTCGCCTTACCACTCGCCTTACCACTCGCCTTACCACTCGCCTTACCACTCGCCTTACAACTCGCCTTACCACTCGCCTTACCACTCACCTTACCACTCCCCTTACCACTCACCTTACCACTCACCTTACCACTCACCTTACCACTCACCCTACACCCACCTTACACCCACCTTGCCACTCACCTTACCATTGTTGCTGCCACCATCGCTGCTGCTGCTCCTGCCACCATCCCTCCTCCCATCTTCCCCTCTCTGCTGCAATACGCCACCTTGCCACACCCACCGCAGCTCCTCAGCTTCACACCGCCACCCTCCACCCTCCCACACCCCGCAGCATCGCACCCACTCTCCCTGCAAACACCGGAACCACAGGCCTCTGCATCTGCAACGGGTGCACCTGCACCTGCAGGGCCTACCGCAGCACTAGTAGTTGGGGTGACATGGGTGGACGAGGCATCACAGATTGGCATGGTAGCAAGAGTGTGCACAGGTGGGTGGGTAGACGAGGCAGCAGTGTTTGGAGAAACAACAGTTGTTGGAGCAGCAGCAGCCGCAGCAGGAGTGGTAGAGGCGGGAGCAGCTGTGCTTGGCGCTGCAGCAGCAGCAGGAGGGAGGGAAGGGGCAGCAGGGGAGAGAGGGCGGTAGCAGGGCTCCCCCAGCAGCATCTCTCGCAGGCATGCCACCAGATTGACTCCCCCCGGCCATGCCTTCAAATAGCCCGGCATCTCCACCCTCTTGCCCTTTCCCCCAACGCACTTGCCAGCACCGGCACCAGCACCGGCACTAGCACCAGCACCAATACCACCAGTACTATCACCATCACAACCAGTATCAGCACCACCAGCACCATCACCAGCACCAGCACCAGCACCAGCACCAGCGCCATCACCAGCAATAGCAACATCACTGCTAGTGCCACCACCATCACACACTCCTCTGCCACTGCTACCGCCGCTAACGCCGCCAGCACCAGCAGTGCCACTCCCCATTACCACGTCACGGCCACTGCTGCTACTGCTGCTGCTCTCTGCAGCACCACTCTGGCCTTGCACTTGCACCCTCTCTCTAATCCTCTTCACCGCACCAGTCTCGAACATCTTAGCAACCCTCGTCTTCACATCTGCCTTCTTCTGCCGCCCCTCGCTGGCCGTACACACTAGCATTCACCGGTTTTCGTTGTGGGCGGGCTCCATTCGCAGAACGCCATGGCAGTTTTTTTCCCGTCTGCGCTTCGCGCTTGCCGCGCGTGCCACGCCGTGCCGCCTCGATCGACCGCTCGTCGTCCTCCGTCGATGCGACAGCTGAGATCACAGCCGTTCGACTTCTGAGTCAGATTAAAAAGTAGGATCATTAGTAGCCGCGCCTCCGCCCATCCATTCCGCTTTTCCCCTCATCTGCTCCGCCTCCTCCTCGTTCCGGCTCCCCCCTCATCCGTTCCCCCCCGTCCCCCCTCATCTGCTCCGCCTCCCCCCGCCGCCCCATGCAACCGCCATTGGCGCGCTCGTTTCTGGGCGCGCGGTGGGGCGGCGCGGGGCGGGCGCTTCTGGGGGCGGCGTGGGTGGCGGGATGGGTGGGGCTGTGCGCGTGGGTGGTGTGGTTTGCGCACAAGCAGGCGGACGATCCGCGGCAGGAGGCGATCGGCGTGTGGTGCCGCACGCGCGTGCGCTACCTCCACCAGGACATCCGCTCCGCCATTGCTCGCGCCGAGGTAATGCGCGCGCCGAGTTACTCCGCGCACCGAGATGCTGCGCGCGCCGAGCTATTGCGCGCCGAGGTAACTGTGTCCTTCGCCCCGTATCCGCGCAGTTGCTTCCGCCCAGATCTCACACGCGCGCAGGTGCTTCCGCCTACAGGATACGCAATCCACAACCTCGTACTCCCGCGCGTGCTTCTGCGCACGTGCTTCCGCCCCGCCCTTTCTCCGCGAATGCTAGTCCAGCGCACAGACGCCGTTGCGCTCGCCTTTGCAAGCCCCTGCACTTACCCGTTGTCCTTCGCCCATTCCCGCGAGCCCGCCCCGAATCCCCCTTCCCCGCAGGACCTCCGCGATTTCCTCATTCTCACGACCTCTGCGCCATTCCCCCCTCCCACGACCCCTGCGCCATTTCCCCCTCCTCACGACCCCTGCCCGCTTCCCCCATCCCCACAAGCCCTGCGCGCTTCCCCCGTCCCCACGAGCCCTGCGCGCATACCCCCTCCGCGCAATCCCCGCGCGCATGGCCCTTTTCCTCAGTGCTTGACTCCTGCATTCCCCTGCGGGGCGCGCGCATGCGCCTGTAGCTGCGCCCTGTGCGCGCACCCAAGGGACCCTCATCATCATCCCCTATACGTGCCTACTCATGGCCCTCATGACTCTCATGGCCCTGACCTGAGTATTCCCCTCCCCTGTGGGTTGCGCGCATGCGCCAGTAGCTGCGCCCTGTGCGCGCACCCAAGGGGGAAAGTTCGCTGAGGGGGAGAGGGGGAGAGGGCGGTGAGGGGGAGAGGGCGGTGAGGGGGAGAGGGCGGTGAGGGGGAGAGGGCGGTGAGGGGGAAAGGGCGTTGAGGGGGAGAGGGCGTTGAGGGGGAGAGGGCGTTGAGGGGGAGAGGGCGTTGAGGGGGAGAGGGCGTTGATGGGGAAAGTGCGCTGAGGGGGAAAGTGCGCTGAGGGGGAGAGGGCCCTATTTTTCACACCACCTCTGCCCTCTCACACTACTTCTCTCTCCCCATCCAAAACTCTCACTGTTTGTTCCGTTCGCTCTCTTTGCCACACTCACTTTTCTACCCTCCCTTTTCCCTCGCTCCCTTTCTTCTTCTCTGCATCCTTCTTCCTCTCCTCGCATCCCACCACAACACACACACAAACCTTTCCTCCTTCTGTCCTCCACATCCAAAAGTGTTTTTTTAACCCTTCCCTTGCTCTTCGGTCCTTCGCTCCTCACTCACGCACCCCTTGCTCCTCACTCACGCACACACCAAAAGGGCACGGGGCTGATGAAGGTGTTTGGCTCGTATTGCCGTCGCAGCAGCAGTATGGGAGTCATTTCTTAGACTGGATCTCTCTCAACACTCCCTTTGCCCCTCGCACACGCACACACCAGGAGGGCACGGGGCTGAATAGTTTACTCCCTTATGATAAAGGTGTTTGGCTCGTATGGGGCCTGCAGCAGCGATGCGGTCATGTTGTCCTTTATGAATAGCTTACTCCCTTTTTTTTCTCCACATACACGCTCGCACACGCACACACACACACCAGGAGGGCATCGGGCTGATAAAGGTGTTTGGCTCGTATGGCCCGTGCAGCAGCAGCAATGCAGCCTTTTTACAGGCGCACCCCCCCCTCGTCGCCGGTTCTCATCTTTCCCCCCTTGCTCCTCACACACACACGCACGCACACACCAGGAGGGAATAGGACTGATGAACGTGTTTGGCTCGTATGGCCCGCGCAGCAGCAGCATTGGAGCCATTCTCTTCTCTAGACAAGAACTCTCTCACGACTCACTCTGTTCCTCTCTTTGCTTGCTCCTCACTCGCGCACGCATGCACACCAGGAGGGAATCGGACTGATGAAGGTGTTTGGCTCGTATGGCCCGCGCAGCAGCAGCAATTTGAGCTACTGGGGGCTGTCAGGGTGTGTCAACAACGTGTCTCTGCTGGCCTACACGCAGTGGGCCGATCGCATTGCCAACTACAGCAGCAACACCGTCATCATGGTGTTGCAGGATGGGGACAGGTGAGGGAGGAGGTTGCAGGATGGGGACAGGTGAGGGAGGAGGTTGCAGGATGGGGACAGGTGAGGGGGAGGATGGGGACAGGTGAGGGCAGGAGCATGACAGGTGAGGGGGAGTTGGTTGGTTGGTGGTGTGGTGAGAGCACAGCAGCAGCAGCAGCAGCAGCAACCTGAGCTACTGGGGGCTGTCAGGGTGTGTGAACAACGTGTCCCTGCTGTCCTACACGATGTGGGCCGACCGCATCGCCAACTACAGCAGCAACACCGTCATCATGGTGTTGCAGGATGGGGACAGGTGTGGAAGAGTAGGGAGTGGTGGGATGGGGTGTGATGGGATGGGATGTGATGGGATGGGATGGGATGTGATGGTGGTACTGACTGAACAGCACGACATATGATGGTACGAGGGGAGGCAACCGCTGAGGCGCCTCAAAGACCGTATCGCCAACTACAGCAGCAACACCGTCATCATGGTGTTGCAGGATGGGGACAGGTGCGGATGAGTAGGGAGTGGTGGGATGGGGTGTGATGGGATGGGATGTGATGGTGGCACTGACTGAACAGCACGACGTATGATGGTATGAGGGGAGGCCACCTCTGAGGGCCAGCACCCCCTCATAGGTTGCATCAAAGACTGCATTGCCAACTACAGCAGCAGCCTCTGACTGACCATGCCAGACTTTGTACAGCTCGGCACGACGTATGATGGTATGCGGGGAGGCCACCTCTGAGGCGCCTCAAAAACCGCATTGCCAACTACAGCAGCAGCAACCTCTGACTGAACATGCCGGACTTGGTACAGCATGACACATGATGGTATGAGGGGAGGCAACCTCTCTGAGTGAGGCGCCTCAAAGACCGCATCGCCAACTACAGCAGCAGCACCGTCTTCATGGTGTTGCAAGATGGGGACAGGTGAGGGGGAGGGGAGTGGTGAGTTGTGATGTGATGTGATGGTGGTACTGACTGATCACGGCATGTGCGGGAGGCATTCTCTGAGATGCCTCAAAGACCGCATTGCCAACTACAGCAGTGGCACCGTCATCATGGTGTTGCAAGATGGGGACGGGTGAGGGGGACGGGTGAGGGGGACGGGTGAGGGGGACGGGTGAGGGGGACAGGTGAGGGGGACGGGTGAGGGGGACAGGTGGGGGGGACGGGTGAGGGGGAGGACAGGTGAGGGGGACAGGTGGGTGGGGGGGACAGGTGAGGGGGAGGAGGGGGACAGGTGAGGGGAAGAGGGGGACAGGTGAGCGCACGCACAGCAGCAGCAGCAGCAGCAGCAGCAGCAGCAGCAGCAGCAGCAGCAGCAGCAGCAGCAGCAGCAGCAGCAGCAGTAGCGACAGTGCCGCCAGGTGAATCTGGTACCATGCCAGGACCTGCACACCGTCAGCATATGATGCGTGCCTCTCCCTCTCACCCACCCTCACCCATTCCCACCCATTCCCACCCATTCCCACCCAGTCACACCTCTCCCACCACACCTCCACCCATTCTCGCCCACTCCCACCCATTCGCACCCACCACCACCACACAGGGCCACAGTGGAGAGGATCACAGGGTGCGAGGTGCGGTCTGTACTAGGGCTGCCATCAACACGCAGGGACATGTATGCAGTCAACGTGTGTGGCAACATGGACAAAGGCATTGTGCTGTGCTGCCGCCTCTCACCGCCCCCCACCCATTCCCAACCATTCCCACCCATTCCCACCGTGCAGGGCCACGGTGGAGAGGATAACGGGGTGCGAGGTGCGGTCTGCACTAGGCCTACCCTCGCCACGCAGGGACTTCTATGCCGTCAACGTCTGATGTGCGTCTCTCCCTCTCACCCATTCCTAACCATTCCCACCCATTCCCACCCATGCAGGGCGACCGTGGAGAGGATCACAGGGTGCGAGGTGCGGTCGGTGCTAGGCCTACCCTCGCCACGCAGGGACCTTTATGCCGTCAACGTGTGTGGCAACATGGACAAGGGCATTGTGATTCCTCCTCTCACCGACTTCGCCCCTCTCATCCCGCCACACATCCTCAACATCCTGCTGACCGGCAAGCCCAGCTCTGGGCCCCCTGTGTTCCTCGGCGCCGGCTACGTGTTCAGTGGTGCGTACTCGAGTCAAATGGTCATGTGTGCTGCTGTGCTGCCGCCTCTCACTGACTTCGCCCCTCTCATCCCGCCACACATCCTCAACATCCTGCTTACCGGCAAGCCCAGCTCTGGGCCCCCTGTGTTCCTCGGCGCCGGCTACGTATCCAGTGGTGCGTGTGTGTGCGGGAGTGTGTGTGTGTGTGTGTGTGTGTGTGTGTGCGGGAGTGTGTGTGTGTGTGTGCGGGAGTGTGTGTGTGTGTGTGCGGGAGTGTGTGTGTGTGTGTGCGGGAGTGTGTGTGTGTGTATGTGTGTGTGTGTGTATGTGTGTATGTGTGTGTGTGTGTATGTGTGTGTGCGTGTGTGTGTATGTGTGTGTGTGTGTGTGTGTGTGTGTGTGTGTGTTCAAGCCCAGCTCTGGGCCCCCTGTGTTCCTCGGCGCCGGCTACCTTAGTGGCAAAAGACGCGTCCTGCGTCTAAGACGAGTGCGTCCAGACGCAGCGTCTTAGACGCAGGACGCATGATGTGGGCCTTTGAGACGCAGCAAAAGACGCAGGCCCGGGCAGGGCAAAAGAAGCCCCCGGGCAGCCAAAAAAACACGTTATAGGGCATGGGAAGGGGGGGGAGGACGACGTATCACACATGTGAGGCAAAAACATAGCTATGGAGCGAAAGGTAGCTAAACCCTCAAGGGTTTACGAAGGAGAATTGTGTGTGGGCTGTTTTTGATGGTCGAAATGGGTCTGGGGGTCGAAATTTCGCGACATTGACATTCGCGTCGAAATCGCGAATGTCAACTTCGCGATCGGGAAACAAAACAAAAAAAATCCGGTCAGCCCGAAAAAAATTATGCCGTGCGTCCTGCGTCCGGACGCGCGTCCAGACGCAGGACGCATGACGCGCCCAGCGTCTTTTGCCACTTAGCCGGCTACGTGTCCAGTGGTGCGTAATCTCACTCTTCTCTTGCTTCTAGAGCGCCTCAAACGGTGTGTGTGTGTGTGCTGGCTGGCAAGCCCAGCTCTGGCCCCCCTGTGTTTTTCGGCCCTGGCCACGTGTTCAGTGGTGCGTGCTCAAACAGTCACGTGTGCAGTGGTGCAGTTGGGTTGGGTAATCCGCCTCTGGTTCAGTTCAAACCGCCCCACTTCGAATCTACGCTATTCTGAATGTTATTCAAAGAGTTATGCACTATGTTATGTTCTACTTATGTTATGCTCTATGTTATGCTTTATGTTATGCTCTATGTCATGCTCTATCCTACCCCACCCTTCATTAACACAAAACGGCCTCCCTTCTTCATGCACCCGTCAAGTCTGTGCTCGTTTCCAGCAGCACGCTTGAAATCCCATGTATGCATGTGTGCATGCGTGCATGTGTGCAGGTGTGCAGGTGTGCAGGTGTGCAGGTGTGCAGGTGTGCATGTTTGCATGCATGTACGTGTGCATGTATGTATGTCTGCATGTGTGCATGTGTGCATGTGTGCATGAGTGCATGTGTGCATGTGTGCATGTGTGCATGTGTGCATGTGTGCATGTGTGCATGTATGCATGTATGCATGTGTGCGTGAGTGCATGAGTGCATGTGTGCATGTGTGCATGTGTGCATGTGTGCATGTGTGCATGTGTGCATGTGTGCATGTGTGCATGTGTGCATGTGTGCATGTTTGCATGTATGCATGTGTGCATGTATGCATGCATGTGTGCATGTATGCATGCGCCATCTCTCTCCCACGTTCCCACACAGTATCCTCCCGTGATTCGTGCCTTCCCATCCCCCGTTCTGAGACATCGCATAGACGCGAACGCCCCACCCCTGCCTGCCCCACCCCTGCCTGCCCCACCCCTGCCTGCCCCACCCCTGCCTGCCCCACCCCTGCCTGCCCCACCCCTGCCTGCCCCACCCCTGCCTGCCCCACCCCCGCCTGCCCCACCCCTCCCCTGCCCGCCCCATCCCCCCTCCTCTGCTCGCAGTGTTTGCCATTCCCATCTTGCGCCGCCCAGTGCCACCCAACGCATCGGCACAGCAGATGAGGGAGAGCATCAGCAACGCATGGGGGGGTTTGGTGCAGCTGGAGTGGCGGGCGCGCAACATACTCGACATGCTGCAGGATGGCGACGGTATGACTCTCAACCGCTATGCTTTGGAACGAAACGAAGGTTGGAGGTGCCTCAAACATGATGAGGGAGAGAGCATCGGCATTTTGAGTCGACTCAAAAGTCACGAGGGAGAGCATCGGCATTTTGAGTCGACTCAAAAGTCTCGAGGGAGAGCATCGGCATTTTGAGTCGACTCAAAGGTCACGAGGGAGAGCATCGGCATTTTGAGTCGACTCAAAAGTCACGAGGGAGAGCATCGGCATTTTGAGTCGACTCAAAAGTCACGAGGGAGAGCATCGGCATTTTGAGTCGACTCAAAAGTCACGAGGGAGAGCATCGGCATTTTGAGTCGACTCAAAAGTCACGAGGGAGAGCATCGGCATTTTGAGTCGACTCAAAAGTCACGAGGGAGAGCATCGGCATTTTGAGTCGACTCAAAAGTCATCGGCATTTTGAGTCGACTCAAAAGTCACGAGGGAAAGCATCGGCACCGCGTGTGTGGGGTTCCCTAGTGCATCTAGAGTGGAGGGCGCACAAGATACTGGGCATGATGCAGGACGGAGACCTGCTTAACAATGGTAAACGGATGCCTGCTTCAAAAGGGTACATGCGATGAGATATGCTTACAAACGTAGACCTTCGTAGAAACGATGACCTCCTCATCCTCCTCCTCCATAGGTCGCACCACGTACTCCTTTAAACTCTACGACAGCACAGAGCTCGGCAAGCTGGTGCAGATCCTGGGGCCGCAGGAGGCGATTCTGCGGAGAAACTCGCTCTTCTCATATGTGTTCTCGTATGTCTCCCCTCCCCTCCCCTCCCCTCCCTCCCCGCCCCTCCCTCCCTCCTTCCCCCAACAGGCAATAGCGCATACTCCTTTGCACTCTATGACAGCACAGAGCCAGGCGAGCTGGTGCAGATCTATTCTTGACACGCCATGCCAGTAACCACCCTCCACTCCACCCTTGTCCCTGTGTTGCCCCCCTGCCTGCTCCCTCCCCACAGGCACCGCCACATATTCCTTTGTGCTCTACGACAGCACACAGCCAGGCGAGCTGGTGCAGATCTGCATTGCCCTTTGGGATATCTCATATTCACCCCGGTTCCCCCATGTTCCCCTGTGTCTCCTCCACCCACAGGCACCGCCACATACTCCTTTGCGCTCTACGACAGCACAGAGCCAGGCGAGCTCGTGCAGATCTTGGGGCCACAGGAGCCGCGGCTGCAGATGGACTCGCTCTTCCCGCTCGTGCTGCCGTCGCTTGACGTGCCTAGCAGCGACCACATCGAGCCGTTCCCTGATGGGCTGTTCGGGAGGACCTATGAGGCGCATCGCAGGTGGGTGAAGCGATGCCTTTACCGTGTTCCACCACGTTCCACCGCATTCCACCGTGATGCACTGCTTGTGCACGCCCCCGGGAATACCAGTACCTCGCAGCGACCACGTCGAGCCGTTCCCAGAGGGGCTGTTCGGGAGGACCTACGAGGCGCACTGCAGGTGGGTGCCGTGCCACTGTGTTCCACCACGTTCCACCACATTTCACCGCGACGCACCACTGTGAGAGTGCCCCCGGGACTGGCAGTGCCTTTCACCCCTTTCCGTGCGTTCCCCCGTTTCCCCATTCTCCTTTGTTCTCCCGCGCTCCCTCCATTCACTCCCCCGTCGCTTCCCGTCACTTCCTTCCCCGTCCCTTCCCATGGCTCTGCAACATTCTCCCAGTCTCCCTTCCATTTCCCGTGCGCCCTCAGTTTTCAAGGTGCATATCCCAGGTGGGACCTGGTCTATGCACCCATGCTGCTGGGGCTGCTGGTGCTGCTGGGGCTGTCTTTGGAGTTGACTCAAAAACCATTCTCCCCATCCCTTTTCCACTGCTTTCCCGCTCTCAGTTTTGAAGGTGCATACCCCAAGTGGGACCTGGTCTACGCACCCATGCTGCTGGGGCTGCTGGTGCTGCTGGTGGCGCTGTTGCTGCTGCTTTCTGTTGTTTTTTTTCTGAAAAAAAAAAACCCCATCCCCTTTCCTCAGTTTTGAGGGCGCATACCCCACATGGGACCTGGTCTATGCACCCATGCTGCTGGGGCTGCTGGTGCTGCTGGTGGCGCTGTTGCTGTCTGCAGTGATTGCAGTGATGGCGTGGAAGCGAAGGCACATGGCGGAGGGAGTGAGGGAGATGGAGCTCTGCACAACAGCGCTGGAGAAAGCAGAGCACTGCAAGAGCGTCACTGTGGCTAACCTGTCGCACGAGCTGCGAACGCCAATCATCGGCATGATAGGTGGGTGGGTGGGTAGGGCTTTGCCCTCGAAGAGCTAGATGAGGAATTGGGCGAACACCTGTTCGGTTTGACTCGATTTGGTTTGGCAAAATTGTTCGATCAAACATCTAAGCGTTTGGAGCGAACATTTCGAGTGTTCGATTGCTGGTGTCGGGTCACGTCGAACATCAAACATGTTCTATTGTTCAACGTGTCCAGGTCGAGGATTAAGTGCAACAGCACTGGAGAGGGAGGAGGAGGAGGGGCTCGAGGAGTAGGACCTGGACGGGGCTGTGGAGGGGATTTGGGGGCTGTGGAAGGGGAGGGGGGGGGGATTTGGAGCGGGGCGAGGACTGCTCGAACCAAACACGTCTGTGTTTGGGTTGAACACTGAACTGTTCGCCCCCATGGGCGAACACGGAACACCACTTTTTGGATAAAACAATGTTCGACTCGAACCGAGTTGGTTGGATATATGTTCGAAAGTGTTCAAATAAAACACGTTTGAGTTCGCCCGTTGCTCATGTCTATTACCAACAGTATCCAAGCTAATTTACGAGTTTGTTCTGTTGAGTACTAAGGGCGTATTCCTAGCTTCGTGTCATCCCGTATTTGTGACATCCGAAATTGAGGGATCCAATCGGAAAACCCGCGGTTCGAGCTTCAATTTTTCCAATTGGATCCCACAATTTCGGATGACACGAAGCCTGGATTACACGAAGCCAGGAATACACCCTAAACACTATGCGGAAGCGATCAAAACTGAAAACTACGAAGTCAAACTTAGCACAACATACTCCACTTGAAGCCCTTCGAGTGTGATACAATGTCACCTCCCAGGCAAAAGCATGCAAGCCCAAGGGACTAGGTAAAGCTAGGCCTAGCTTGTAGTGTAAGAAAACTGGTCGAGCAACGTTCTTGCAGCACCGTAATATCGTTTCCACTTCTGTCAATATGTAGCAGTAGAATTCAAGCGGGAAAAGGAGAAAACAAAGGCAAATAGGAGCATGCATTTATCTAAAGTTGTAATAACACACACAAAGAAAACACAAGAATAGTTGTTTCACTGAAATTCAGGGTCAGGTTGTCTTGAAGAACGGTTATCAAATTGCTCCTGAATTTGGGTAAATTTATAATCACTGTCTTCAATCTGTATTCCTGTCAAACTCCCTGCTGACTCTCCCTACGAACATTCATGAGTTTTCATGTAGAATCACGAATACTCGTATGGGATTCCCGTTTTCCAGTTGTAAAACGGACTTTTCCGTTGTTAAAATTATGCTGCTAAGTAGCGCAACTTTTTGGCGAAAAATCTTATTCGCCGGGTCAACTAGGGTTCTGTTGGTCAAATGTAATTCGGATCACCCCCCGTGGCCATCCAAGACGAACGAGATTTTTCTCGGTCGTGCAAGACGGGACGTTTGTTGTTGATGCAATCGTGCGCTATCCTGCACGGGACAGGGCGATAATGACGCAACAGTGCGCGACACACGCACGGACCCTGTGGGGCCACATGCAATGTCACGACCCTACGCATGGGTCTGACTCTCGCGGGCTTTTTCCTTGACCAGCGCGACCTAAAAACATAAAATATCTAGCCCCTCCCCAACACACTCGACTCTCACCACAAGGACTCATGAAAATTCATGAGTCTCCATGAGCCTCGTAATTTTCATGGACTGTCATGAACATCCATGATAATTCACGAAGTTACATGGGTCGTCATGGTTTTTTATGAGTCGTCATGATCCGTCATGACTTGTCATGAGCCTGCAACAAACATGGGTGAAATAGAATGCGAAAACAAATGCGCACAGAACACGCACAAAATGCGGGATGTTATGTTGACGTGCAAATATATAGTATTTACACCCAACACGTTCACTGGCTGTGATGCTGCTTGCATGCACGTACTCAAACCCCACCTCCCAGGGATGATAGAGATGCTGCTGGAGTCGCCACTGGAGGAGTGGCAGGCAGCGGATCTGAGGGACGCGGGGGAGTGTGCGCGGGAGACGGTGGACCTCATCAACCGCGTGCTCGACCTCGCCAAGCTGCAGGCCGGCCGCTTACAACTTGAGGCTCTGCCACTCTGCTTGCCCCGCGTTGTTCAGCAAGCTGTCATGCTCGCCGCACAAGACGCTGTCCCTAGGGGGCTGGAAGGTATGGGGTGTGTTTGTTGGAGATGGGTTGAGCTGAAATGAGCTGAAATGTATTTGAGGAAGTTATTCTGCGGAAAAGGGGGTTGTAGGTGATTTTTGAGTCGACTCAAAAGTTATTCTGCGGAAAAGGGGGTTGTAGGTGATTCAAAGGTGCTGCTGGATTAGGATCTCCAAATTCTTGAAACTCTTCTTTATTCACGTTTTGAGACGTCTCAAAACTTTTGAGACGTCTCCAAATTCATGATATTTGAGTCACTTTTGACAATTCTCAAAAGTGGCTGACATTGCTGCTAGATATAAGTTGTTAGATTCATGATGATGTATTTTTCGTGATGTGTATTCTCCATCTATGTCATGGGTGGGATGCATGATGCATACAGTGTCATGCCACGTGGACCCAGGCGTGCCAGATGTGCTGATGGGCGATCCAACCCGGGTGCTTCAAGTTGTGGGCGAGATTACATGTGAGTGGAAGTGATGGGTGAGTGGAGGTGACGGGAGAGTGGAGGTGAGATGTGAGTGGAATTGACAATACAATGCATGGCTAAAGTTGATGCAATGGAAACGTAGCAACGAAGGCGGCTTGTCAACATAGCAGCAAGGTGGCGTGCCAAAACGGAAACAGCAGGTGAACATGTGCGCACATGTGCGTCATCTACCAAGACAGGTTCAGTCCGCACGACAGACAATTGCGTGTACGTCGTGTGATGTGATGCACATTGTGCAGGTCCCAGGTTGTAGAGTACGTGATGTCGTTTTCGCAGGACAACTTTTGCAAAAATGCCAGTGGTTAAATTCACGCACATGCATTTCGCCGACAAGTACGTTGGTCGCCCAGAAATACCGCGCTCGGTCGGCTCCGCCTCCGCCTCCGGTCGCCTCCGCCTCCGGTCGGCGCCCCGTCGGCTTTCACTTTTGTCGACCGGGGACGCCAATCGGGAGGCTCGCCGCTCGCCGACTTCTTAATCTCGAAACCCCCGCGACCACGAAACCAAGCTGGCTGCTCACATTGCACACCAGTTGGTCAGCAAGGCCGATATCGTTCGAGCGAGGCTGGGGCCTTTCTCGCTAATAGTTATTTTCGAAACACAGCTCTCAGCCGCACCATTCTGCTGCGGGGATTTGACAGCCGCACCATTCTGCTGCGAGGATTTGACAGCCGCACCATTCTGCCGCGGGGATTTGACAGCCGCACCATTCTGCTGCGGGGATTTGACAGCCGCACCATTCTGCTGCGAGGATTTGACAGCCGCACCATTCTGCCGCGGGGATTTGACAGCCGCACCATTCTGCTGCGGGGATTTGACAGCCGCACCATTCTGCTGCGGGGATTTGACAGCCGCACCATTCTGCTGCGGGGATTTGACAGCCGCACCATTCTGCTGCGAGGATTTGACAGCCGCACCATTCTGCTGCGAGGAGTGCAGTGGCGTGTGGATTTGACGAGCGCCATGGGATGCCACTGGGGGCTAATAAACGAATGAGGAACTCGCCACAACCATCAGAATGAAGATTCAACACATTCTTGATGCACATGAGAACCTAAGCTCCACTACAAGTAGGAATGAGTTTTTTTCTCACAGGTTTTACTACTTCTTCATTTATGCATCTCTTTTCTGTGCCCGTTTGCCTCTCCTTGTCCGCTTGCCTCTCCTTGTCGGCTCATCTTTGCAGCGCATGCAGCGAGCAACACTCTATCAGGCGACGTCACCTTCCATGTGTGGTGTGCCGCCGGCCCTCACCAGTAAGGCCCTCACGAAACCGCTTCTCGCCCATCCACCCCTCGTCCCACCACCCCTCGTCCCACCACCCCTCGTCCCACCACCTCTCGTCCCACCACCCCTCAGCTGTCCACCCCCCATCCTGCCACCCCTCGGCCATCCACCCCTCGTCCTGCCACCCCTCGTTCGCACGGCTCCAGCACACCACTTTCATCCCTACTTGCGTCTCCCACCATGTGGCAATCTTCCCCTGCCCTCAATTCATCTCAAACCCCTCAAGCCCCTCTAGCCCCGTGCACCTCTGGCACCTCTCGCACCCATCTCACCCCACCAGCCTCACCAGCCGCTCAAACCCCTCGCACCCCTCACACCCCTCACACCCCTCGCACCCCTCTATCCCCCAAGACCCCTCCATTGTCTCCAGCCCATGCTGCCCTCCATTCCCTGCGCTCCCTTCTAGCCAATCGCACCCCCCCATTGTCTCCAGCCCCTGCTGCTGCCCTGCACACCCCCACAGCCTGGCAGCAGCTGGCAGCGTGTGTGCGGCGCTTTCCCCCTGACACCCGCCTGATGTGCACCCCTCCGCACCTCACAGCACCCCTGGGGAGTTGCTCCGCGAAAGCGGAGAGACAGGGTGGGATGCTGCTGGGAGGGCTGGCAGGGCTGGGAGGGGTGGGAGGGTGGGGGGGGCTGGGCCTGCTGGGTGGGTGGGGATGGGGAAGAGGTGCAGGGGCAAAATGCGTGGAGGAGCGGCAAAAGGCAGATGTGGAGAGTGGTGGAAATGGGCGGGTGGATATTGATAAGGAAAGGCAGCTAGAGAGGGAGGTGGCGGCGTGGGTGGAGGGGGCGTGCAGGGCGAGAGGGGAGGGCGAGTGGATGGTGGTGATGGCCTGTGAGGATACGGGCGGTGGTATACCACCCGAGGAGATGCGGTGGGTGCTGGATCCGTATGGCGGCGACCCTCACCACTCCACAACCTCCTTTGCTGCTGCTGATGATGATGGTGCTGATGACGGCGTCAATGGTGGTAGTACTGGTGGTGATGGTGGGCGTGGGCGTGGGGACAGCAAGAGGCAACGAAGAGTCGCGGTGAGTGAAGCAGGACATGAGCATGTGCGTGCGTGCGTGCGTGCGTCTCCTCTTACCTTCCTTTCCATCTAACTCCCTGACCCTCCCATATTCCTCTTTTACCCTCCTTATCCTCCTCATGCCTTGTCTCTGTTCCTCCCGCTTTTTGTGTTCTTGTTCTGCGGTGCGCACACACAGGAGCCAAGGAGGGGCAGCAGAGCCACCCCTCTCACGCACGACGAGAGGGCTGCTGCTCGCCCCGCCTGGACGCCCTACCCCGTCCGCTTCCTCCTCTCCACCTCCCTCGTGAGTGCTTCCTCCTCTCCACCTCCCTCGTGAGTGCTTCCTCCTCTCCACCTCCCTCGTGAGTGCCTCCTCCTCTCCACCTCCCTCGTGAGTGCCTCCTCCTCTCCACCTCCCTCGTGAGTGCCTCCTCCTCTCCACCTCCCTCGTGAGTGCCTCCTCCTCTCCACCTCCCTCGTGAGTGCCTCCTCCTCTCCACCTCCCTCGTGAGTGCTTCCTCCTCTCCACCTCCTTCGTGAGTGCCTCCTCCTCTCCACCTCCCTCGTGAGTGCTTCCTCCTCTCCACCTCCCTCGTGAGTGCCTCCCTCTCTCGACCTCGTTAGTAGGTGTTGCTACGAGTGAACCAGTCCGGTTCTTTCTCTCCACCTCCCTCGTGAGTGCTGCAATACTCAACTGCATTGTCGCCTCAAGAGTGTCATGGCGACCAAATTGACAAGTCCGGTTGTCTGTTGATGACACAATGTTGAGTTTGCTAAGTCCGGGGTGAGTGTTACCACCTTGCTAAGGACGAAGGACGGGTCCAGAAGGGGTTGTGGCTCTCACACTTTACGGGTAGAGGAACGGGTTGTCTCAAAGACACTCTTTTATCACGATGGACGGGTCCAGAACGTGTCATACCTGTTTTGTGAGGGCATACACCACAACCCTCCACTCACAACCCTCCCCACTCTTCCCTGTCACTCTCCTTTCCTCCCCACCCCTCTCCACTCCACCCCAGGTGGCGGAGATGCGGGGAAGCATGGCAGTGCTGTCAGACAGTGTCATCGGCACCACCATCCTTCTGGCCCTACCCCTCTCTGCACCGCCCCCCCCAACCGAACCTGGGGGCAGCAGCAGCAAGCGTTGGGGGGGGCGTGAGGGGCAATCCAGAGGGGTGCAGCAGCACTGGATGCAGGGTCCCAGAGGCCATTCTTGGAGCTCCTCTTTGCACTCTGTCCTCTTAAGCCCAGTGGCACCTTTGAGCCCAATCGCCCCGTTGAGTCCACTCAACCCTTTAAGCCCAGCGGCCCCTCTAAGCCCCGTAAGCCTGCGGCTACAAGCCATGCCAGAGCTCTCTCCCCACTTAGGAGCAGGCGGCTTCGGGAGCAGCTTGGGGGGGAGCAGCATGGGGGTTGTGGGGGGGGTTGTTGGGGGAGGTTTGGGCGGCGGAGCGGGCGGCGCGGAGGCGGCGGTGCGGGCGGCGGTGGCGGGGCGGCGGGTGGCAGTGGTGGATGACAACGCGGTGAACCGCATGGTGGCGCGGCGAACGCTGCAGGGCTACGGGGCAGACGTGCTGCTGCTGGCTTCAGGAGAGGACACCCTGCAAGCTGTCTCCTCCCACATGGACCCCTCTCCCCACCCCCCCTCCTCGTGCCTCCAGCTGCTGCTGCTGGACCTCCACATGCCCCCCGGCATTGATGGGGGTGAGTGTTTCACTGCCTCACCCTCAGGGGTGCCCTCTTTCACGCCCCAAAATGCTCTCTCTGTCTCACCCCACACATGCCCTCCCTGCCTCATCTCAACCCCACTTGCCCTCCCTGACCCATCTCCACCCCACATGCCCTCCCTGTCTCTTCTCACCACCGCCATTGCGGCCAGCCACCATTGCTTTGGTCCAATGGTACTAGTACCAATGCTCCCACATGCCTTCTACTTGTACCACCAATCAATTGACTTTTGAGTCGACTCAAAAGTCACCTCGGTCCAATGGTACTAGTACCAACAATGCTCCCATATGCCTTCTACTTGTACCACCAATCAATTGACTTTTGAGTCGATTCAAAAGTCACCTCGGTCCAATGGTACTAGTACCAAAAATGCTCCCATATGCCTTCTACTTGTACCACCAATCAATTGACTTTTGAGTCGACTCAAAAGTCACCTCGGTCCAATGGTACTAGTACCAACAATGCTCCCATATGCCTTCTACTTGTACCACCAATCAATTGACTTTTGAGTCGACTCAAAAGTCACCTCGGTCCAATGGTACTAGTACCAACAATGCTCCCACATGCCTTCTACTTGTACCACCAATCAATTGACTTTTGAGTCGACTCAAAAGTCACCTCGGTCCAATGGTACTAGTACCAACAATGCTCCCATATGCCTTCTACTTGTACCACCAATCAATTGACTTTTGAGTCGACTCAAAAGTCACCTCGGTCCAATGGTACTAGTACCAAAAATGCTCCCATATGCCTTCTACTTGTACCACCAATCAATTGACTTTTGAGTCGACTCAAAAGTCACTTCGGTCCAATGGTACTAGTACCAACAATGCTCCCATATGCCTTCTACTTGTACCACCAATCAATTGACTTTTGAGTCGACTCAAAAGTCACCTCGGTCCAATGGTACTAGTACCAACAATGCTCCCACATGACTTCTACTTGTACCACCAATCAATTGACTTTTGAGTCGACTCAAAAGTCACCTCAGTCCAATGGTACTAGTACCAACAATGCTCCCATATGCCTTCTACTTGTACCACCAATCAATTGACTTTTGAGTCGACTCAAAGGTCACCTCGGTCCAATGGTACTAGTACCAACAATGCTCCCACATGCCTTCTACTTGTACCACCAATCAATTGACTTTTGAGTCGACTCAAAAGTCACCTCAGTCCAATGGTACTAGTACCAACAATGCTCCCATATGCCTTCTACTTGTACCACCAATCAATTGACTTTTGAGTCGACTCAAAGGTCACCTCGGTCCAATGGTACTAGTACCAACAATGCTCCCATATGCCTTCTACTTGTACCACCAATCAATTGGCTTTTGAGTCGACTCAAAAGTCACCTCGGTCCAATGGTACTAGTACCAACAATGCTCCCACATGCCTTCTACTTGTACCACCAATCAATTGACTTTTGAGTCGACTCAAAAGTCACCTCAGTCCAATGGTACTAGTACCAACAATGCTCCCATATGCCTTCTACTTGTACCACCAATCAATTGACTTTTGAGTCGACTCAAAGGTCACCTCGGTCCAATGGTACTAGTACCAACAATGCTCCCATATGCCTTCTACTTGTACCACCAATCAATTGACTTTTGAGTCGACTCAAAAGTCACCTCGGTCCAATGGTACTAGTACCAACAATGCTCCCACATGCCTTCTACTTGTACCACCAATCAATTGACTTTTGAGTCGACTCAAAAGTCACCTCAGTCCAATGGTACTAGTACCAACAATGCTCCCATATGCCTTCTACTTGTACCACCAATCAATTGACTTTTGAGTCGACTCAAAGGTCACCTCGGTCCAATGGTACTAGTACCAACAATGCTCCCACATGCCTTCTACTTGTACCACCAATCAATTGATTTTTGAGTCGACTCAAAAGTCACCTCGGTCCAATGGTACTAGTACCAACAATGCTCCCATATGCCTTCTACTTGTACCACCAATCAATTGACTTTTGAGTCGACTCAAAGGTCACCTCGGTCCAATGGTACTAGTACCAACAATGCTCCCACATGCCTTCTACTTGTACCACCAATCAATTGACTTTTGAGTCGACTCAAAAGTCACCTCAGTCCAATGGTACTAGTACCAACAATGCTCCCATATGCCTTCTACTTGTACCACCAATCAATTGACTTTTGAGTCGACTCAAAGGTCACCTCGGTCCAATGGTACTAGTACCAACAATGCTCCCATATGCCTTCTACTTGTACCATCAATCAATTGACTTTTGAGTCGACTCAAAAGTCACCTCGGTCCAATGGTACTAGTACCAACAATGCTCCCACATGACTTCTACTTGTACCACCAATCAATTGACTTTTGAGTCGACTCAAAAGTCACCTCAGTCCAATGGTACTAGTACCAACAATGCTCCCATATGCCTTCTACTTGTACCACCAATCAATTGACTTTTGAGTCGACTCAAAGGTCACCTCGGTCCAATGGTACTAGTACCAACAATGCTCCCATATGCCTTCTACTTGTACCACCAATCAATTGACTTTTGAGTCGACTCAAAAGTCACTTCGGTCCAATGGTACTAGTACCAACAATGCTCCCATATGCCTTCTACTTGTACCACCAATCAATTGACTTTTGAGTCGACTCAAAAGTCACCTCGGTCCAATGGTACTAGTACCAACAATGCTCCCACATGCCTTCTACTTGTACCACCAATCAATTGACTTTTGAGTCGACTCAAAAGTCACCTCAGTCCAATGGTACTAGTACCAACAATGCTCCCATATGCCTTCTACTTGTACCACCAATCAATTGACTTTTGAGTCGACTCAAAGGTCACCTCGGTCCAATGGTACTAGTACCAACAATGCTCCCACATGCCTTCTACTTGTACCACCAATCAATTGATTTTTGAGTCGACTCAAAAGTCACCTCGGTCCAATGGTACTAGTACCAACAATGCTCCCATATGCCTTCTGCTTGTACCACCAATCAACTGTCCCCCTGACACAGATTTGAAACGGCTCGTCGAATCCGTCAAATGGAGGCAGCACAGCAGCTTCCAACCGTGGCAGAAGCAACAGCAGAAGCAACAGCAAGCGACGAGGCAGCAATTGAATTTGCTTTTCATACATCTCCAAGGGTGAGAGCAGCTGACGAGACAGCCAACGAATTTGCTTTCCAGACACATCATGAGTCAACAGCAGCCAGCAGTTCAGCCGACGAATTCACTTTCCAAACGTCTCAGGAGTCAACAGCAGCAGATGAGGCAGTGAAAGAAGTGCAGGAAATGGGGGGTTCAAGAGGAGCCTGTCCTCAGCGGCTGTGCATCATAGCACTGACGGCAGATCTGGATGTTGGGGTGAAGCGAGCGTGCTTTGAGGGGGGGATGGATGGAGCCGTGCGCAAGCCGATCGTGGCGCATGAGTTGCTTGCAGCGCTCATACATGCGGGGTTTGTAGCTGTTGAGGCAGAAGATGCGGTTTGTGCAGAGTGAAAGCACAATTAGAGCTGGAGTGACAAATAATGCATGTGAGCGGATGTGAGATAATCCATCGACCCCTCTCGCCCACTCCTGCCTGTTCCTCTCACTCACTGCCTCGCCCCTCCTCCCCCTTTACCCTATCCAGGTGTGGGATGTGCTGCGCCTCATGGACTATCTCACAGCCGCTCACACAGACACCATGGTCCCCTCTCGTCCACTCCTGCCTGTTCTTCTCACTCACAGCCTCGCTCCTTCCTCACTCATTTCACTCATGGTTTTTTTATTTTTATTTTTGTATTGAGTGTGATGCCTACTTATATTTTACATTGTTTTTGCTGCCAATGGTCATGCAATGTAGCATGTTTTATAAAAATATAGCTCAAATTCAAGGAAACCTCAAAAGCGACGAAACCTCGATCACTTCTCGGCTCTTGTCCTATGACTTGCCAAACGCGTAGGCGTTCCAGAGAAGTGAGGTGAAGATAAGACTCAACAATGACTCCCGAACCGACTCTAACCGCGAGCAACGCCTCTTGTGAATCGACTCATGAGCATTGTGGCACCGCGCGCATTAGAAACCGCCGAATGCGCTTTGACGCACGGTCGCGCATACACGTACCTGCCGTACCCCTCCCATGGCTGCTCCTCCTCCTCCTCCTCCTGACGTTAATCTCCTGCGCTCGAGCCGCGATCCACACGTACTCGGGTCAGCGCGCCTATTATTCCGCCGACCTGCTACTGTACCGCGCCGGCCGCGAAGGCATGTTCGCGACTTCGCCGGGATCTGGTTACATCCGGTGCGTTCGCTCAACCCCCTTAGCCACCCACCCGCCTCTTCTCAGGCTGAGCAGATTTCTCCTCTCCCTCGCTTCCTCGCATCTGTCTCTTCTCCCTCGTCTCCGCGCGTGCGGGGGGGGCGGGGGAGGGAGGGGATGCGCGTGCGAGGCGTGCCGCGTGCAGCATTCCATCCCCCTCCCGTCGTTCCCCCTCCACGCATGCTGTCTCCTCGTCCTCGCCTCCCGCGCACCCCGTCTCTCCCGTCCCCCCAGCCCATAGATACATGGAGCGGGTGTGACAGGCCCCACCGCCCACCCACCCGTCCACCCAACCCCACCCACGAGGTTACTTTTGAGTCGACTCAAAAGCCACCCCGCGCGCGCCGTCTCCCGTTTCCCCAGCCCATAGCTGCATGGAGGGTGTGACAGGCCCCACCGCCCACCCATTCACCCTCTCATCTACCCCTCCTCCCATCCACACACCCATCCGCCGTCTCCCGTCCCCCCAGCCCATAGCTGCATGGAGGGTGTGACAGGCCCACCGCCCACCCATTCACCCTCTCATCTACCCCTCCTCCCATCCACACACCCATCCGCCGTCTCCCGTCCCCCCAGCCCATAGCTGCATGGAGGGTGTGACAGGCCCACCGCCCACCCATTCACCCTCTCATCTACCCCTCCTCCCATCCACACACCCATCCGCCGTCTCCCGTCCCCCCAGCCCATAGCTGCATGGAGGGTGTGACAGGCCCACCGCCCACCCATTCACCCTCTCATCTACCCCTCCTCCCATCCACACACCCATCCGCCGTCTCCCGTCCCCCCAGCCCATAGCTGCATGGAGGGTGTGACAGGCCCACCGCCCACCCATTCACCCTCTCATCTACCCCTCCTCCCATCCACACACCCATCCGCCGTCTCCCGTCCCCCCAGCCCATAGCTGCATGGAGGGTGTGACAGGCCCACCGCCCACCCATTCACCCTCTCATCTACCCCTCCTCCCATCCACACACCCATCCGCCGTCTCCCGTCCCCCCAGCCCATAGCTGCATGGAGGGTGTGACAGGCCCACCGCCCACCCATTCACCCTCTCATCTACCCCTCCTCCCATCCACACACCCATCCGCCGTCTCCCGTCCCCCCAGCCCATAGCTGCATGGAGGTTGTGACAGGCCCCTCCGCCCACCCATTCACCCTCTCATCTACCCCTCCTCCCATCCACACACCCATCCGCCGTCTCCCGTCCCCCCAGCCCATAGCTGCATGGAGGGTGTGACAGGCCCCTCCGCCCACCCATTCACCCTCTCATCTACCCCTCCTCCCATCCACACACCCATCCGCCGTCTCCCGTCCCCCCAGCCCATAGCTGCATGGAGAGTGTGACAGGCCCACCGCCCACCCATTCACCCTCTCATCTACCCCTCCTCCCATCCACACACCCATCCGCCGTCTCCCGTCCCCCCAGCCCATAGCTGCATGGAGGGTGTGACAGGCCCCTCCGCCCACCCATTCACCCTCTCGTCTACCCCTCCTCCCATCCACACACCCATCCGCCGTCTCCCGTCCCCCCAGCCCATAGCTGCATGGAGGGTGTGACAGGCCCCTCCGCCCACCCATTCACCCTCTCATCTACCCCTCCTCCCATCCACACACCCATCCGCCGTCTCCCGTCCCCCCAGCCCATAGCTGCATGGAGGGTGTGACAGGCCCCTCCGCCCACCCATTCACCCTCTCATCTACCCCTCCTCCCATCCACACACCCATCCGCCGTCTCCCGTCCCCCCAGCCCATAGCTGCATGGAGGGTGTGACAGGCCCCTCCGCCCACCCATTCACCCTCTCATCTACCCCTCCTCCCATCCACACACCCATCCGCCGTCTCCCGTCCCCCCAGCCCATAGCTGCATGGAGGGTGTGACAGGCCCACCGCCCACCCATTCACCCTCTCATCTACCCCTCCTCCCATCCACACACCCATCCGCCGTCTCCCGTCCCCCCAGCCCATAGCTGCATGGAGGGTGTGACAGGCCCCTCCGCCCACCCATTCACCCTCTCATCTACCCCTCCTCCCATCCACACACCCATCCGCCGTCTCCCGTCCCCCCAGCCCATAGCTGCATGGAGAGTGTGACAGGCCCACCGCCCACCCATTCACCCTCTCATCTACCCCTCCTCCCATCCACACACCCATCCGCCGTCTCCCGTCCCCCCAGCCCATAGCTGCATGGAGGGTGTGACAGGCCCACCGCCCACCCATTCACCCTCTCATCTACCCCTCCTCCCATCCACACACCCATCCGCCGTCTCCCGTCCCCCCAGCCCATAGCTGCATGGAGGGTGTGACAGGCCCCTCCGCCCACCCATTCACCCTCTCATCTACCCCTCCTCCCATCCACACACCCATCCGCCGTCTCCCGTCCCCCCAGCCCATAGCTGCATGGAGGGTGTGACAGGCCCACCGCCCACCCATTCACCCTCTCATCTACCCCTCCTCCCATCCACACACCCATCCGCCGTCTCCCGTCCCCCCAGCCCATAGCTGCATGGAGGGTGTGACAGGCCCCTCCGCCCACCCATTCACCCTCTCATCTACCCCTCCTCCCATCCACACACCCATCCGCCGTCTCCCGTCCCCCCAGCCCATAGCTGCATGGAGGGTGTGACAGGCCCACCGCCCACCCATTCACCCTCTCATCTACCCCTCCTCCCATCCACACACCCATCCGCCGTCTCCCGTCCCCCCAGCCCATAGCTGCATGGAGGGTGTGACAGGCCCACCGCCCACCCATTCACCCTCTCATCTACCCCTCCTCCCATCCACACACCCATCCGCCGTCTCCCGTCCCCCCAGCCCATAGCTGCATGGAGGGTGTGACAGGCCCACCGCCCACCCATTCACCCTCTCATCTACCCCTCCTCCCATCCACACACCCATCCGCCGTCTCCCGTCCCCCCAGCCCATAGCTGCATGGAGGGTGTGACAGGCCCCTCCGCCCACCCATTCACCCTCTCATCTACCTCTCCTCCCATCCACACACCCATCCGCCGTCTCCCGTCCCCCCAGCCCATAGCTGCATGGAGGGTGTGACAGGCCCACCGCCCACCCATTCACCCTATCTACCTCTCCACCCATCCACACACCCGTCCGCCGTCTCCCGTCCCCCCAGCCCATAGCTGCATGGAGGGTGTGACAGGCCCACCGCCCACCCATTCACCCTCTCATCTACCCCTCCTCCCATCCACACACCCATCCGCCGTCTCCCGTCCCCCCAGCCCATAGCTGCATGGAGGGTGTGACAGGCCCACCGCCCACCCATTCACCCTCTCATCTACCTCTCCTCCCATCCACACACCCGTCCGCCGTCTCCCGTCCCCCCAGCCCATAGCTGCATGGAGGTTGTGACAGGCCCCTCCGCCCACCCATTCACCCTCTCATCTACCCCTCCTCCCATCCACACACCCATCCGCCGTCTCCCGTCCCCCCAGCCCATAGCTGCATGGAGGGTGTGACAGGCCCACCGCCCACCCATTCACCCTCTCATCTACCTCTCCTCCCATCCACACACCCGTCCGCCGTCTCCCGTCCCCCCAGCCCATAGCTGCATGGAGGTTGTGACAGGCCCACCGCCCACCCATTCACCCTCTCATCTACCCCTCCTCCCATCCACACACCCATCCGCCGTCTCCCGTCCCCCCAGCCCATAGCTGCATGGAGGGTGTGACAGGCCCACCGCCCACCCATTCACCCTCTCATCTACCCCTCCTCCCATCCACACACCCATCCGCCGTCTCCCGTCCCCCCAGCCCATAGCTGCATGGAGGGTGTGACAGGCCCACCGCCCACCCATTCACCTTCTCATCTACCCCTCCTCCCATCCACACACCCATCCGCCGTCTCCCGTCCCCCCAGCCCATAGCTGCATGGAGAGTGTGACAGGCCCACCGCCCACCCATTCACCCTCTCATCTACCCCTCCTCCCATCCACACACCCATCCGCCGTCTCCCGTCCCCCCAGCCCATAGCTGCATGGAGGGTGTGACAGGCCCACCGCCCACCCATTCACCCTCTCATCTACCCCTCCTCCCATCCACACACCCATCCGCCGTCTCCCGTCCCCCCAGCCCATAGCTGCATGGAGGGTGTGACAGGCCCACCGCCCACCCATTCACCCTCTCATCTACCCCTCCTCCCATCCACACACCCATCCGCCGTCTCCCGTCCCCCCAGCCCATAGCTGCATGGAGGGTGTGACAGGCCCACCGCCCACCCATTCACCCTCTCATCTACCCCTCCTCCCATCCACACACCCATCCGCCGTCTCCCGTCCCCCCAGCCCATAGCTGCATGGAGGGTGTGACAGGCCCACCGCCCACCCATTCACCCTCTCATCTACCCCTCCTCCCATCCACACACCCATCCGCCGTCTCCCGTCCCCCCAGCCCATAGCTGCATGGAGGGTGTGACAGGCCCCTCCGCCCACCCATTCACCCTCTCGTCTACCCCTCCTCCCATCCACACACCCATCCGCCGTCTCCCGTCCCCCCAGCCCATAGCTGCATGGAGGGTGTGACAGGCCCCTCCGCCCACCCATTCACCCTCTCATCTACCCCTCCTCCCATCCACACACCCATCCGCCGTCTCCCGTCCCCCCAGCCCATAGCTGCATGGAGGGTGTGACAGGCCCACCGCCCACCCATTCACCCTCTCATCTACCCCTCCTCCCATCCACACACCCATCCGCCGTCTCCCGTCCCCCCAGCCCATAGCTGCATGGAGGGTGTGACAGGCCCACCGCCCACCCATTCACCCTCTCATCTACCCCTCCTCCCATCCACACACCCGTCCGCCGTCTCCCGTCCCCCCAGCCCATAGCTGCATGGAGGGTGTGACAGGCCCACCGCCCACCCATTCACCCTCTCATCTACCTCTCCTCCCATCCACACACCCGTCCGCCGTCTCCCGTCCCCCCAGCCCATAGCTGCATGGAGGGTGTGACAGGCCCACCGCCCACCCATTCACCCTCTCATCTACCCCTCCTCCCATCCACACACCCATCCGCCGTCTCCCGTCCCCCCAGCCCATAGCTGCATGGAGGGTGTGACAGGCCCACCGCCCACCCATTCACCCTCTCATCTACCCCTCCTCCCATCCACACACCCATCCGCCGTCTCCCGTCCCCCCAGCCCATAGCTGCATGGAGGGTGTGACAGGCCCACCGCCCACCCATTCACCCTCTCATCTACCCCTCCTCCCATCCACACACCCATCCGCCGTCTCCCGTCCCCCCAGCCCATAGCTGCATGGAGGGTGTGACAGGCCCACCGCCCACCCATTCACCCTCTCATCTACCCCTCCTCCCATCCACACACCCATCCGCCGTCTCCCGCCCCCCCAGCCCATAGCTGCATGGAGGGTGTGACAGGCCCACCGCCCACCCATTCACCCTCTCATCTACCCCTCCTCCCATCCACACACCCATCCGCCGTCTCCCGTCCCCCCAGCCCATAGCTGCATGGAGGGTGTGACAGGCCCCACCGCCCACCCATTCACCCTCTCATCTACCCCTCCTCCCATCCACACACCCATCCGCCGTCTCCCGTCCCCCCAGCCCATAGCTGCATGGAGGGTGTGACAGGCCCACCGCCCACCCATTCACCCTCTCATCTACCCCTCCTCCCATCCACACACCCATCCGCCGTCTCCCGTCCCCCCAGCCCATAGCTGCATGGAGGGTGTGACAGGCCCACCGCCCACCCATTCACCCTCTCATCTACCCCTCCTCCCATCCACACACCCATCCGCCGTCTCCCGTCCCCCCAGCCCATAGCTGCATGGAGGGTGTGACAGGCCCACCGCCCACCCATTCACCCTCTCATCTACCCCTCCTCCCATCCACACACCCATCCGCCGTCTCCCGTCCCCCCAGCCCATAGCTGCATGGAGGGTGTGACAGGCCCACCGCCCACCCATTCACCCTCTCATCTACCTCTCCTCCCATCCACACACCCGTCCGCCGTCTCCCGTCCCCCCAGCCCATAGCTGCATGGAGGGTGTGACAGGCCCACCGCCCACCCATTCACCCTCTCATCTACCCCTCCTCCCATCCACACACCCATCCGCCGTCTCCCGTCCCCCCAGCCCATAGCTGCATGGAGGGTGTGACAGGCCCACCGCCCACCCATTCACCCTCTCATCTACCTCTCCTCCCATCCACACACCCGTCCGCCGTCTCCCGTCCCCCCAGCCCATAGCTGCATGGAGGTTGTGACAGGCCCCTCCGCCCACCCATTCACCCTCTCATCTACCCCTCCTCCCATCCACACACCCATCCGCCGTCTCCCGTCCCCCCAGCCCATAGCTGCATGGAGGGTGTGACAGGCCCACCGCCCACCCATTCACCCTCTCATCTACCCCTCCTCCCATCCACACACCCATCCGCCGTCTCCCGTCCCCCCAGCCCATAGCTGCATGGAGGGTGTGACAGGCCCACCGCCCACCCATTCACCCTCTCATCTACCCCTCCTCCCATCCACACACCCATCCGCCGTCTCCCGTCCCCCCAGCCCATAGCTGCATGGAGGGTGTGACAGGCCCACCGCCCACCCATTCACCCTCTCATCTACCCCTCCTCCCATCCACACACCCATCCGCCGTCTCCCGTCCCCCCAGCCCATAGCTGCATGGAGGGTGTGACAGGCCCACCGCCCACCCATTCACCCTCTCATCTACCTCTCCTCCCATCCACACACCCGTCCGCCGTCTCCCGTCCCCCCAGCCCATAGCTGCATGGAGGTTGTGACAGGCCCCTCCGCCCACCCATTCACCCTCTCATCTACCCCTCCTCCCATCCACACACCCATCCGCCGTCTCCCGTCCCCCCAGCCCATAGCTGCATGGAGGGTGTGACAGGCCCACCGCCCACCCATTCACCCTCTCATCTACCCCTCCTCCCATCCACACACCCATCCGCCGTCTCCCGCCCCCCCAGCCCATAGCTGCATGGAGGGTGTGACAGGCCCACCGCCCACCCATTCACCCTCTCATCTACCCCTCCTCCCATCCACACACCCATCCGCCGTCTCCCGTCCCCCCAGCCCATAGCTGCATGGAGGGTGTGACAGGCCCCTCCGCCCACCCACCCACCCATCCACCCACCCATCCACCCACGCATCCACCCATCCACCCACGCATCCACCCATCCACCCACCCATCCACCCATCTATTCCTTCATCCTGCCCCATTCCTGCCAGCCTGCACGGGTTGCACTTGCAGAGACGGAGGCGGAGCTACAGCTGTTGGATGGCTCAAGATGTTTCCCTGATTCTCTCCTCCCCCCACCCACCCACCCACCCACCCACCCACCCACCCACCCACCCACCCACCCACCCACCCACCCACCCACCCACCCACCCACCCACCCTCCCACCCGCCCCCTCCTGCCAGCCTACACGGATTACACCTGCAGCGGCCATCATGGGAGGCGGAGCCACAGCCGTTGGATGGCTCAGTCAGAGTGTCACCGTGACCCTCTCCTCCCAAACCAACCATGCACCACCCACGCACCCGTCCACCCCTTTCTCTCCCTTTTTACTGCCAGCCTGCGCGGATTACACCTGCAGTGGCCATCATGGGAGGCGGAGCTGCAGCCACTGGAGGGAGTGAAGGGCGTGGTGGAGGTGGTGGCGTTTGACATGCGCGCTTGATACACCCACTCACCCACGCACACACCCACACACGCACCCACGCACCCACGCACACAACGACCCGTGCCTCCCTTTTTGCCAGCCTTGATGGACTGCACTTACAGCGCCCTTCCTGGGAGGCGGAGCTACAGCCACTAGAGGGAGTGAAGGTGGTGGAGGTGGTGGTGTTTAATGCACCCACCCACCCACCCACCCACCCATAACCCCCCTTAATACCAGCCTGAATGGATTGCACTTGCAGCGCCCATCATGGGAGGCGGAGCTACAGCCACTAGAGGGAGTGACAGGCGTGGTGGAGGTGGTGGTGTTTGACATGCGCGTGCGGCACATGATAGGGTACCGCTGGCGCAACAGCAGCAGCACAGACACGAGTGAGTGGGTGGGTGTGGTTGCTTGGTAATGTGGGTGCATGGGGGAAGGCACTCGCACATGCGCGTGCACGAACTCACACAAAGATTGATGAGCTTTCACTGTCCTCTGCTCCCTCCCCTCCCATGCTTGTCACTGCTTTTTCAAAAAGCTTCATGTGTTCCCGCACCCGAAGGTGCAAGACACCTTTGTTTACATGTTGTGCCGTATCTTATGACCTAATAGCAAACAATTCTTTTTTACGAATGAATGAATTCTGCTTTTATTCTCCAGAAACGGCACTTCTGTGTGTTCCCTACATTTCCGGAAAAAAGTGGCTCACTCTGTTAGGTTTATCAGAACAACACCGTTCTTTTGTGTCCTCTTCCCCCGCTCCTTCCTCCCGCCCCCCCCACCTCTGCCCCATACCATCCCCAGTCCCGTTCGCCCATGCAGACAGCAGGGTGGAGGAGGGCAGCGGGCCGCTCTTCTTCTGCTGTACCAAGGAGTTCTGAGACGTCTCAAAAGCCTAATCCTCCACCCGCTCTCCCTCACCCCATGTCATGCCATGCCAGCCCCCTTTGCCCATACAGACAGTGGGGTGGAGGGCAACGAGGAGGGCAGTGGGCCGCTCTTCTTCTGCTGCACCAAGGAGCTCGAGCCTCTCACTGGCTGCACCGTGGGCCGCCTGATAGTGAGGCGAGCAGCGCACGAGCCGGATGTGAGTGTGCGTGCATTGATGCATGCATGCGAGCATGCGAGCAGAGTGATAGGCTGGACTGGTGCGGTGACTTTTGAGTCGACTCAAAAGTCACCTGCGAGCAGAGTGATAGGCTAGACTGGTGCGGTGTGCCACGCACCTCACCTCACCGGGTGCACCATGGATGGGGGCAAGCTCATAACGAGAGGAGCTGCGCTGCGCACAATCCGAGTCCTGGAAGCTTCATTTATCAGCAACCGCTTGCAAGCAAGCAGCCCCACGGAGTGTGTAGGTTCTCAACAGTTTCCTCCTCTCCATCCCATGCCCTTTTTCTCCCCTACCTGCCCCGTTCCTTTTCAGAGGCTCAGTTGGGCTCAGTTGGGCTCAGTTGGGCTCACTTGCTCGGCAACAGCTCACTCACAATCCCTCTGCACACAGACGCGCACGTGCATCTGTTACCATGTGCGGCCCCTCTCCCTCCCCTACCCCATCGCCTCTCAGTGGCCGTGCGTCCTGGAATATCAATTCCTCGGCAACAGCTCACTCACAGCTCCTCTTCTCTCCCTGCTTTCCCCCCTGGCCGCTCTGTCCCTTCTTCCCGCCCCAGTGGCCTCGCGTCCTGGAAGCCAAGTTCCGTGTGCTGATGAAGGCCTTTGCTGGCCGAAACGCGTTCACACGCGACATCCAGGCCTAATGTGTCTGGCTTTCTGATTAGTAGACCTTTTCTCACTACTTCCCTCGATTTTCAGATTAGTACTTTCAGATTAGTAGACTCAGTACTACAGATCGCTACTCTTAGCAGGCTTGCTGCGTTTGGAATCCAAAAAAATTCACCAGTGGCCTCGCGTCCTGGAAGCCAAGTTCCGTGGCAACAGCCCCCTCGATTTCCCCTTTTCTCCGCTTCCCTCTCCAGTGGTCCATGTATTAGCAACCAGAAAAGTACAGACATGCACGGGAGGATAAGGCACCTGGAACATGCATCGTAGACACTAACCCTGCCCCTCCTCATTATTTCGTGTGTTCTCAGTTTTCGGAATATCAGCCCTCTCTCTCTCTCTTTGTCCTCTCCCCAGTGGCTGCGGGTCGTGGTGGAGGCTCAGTATATGGCCCGGGCAACAGCTCACTCACAGCACCTCTGGATGCACACGGACGCTGAGGCATGGCTTATGCGGCCCGGCTTTGTGTATGTGTGGCTGGCCATGTGTAATAAGAACCTCAGAGGTTGCTACTTTCCTCCCCCCCCCCCCTCCCCTCTCTGCCCTCTACTCGCCCAGTGGCCCCGCGTCCTGGAGGCTCAGTTCCTCGGCAACAGCTCACTCACAGCACCTTTAGATGCAGACCTGCACATCCCACGGCCGGGCTTTGTGTATGTGTGGCTGGCTAGCCATGTGCGACAAGAACCTCCGTGGTTGCACCATCTGGACTCGAGTCCTTAAACCCTCTTTTCCTGCCCACTTCCCTGCCTTCTCCCGGCTCTGCCCTGCCCTCTCCCCCAGTGGCCGCAGGTCCTGGAAGCCCAGTTTATCGGCAACAGCTCGCTCACAGCAACTCTGGATGCAGAGGTGCACGTACCACGGGCCGGCTTTGTGTATGTGTGGTTGGCCATGTGCGATAAGAACCTGGACAACACCAAGGTGTTTGGCCACACGGAGTGGCGCGCGCACGGGTGGGGGTACTTGCCCGGCATGCTGTCAGCACACCTTCCGATACAAACAAGCATGCTGGTGGTGAGTGTGAATGTGAGTTTGAGAGTGAGAGGGAGACGTGAGTGGTGAGTGAGTAGTAGAGTCACACAGAGGTGTCTTAAACGAGAGTGCGCCGTTGTCGAATCAAGTTAATCATGAACTGATCTGAACTCTTATTTTCTTTGCTGTGAATTGGTTGGATTTGAAGTGCCTTCACGGCAAATCTGAAGTGAATGTCTTTCTTTCGTTGTCAACTCCCCCTCACTTCCCCACCTTCCTCACGCCCCCCTCTCGTCCCATTCCTTTGCCTCCTTCAACACTCTTCCCCTGTTCCACCCTCTCACCCCCCTCTTATGTCGTCCTTCTCTGCCTCCCTCGTTTCCCATGCCCCCTCCCCTCCAGCTCTACACTCTCCTCTACCTCGCCTGGCGCCCCCAGTTCGGTCCAGCCTGGCACTCTCTCGACCGCAACTCACTCCCTCACTTCCTCACCTTCCTTGTGTCTCCATTCCATTCACCCCTCCCCTCCCTCCCCCCCTCCCAGCTCTACACCTTCCTCTATCTCGCCTGGCGCCCCCAGTTCGGTCCAGCCTGGCACTCCCTCGACCGCAACTCGCTCCCTCACTTCCTCACCTTCCTCCTCCTCCTCTCCCTCCTCTCCACCCTCACCACCCTCTGCGACCTCCTCCTCCTCTGCACCACGGGGCACCGATTCGTTTTAGTCACGCTCGCTGCAGTGACGGTGGGGGTCCTGCAGGGGCTGCTGCTGAGGGGAGTGCTGGTGGGGGTGGCGGTGGGGGTTGGCACGCTGCTGCCAAAAGTAGGGGTCATTCCTGGCAAGGTGGGTTTGATGGTATGGAAGCTGGTGCAAAGCGGTACAAAACGATGCTCACTAGGGTGCTGCAAGGCTCCACTTGCACGCCTGGGTCCTGCAGGGGCTCCTGCTGAGGTGAGAGGAGTGCTGGTGTGGGTGGCGGTGGGGGTTGGCATGCCGCTGCCAAAAGTAGGGGTAATTCCTGGCAAGGTGGGTCGGATGGGGTGCAATGCGGTGCGCAGTGGTGGTGCTCGTTGGAGGTTGCTGGTGGGGGGTGGCGGTGGGCGTTGGCACGCTGCTGCCGAAAGTAGGGGTGATTCCTGGCAAGGAGGGTTGGATGGAGTGAGAGGCGGTGCAAAGCGGTGCTTGCTCGCACTGTCTACCCAGTTCTTCAGGGTTTGCTGCTGCAGGGAGTGCTGGTGGGGGTGGCAGGCAGTGGGGGTAGCGTGCAGCGTGGGCCAGGCGACTTTTGAGTCGACTCAAATGTCACCTCGTGTGGGGCAGGCGAGGTGATGAAATAAGGCATGCTCTGGTCACGCATTTCCTTCCATCTCTTACATCACTGTTTTTTGAGAATTCTCAAAAAACATACGCTGGTCACGCATTTCCTTCCATCTCTTACATCACTGTTTTTTGAGAATTCTCAAAAAACATACGCTGGTCACGCATTTCCTTCCATCTCTTACATCACTCCCCCCTCTCTCTCCTCCCCACAGGCGCTCATACCAGCAGCCCTGTACGTGCTAGTGGCGGCTACATGCGAGGCAGTGAGGACAGTGGGGCAGGTGGACGATTGGGGCAGCGGTGAGCATGTGGCTCTGCGCTCCCCCCTCGTGCTCCTGGACCTCTGTCTGGCTGCCTGGCTCATCCCGGCCGCTCTCACCACCAAGGCGCAGGTGAGGGGATGAAATTACAGCAAAACAACAAGGCGTGTGAGGCAGTGAGGACAGTGGGGCAGGTGGACGATTGGGGCAGCGGTGAGCATGTGGCTCTGTGCGCGCCCCTTCTGCTCCTGGACCTCTGTCTGGCTGCCTGGCTCATCCCTACCGCGCGTGCTACTGAGGCACAGGTGAGGCGTGTCAATGTGGGTGGAACATGGACTCGTGTGAGTCGTGACTGTGCGTGCGGTGAGGTGAGGTGAGCATGTGGCTCTGTGCGCGCCCCTTCTGCTCCTGGACCTCTGTCTGGCTGCCTGGCTCATCCCTACCGCGCGTGCTACTGAGGCACAGGTGAGGCGTGTCAATGTGGGTGGAACATGGACTCGTGTGAGTCGTGACTGTGCGTGCGGTGAGGTGAGGTGAGCATGTGGCTCTGTGCGCGCCCCTTCTGCTCCTGGACCTCTGTCTGGCTGCCTGGCTCATCCCTACCGCGCGTGCTACTGAGGCACAGGTGAGGCGTGTCAATGTGGGTGGAACATGGACTCGTGTGAGTCGTGACTGTGCGTGCGGCGAGGTGAGCATGTGGCTCTGTGCGCGCCCCTTCTGCTCCTGGACCTCTGTCTGGCTGCGTGGCTCATCCCTACCGCGCGTGCTACTGAGGCACAGGTGAGGCGTGTCAATGTGGGTGGAACATGGACTCGTGTGAGTCGTGACTGTGCGTGCGGTGAGGTGAGCATGTGGCTCTGTGCGCGCCCCTTCTGCTCCTGGACCTCTGTCTGGCTGCGTGGCTCATCCCTACCGCGCGTGCTACTGAGGAACAGGTGAGGCGTGTCAATGTGGGTGGAACATGGACTCGTGTGAGTCGTGACTGTGCGTGCGGTGAGGTGAGCATGTGGCTCTGTGCGCGCCTCTTGTGCTCATGGACCTCTGTCTTGCTGCGTGGCTCATTCCGACCGCGCGTGCTACTGAGGCGCGTGGCTCTCACTACCAAGGCGTAGGTGAGGGGGTGCAAGTACGGCAGAACAACAGGGCGTGTGAGGCAGTGAGGAACGTGGCGCAGGTGGGCGATTGGGGCAGTGATGAGCATGGGGCTCTGCGGGCGCCCCTTATGCTCATGGGCCTCTGTCTGGCTGCCTGGCCCACTGGCGTGTTGGCACGTGGCCCATTCTGCTGCTAGTTACGTGCTGCTGAGGACGGTCGCTTATAGCAGCTCGCATTGTCAAACACTGTTCACGTTTTGCGAGGCGCCTCAAAAGTCAACTACATTGGCACATTGACGTGGGTCATGCTGCTGCTACTTACTTTTGAGGTGCCTCAAAAGTCATGGCCCATGCCATGCCATGCTGCTGCTACTTACGTGCTGACGACAATCACTTGTTACAGTTCGCATTGGCATGCACCACTCTCGTTCGCCATTCACCCATTTCCAGGGCGTTTTTCAGGAATACGGAATGTTTTGAGACGTCTCAAAACATTTCTTCAATCACTCTCGTTCGCCATTCACCCATTTCCAGGGCGTTTTTCAGGAATACGGAATGTTTTGAGACGTCTCAAAACATTTCTTCAATCACTCTCGTTCGCCATTCACCCATTTCCAGGGCGTTTTTTAGGAATACGGAAAATACCCCGTTCGCGAGCGCCATTCACCCTATTACTTTCCAGCCTCTGCTTGTCTTCGTCTCTTCTGTGCTGTGGCTTCTATGTGGTGCGGTGCTGAGTGTGGCATGGTGTGGTCCGGTGGGTCTGGAGAGGTGTGGTGTTCTGTGATGGGTTGCTGTGCGGTGCCACACTGCAGTGCATGCAGGCGTCAGACAGTCGGCTGCTGAGCACCTTCCGCCAGGCACTGTCAGCAATGGGGGGCATTAGTGCTGCTGCTCTCGCCCTCACCTGCTGGGAGGTACGTGTACTTGCAAGCCCTCACCTGCTGGGAGGTACGTGTACTTGCAAGCCCTCACCTGCTGGGAGGTACGTGTACTTGCAAGCCCTCACCTGCTGGGAGGTACGTGTACTTGCAAGCCCTCACCTGCTGGGAGGTACGTGTACTTGCAAGCCCTCACCTGCTGGGAGGTACGTCCACATGCATGCACTGCCATTCGCCTCTTTGCACATGGGATGTCCTTAAAAAGGTATATTGAATTCCTTTCACGGTGCTCCTTGCATGGTGCGACTGTATTTGACTCGACTCAAAAATATACACATGGGAGGCCCTTGTAAAGGTATATTGGATTCCATGCTGTTCCTTGCATGGTGTGACTGCCCTGGCACAGCACCATTGCATTCCATCCATGTCCTTCCTTTTCTCCCGTAGCGACTACTTTTGAGCCGACTCAACTCACAAGTCACCTCGCTACAATGGCACATGACACTCCTTGCATGGTGCGACTGCCCCGGCACAGCACCATTGCACCCTATCCACGGCCTTCCCTATCTCCCTTACTTGCCTTCCTTATCTCCCTTACTTGCCTTCCTTATCTCCCTTACTTGCCTTCCCTATATCCCTTACTTGCCTTCCTTATCTCCCTTACTTGCCTTCCTTATCTCCCTTACCTGCCTTCCTTGTCTCCCTTACTTGCCTTCCTTATCTCCCTTACTTGCCTTCCTTATCTCCCTTACTTGCCTTCCTTATCTCCCTTACTTGCCTTCCTTATCTCCCTTACTTGCCTTCCTTATCTCCCTTACTTGCCTTCCTTATCTCCCTTACGTGCCTTCCTTATCTCCCTTACTTGCCTTCCTTATCTCCCTTACGTGCCTTCCTTATCTCTCTTACTTGCCTTCCTTATCTCCCTTGCCTTCCTTATCTCCCTTACTTGCCTTCCTTTTCTCCTCTTCTTCCTGTCCTATGCACCTCCTTCCCCCGCATCTCCCCACCACCAGGCCTATGTGAAGCTATCAGACCCCCTCAACCTGCAGTGGCAGAGCGATTGGCTCATCACAGCAGCATGGCACCTTCTCTCCTTCCTCGCCCTCGCCTCCCTCTGCTTCCTCTGGAGCCCTGCCCTCCTCTCCCTCCGGTTAGCTTCTCCCGAGTCAACTTATTAGCCTTCCTTGTCCGCACCTTGTCACACCTGCTCACACCCCCTTGCCACCTCTCCTTCCTCACCCTCGCCTCCCTCTGCTTCCTCTGGAGCCCTGGCTGCCTCTCCATCCGGTGCGTCTCTTTTCTGCCATTCCCCTGCCACACCTTGTCACACCTTGTCACACCTTATCACACCTTGTTACATGCTGTCACACCACACATTACCTTCTCTCCTTGCCTTTTCAACCGCATGGGTGCATGGATGGTTAGGTAGGTGAAAGTGTACATGGTTGCGTGCTCGAGTTATGAACAATCTATTCCGTACCAAATTATCTAATCCTGTGCGGTGTTGCTTAAGCTCCAGGTTTCTACCGTATCTGTTGGCCACTTACCCCCTCTTTCTTTCCGTACTTTTCGCTCTCATCCCGTCCTTTGTCTTCTATGCTACCTTAATTGTTGCTTTTCCTTATTTTTTCAATGCTCCTCAGTCATGATGGATCCATCCACTCAAGCCACGTGACAAACGGGAGTTCTTGAGACATCTCAAAAACTCCTTATTTGTTACCTTTCCTTCGTTTCTTTTTTTTTTCTCTTAATGCTCCTCAGGCACGATGGATCCACTCAAGGAGACAAAGGCGGGGCAGCGTCTCTCCTGTCATAGGTAGATACTGTACAGTACCGGGTGACTTTTGAGTCAATTCAAAAGGCATCCCTCATGTCATAGGCAGTAGTGTCGTTGCTCATCGGTGGTGCCCTTGTGCTGGATTCGGTACTGTACTGCGTGTGGAACTGTGGGATCTGTGCATGCCGATGCCGGCGTACAAGGCGAGGCTAAGGGCGCCACTGCACTTAGCACTGTGGCACTGCCGGTCATTTTGAGCGCCCCTGCTATAGGCCTGGGCTGCATCAGTGCCGACAGCTCATTTCACTGCTAGGAAAAAAAAAAAAAAAAAGTATATATATATTTACCAGGATTGCCATTCCAGAACATTTACATTCATTTCTGGGAGGGAGAGAGGGAGTGCAGGGAGGTGAAGCTGGTAGACGAGGTGATGCCTCGGTTGCTGTGAGCTGCCGGCCACGGGCACGTCTGAAACTCAGTAAACGCCTCCCTCAGTCGAGCCTGCCGCGCCTCCCGCTCCTCCGCCAGTACCACCTCCCTCCACGTGCTGCCCGGCCCAAACTTTTCCTCGCCTGCCCGCACTGCCCAGCTTCCCCAGCCCCACAGGGACAACCACCATCCAGGCAGCCACCACAGGTTTCTTCTGCCCCCAGCGCCCCCCTTCCCGTTCCCTCCCCCCTCCGTTTCGCCCTCCCCCTCCTTAAAATACAGCTCTAGAACACAGGAGGCGCGGGGGTTGACGCGTTTCAAGTCGGAGACTAAATGAAAGGCCTCTGGATCTACAAGCAGGCGGCTGCATTTTTGAGACGTCTCAAAAGTCTTTGAATCTACAAGCAGGTGCCTGCACACACCCCCGCTGCAGATGCTGCCCGTAATGGGGGGCGTGCTTGTAGGCGGTGTGATTGCAACGGGTGCTCTTATAGGAGGTGTGTTTGTGCCGGATGGGGTTGTGAGTGAGGTGGTTGCGCTCCTGGGGGGTGGTGTGCCTTCCTTGTAGCCAATCAGCTGGTGAAGATGGTGAGGGAGGGAGATAGAAACGGAAAGTGAGAGGAGTGTGGAAAGGTTAGAGCGAAGGCGAGTGTGTAATGTAAGCTGGTAAGAAACGAATGCACTCAGCAGCAGCAGCAGCAGCAGCAGCAGCAGCAGCAGCAGCATAAGCTGGCATTGACTCGTATTGACCCTCATTGACTCGTATTGACCCTCATTGACTCGTATTGACCCTCATTGACTCCCACTAACCTGTGGCGGCCCGCCCGTGTGGTCGGTGCAGTAGAGAGTAGCCACGTCAACGAGGTCACAGTACGCCTCCACGCTGCTGGCAAACCGCCTGTGCGACTGCAGCTGCTTGTGCACCGGCACTCCCCTCCTGCTCAAAATGGCTCGCCTGGGATGGAAGGAGGGACGGTTCAGGGGAGGGGAACATGACGTGGAAAGGAAAGACAGGGGATGGGTGGAGTGGGTGGGTGGGACAGCTTGTGCAACCGAAGCTGCTCATGCACCGGCGACACTCGTGTCGTTGTTCGGATGGCCCGCCTGGGACGGCAGAGAGGAAGGCCCAGAGGGGAGAGGCTTGGGATAGTTACCGCAGACGCTTCGGCCCCTAGTGTCACACATCACGCCCACCAACCCCCCATGCCCCATTCACATCCCTTAACCCATGCCCACCCCACGCCTCACCGCATGCCGCGAGCAACAGCCAGGTGCGCGTCACACATCACGCCCACCAGCTCGATCCGATACGGCAGCCGCTGCTCACTGCCTCCCCTCTGCCCCCTCCTCTCCCAGCACATCCCCCCTCCCTGCCGGGCCCCCTCCATGCCCCCCTGCCCCTGCCCCTGCCCCTGCCCCTGCCCCTGCCCCTGCCCCTGCCCCTGCCCCTGCCCCTGCCCCTGCCCCGTCTCGCTGCTGCAATAGCTTCCCCTGCTCGAACCCAGTACCCTCCTCGGACTGTTGTGCCGCTTCGGCCGGTGCTGACCCTCCTTTCCTGGCTTATCCCTCCTCCTCTCCTCCTCCCCATCCCCTCTCTCGCTCCCCACCCCCTCTCCACCCTCTATCGCCCTCCCCTCCTCCTCCCATCTCTCCCTCCCCTCCTCCACTCCTCTATCACTCTCCCCCTCCTCGTCCACCTCCTCCCAATACCGCTCCACCACACTCCCATCCTCTCTCACTTGATACCCCGGCCCCATGCGAAACCGCCTCTCATGCACCTGTCTAGCCATCGCAATCGTCTGCTGCACAAACGGGGCCCACGACTTGGTCCCGTCGAATATCACGTCTCTCCCCTTGTTCAGCGCGGTTACCAGCGTTGACTGCGCCGCCCGGGTCGACTCCTCGTGCACGAGCTGTGAGATCCGGGCGGCGTCGTTCAGCCGGTCGGCGGAGAGCGCGCGGAAGATTGCGTCCTTTTCTTTGAACGCGTCGGAATCAACCACCACCGCGTGTGGCGCCATGCGCGCCCAAAAGGGGCTGAGGGGGGAGGGGGGGGGTGGGGGAGAGGGGAGGGGCGGAAGGAGAAGCGAAGAAGCAAAGGAGAGCGCTGAGAAGATTGCGTATTTTTCCTTGAAGGCGTCGGAATCAATTAACCACCACCGCGTGTGGCGCCATGCGCGCCCAAAACGTGCTGAGGGGGGGAGCAGGCGAGGAAGGGCGGACAGAGGGAGGACGGTGGGAGGAGAAAGGAGAAGGGTGAAGCAGAAGAGAGAGCACTGGGAAGATTGCGCCCTTTTTCTTGAAGACAACCATCGAAGGAAAAGGTGCTGAGGGGGGTGCGGATGGCCTCGACAACCACCGCATGTGGCGCCATGCGCGCCCAAAAGGTGCTGAGGGGGGGAGGGGGAAGGGGGAGAGGGGAGGGGCGGAAGGAGAAGAGAAGAAGCAAAGGAGAGCGCTGAGAAGATTGCGTATTTTTCCTTGAAGACACCAGCCTCGACAACAACCACCGCATGTGGCGCATAGCCATTGCATCACAATAATCCATGATAGGTAGCACAAACACTGTATCTTTGTACACCCCACTCCATCCCTCAACACCCCACTCCATTACCCTGTCTCTCACGGCAGTCATTCATTCCCCTCACCGTCTCATGATCTCCTTGACCACCGTTGACTTGCCTGCAGCACCCATGCCCCGCCCATCAACAACAGCACCCATGCCCCGCCCTCACTGTCTCTCACGGCAGTCATTCATTCCCCTCACCGTTGCATGATCTCCTTGACCACCGTTGACTTGCCAGCGCCCGCGCCTCCCCCAATCAGCAGCAGCACGGGGGAGCGCGCCGCCTTTGCACACACACTCACCCTATCCCTCAACTCACCGTTTCATGATTTCTTTCACAACAGTTGACTTGCCAGCGCCCGCGCCTCCCCCAATCAGCAGCAGCACGGGGGAGCGCGCCGCCGCTGCTGCCGGCACTGCTGCCGGCACCATCACCTCCCCCTCCCTCGGGACCTCCACACTTGAGGCGCGCGGGCGGGAGGGCGAGCGAGCATGAGACGGGGAGTGAGAGGGAGAGTTAGAGGGGGAGTGAGAAGGGGAGTGAGAAGGGGAGGAAGTGGGGAAATGGAAGACAGAGTGAGGGCCACCGTCACGGCCAATCTCACTCTTAGAGCCAGCACGCGCTAGCTCACTGCCCTCTGATCTACTGCCCTCCTCACCCACTCCCCCTTGCCTCGCTTCCCCTTGCCCCGGTCCCCCTTTGCTCTCTCCTGCTTGCCCCACTTTCCCCGCTCCTCCCGCCCCCTCCACTCCAGCTGCTCCCCCCGCTTCTCCCTCTCCCCCCGCTCCCCCCGCTCCCCCCGCTCCCCCCGCTCCCCCCGCTCCCCCCACTCCCCCAGGGCGGGGGCCGCAGCCGAGGATCTGCATCTTGTGCAGAAGCTGGGAGAAGCGCTGCTGCGGGCGCAGACACGTTATGGCCTCGTTGAACCGGCGCTGGCTGCACAGGGGGGTGGGGGGAAGTGGAGGGAGGTGGGGAAGTGGAGGGAGGGGGGGGGAGTGGAGGGAGGGGGGGAAGTGAGGAGGAGATGAAGACCACTGCTGCGGGCGCAGACACGCTATGGCCTCGGTGAACCGGCGCTGGGTGCATGGAGAAGAATGGCAAGGTGGGGAGGAAGGGAGAGAGAACATTAGGTCGCACTCTGTTTTTTCCATCCTTGTTTAGCGCTGAGGTGGGGTTGGGAATAGCAGCTATTTGGATAAGAGGATGGAGAGACGCACAGACATAGAGACACACCGACACACAGACAGACAGGCAGACAAACACACAGACACATAGACAGACACACAGAGACGCACAGACAGAGACGCACAGACGCACAGACACACAGACAGACAGACACACACAGAGACACACAGAGACACACAGACAGACAGACAGAGGTGGCTCACCGAATGACAGCATTGACAGCGTCCCTCAATTGCAGTTTTTTGCTTGGTCCCCGGAATACCTGCAGGGGGATGGGCGCACGGCGATGGGCGCACGGGGATGGGCGCACGGGGATGGGCGCACGGGGATGGGCGCACGGGGATGGGCGCACGGGGATGGGCGCACGGGGATGGGCGCACGGGGATGGGCGCACGGGGATGGGCGCACGGGGATGGGCGCACGGGGATGGGCGCACGGGGATGGGCGCACGGGGATGGGCGCACGGGGATGGGCGCACAGGGATGGGCGCACAGGGATGGGCGCACAGGGATGGGCGCACAGGGATGGGCGCACAGGGATGAGCGCAGAGGGATGGGCGCACAGGGATGGGAACACAGGGATGGGAACACAGGGATGGGCGCACAGGGATGGGCGCACAGGGATGGGCGCACAGGGATGGGCGCACAGGGATGGGCGCACAGGGATGGGCGCACAGGGATGGGCGCACGGGGATGGGCGCACGGGGATGGGCGCACGGGGATGGGCGCACAGGGATGGGCGCACGGGGATGGGCGCACGGGGATGGGCGCACGGGGATGGGCGCACGGGGATGGGCGCACGGGGATGGGCGCACGGGGATGGGCGCACAGGGATGGGCGCACGGGGATGGGCGCACGGGGATGGGCGCACAGGGATGGGCGCACAGGGATGGGCGCACAGGGATGGGAACACAGGGATGGGCTCACGGGGATGGGCGCACGGGGATGGGCGCACGGGGATGGGCGCACGGGGATGGGCGCACAGGGATGGGCGCGCGGGGATGGGCGCACGGGGATGGGCGCACGGGGATGGGCGCACAGGGATGGGCGCACAGGGATGGGCGCACAGGGATGGGCGCACAGGGATGGGCGCACAGGGATGGGCGCACAGGGATGGGCGCACAGGGATGGGCGCACAGGGATGGGCGCACGGGGATGGGCGCACAGGGATGGGCGCACAGGGATGGGCGCACAGGGATGGGCGCACAGGGATGGGCGCACAGGGATGGGCGCACGGGGATGGGCGCACGGGGATGGGCGCACGGGGATGGGCGCACAGGGATGGGCGCACGGGGATGGGCGCACGGGGATGGGCGCACGGGATGGGCGCACGGGGATGGGCGCACGGGGATGGGCGCACGGGGATGGGCGCACGGGGATGGGCGCACGGGGATGGGCGCACGGGGATGGGCGCACGGGGATGGGCGCACAGGGATGGGCGCACGGGGATGGGCGCACGGGGATGGGCGCACGGGGATGGGCGCACGGGGATGGGCGCACAGGGATGGGCGCGCGGGGATGGGCGCACGGGGATGGGAACACAGGGATGGGAACACAGGGATGGGCGCACAGGGATGGGCGCACAGGGATGGGCGCACAGGGATGGGCGCACAGGGATGGGCGCACAGGGATGGGCGCACAGGGATGGGCGCACGGGGATGGGCGCACGGGGATGGGCGCACGGGGATGGGCGCACAGGGATGGGCGCACGGGGATGGGCGCACGGGGATGGGCGCACGGGGATGGGCGCACGGGGATGGGCGCACGGGGATGGGCGCACGGGGATGGGCGCACAGGGATGGGCGCACGGGGATGGGCGCACGGGGATGGGCGCACAGGGATGGGCGCACAGGGATGGGCGCACAGGGATGGGAACACAGGGATGGGCGCACGGGGATGGGCGCACGGGGATGGGCGCACGGGGATGGGCGCACGGGGATGGGCGCACAGGGATGGGCGCGCGGGGATGGGCGCACGGGGATGGGCGCACGGGGATGGGCGCACAGGGATGGGCGCACAGGGATGGGCGCACAGGGATGGGCGCACAGGGATGGGCGCACAGGGATGGGCGCACAGGGATGGGCGCACAGGGATGGGCGCACGGGGATGGGCGCACAGGGATGGGCGCACAGGGATGGGCGCACAGGGATGGGCGCACAGGGATGGGCGCACAGGGATGGGCGCACGGGGATGGGCGCACGGGGATGGGCGCACGGGGATGGGCGCACAGGGATGGGCGCACGGGGATGGGCGCACGGGGATGGGCGCACGGGGATGGGCGCACGGGGATGGGCGCACGGGGATGGGCGCACGGGGATGGGCGCACGGGGATGGGCGCACGGGGATGGGCGCACGGGGATGGGAACACAGGGATGGGCGCACAGGGATGGGCGCACAGGGATGGGCGCACAGGGATGGGCGCACAGGGATGGGCGCACAGGGATGAGCGCAGAGGGATGGGCGCACAGGGATGGGAACACAGGGATGGGAACACAGGGATGGGCGCACAGGGATGGGCGCACAGGGATGGGCGCACAGGGATGGGCGCACAGGGATGGGCGCACGGGGATGGGCGCACGGGGATGGGCGCACAGGGATGGGCGCACAGGGATGGGCGCACAGGGATGGGCGCACAGGGATGGGCGCACAGGGATGGGCGCACAGGGATGGGCGCACAGGGATGGGAACACAGGGATGGGAACACAGGGATGGGCGCACAGGGATGGGCGCACAGGGATGGGCGCACAGGGATGGGCGCACAGGGATGGGCGCACAGGGATGGTAGAGATGCATGTGCTGCCAATATTTTTAGTTGTCTTGAAAATTCATCCCCTGCCTTGCCTTCCCTTGCCTCCCGCCCACTTTGTTCCAACATGACCGCATGGTCCGGCCAGTGGCAATTCAGTTCTCTACGAATTTCGCGAGCCCACATACGCGCCCCATCTATGCGCCCCGACCATCCCACGAGCAATGGCTGAGGTCACTTGGAACAGTGTTTAGGAGGGTTAGCAGTGCAGTCTGACCAGTGCTGTCTGACCTGTGCAGAACCTGTGCTGGCGAAATGCTAAACAATGCACAGATTATAGACTATTTACTTCGGTTCTGGCGGATGTACAGTGGTGTCGAGCTTGCACTAATCTCAAGTCAGAATTCGCATCAACGGGAGTTTCGTGGCGTGATAACAGAACAGACTACAGCGACATCAGAGTTAGATAAGGTGATGCTGACATGTCAGAAAACTGCGACACTTCTGAAGGTGCGTTGTCACAATCAGATGTGACAGCACGGATTTGATTTGGACTAGCGTGGGCGAACAATAACTCAAAATGTTAGGGTTTCCATGTATTCGCTAGGCATCGTCATGGTGCCTCTGAATCCGTAGGATTTGATTATTGTAATCAACACCAGGTTTCGACGACCTCGCTAGCTCATTCGTCAACATTTCGACAATCTTCACGTGCGACCTAACACCACACCACACAACGCAACACATACCTCTCTCCCTCACAACTCAAAATCCACTGACAGTTCAGCACACGTTCATTTTCACTTGGAAAATTTTACATGCTCTATTTTCCTCGCACACTGGATCGCACGTGACAATGGCCGCTGCAGTCTAGCCGTTCCTTCCTTACGTACATATTCCTTAAATATGTGTCTTTATTCTGTTCGTACATCCTCCCTCCAGCAGGATATAAAAAAAGCCGTTGTGGCGGACGATTTCAGCTGTGAACTTCGCCCTGGCTGCACGAAACTTGCGATGACGCTACCTTCTGACGCTCTACGCTCGCTGATCCAGTTATGCGCAAAGCAGGTGAGTTTTTGTTCCACGCAAGTACGCATTGGCTAATGCAAGTAACTCAATTGAGTCTCATTCTTCCCCTCCTCTTGCCCCCTCCTCCCCTCCCATTGCCCCTCTCCCCACCCCGTGCCCTCCCACGCACCTGTTCGATCATGAGCGCCGAGTGCGCCCAGTGGAAGCATCATAGATTACTCTACCCTCCCACCCCAACCACCCCACTGCTCCTCCCCTCCCGTTCCCTCTCCCCCTCCCACGCACCTGTTCGATCATGAGCGCGGAGTGCGGCCAGTGGAAGCCAAAGTAGGACAGCATGCACGCGTCCAGCTCTGCGCTCAGCTCCTCCCCCACCTGCTCCACCTCCGCCTCTGAACCCCGCATTAATCCCGCCGCCTCCCCCGGCCCCCCCTCGTCTCCCGCCTCCGCCTCCGCCTCCGCCTCCGCTCCCGCCTCCCCCTTCCACGCCACGCGCCCGCCCCCCGTCTGCGCGACGAGCGCGAGCAGGTTGGCGCGGCTCTTATCGGATGTGTTCTTCTCGCCCCGCACGTAGTCGTCCGCCGCCTGCGCCAGTAGCGCCGCCGCCGCCAGGTCCGTGGGCAGGCCCAGCTGGCGCACTGGCGGCGGGGGAAGCGGAGGCGGACGGGAAAAGGGGGAGTGGCGGAACGAAGACGGGGCGTGTGGAGGGGAAAGGCGCGCGGCAGAAGGGGGGGGAGAGGGGCGGAAGGGAGAAGGGAAAAAAGGAGAGGCGAAGGATATGGATTGGGAAAAAAGGAGAGGCGAAGGACAGTGGGTTGGAGACTGCCGGCCCGGGTAGGGATATCTCTGCAAAAAAATATACGACACAATGCATGCCCAATTTTGAGTTTTCCCCACCTTTGCGCACTGACCATTGCACGACCGTCGTGAAAAAGGGACACGTGAACCAATGCCTCTAGAGCAAAACAAATGCTGAACGAAATATAAAACAATGGCTTGCTGATATTTATGCCCACTAAGTTAGCGATTAATCTCCATTCCCTACTACGTCAGCGACTCGGACGCCGCGCACGCACCTACGTATTCGCCGAATCGCTCGATCCGTTTCACTTTCCCCGAACTCGCCGATCGTTCTATTAGCGGAATCAGATGAGCCACGCGCTCCCTTTCCCTTTCCGCGCCGCCGCCGTGCTTCTCGCCAGTAAACACGCTGCGCCACGTCAAGCGTCGCCGCGCGCATTTGTGTGCGCGTTTGGCCCATTGAAACAGACCGCGCAGTCCGACCAAGGAGAGGCCGACAGCTGTCGCTGCGGCGGCGAGCGCGGCTATGGTTGCAACTGACGGGCCGGACCCTCCGCTCAGAGTGATGATGATTCCAGCCATACCTTATGACGAAAAAACTGAAGTTCAGAGTCATAAATTTACCAGTCCCTATCCCTTGTGCACATGTATAGGGCCAACGGCGCGCCAACGGCGCGGTGTTTACTGTACTTGACACTGGTCAAGTAACCCTATCCCCATCCAAGGGCTTGCGAGCTGGACGGGCAGGGGATAGGGTTACTTGACCAGATGTGCGGCCGAAGTTTGGAAAGGACAGTTGCGAAAGTCGCCGATGCACTTCTCTTTCGTGACGCCGTTGGCTGTTCGCCACGTATGCAGCGGTTCGCCCAACTCCCATCTTGACATTACACTCCCTTCTTGACAGCACTAGAAGCGTGTTCAAAGTAATTTCTTATATCCTCCGACGTCGGAGGCTCAACGTCGGCAGACGTCGAGCTCGACGTCGATCGACGTCGAACGCGGCACTTTGAACACAATGCCGGCGACGAACTTCCGCTCAGGACAAATGCCGGCCTAAATAGTAAAACAATTGAGTTCAAACGATTTTTGGAAATCGCAAGGCCGTTTCGCATGCGTAGACAGTGCCACTAATGGCTGCGAAACCCGCAGTACGAATCGTACAGGCTCGTTAATTTCGAGAATTCTATTCTTGTTTTGTTGTTGTTCTGTCTGATGTGGTCTCGTCATCACTGTACAGATGCGCTGAATTCCGTACAAGTGTTGATGCTGGCGTGAGCAATTTCTGAAGCCCACTTTGAACACAAAAATGGCACCCTCAGCTTTCCTACCATGCCCAACAACCTCGACGTCGATTTACGTCGGAAATTTGCAGCACTTTGAACACGCTTTCAGGGCCTAATCCGCGGCAAATTAACGCATCCAGGAAGTGGCAGTCTAGGCCCAGTTCGGCAGCCAGGCGGAAGCAAAATTTCAGGACGGTGAGGCGCGCGTCAAACCAGTGTCAACGAATTTTGACCCTGGATTGACTGCTCCGCGGAAAACCTGCGCCATTGGGGAGCTGGCGCAGATTGGAGGGGGAGGCATTTGCCTGGACATTCAAAGGGTTTTTAGCTACGGCGGAAGAGGTACTTCCGAACCTGCGCTTTTTAGGGACCTTCTTTTCTACCTGCACACAGTTTTCCAGGTTTTGCGGCCTAGACAGAAGACTTATTGCGTGAAGACAGAACTAGACTCCACATTTACCCACGTGTCATCCTCTCGGTGTTTTGCCTTTCTATCCGCACTAAACTAAATCCCTCTCGGCTGGCAAGTGTTAAGGGGCATCAACCCTAAACACCTTGCGACTAAGTGTTTAGGGTTGATGACAAAACTACATCCCTCTTGGCTGGCATGCTAATGTATGGCATCAACCCTAAACACCTTGTCGCGTGGTGTTTAGGGTTGATGCCCTTGAAAACTTTCCATCCGAGAGGGATTTAGTTTTGTGCTTCCTGGCAGAAGAAACCCGATGAAAACAGTGCCTGCGAGACGTGCGGAGAAGCCGAGTTCTGTGTTAGCACAATAAATCTTCCGCCTTAGAAGCGGATCAGCGGAAAGTGTGCGCAAGTTGAGATGAAAGTCCCTTGAAAGAAAAGAAGCTACAGTAAGCCTTCCGGGAAAACAAAAAACCCACATTCAAATGTCCCATGGCAATGTAGCGGGCTCGCCCCAAACAAAAAAGGGTAACAGAACCACACGCTAATGGAGAATGCTGGTTTGTATGGATAACCCAAAATAGATGTGGACGGCCACGGGGAAGGGCGCGGCTCGGGCGCTAGACCTACCTAGACCCACTCCCCCAATTTGCCAGAGGCGATTTTTTTTGGGTTTTTATACGGGCCGTTACAAAACATTTCGTAGTTATCACGAGCAGTCACATGTTCCGCAAAATCTATCATGAACGGTCACATGTTCCGCCAAATCTATCACGAACCATCACACGGGTATCACGCGCCGTCACTCAAAGGCACTAAATTCTATCACGGGTAGTCACACTCGAAACTTTGCTATCACAGATGAACCTTCTGTTAAACTTATATGCTATAGTCTGTGTAGGCTGTAGTGGGGTAGACTATATGGGGTACAATATTTCTAGGTTTTCCTACTTGTACCCACCTGTTTGCTAGTTCATTCATTCCTCATTCTTCACATGGTATCAGAGCAGGTTCCCTCGTGGGAACGCTTCTCAGGGCCCACCACCTAACTTGATCTTTTTTTTCCTGCCCGAGGCATGCCCCGTAGGCCGCCCTCACGTCGCGCCCTCCTAGAGGCCACGTCGCCGTCCTTAGCGACCCCGTCGCCGCCCCTCTAGGCCCCTCGTGGCCCCTTCACGGCCCCGTCGCCGCCTCTCTAGGCCCCGTCGCCGCCGCTCTAGGCCCCTCGCGGCCCCTTCACGGCCCCGTCGCCGCCGCTCTAGGCCCCGTCGCCGCCCCTATAGGCCCCTCGTGGCCCCTTCGCGGCCCCATCGCCGCCACTTGCGGCCCCGTCGCCGCCCCCCTCTAGGCCCCTTACGGCCCCTTCGCGGCCTCGTCGCCGCCCCTCTAGGCCCCTTGCGGCCCCTCTGCGGCCCCGTCGCCGCCCCTAACGGCCCCGTCGCCGCCCCTTCGCGGCCACCTCACCGCCCTTAGCGGCACCGTCGCCGCCCCTGGCGGCCCCATCGCCACCTCTACCGGCCCCGTCGCCGCCTCTACCGGCCCCGTCGCCGCCTCTACCAGCCCCTTCACCGCTGAGCCGCCCAGCAGCTGAGCAGCCGAACCACCCAGCAGCCGAGCCGCCCAGCAGCCGAGCCGCCGAGCCGCCGAGCCGCCCAGCAACCGAGCCGCCGAGCCGCCCAGCAGCCGAGCCGCCCAACAGCCGAGCCGCCGAGCCGCCCAGCAGCCGAGCCGCCGAGCCGCCGAGCCGCCCAGCAACCGAGCCGCCGAGCCGCCCAGCAGCCGAGCCGCCGAGCCGCCCTGCCGTCGAACCGCTACTGTTCCTACCGGCGCGCCCCGGCCCTACTTACTCGGACTGGTGAGATCACTCCCTGCTAGGCCACTGCAGTCATGGCTACCCCCAGTATCCTTACCTTTGATGCTGAGGGTCGTGCTGTTGACTTTGAGGTCTGGGTCGATGACCTCCAGCTGTTCCTACAGTGCGATAGGGCTGACGGACTCTCCCTGTTCGATCTCACCTCTGGTGCCTCTCCTGCCCCGCCTACTACTGCTGACAGCACTGTTCGCTCACAGTGGGCCACACGCGATGCTGCTGCCCGTCTTGCTGTGCGTCGCCACTTACCGACCACTGAGCGTGCGCACTTTAGCCAGTACAAGAGTGCTAAGACCTTGTACGACGCTGTAGTTGCACGCTACTCCTCCCCTGCCACTGCTGCGCTTAGCCACCTCATGCTGCCGTACCTGTTCCCTGACCTTGCTGCCTTTCCCACAGTCGCTGACCTCATTACGCACCTTCGCACTAGTGACACTCGCTACCGCGCTGCGCTTCCTACTGAGTTCTGTGCCAAGAACCCCCCCCCCATGTACATCACCCTCTACTACATAGTCACCCGGCTCCCTGACTCCCTTCGCTTAGTCAGGGTCCACTTCCTCTCTGTTTGCCCCACCACACTCACCGTTGACCTCCTCGAGGAGCGCCTCCTAGCAGCAGAGAAGAGCATAGTCGCTGTAGGAGCCTCTCGTGGTGACCCTCGCACCCCCGTCTTTGAGGGGTGTTCCCCCTCCCCCCTCTTTGCCCTCTGTTGCTTCTGCTGCTGCGGCCGACCTCGTTGGTTTTGAGTCGGTCGGCGCTGCGTCTGCCCCTAGCGGGAGACGCCGCACCGGCAAGGGCAAGGGGGGCAAGGGCGCTGGAGGGGCTGGCGGGGGCGGTGGAGGTGGTGGTAGCGGCAGTGGAGGGGGTGGGGGTGGTGGTGGGAGTGGTGGCGGGGGTGGAGGTGTCGGTGGCAGCAGTGGAGGCGGAGGAGGCGGCGGCGGTGGCGGAGGGAGCAGAGGCGGCGGAGGTGGCGGAGGCGGCGGAGGCAGCGGTGGAGCTGGTCGCGGCTCTGCGCAGAGGAGTGGCTCCGGTGGTGGTCCGCGCCAGCAGCAGCAGCGCAGTCGTGAGACCCCGTCCCCCCAGCAGCTTCGTGAGTGGTACGCTGGGCGTCAGCGAGGTGGGGGTACTGGTCCCTGTACCTACGTCCTCCGTACCGGCGACCGCGCTGGTGAGCAGTGCGGGGGCCCGCACTCCACCCAGCGCTGCTTCGGTCGCCTGACGGACGCGTGGCGTCACCAGTTCCCTGACGCCACTGAGATCCCTCGCTGGGGAGAGCTGTCTAGGGCAGGGGTTGCTTTCTTTGATCTTGATTATGATGCTATTCTTGCTGCCATGTATGCTGTGTCTACTAGTGATGAGGGTGACTGTTACCTGTGTGTTCCGCCTGACCCGGGCATTGAGGCTGCTGCTCTAGGTGCTGGTGAGGCTGCTGCTCTAGGTGCTAGTGCGTCTGCTGCCCCAGGTGCTGGTGAGTCTGCTCCCTCAGGTACCACGTCGGCTCAGGCCTTACACACCTTCACCCTTGTCTCGGGTGCTTCCCGCTCCTTCTTTCGAGACCGCACCACGCTTACGCCGCTTAGTCGGCTGGTTGCGGTCTCCCTGGCGGACCCCTCTGGGGGTCCTGTCCTTGCTAGCTTCTCCACTGTCTTACCGTGTCCGGCAGCCCCCTCTGGCACCCTGTCAGGTCTCTACCTCCCCTCGTTCTCTACGAACTTGGTGAGTGGAGCTGATCTACAGGATAGGGGGGTTGACCAGTTCACTCCTGCGAGTCAGCGGGTGACCCACTGCACGTGTGCTCGGACGGGCCGACACTTGGCCACGTTTACCCGTCGGCCGGGGTCGAGCCTGTACACACTGACTACTGAGTCTCCTCCTGTTGCTGAGTCTGGTCAGGTAGTTGCGTCGAGTGAGATGTTTGCTGCAGCGACCAGGCCTGGTCCTGAGTCTGCGCCCTGCTCGTGTCGTCTCCTGTCCCACCAGACTCTCCTCTGGCACCACCGCCTTGGTCACCCCTCCCTGCCTCGTCTCCGAGGCATGGCCTCCCGTGTGTCAAACTTATATGCTATAGCTTGTTTAGGCTGTAGTGGGTTAGACAATATGGGGTACAACACTTTAGGGTTTCACTACTTGTACCCAACTTCCTGCTAGTTCAATCATTCCTGTTTTGTACATTTGACATGGTATCAGAGCAGGTCCTCCGCTAGGACCGAAATTAGGTGGTGGTGGGGGCGGTGGAGGCGGTGGGGGTGGTGGCGGGGCAGGCGGGGCTAGTGGCAGCGGTGGGGGTGGAGGCGGCAGCAGCGGAGGAGGTGGCCGGGGTGGCGGCGGTGGACGAGGCGGCGGCAGAGGCGGTGGTGGTCGAGGTGGTGGCGGCGGAGGTGGTGGTCGTGGTGGAGCTGGCGGACAGCAGACTCTCTCTTCCCAGGAGCTTCGTGAGTGGTACTCTCAGCACGGGGGGGGGGGGGGGGGGGGCCTTAGCTGCACGTACGTCATCCGCACTGGTGAGCGCACTGGCCAGACGTGTGGTAGGGCGCACGCCACGCAGCGCTGCTTCTCCCGCCTCGACGACGCTTGGCGCACTCAGTTCCCCACTGCCACTGAGCTGCCCCGCTGGTGGGATCTGATGAAGAAGAACATTGATGTCTTTGCTCTTGACTTTGATGCTATTCTCACTGCCATGTATGTGTTGTCTACTAGTGGAGAGGGTGATCAGTACCTGCGTGTTCCGCCCGACCCGGGCATTCGCACCAGTGAGGCTGCCGCTCTAGGTGCTTGCGTGTCTGCTGCCCCAGGTGCTGGTGAGACTGCTGCGCTAGGTGCTTACGTGTCTGCTGCCCCAGGTGCTGGTGAGGCTGCTGCTCCAGGTGCTAGTGAGTCTGCGCCCCCTGGTACTGAGTCCACTGAGGCACTGCACACCTTCACTCTAGACTCAGGCGCTTCTCGCTGTTTCTTTCATGACCGCACTGCCCTTGAGCAGCTTGCTCGGCCAGTTGCTGTCTCCCTTGCTGACCCCTCTGGGGGTCCGGTCATTGCGACCTCCTCCACTGTCCTTCCTTGTCCTGCGGTTCCGTCGGGCACTCTGTCAGGTCTCCACCTCCCCTCGTTCTCTACGAACTTGGTGGCGGGTTGTGCCCTCCAGGACGGGGTTGTCCACCAGTTCACCCCTGCCTACGAGCGTGTGACACACTGCACGTGTGCTCGGACGGGCCGTCACCTGACTACCTTCACTAGGCAGCCGGGGTCGGACCTGTACACACTGACCACTGAGTCCCCTCAGGTAGCTGCGTCTGCGTCTGCGTCAGGTCAGCTGTCTGCCCCCTGCTCGTGTCGCTCTCTGGCGCACGAGACTGTCCTCTGGCACCACCGCCTTGGTCACCCGTCAGTGCAACGCCTTCGTGCCATGCACAAACGGTACCTTGTGTCTGGTCTTCCCCGGGTACTCCCTCCCCTCCCTCCCTCGCCTGCTCCTCCCTGTCTTCCTTGTATCGAGGGGCGGCAGCGCGCCGCTCCTCACTCCTCCTCGTTTCCCCCGACGACTGCTCCCTTGCAGATGCTCCACATGGACGTGTGGGGCCCAGCCCGCGTCCGTGGACAGGGTCAGGAGCGGTACTTCCTGCTCGTTGTTGACGACTTCTCGCGCTACACCACGGTCTTCCCCTTGCGCACCAAGGGTGAGGTCCCTGCTGTTTTGATCCCTTGGATCCGCACTTCTCGTCTCCAGCTCAGCGAGCGGTTCCACTCGGACTTTCCTGTCTTGCGTCTGCACTCTGACAGAGGTGGTGAGTTCTCCTCCGACCTCTTGGCAGCCTACTGTGCGGAGCACGGCATTGAGCAGTCGTTCACGCTTCCGGCCTCTCCACAGCAGAATGGGGTTGCTGAGCGCCGCATTGGCTTGGTCATGGAGGTCGCTCGTACCTCCTTGATCCATGCGGCTGCCCCCCACTTTCTGTGGCCGTTTGCAGTCCGCTACGCTGCGCATCAGCTCAACCTCTGGCCCCGAGTCTCCTTGCCGGAGACCTCGCCCACACTACTGTGGACGGGGGAGGTTGGCGATGCGTCGCGTTTTCGGGTCTGGGGATCTCGAGCTTTTGTCCGCGATACGTCTGCGGAGAAGCTCTCCTCCCGCGTTGTTCCTTGTGTCTTCCTTGGCTTTGTCTCGGACGCGTCTGGTTGGCAGTTTTACCACGCCACCTCGCACCGGGTCCTGCCCTCTCAGGACGTCACTTTTGACGAGTCGGTGCCCTACTACCGCCTCTTCCCCTACCGCACTGCCCCGCTCCCCCCCCCGCCTCTCTTCCTCGCGCCAGGTGCTGCTGTGGTAGACCCCCTCCCCCCTCAGGGTACCGCTCCCTCAGGTGTGTCCCAGGTAGACCCGGTTGAGCCTGTCGAGGTAGCTGTCGACTCTCGTCCTGCGAGGGGTGCTGAGCCTGAGCGTGCGGAGCCTGGGGGTGCGGAGCCTGGGGGTGCGGAGCCTGGGGGTGCTGAGTCTGGGGGTGCTGAGACTGGGGGTGCTGAGTCTGGGGGTGCTGAGCCTGGGAGTTCTGCACCTGGAGGAGCTCTCTCCTCCGAGCAGCTGCGTGAGTGGTACTTGCAGTACTGCAGCCTCAGGCGAGGTGCTTCTGGCGCTCGGAGAGGTGCTGGAGCTGGTACTAGTGCTTCCCCTCCTAGGCGGGCGCTGCCCTCTCCCCTGCAGCTCCGCGAGTGGTACGCTCGGCACTGCAGTCTCCGGAGTGGCGCTCCTTGCGTCACGGACCCTGGTACTGCTGCTTGTGCTGCTGGTCCTGGTGCTGCTGGAGCTGCTGGTGGTGCTGCTGGAGCTGCTGGAGGTGCTGCTGCTGCTGGCGGTGCTGCTGGTGTTGCTGGAGGTACTACTGGAGCTGCTGGAGGTGTTGCTGGTCCTGGTGCTGCTGGAGGTGTTGCTGGTGCTGCTGCTGCTGCAGCTGCTGGAGGTGCTGGTGCTGCTGGCGGTGCTGCTGGCGCTGCTGGAGGTGCTAATGGTGCTGGTGCTGCTGGAGCTGCTGGAGGTGCTGCTGCTGCTGGCGGTGCTGCTGGTGCTGCTGGAGGTGCTACTGGTGCTGCTGGTACTGGAGCTGCTGAGGGGGTTGGAGCTGGAGTTGCTGAGCGGCCGCGGCCGTACTACGTTCCGCTCCTTCAGCAGGTTCTTGGTCTTCCGCCCTCTCCTGGTCCTACTCCTCCTTCCCTACTGAGTCCACCACCTGTCCAGTCGCAGTCACAGTTACAGCCTGCCTCTCCTCTGCCTGGTCCTTCTCCTTACACTGCGCCGACAGGTAGCTTTACGGAGCGTCGTGAGCCTGAGTCTCGTCCTCCGTCGCCTGAGTCCAGTCCTGTGTCTTGTGAGTCTCGTCCAGAGTCGCCTGTCCGCACTGCACGCACTGGTCGTCGTGCTCCACGTGAGCGTCCTCCTCCTGTCCTAGGCACTCACTACATGACCCTGCGTCAGTCCACTGCTCCACAGCGCGTCCCTCTGCCGTCTCCTCCTGCGTCCTCTCTTCCTGACGTTACCGACCCGCCGTCAGACCTTACTCGTGCTGCCAGTCCTACTGTCGCGCGTCTCCTTGCCACTGTTGTCACTGACCCTACCTTTGAGTCCTCTGCTGCGTCTGCTCTAGTCGCTGAGCTTGTTGACTTTGCTGCCGCCTGTCGTCTAGACTACGCCGCTAGCCTTGTCGCTGAGTCTGAGTCTGTCTGTCCTCCGTCCGTCGGGGGTGAGTGTGCTCTTGGCACGGCATCCTTGAGGACAGACAGGAGGAGTTTCAGTGCTTTGCTGCTGCTTTACCTCATCTCGTGTCCATGCTGATTGCCCCTGAGGGAGACCCGGATGCACCAGACATCCCGACTCCACGCTCCTACGCAGAGGCGATGGAGGGTGAGTACTCCTCTCAGTGGCAGACAGCCATGGACGCAGAGATGGCTTCCTGGAAGTCCACAGGCACCTACATCGACGAGGTTCCCCCACCTGGGGCGAACATCGTCAGTGGCATGTGGATTTTCAGGGTGAAGCGGCCGCCGGGTTCTCCGCCTGCCTTCAAGGCGCGTTACGTTGCACGAGGCTTCAGTCAGCGAGAGGGAGTTGACTTCTTCCAGACCTTCTCCCCGACCCCGAAGATGACCACTCTTCGGGTTCTGCTGCACGTCGCCGCTCAGCGTGACTACGAGCTCCACTGCCTTGACTTCAGCACTGCTTTCCTACAGGGCACCCTGCACGAGGAGATCTGGCTGCGCCGCCCACCTGGCTTCACTGGGTCGTTCCCTCCTGGTACCCAGTGGAGCCTCCGACGGCCAGTTTACGGTCTCCGCCAGGCGCCACGTGAGTGGCACGACACACTGCGGACTACTCTTGCTGCTCTTGGGTTTGCTCCTTCTACTGCTGACCCGTCGCTGTTTCTACGCACCGACACCACACTGCCACCGTTCTACGTTCTCGTGTACGTAGACGACTTGGTCTTCGCTACTTCTGACACTGAGACACTAGCCCACGTGAAGTCTGAGCTGCAGAAGAGACACACGTGCACAGACCTGGGTGAGCTGACAAGCTATCTTGGCTTGCGGATCACCCGGGACAGAGCACAGCACACCATTACCTTGACTCAGTCACACATGGTGCAGCAGGTCCTTCAGCGCTTCCGCTTCACGTACTCCTCGCCTCAGCCCACTCCTCTGCCTACCGGTCACTCGCTCTCAGCTCTGCCTTCGGATGAGTCCGTAGAGCCGAGTGGCCCGTTTCCAGAGCTGGTGGGCTGCCTCATGTACCTGATGACCTGCACTCGACCTGACCTAGCCTACCCTCTTAGCATCCTAGCACGCTATGTCGCTCCTGGCCGTCACCGGAAGGAGCACATGTTTGCAGCTAAGAGGGTGTTGCGCTACTTGTGCAGTACGTCGGGCATGGGGCTTGTGCTTGGAGGACGGCGCGACGTTGTCCTCACTGGACACTCAGACGCTTCTTGGGCTGACGACCAGGCTACTCAGCGGTCGTCTCAGGGTTACACCTTCAGCCTTGGCTCTGGCTCAGTTTCTTGGCGTTCTACACGCTCTTCCTCTGTTCTCAGCTCCAGTTGTGAGGCTGAGATCTACGCCACAGCCATGGCTGCACAGGAGCTACGCTGGCTTACCTACCTGCTGACTGACCTCGGAGAGCGGCCTAGTTCTCCTCCAGTGCTGTACGTCGACAACAAGGCAGCCATTGCCTTGTGTGAGGAGCACAGACTGGAGCACAGAACGAAGCACATCGCTCTGCGCTACTTCCTCGCTCGAGAGCTGCAGCAGCGTGGTCAGCTTCGTCTGCGTTACGTGGCCACTCGGGCCAACACAGCTGACGTGTTCACCAAGGCACTTCAGCCTTGTGACCATCAGCGTTTCTGTACTGTTCTAGGCCTTGTGCCTACTCTCCCTCACTTGCTCACTTCTTGACTCTGCTTGTACTGTGATCTCTATATATATACCTGCATGCCTTTACTTGCTAGGTTGTGATCACTGTACCTCTCGTTCTATTATCAAACTGCATGTGAACTGGTCTTGTGACCACTTGCTTGTGCTCGGAATTTGTGTGGTATCCTTGAGATCCACCCTGAGCTTGCTTTGCTTTTCTTGACTGGTCTTGTGACCCCTTGTTCTCCCCCACTTTGCCTATGGGGGTGTGTCAAACTTATATGCTATAGCTTGTTTAGGCTGTAGTGGGTTAGACAATATGGGGTACAACACTTTAGGGTTTCACTACTTGTACCCAACTTCCTGCTAGTTCAATCATTCCTGTTTTGTACATTTGACACCGTGTCCTTGTCTCTGGTCTCCCCCGGTCCCTACCTCCCCTACCTCCGGGGCCTGCCCCTACCTGCGTCCCCTGCGTCGAGGGGCGACAGCGCGCCGCCCCTCACTCCTCCGAGTTTCCTCCGACAGAGGCTCCGCTGCAGACTCTTCACATGGACGTGTGGGGCCCCGCCCGCGTCCGTGGCCAGGGTCACGAGCGTTACTTCTTGTTGGTGGTTGACGACTACTCGCGTTACACCACGGTGTTCCCCTTGCGCAGCAAGGGTGACGTCGCTGAGGTGTTGATCGACTGGATCCGCGCAGCTCGTCTCCAGCTCAGAGAGAGTTTCGGCTCGGACTTTCCTGTTCTGCGTCTGCACTCTGACAGAGGCGGGGAGTTTTCCTCTGCCCGTCTGGGAGCCTTCTGTCATGCACAGGGCATCCGCCAGACCTTCACGCTTCCGGCCTCTCCACAGCAAAATGGGATTGCTGAGCGCCGCATTGGCATGGTCATGGACGTCGCTCGTACGTCCATGATCCATGCGGCTGCCCCCCATTTTTTGTGGCCGTTTGCGGTTCAGTACGCAGCGCATCAGCTCAACCTTCAGCCCCGGGTCTCCTTGCCAGAGACCTCCCCCACCTTGCGGTGGACGGAAAAGGTTGGCGATGCGTCTGCGTTTCGGGTCTGGGGATCTCGGGCGTTTGTCCGCGACTTGTCTGCGGACAAGCTGTCCCCCCGTGCTGTTCCCTGCGTCTTGCTTGGCTTCCCCCCTGACGCGCCTGGTTGGCAGTTTTACCACCCCGCCTCGCGCCGTGTTCTGTCCTTCCAGGACGTCACCTTTGACGAGTCGGTGCCTTACTACCGTCTCTTCCCCTACCGCACTGCGCCCCTCCCCCCGCCGCCACTCTTCCTTGCGCCAGGTCCTCCCCCGGTAGACCCCCTCCCCCCTCAGGGTCCTGCCCCGTCAGGTGTGTCCCAGGTAGACGTAGTCGAGCCTGTCGAGGTAGCTGTTGACTCTGGTGCTGCTAGAGGTGCTGAGCCTGCGGGTGCCGGGTCTGGAGGTGCTGAGCCTGGGAGTGCGGAGCCTGGGGGTGCTAAGTCCAGGGGTGCGGAGCCTGGGGGTGCTGAGCCTTGGGGTGCTGAGTCTGGGGGTGCTGAGCCCGGGGGTGCTGAGTCTTGGGGTGCTGAGCCTGGGGGTGCTGACTCTGGGGGTGCTGAGCCTAGGGGTGCGGAGCCTGGGGCTGCTGGGTCTGCTCGTGTGGCCTCTCGCGGTGCTTCGTCGAGGCGGGAGCTACTCTCTCCGCATGAGCTGCGCGAGTGGTTTGCCCGGCGCTGGAGCCGTGCTGCTGGAGCTGGAGGTACTACTGTTGCTGCTGGTTCCGGAGGTGCTCGTACTGGCGGTACTGGAGCTGCTGGGACTGGGGGTGCTGCTGGGGCTGCTGGAGTTGGTCCTGCTGGAGGTACTGCTGGAGCTGCAGGCGGTACTGGAGCTGCCGGTCCTGCTGGAGTTGGTGCTGCTGGAGCTGCTGGAGCTGCTGGAGCTGGAGCTGCTGGGGGTGTTGGCGCTGGTGGTTCTGCTGGCGCTGGTGCGTCTGAGGGTGCTGGAGTTGACGCTGTTGGTACTGGAGGTGCTGCTGGCGCTGGTGCTGCCGCTGGGGGTCCTGGTGCTGTCCCTGCTGGTTCTAGAGGCGCTGAGCGGCCGAGGCCGTACTTCGTTCCGCTCCTTGAGCAGGTTCTTGGTCTCCCGCCCTCTACTGGTCCTGCTCCTCCCTTAGAGTGTCCACAGCCTGTCCAGTCGCGGTCACAGTTACAGCCCGCCTCCCCCCTACCTGCTCCTTCTCCCTACACTGGTCCTACTGGAGGTCTTGCTGAGCGTCGTGAGCCTGCGTCTCGTCCTGCGTCGCCTGTTCGTGCTGCTCGCACTAGTGGTCGTGCTTCGCGTCCGCGTCCTCCTGCGGTCCCAGGCACACACCAGATGGCACTGCCTCCTTCCACTGCTCCTCTGCGTGTCCCGTTGTCGTCTCCTCCAGAGTCCTCTCTTCCTGTTCTTGCTGACCCGGAGTCTGACTCTCTTCGTGCTGCCAGTCCTACTGTCACGCGTCTCCTGGCTACTGTTGTCACTGACCCTTCCTTTGAGTCCACTGCTGCGTCTGCCCTAGTTGCTGAGCTTGTCGACTTTGCTGCTCGCTGTCGTCTCGACTACTCTGCTAGTCTTGTTGCTGAGTCTGAGTCTGTCTGTCCTCCGTCCGTCGAGGTTGAGTGTGCTCTTAGCACGGACGTCCTTGAGGACAGGCAGGAGGAGTTCCAGTGTTTTGCTGCTGCTTTGCCTCATCTCGTGTCCACGCTGATTGCCCCTGAGGGAGACCCGGATGCACCAGACATCCCGACTCCTCGATCGTACGCTGAGGCGATCGAGGGTCCCTACTCCTCACAGTGGCAGTCAGCGATGGACACAGAGATGGCTTCCTAGAAGTCCACAGGCACCTACGTCGACGAGGTTCCCCCACCTGGGGCGAACATCGTCAGTGGCATGTGGATTTTCAGGGTGAAGCGGCCGCCGGGTTCTGCGCCTGTCTTCAAGGCGCGTTACGTGGCTCGAGGCTTCAGTCAGCGGCAGGGAGTTGACTACTTTCAGACCTTCTCTCCCACCCCGAAGATGACCACTCTTCGGGTGCTGCTGCACATAGCCGCTCAGCGTGACTACGAGCTTCACTCTCTTGACTTCAGCACTGCTTTCCTGCAGGGCAGCCTGCACGAGGAGATCTGGCTGCGCCGCCCACCTGGCTTCACTGGGTCGTTTCCTCCTGGTACCCAGTGGAGCCTCCGGCGGCCAGTCTACGGTCTCCGCCAGGCGCCCCGTGAGTGGCACGACACACTGAGGACTACACTTGCGGCTCTTGGGTTTGCTCCTTCTACAGCCGACCCGTCGCTGTTTCTGCGCACCGACACCTCTTTGCCGCCGTTCTACATCCTCGTGTACGTCGACGACTTGGTCTTTGCCACTGCTGACACTGCTGGACTCGCCCACGTGAAGTCCGAGCTGCAGAAGAGACACACGTGCATAGACCTGGGTGAACTGCGCAGCTACCTTGGCTTGCAGATCACCCGGGACAGAGCACAGCGCACCATTACTCTGACTCAGTCACACATGGTGCAGCAGGTCCTTCAGCGCTTCGACTTCACGTACTCCTCGCCTCAGGCCACTCCTCTGTCTACTCGCCACTCGCTCTCAGCTCTGCCTTCGGATGAGTCCGTAGAGCCGAGTGGCCCGTACCCAGAGCTTGTTGGCTGCCTCATGTACCTGATGACCTGCACACGACCTGACCTTGCATACCCTCTTAGCATCTTGGCACGCTATGTTCCTCCTGGGAGACACCGACCAGAGCACATGGCTGCAGCAAAGAGGGTGTTGCGCTACTTGTGCAGTACGTCGGGCTTGGGGCTAGTGCTTGGAGGGCGACGTCGAGTGGTCCTCACAGGTCACGCAGACGCTTCTTGGGCTGACGACCAGGCTACGCAGCGGTCGTCACAGGGTTACACCTTCAGCCTTGGCTCCGGCTCTGTTTCGTGGCGGTCTACCCGCTCGTCTTCTGTTCTCGGCTCCAGCTGTGAGGCTGAGATCTACGCGGGGGCCATGGCTGCACAGGAGCTACGCTGGCTCACCTACCTGCTGACCGACCTAGGAGAGCCGCCTCGTTCTCCTCCAGTTCTGTACGTAGACAACAAGGCCATGCTGGCCTTGTGTCGGGAGCACAGACTGGAGCACAGAACGAAGCACATTGCTCTTCGCTACTTCCTTGCTCGTGAGCTGCAGCAGCGTGGTCAGCTGCGCCTTGCTTACGTGGCCTCTGAGGCCAACACTGCTGATATCTTTACCAAGGCACTTCCGCCTGGTGATCATCAGCGCTTCTGTACGATGCTAGGTCTTGTGCCTACTTGGCCTCACTTGCTCACTTCTTGACCTTGCTTGTACTGTGATCTTTCTATACCTGCACTTGCCTGTTTACCTTTATATATGATCTTGCATGTGAACTGGCCTTTTGGCCTTGCTCTTGTGCTCGGATCGTGTGGTGACGTTGTGATCCACCCTGAGCTTGCTTTGCTTTGCTTGACTGGTCTTGTGACCCCTTGTTCTCCCCCACTTTGCCTATAGGGGTGTGTCAAACTTATATGCTATAGTCTGTGTAGGCTGTAGTGGGGTAGACTATATGGGGTACAACATTTCTAGGTTTTCCTACTTGTACCCACCTGCTTGCTAGTTCATTCATTCCTCATTCTTCACACCTTCTCATTATTTCGTTGACTCGCCTTGTAACACTGTACAGATTTAGGGACTATATTTCGGGATGCTGGTTTTTGTCCTGTATACGCGACCATTTTGGGTGCAAAGATACCTGGTTACGTTCGAATCGAAGTAACACACGTCAGTTTTAAAAATTGTTTAAATGAATTTGAACGCATATATATATCATACATATATTTATATATATACATATATATTTATAGAGTTCCCAGTTTATTGAATCTGCCTAAATGTTTATCAACATCCAAAAAAAAAACATAACTTGGAATGTTCACATGCCGAAATCTATATCAAGATGCATATACACATCTTGATAAACATTTAGGCAGATTCAATTAATTGTGAACTCTAGCAATATATATACATATATGCATTCAAACTTATACATAACTTTTTTAGAAATAAAGTGTGTTACGTCGAATCGAACGTAACCAGGTATCTTTGCACCCAAAATGGTCGCGTATACATGACAAAAACCAGCATCCCGAAATATAGTCCCTAAATCTGTTGCGGGACGAGTGCAGGACAAGTTGCGGGATTGGGCACCGCATCTAGAGGGATTGCAACCGCCGCCACACTTTTATGCTTGTGTAGTGGAGACGTTTGGGTTGCTCAGCGAGCCAATGAGGCAGTTTCTAGGGCTTTGTGCACGGCGGATTGCACAGCGGCGTAAAGACCTGGGGGGGGGATGACGGGTCAGCACGGATTTTCGAGACCGAACTCACTACACGACTTTCCATGGCACTGCAGCGAGAGCAGGCTCAGAGTATTATACAGCACGCGGTGCGGCAGTTGGGAGGGTCAGACGATGGGTGGATGCCCGCACCAATCCCTTTGGGTGCAATGCAGGGCAGTTGGCGTCACATTACCGGCTGCTTTGAGAGCGTGGCAGATATGCAGTATATGTACGATGCATATGTTTAGGCGTTTAGCGTTTGTGCTTGAAAAGCTGTGTCCCGCGCTGTGGTGCAGGTTGCTGTGGTGTTTTGGTCCTTAGGTGTTTCCTCCTTTTAGTTTCTTCTTCTCTTCTTTTCCTCTTTCCACCTTTCCTTCGGCCCTTCTCTTCTTCTCCAGCTCTTCTCTCCTTATCACCCTTTTCTTTGTTCCACCATCTTTACCTTCCTCTAATACCCATTCTTTTAATTACCACGACTATCAAACTTAATCCATAATATCAACCCAAAATGGTCGCGTTTACATGACAAAAACCAGCAATTTGAAATATAGTCCCTAAATCCGTACAGTGTTACAAGGCGGGTCCGACGAAATGATGAGAGGGTTCATCTGTGATAGCAAAGTTTCGAGTGTGACAACCCGTGATATAATTTAGTGCCTTTGAGTGACGGCGGGTGATACCCATGTGATGGTTCGTGATAGATTTGGCGGAACATGTGACCGTTCATGATAGATTTTGCGGAAAATGTGACTGCTCGTGATAACTACGAAATGTTTTGTGACGGCCCGTATAAAAACCCAAATTTTTTTCCTAGACATAGCTAGACCTGCACTTTGGCCGTTTTACCTATTTCCAAATAGATGATTGGCGAAGGGTAACACTTTCGCCAATCATTTCAACAACGTGAACAGTTGACATGGAGTTCTGTAACCACATCGCTATCAGTGAAGTCTGACGATCGACGGTTGACGGCTGACGACAGACGCGAAATAGTCTGAAGTTGCTTAGGTGCACGAATAATTAGTGGTACAGTTGACGTTTTCTCTGTGTGTATAAATATTGTTTTGCAATTGGTTCCTTGTAATGTTGTATTAGTGGAATATGAGAATCAGGAGGTCGTTCTTAGGGGTGTTTTTTTTTACAGAACTTGAGAAAGGACGTCTTAAGGTTCCTTTTGGGTGTAGTTAAAGCTGTTTATTTGCAGCTATAGGCCATGCAATTGGCCCAAAACCATTGCCCAAAATGATGTTTATAACGAGGTTTTATTCTTGTGTGGTTGGTTTTTTGTTTTTTTTTTTTTTTTTGTATATTCTGGCTCCTCTAGTAGTCCTCTACTAGTATCAATCATTTCTGAAAGTTGTGAAAAGTTTGTAATTTTGGTCATTCTTAGCTGCCTCAAGTATGTCAGTAGTACATACCAAGTCATTATCTCGCAAACATAAAGACAAAGATGTTTTTTTTTGCATGGTTCATTGTTGAGTTTAGAAGTTTTTTTAGAGCTTAGATGGCTTGTACATCCCCCATCTAATGTCAAACCAATGGTGAACCTTGAATAATGAGTGATAATAGTTGACTGTTTCCTTGGGCGTTTGTAGCACTTCTTTGATGTATTTGTCAAATATTATATATGCTATATGTGTTTAGGCTGTAGTGGGGTAGCCAATATGGGGTACAGCCCACATTAGGGTTTCATATTTGTACCCAATTCTTTCATAGTTCAATCATTCCTGCTGCTAGATTCTAACATGGTTTCAGAGCACTAGGTCCGTAGGACCGTCTTTTTTTCCGGGCCCACCTACCGTTGCGGTTACCGCGCTAGCCCACGTGTTGTCCTGTGCCTTGCCTTGTGACGTGCTGCGCTGCGCGCGCCGTCCTGCAGCCCTCGCGCTGCCTACTGCTGCCCTAGGCCAGCGCGCCGCCCCTGCAGGCCCGTAAGGCCCGCGCGCCGCCCCTGCAGGCTCGTAAGGCCAGCGCGCAGCCCTTGCAGGCTCGTCAGGCCCGTCAGGCCCGTGAGCCGCCCCTGCAGGCCCGTCAGGCCCGCGATCCGCCCCTGCAGGCCCGTCAGGTCAGAGCGCCGCCCCTGCAGGCCCGTCAGGCCAGAGCGCCGCCCTGCCAGGTCGCTGACGCGGCCCCGCCCTGCCGCTGACGCGGCCCCGCCCTGCCGCTGTCGCAGCCCCGCCCTGCCGCCGACGCGGCCCCGCCAGGTCGCGGACGCGGCCCCGCCCTGCCTCTGAAGCGGCCCCGCCCTACCTCTGAAGCGGCCCCGCCCTGCCGCCGACGCGGCACCGCCCTGCCGCCGACGCGGCCCCGCCAGGTCGCGGACGCGGCCCCGCCCTGCCTCTGAAGCGGCCCCGCCCTGCCACCGACGCGGCCCCGACATCCGCCGACGCGGCCCCGCCAGATCGAGGACGCGGCCCCACCCTGCCGCCGACGTGGCCCCGACACCCGCCGATGCGGCCCCGATCTGCCGCTGTCGCGGCCCCACCCTGCCGCCGACGCGGCCCCGCCAGGTCCCTGTCGCGGCGCGCCCTGCCGCCGACGCGGCCCGCCCTGCCGCTGTCGCGGCCCCGCCCTGCCGCCGACGCGGCCCCGCCTGGCCCCGCCCTGTAGCAGCTGCAGCGGCCCTGCCCTGCCGTTGTCGTGGTCCCAGCCCTGCAGCTGACGCGGCCCTACTCTACAGCCGCTGTTGCGGCCGCGCCGTCGCCGCCGTTGTGCGCCCAGCGAGCACCTGCCCTTCCCGCCACTGGTGAGCACCTGCCTTGTTCGCGCGCTGCCGCACCATCTGCCTGCCTGCCTGCCTGTCTGCCTGCCGCGCCTGCCCTGCCCGTGCTGATACTACTTCTACTGCTACTACTGGCGGTGGCCAGATGCAACTCCAGCGACGTCCGCGTGAGTCTCTCACGCCCCAACAGCTTCGTGAGTGGCGGTTGGGGTTGTGGCGGTAGCAGTCGTAGCTGTCGCCCTGGAGCTCATCAGTCGGGAGCGTCTGGCAGTGGCCAGCTGCAACTGCAGCGGCGTCCGCGCGAGACACTTACTCTTAATTGTCTTCCTTATCTCCCTTGCCTTCCTTATCTCCCTTACTTGCCTTCCTTTTCTCCTCTTCTTCCTGTCCTATGCACCTCCTTCCCCCGCATCTCCCCACCACCAGGCCTATGTGAAGCTATCAGACCCCCTCAACCTGCAGTGGCAGAGCGATTGGCTCATCACAGCAGCATGGCACCTTCTCTCCTTCCTCGCCCTCGCCTCCCTCTGCTTCCTCTGGAGCCCTGCCCTCCTCTCCCTCCGGTTAGCTTCTCCCGAGTCAACTTATTAGCCTTCCTTGCCCGCACCTTGTCACACCTGCTCACACCCCCTTGCCACCTCTCCTTCCTCACCCTCGCCTCCCTCTGCTTCCTCTGGAGCCCTGGCTGCCTCTCCATCTGGTGCGTCTCTTTTCTGCCATTCCCCTGCCACACCTTGTCACACCTTGTCACACCTTATCACACCTTGTTACATGCTGTCACACCACACATTACCTTCTCTCCTTGCCTTTTCAACCGCATGGGTGCATGGATGGTTAGGTAGGTGAAAGTGTACATGGTTGCGTGCTCGAGTTATGAACAATCTATTCCGTACCAAATTATCTAATCCTGTGCGGTGTTGCTTAAGCTCCAGGTTTCTACCGTATCTGTTGGCCACTTACCCCCTCTTTCTTTCCGTACTTTTCGCTCTCATCCCGTCCTTTGTCTTCTATGCTACCTTAATTGTTGCTTTTCCTTATTTTTTCAATGCTCCTCAGTCATGATGGATCCATCCACTCAAGCCACGTGACAAACGGGAGTTCTTGAGACATCTCAAAAACTCCTTATTTGTTACCTTTCCTTCGTTTCTTTTTTTTTTCTCTTAATGCTCCTCAGGCACGATGGATCCACTCAAGGCAACAAAGGCGAGGCAGCGTCTCTCCTGTCATAGGTAGATACTGTACAGTACCGGGTGACTTTTGAGTCAATTCAAAAGGCATCCCTCATGTCATAGGCAGTAGTTGTCAGAACATTATATAGCTTATGCTGTTGTGTAGGCTATAGTGGGGTATCCCATAGGGGGTACAACCCAATTAGGGTTTCCTATATGTACTCACTTCATTCATAGTTCAACCATCCTTGTTCTTCATTTTCACATGGAATCAGAGCAGGTCCCCTCCTAGGGACTGCTTCTAGGGCCCACCGAAGCGCGCCCCGAGGCGCGTTTTCCTTTTTTTTAGCGACCCTCCGTGTCGCCCCTCGCGGCCCCGCCGCCCTGCTCGCGCGGCCCAGCCGCCCTCTGCTTCGCGGCCCCGCCGCCCTGCTCACGCGGCTCCGCCGCCCTCTGCTAAGCGGCCCCGCCGCCCTACTACAGCGGCCCCGCCGCCCTCACGTCGCGGCCCGCCCGCCCTCTGCTTCGCGGCCCCGCCGCCCTGCTCACGCGGCCCCGCCGCCCTGCTCACGCGGCCCCGCCGCCCTCTGCTAAGCGGCCCCGCCGCCCCACTACAGCGGCCCCGCCGCCCTCACGTCGCGGCCCGCCCGCCACCCTACCTGCGGCCCGCCCGCCGCCCTACCTGCGGCCCGCCCGCCGCCCTACCTGCGGCCCGCCCGCCGCCCTACTTGCGGCCCTACCGCCGCCCTACCTGCGGCCTGCCCGCCGCCCTACTTGCGGCCCTACCGCCGACCTACCTGAGGCCCGCCCGCCGCCCTACTTGCGGCCCTACCGCCGCCCTGCCTGCGGCCCGCCCGCCGCCCTACCTACGGCCCGCCCGCCGCCCTACCTGCGGCCCTACCGCCGCCCTACCTGCGGGAGCCGCCTAGCAGCAGAACCGCCGGGAGCCGAGCCGCCCTGCCGCCGAGCCGCCCGGGAGCCGAGCCGCACTGCCGCCGAGCCGCCCGGGAGCCGAGCCGCCCTGCCGCCGAGCCGCCCGGGAGCCGAACCGCACTGCCGCCGAGCCGCCCAGCAGCCACGCCGCCCTGCCGCCGAGCCGCTGAGCAGCCGAGCCGCCCTACTGCCGAGCCGCCCTACCTGCCCTGTCTGGTGAGCACAGCCCCACTGTGACTGCGTGCCCTTCCCCTACTGCTTGCACTGCTCGTCTGTCGTCGTCATGGCTACCCCTAGTGTCCTCGCTTTTGACGCTGAGGGTCGAGCCATTGACTTTGAGGTCTGGGTCGACGACCTGCAGCTGTTCTTACAGTGCGATAGGGCGGACGGTCTTTCCCTCTTTGACCTCACCTCTGGCGCCTCTCCTGCCCCTGCTACTGATGCTGACCCCACTGTTCGCTCTCAGTGGGCCACCCGCGATGCTGCTGCACGTCTTGCTGTGCGTCGCCACCTGCCTACCACTGAGCGCGCGCACTTTAGTCAGTACAAGAGTGCTCAGACCTTGTACGACGCTGTAGTTGCGCGCTACTCTTCCCCTGCCACTGCTGCCCTGAGTCGCCTCATGCTACCGTACCTCTTTCCTGACCTTACTGCCTTTCCCACTGTCGCTGACCTCGTTACGCACCTCCGCACTAGTGACACTCGCTACCGCGCCGCCCTTCCTTCTGAGTTCTGCGCCAAGAACCCCCCCCCCATGTACATCACTCTCTATTACATAGTCACACGCCTCCCTGACTCCCTTCGCGTAGTCAGGGACCACTACCTCTCGGTCTGTCCCACCACTCTCACTGTCGACCTCCTCGAGAAGTCCCTCCTGGCGGCGGAGAAGAGCATCGTCGCTGTAGGAGCCTCTCGTGGTGACCCTCGCACCCCCATCTTTGAGGGGTGTTCTCCTTCCCCCCTGCTGCCCTCTGTTGCCTCTGCTGCTGCTGCCGACCTGCTTGGTCTTGAGTCGGTCTGTGCGGCGTCTGCCCCTAGCGGGAGACGCCGCCCTGGCAGGGGCAAGGGGGGCAAGGGCGCGGGTGGAGCTGGCGGGGGCGGTGGAGGAGGCGGTGGAGGCGGAGGAGGGAGTGGGGGTGGCGGTGGGAGTGGTGGCGGGGGCGGTGGTGGCGGTGGCAGCAGCGGAGGAGGAGGCGGTGGTGGCGGCAGCGGTGGGAGCGGAGGCAGCGGTGGTGGTGGAGGTGGAGGCAGCGGTGGCGGAGGGGGTGGAGCTGGTCGGGGTGGTGCCCCGCAGCGTAGCGGCCCTGGTGGTGGCCAGCGCCAGCAGCACCACCAGCAGCAGCAGCAGCAGCAGCAGCAGCGCTCGCGGGACATCCCCCCGCCCCAGCAGCTCCGTGAGTGGTACACGCAGCGTCAGCGGGGTGGGGGTTTTGGTCCGTGCACCTACGTCCTTCGTTCCGGTGACCGAGCGGGTGAGCAGTGTGGGGGTGCGCACCCCACTCAGCGCTGCTTTGGCCGCCTGACGGACGCTTGGCGTCAGCAGTTCCCCGAGGCCAGTGAGATTCCCCGTTGGGGAGAGCTGTCTAGGGCTGGCGTAGCTGTCTTTGATCTTGACTTTGATGCTATCCTTGCTGCCATGTATGCTGTGACTATTAGTGAGGAGGGTGACTGTTACCAGTGTTTCCCGCCCGACCCGGGCATTGGTACTGCTGCGCCAGGTACTTCTGCGGCTGCTGCTCTAGGTGCCAGTGCGTCTGCACTCTCAGGTACTGGTGAGGCTGCGCTCTCAGGTACTGCGTCGGCTTCGGCCTCCCTCACCTTCACACTTGACTCAGGGGCTTCTCGCTCCTTCTTTCGAGACCGCACCACACTCACGCCGCTTGGCCGGCCGGTTGCAGTCTCCCTGGCTGACCCCTCTGGGGGTCCTGTCCTCTCTCACTTCTCCACTGTCCTCCCGTGTCCGGCTGCCCCCTCGGGCACCTTGTCTGGTCTGTACCTCCCCTCGTTCTCGACGAACTTGGTGAGTGGTGCTGACCTGCAGGATGCGGGGGTTCACCAGTTTACTCCTGCGAGTCAGCGGGTGACCCACTGCTCGGATGCCCGCACAGGCCGACACCTGGCCACGTTCTCGCGTCGGCCAGGGTCGAGTCTCTACACACTGACCACTGCGTCTCCTCCTGTCCCTGCGTCTGGCCAGGTAGCTGCGTCGGGTCAGGTGTTTGCTGCTGCGTCCAGGTCTGGTCCTGAGTCTGCCCCCTGCTCGTGTCGCCGCCTGTCTCACGAGACTCTCCTGTGGCACCACCGTCTTGGCCACCCCTCCTTGCTTCGTCTTCGGGGCATGGCTTCCCGTGTCCTTGTCTCTGGTCTTCCCCGGTCTCTCCCTCCCCTTCCTTCGGGACCCGGACCTTCTTGTGTCCCCTGTGTCGAGGGGCGGCTCCGGGCTGCCCCTCACTCCTCCCAGTTTCCCCCGACAGAGGCTCCTCTGCAGACGCTTCACATGGACGTGTGGGGCCCCGCCCGCGTCCGTGGGCAGGGTCACGAGCGCTACTTCCTGCTGGTGGTTGACGACTACTCGCGTTACACCACAGTCTTCCCCTTGCGCAGCAAGGGTGAGGTCACTGAGGTGTTGATCGACTGGATCCGCGCAGCTCGTCTCCAGCTCAGGAGGAGCTTCGGCTCGGACTTTCCTGTTCTGCGTCTGCACTCTGACCGAGGTGGAGAGTTCTCCTCTGGCCTTCTGCGAGCCTACTGTCGTGCACGAGGCATCCGCCAGACCTTTACGCTTCCGGACTCTCCACAGCAAAATGGGATTGCTGAGCGCCGCATTGGCATGGTCATGGACGTCGCTCGTACGTCCATGATGCATGCGGCTGCCCCCCATTTTCTGTGGCCGTTTGCGGTTCGGTACGCGGCGCATCAGATCAACCTTCACCCCAGGGTCTCCCGGCCGGAGACCTCCCCAGCTCTGCTGTGGACGGGGAAGGTCGGCGATGCGTCTGCGTTCCGTGTCTGGGGATCTCGGGCGTTTGTCCGCGACTTGTCTGCGGACAAGCTGTCCCCTCGTGCTGCTCCCTGTGTCTTCCTCGGCTTCCCCCCTGACGCTCCAGGGTGGCAGTTCTACCACCCCTCCTCTCGTCGTGTTCTGTCCTCCCAGGACGTCACGTTCGACGAGTCAGTCCCCTTCTACCGCCTCTTCCCCTACCGCACTCCTTCCCTCCCCCCGCCACCGCACTTCCTTGTGCCAGGTCCCCCCCCGGTAGACCCCCTTCCCCCTCAGGGTCCTGCCCCTTCAGGTGTGTCCCAGGTAGAAGCAGTCGAGCCGGTCGAGGTTGCTGGTGACTCTGGTCCTGCTGCGGGTGCTGAGCCTGGGGGTGCTGAGTCTGGGGGTGCTGAGCCTGGGGGTACTGCGACTGGGGGTGCTGAGCCTTGGGGTGCGGAGTCTGGGAGTGCTGCGCCTGGGGGTGCTGCGACTGGGGGTACTGAGCCTGGGGGTGCGGAGTCTGGGGGTGCTGAGCCGTGGGGTGCTGCTACTGGGGGTGCTGAGCCAGGGGGTGCTGCGTCTGGAGGAGCTGAGCCTGGAGCTGCGGAGCCTGCGGCCACTGGACCTCCCCTTGTGGCGTCTGGCGGTGCGGGACCTGGCGGTTCTCCGGGTGCTTCGCCTCGGCGGGAGCCCCTCTCTCCACAGGAGCTGCGCGAGTGGTTTGCCCGGCGCTGGAGGCGTGCTGCTGGAGCTGGAGGTTCTTCGGCTACTGAGGGTGCTGGTGCCGCGGGTCCCGGAGGTACTGGAGCTGGAGCTGCTGAGGGCGTTGACGCTGAGGCTACTGCTTTCGGTCCTGGAGGCGGTCCTACTGGGGGTGCTACTGGTGCTGTTGGAGGTCCTGGAGCTGGAGGTGCTGCTGGCGCTGGTGCTGCCGCTGGGGGTACTGGTGCTGTCCCTGCTGTGTCTGGAGTCGCCGCGCGGCCTAGACCGTACTTCGTTCCGCTCCTTCAGCAGGTTCTTGGTCTCCCGCCTTCTACTGGTCCTCCTCCTCCCTTCGAGTGTCCACAGCCTGTCCTGTCACAGTTACAGTTACGGCCGGCCTCCCCACTGCCCGCTCCTTCTCCCTACACTGGTCCCACTGGAGGTATTGCTGAGCGTCGTGAGCCTGCGTCTCGCCCTGCGTCGCCTGTCCGTGCTGCTCGCACTAGTGGTCGTGGTTCGCGTCAGCGTCCTCCTCCTGTCCCTGGCACGCACCGGATGTCTCTGCGTCCGTCCACTGCTCCTCTGCGTGCCCCTTTGCCTTCTCCTCCTGAGTCCTCTCTTCCTGCTCTTCCTGACCCGGAGTCGGACTCTCTTCGTGCTGCCAGTCCTGCTGTCACACGTCTCCTTGCTACTGTCGTCACTGACCCCTCTTTTGAGTCCACTGCTGCGTCTGCGCTTGTTGCTGAGCTCGTCGACTTTGCTGCTCGCTGTCGTCTAGACTACGCTGCCGGTCTTGTTGCTGAGTCTGCGTCTGTCTGTCCTCCGTCCGTCGGGGGTGAGTGTGCTCTTGGCACGGACGTCCTTGAGGACAGGCAGGAGGAGTTCCGGTGTCTGGCTGCTGCTTCACCTCATCTCGCGTCCGTACTACTTGCCCCTGAGGGAGACCCGGATGCACTAGACATCCCGACTCCGCGCTCTTACGCGGAGGCCGTAGAGGGTCCCTACTCCTCTCAGTGGCAGGCAGCTATGGATGCAGAGATGGCGTCCTGGAAGTCCACAGGCACCTACGTTGACGCGGTTCCCCCTCCTGGGGCGAACATCGTCAGTGGCATGTGGATCTTCAGGGTGAAGCGGCCGCCGGGCTCTCCACCTGTCTTCAAGGCGCGGTACGTCGCTCGTGGCTTCAGTCAGCGGCAGGGAGTTGACTACTTTCAGACCTTCTCTCCCACCCCGAAGATGACCACTCTTCGGGTGCTACTGCACATAGCCGCTCAGCGCGACTATGAGCTCCACTCTCTTGACTTCAGTACTGCTTTCTTGCAGGGTAGCCTGCACGAGGAGATCTGGCTGCGCCGTCCACCTGGCTTCACTGGGACTTTTCCTCCTGGCACCCAGTGGAGCCTCCGACGGCCAGTCTACGGTCTCCGCCAGGCACCGCGTGAGTGGCACGACACACTGAGGACTACGCTTGCGGCTCTTGGGTTTGCTCCCTCTACTGCTGACCCGTCGTTGTTTCTGCGCACCGACACTTCTTTGCCGCCGTTCTACGTCCTCGTGTATGTCGACGACTTGGTCTTTGCCACAGCTGACACTGCTGGACTAGCCTACGTGAAGTCCGAGCTGCAGAAGAGACACACGTGCACAGACCTGGGTGAACTGCGCAGCTACCTTGGCTTGCAGATCACTCGGGACAGAGCACGCCGCACCATTACCTTGACTCAGTCACACATGGTGCAGCAGGTCCTTCAGCGCTTCGGCTTCACGTACTCCTCGCCTCAGGCCACTCCTCTGTCTACTCGCCACTCGCTCTCAGCTCTGCCTTCGGATGAGTCCGTAGAGTCGAGTGGCCCGTACCCAGAGCTTGTTGGCTGCCTCATGTACCTGATGACCTGTACACGACCTGACCTTGCATACCCTCTTAGCATTCTCGCACGCTATGTTGCTCCTGGGAGACACCGACCAAAGCACATGGCTGCAGCTAAGAGGGTGTTGCGCTACTTGTGCAGTACGTCGGGCATGGGGCTAGTGCTTGGAGGGCGGAGTCCAGTGGTCCTCACTGGGCACGCGGACGCTTCTTGGGCAGACGACCAGGCTACACAGCGGTCGTCGCAGGGTTACACCTTCAGTCTTGGTTCCGGCTCTGTCTCGTGGCGGGCTACTCGCTCGTCCTCTGTTCTCAGCTCCAGTTGTGAGGCTGAGATCTACGCCGGGGCCATGGCTGCACAGGAGCTTCGCTGGCTCACCTACCTGCTGACTGACCTTGGAGAGCCGCCTCGTTCTCCTCTTGTGCTGTACGTAGACAACAAAGCCATGCTGGCCTTGTGTCGAGAGCAGCGCTTGGAGCACAGAACGAAGCACATTGCTCTCCGTTACTTTCTTGCTCGTGAGCTGCAGCAGCGTGGTCAGTTGCGACTTGCTTACGTGGCCTCTGAGGCCAACACTGCTGATGTGTTCACCAAGGCACTTGCGCCTTGTGACCATCAGCGCGTCTGCACCCAGCTGGGTCTTGTACCTGTCTTGCCTCACTTGCTCTCTTCTTGACCTTGCTTGTACTGTTACATATATACCTGCTCTTGCTTGTCTAGCTCTATATATATATGTGTACTCCTGCATGTGAACTGGCCTTGTGGCCTTGTCGTTGTGCTCGGACTGTGTGGTGACTTTGTGATCCACCCTGAGCTTGCTCTGCTTTGCTTGACTGGTCTTGTGACCCCTTGTTCTCCCCCACTTTGCCTATGGGGGTGTGTCAGAACATTATATAGCTTATGCTGTTGTGTAGGCTATAGTGGGGTATCCCATAGGGGGTACAACCCAATTAGGGTTTCCTATATGTACTCACTTCATTCATAGTTCAACCATCCTTGTTCTTCATTTTCACAGTAGTGTCGTTGCTCATCGGTGGTGCCCTTGTGCTGGATTCGGTACTGTACTGCGTGTGGAACTGTGGGATCTGTGCATGCCGATGCCGGTGTACAAGGTGAGGCTAAGGGCGCCACTGCACTTAGCACTGTGGCACTGCCGGTCATTTTGAGCGCCCCTGCTATAGGCCTGGGCTGCATCAGTGCCGACAGCTCATTTCACTGCTAGGAAAATAAAAAAAAACAAGAGGCGACGAAATCGTCTTAGGGTTGCGGAGCAACTTAAAAGTGATAATATATATGAGTAACATCAAGTTTTAAATTTCAGAAAATGACTAATATTTTTAATCAGAACGTAGGTATATAGATTCAATAGTTTAGTTTTAATGGACACAAAGTATCTAAGTATAACTACAGATATTATGTGTTATTGGGAAATATAATATATTTTTGTGATTGTTGTTTATAATTCATGATTATAATAATTCTTGATGGTTGGATTCATGTGTAGCATTTTATACGTTCTTGTTGTTAGAAAGAAGAAGTGTTGGACTAGGAAGGAAAGGGAGTACAAGTACCTAACCCTAGAATTGTGTACCCCCTAAAGGCTAACCCACTGTAGCCTACACAAATACAACATATATAATGTTTGACACACCCCCATAGGCTAAGTGGGGGAGAGCAAGTGGTCACAAGACCAGTCAAAGCAAAACAAAGCAAGACAAGCTCAGGGTGGATCTCAAGGATACCACACAAATTCCGAGCACAAGCAAATGGTCACAAGACCAGTTCACATGCAGTTTGATAATAGAACAAGAGGTACAGTGATCACAACCTAGCAAGTGTAAGCATGCAGGTATATATATATAGAGATCATAGTACAAGCAGAGTCAAGAAGTGAGCAAGTGAGGGAGAGTAGGCACAAGGCCTAGAACAGTACAGAAACGCTGATGATCACAAGGCTGAAGCGCCTTGGTGAACACATCAGCAGTGTTGGCCCGAGTGGCCACGTACGAGAGACGAAGCTGACCCCTCTGCTGCAGCTCTCGCGCTAGGAAGTAGCGCAGAGCGATGTGCTTCGTTCTGTGCTCCAGTCTGTGCTCCTCACACAAGGCAATGGCTGCCTTGTTGTCGACGTACAGCACTGGAGGAGAACGAGGCCGCTCTCCAAGGTCGGTCAGCAGGTAGGTGAGCCAGCGTAGCTCCTGGGCCGCCATGGCTGTGGCGTAGATCTCAGCCTCACAACTGGAGCTGAGAACAGAAGAAGAGCGTGTAGAACGCCAGGAAACAGAGCCAGAGCCAAGGCTGAAGGTGTAACCCTGAGACGACCGCTGCGTAGCCTGGTCGTCAGCCCAAGAAGCGTCTGAGTGTCCAGTGAGGACAAGGTCGCGCCGTCCTCCAAGCACAAGCCCCATGCCCGACGTACTGCACAGGTAACGCAACACCCTCTTAGCGACATCCATGTGCTCCTTCCGGTGACGGCCAGGAGCGACATAGCGTGCTAGGATGCTAAGAGGGTATGCAAGGTCAGGTCTAGTGCAGGTCATCAGGTACATGAGGCAGCCCACAAGCTCTGGATACGGGCCACTCGGCTCTACGGACTCATCCGAAGGAGAGCTGAGAGCGAGTGACCGGTAGGCAGAGGAGTGGGCTGAGGCAAGGAGTACGTGAAGCCGAAGCGCTGAAGGACCTGCTGCACCATGTGTGACTGAGTCAAGGTGATGGTGTGCTGTGCTCTGTCCCGGGTGATCCGCAAGCCAAGATAGCTTGTCAGTTCACCCAGGTCTGTGCACGTGTGTCTCTTCTGCAGCTCCGACTTCACGTGGGCGAGTGCCTCAGTGTCAGCAGTAGCAAAGACCAAGTCGTCGACGTACACGAGAACGTAGAACGGCGGCAAAGTGGTGTCGGTGCGTAGAAACAGCGACGGGTCAGCAGTAGAAGGAGCGAACCCAAGAGCCGCAAGCGTAGTCCTCAGTGTGTCGTGCCACTCACGGGGTGCCTGGCGGAGACCGTAGACTGGCCGCCGGAGGCTCCACTGGGTACCAGGAGGGAACGACCCAGTGAAGCCAGGTGGGCGGCGCAGCCAGATCTCCTCGTGCAGGCTGCTCTGTAGGAACACAGTGCTGAAATCAAGAGAGTGGAGCTCGTAGTGACGCTGAGCGGCGACGTGTAGCAGAACCCAAAGAGTGGTCATCTTCGGGGTCGGGGAGAAGGTCTGGAAGAAGTCAACACCCTCTCGCTGACTGAAGCCTCGTGCAACGTAACGCGCCTTGAAGACAGGCGGAGAACCCGGCGGCCGCTTCACCCTGAAAATCCACATGCCACTGACGATGTTCGCCCCAGGTGGGGGAACCTCGTCGACGTAGGTGCCTGTGGATTTCCAGGAAGCCATCTCTGCGTCCATGGCTGTCTGCCACTGAAAGGAGTAGAGACCCTCCATCGCCTCTGCGTAGGAGCGTGGGGTCGGGATGTCTGGTGCATCCGGGTCTCCCTCAGGGGCAACTAGAATGGACACGAGATGAGGCAAAGCAGCGGCAAAGCACTCAAACTCCTCCTGCCTGTCCTCAAGGACGTCCGTGCCAAGAGCACACTCACCCCCGACGGACGGAGGACAGACAGACTCAGACTCAGCAACAAGGCTAGCGGCGTAGTCTAGACGACAGGCGGCAGCAAAGTCAACAAGCTCAGCGACTAGAGCAGACGCAGCAGAGGACTCGAAGGAAGGGTCAGTGACAACAGTGGCAAGGAGACGTGTGACAGTAGGACTGGCAGCACGAAGAGAGTCAGACTCCGGGTCAGCAAGAGCAGGAAGAGAGGACGCAGGAGGAGACGGCAGAGGGACACGCTGTGGAGCAGTGGAAGGACGCAGAGTCATATAGTGAGTGCCAGGGACAGGAGGAGGTCGCTCACGCGGAGCACGACGACCAGAGCGGATAGCACGGACAGGTGACTCTGGACGCGACTCAGGCGACGGAGGACGAGACTCAGGCTCACGACGCTCCGTAAGACCTCCCGTCGGCTCAGCGTAAGGAGAAGGACCAGGCAGTGAAGAGGCTGGCTGTAATTGTGACTGCGACTGGACAGGCGGTGGACTCAGTAGGGGAGGAGAAGGACCAGTAGAGGGCGGGAGACTAAGAACCTGCTGAAGGAGCGGAACGTAGTACGGGCGCGGCCGCTGAGCACCTCTAGCGGCAACCCCCTCAGCAGGCCCAGTCCCAGCAGCTCCAGTACCTCCAGTATGAGCACCCCCAGGACCAGCGGCTCCAGCAGCTCCAGCAGCACCAGCACCAGCAGCGCCAGCAGCACCGCCAGCAGCAGCAGCACCTCCAGCAGCTCCAGCAGCACCAGCAGCACCTCCAGTAGTAGCAGTACCTCCAGCAGCTCCAGCAGCACCAGCACCAGCAGCACCTCCAGCAGCGCCAGCAGCACCGCCAGCAGCAGCACCTCCAGCAGCTCCAGCACCAGCAGCACCGCCAGCAGCAGCAGCACCTCCAGCACCAGGGTCCGCGGCACTAGGAGTGCCACTCCGGAGACTGCAGCGCCGAGTGTACCACTCTCGGAGCCGCTGGGGAGAGGGCAGCTCCCGCCTAGGAGGGGAAGCACTAGCACCAGCTCCAGCAGCACTCCTAGCTCCAGAAGCACCCCTCCTGAGGCTGCAGTACTGGAAGTACCACTCTCGTAGCTGCTGTGAGGAGAGAGCTCCTCCAGGTGAAGCACGCTCAGTCTCAGCACCCTCAGACGTAGCACACCCAGGCTCAGCACCCCCAGACTCAGCACCCGCAGGCTCCGCACCCCCAGGCTCAGCACCCCCAGACTCCGCACCCCCAGGCTCCGTACCCCCAGGCTCAGCACCCCCAGGCTCCGCACCCCCAGGCTCCGCACCCCCAGGCTCCGCATGCTCAGGCTCCGCTCGCTCAGGCTCAGCACCCCTAGCAGGACGAGAGTCGACAGCTACCTCGACAGGCTCAACCGGGTCTACCTGGGACACACCTGAGGGAGCGGCACCCTGAGGGGGGAGGGGGTCTACCACAGTAGCACCTGGCGCGAGGAAGAGAGGCGGGGGGGGGAGCGGGGCAGTGCGGTAGGGGAAGAGGCGGTAGTAGGGCACGGACTCGTCAAAAGTGACGTCCTGAGAGGGCAGGACACGGCGCGAGGTGGCGTGGTAAAACTGCCAACCAGACGCGTCCGGGACAAAGCCAAGGAAGACACAAAGAACAGCGCGGGAGGAGAGCTTGTCCGCGGACGTATCGCGAACAAAAGCTCGAGAACCCCAGACCCGAAAACGCGACGCATCGCCAACCTCCCCCGTCCACAGTAGTGTGGGCGAGGTCTCCGGCAAGGAGACTCGGGGCCAGAGGTTGAGCTGATGCGCAGCGTAGCGGACTGCAAACGGCCACAGAAAGTGGGGGGCAGCCGCATGGATCAAGGAGGTACGAGCGACCTCCATGACCAAGCCAATGCGGCGCTCAGCAACCCCATTCTGCTGTGGAGAGGCCGGAAGCGTGAACGACTGCTCAATGCCGTGCTCCGCACAGTAGGCTGCCAAGAGGTCGGAGGAGAACTCACCACCTCTGTCAGAGTGCAGACGCAAGACAGGAAAGTCCGAGTGGAACCGCTCGCTGAGCTGGAGACGAGAAGTGCGGATCCAAGGGATCAAAACAGCAGGGACCTCACCCTTGGTGCGCAAGGGGAAGACCGTGGTGTAGCGCGAGTAGTCGTCAACAACGATCAGGAAGTACCTCTCCTGACCCTGTCCACGGACGCGGGCTGGGCCCCACACGTCCATGTGGAGCGTCTGCAAGGGAGCAGTCGTTGGGGGAAACGAGGAGGAGTGAGGAGCGGCGCGCTGCCGCCCCTCGACACAGGGAAGACAGGGAGGAGCAGGCGAGGGTGGGAGGGGAGGGAGAACCCTGGGAAGACCAGAGACAAGGTACCGTTTGTGCATGGCACGAAGGCGCTGCACTGACGGGTGACCAAGGCGGTGGTGCCAGAGGACGGTCTCGTGTGCTAGAGAGCGACACGAGCAGGGGGCAGACAGCTGACCTGAAGTAGACGCAGACGCAGCTACCTGAGGGGACTCAGTGGTCAGTGTGTACAGGTCCGACCCCGGCTGCCGAGTGAAGGTAGCCAGGTGACGGCCCGTCCGAGCACACGTGCAGTCTGTCACGCGCTCGTAGGCAGGGGTGAACTGGTGGACACCCCCGTCCTGGAGCGCACAACCCGCCACCAAGTTCGTAGAGAACGAGGGGAGGTGGAGACCTGACAGTGTGCCCGACGGAACCGCAGGACAAGGAAGGACAGTGGAGGAGGTAGCAATGACCGGACCCCCAGAGGGGTCAGCAAGGGAGACAGCAACTGGCCGAGCTAGCTGCTCAAGGGCAGTGCGGTCACGAAAGAAACAGCGAGAAGCACCTGAGTCCAGTGTGAAGGTGTGCAGTGCCTCAGTAGACTCAGTACCAGGGGGCGCAGACTCACGAGCACCTAGAGCAGTAGCCTCACCAGTACCTGGGGCAGGAGACACGGGAGTACCTGGAGCGGCAGCCTCACCAGCACCTAGGGCAACAGACGCATTAGCTCCTAGAGCGGCAGCCTCACTGGTCCGAATGCCCGGGTCGGGCGGAACACGCAGGTACTGAGCACCCTCTCCACTAGTAGACAACACATACATGGCAGTGAGAATAGCATCAAAGTCTAGAGCATAGATATCAATGTTTTTCTTCATCAGATCAGCCCAGCGGGGCAGCTCAGTGGCAGCAGGGAACTGAGTACGCCAAGCGTCGTCGAGGCGGGAGAAGCAGCGCTGCGTGGTGTGCGCCCTCCCACACGTCTGACCAGTGCGGTCACCTGTGCGGATGACGTACGTGCAGCTAAGTCCACCCCCCCCCCCCCCGTGCTGAGAGTACCACTCACGAAGCTCCTGGGGCGACGGAGTCGGCTGCTGGCTCTGGCCACCGCCAGCGCCTCCACGACCACCACCTCCGCCGCTGCCACCCCGTCCACCACCGCCCCTGCCGCCTCCGCGGCCACCGCCGTCACCACCACCGCCCCCGCCCCTGCCACCTCCCCCGCCGCTGCCGCCACCACCCCCACCGCCGCCACTAGCCCCTCCAGCCCCGCCACCACCCCCACCGCCGCCACCACCCCCACCACTGCCTCCCCCGCCGTCACCTCCACCTCCCTTGCCCCCTTTGCCCTTGCCGCTGCGGCGCCAGCTCGGAGCGGACGCAGTACCGACCTGCTCAGTACCAACTAGGTCGACAGCAGCAGCAGAGGCGACAGAGGGGAGAAGGGGGGAAGGGGAACACCCCTCGAAGAAAGGGGTGCGGGGGTCGCCACGAGAGGCACCTACAGCGACTATGCTAGCCTCGGCTGCAAGCAGTTCCTTCTCGAGGAGGTCAATGGTGAGCTCAGTGGGGCAGCGAGCTAGGAAGTGGTCCCTGACTGAACGCAGAGTGTCAGGGAGGCGAGTGACTAGGTGGTAGAGAGTGAGCCAGAGCGGGGGGGGGTTCTTGTCAAGAAACTCAGCGGGCATAGCAGCACGGAAGCGGGCCTCACTAGTGTGGAGGTGCGTGATGAGGTCAGAGACTGTGGAGAAAGCTGACAGGTCTGGGAACAGGTAGGGGAGCGAGAGACGGCCTAGCGCAGCAGAGGCAGGTGAGGAGTAGCGTGCAACTACAGCAGTGTACAGTGCCTGCGCAGTTTTGTGCTGGCCAAAGTGCTCGCGCTCATCTACCGGCAGGGAGTTGCGAATAGCGAAGCGAGCGTGAGCGTCACGAGTCTGCCACTGTGAGCGGGCAGTACTGTCAGCTGTAGCAGCAGGGGCAGTAGCATGGCCTAGCGCGTGATCGTACAGTGAGATATCCTCCTTGGCAGTGAGCTGGAGGAATAGGTGTAAGTCATCGAGCCAGATCTCAAACTTCAGTGGGCGGCCCTCAGTATCGAAAGCTAGCACAGAAGGACTAGCCATAGTTGCAGTGGTAGTAGTAGTAGGAACTGCAGTAGTAGGAACAGTAGGGCGGCACGGCTCTGCCTAGGCGGCGCGGCTCGGTTCGGGCGGCGCGGCTCGGTTAGGGCGGCGCGGCTCGGTTCGGGCGGCGCGGCTTGGTTCGGGCGGCGCGGTTCGGCTCGGGCCGGGCTACGGGGCAGTGCGCGACAGGGGGGGCGTGCACACGGGCGGCTGTAGCGGGCGGGCCGTGGCCTTGCACTCGGGCCTGACTAGCACGTGGGCGGCCTAGAGGGCGGCAGCGCGGCCTACGGGCGGGGCTGCCGGTCGTTAGCGGGCTACGTGCGGCCAGGAGGGGCCCGTCGACGGACTGCTAGCGGGCGGCGCGTGGCAGCGTGGGCGGCTAACGGGCGGCGCGCTCGCAGAAAACGCCGCGTGCGGGCTGCTAGGGGGCGACGCACGCGAGAAAAAAAAAGGCCGCGTGCGGCTCTACTGAGCTGCGCACGGGCAGTAGGAGACAGCGAGGCGCACGAGGGCGCACTAGGAGAAAGGCGCTCGAGGGCGCTTCGAACGGAACGGTGGGCCCTAAGGAGCGATCCTAGGTCTAAACCTACGCTCTTAATACCATGTTAGAAAGAAGAAGTGTTGGACTAGGAAGGAAAGGGAGTACAAGTACCTAACCCTAGAATTGTGTACCCCCTAAAGGCTAACCCACTGTAGCCTACACAAATACAACATATATAATGTTTGGCACTTGTTATGCTTTGTGATAATGTAGACATATCAAGAAAACATCAGATAGTTGGTAATAACCTTCTTCGCGTTTTAAGAATTTCTCGGAAAAACCACTTTGTTTAACCAGAAACAAAAATGTGACAATAAAAAAAAACGTAGTGTACTACTCGAGCTTTGTTGCCAACAAGGTTGCCTTGTGAAATTTGTGAAATTCGGTTTCTTTTCAAGTCTTTGTTTTTTCTGTTTTTTGTTTTCTTTCTCGGTCCTATTGAGTTTTGTCATTATCTATTGAAGTTCTGGTGTGAAATCAGATTGTGCAGTTTCGGATCTTTCTTTGTTTTGTCTTTTTGTTTCGTCCTTAGAAACCTGTTTGTGTTTGGAGGTGGTTTGTTTTGTTCGAAATCTGATTGCATTCTAGGCTTTTGTTTTTTTCTTTCGATACTGTACAACTGCATTTAGTTTCGAGTCTGATTCAATTCGAAACCGATTTAAGTCCCAAAACAAATGCTCAAAACCACCGTTTTAGCTTGCCGAAGTGGTCTCCAGCAACTTAGTCTTTTGAAGTGACATATTGTTTTGATATTGCTATATTTGTTTCCTATTCTTTCATTGATTTTCTCACTTCACCATTGCTACCATTACTGTGGTGGTTCAAGTCCCCACAAGCTCCAGAAGAATGAAAGTTGGGTTATACAACTAAGGCAAATGGTTAGACAACTAGGCAAATGGTTGGACAAAATTGGTTAGATAGGCCAACGAGAACATTCAACTGTTACTTCCTGTCCAATGGCAGAGCTTTAGAACTTGAGGCTGTTTCAGCTGTTGTTGCTCTTCCTTTGACTCCTCTTTCTCTAGCTCATCCTCCCAGATGTCTTTCTCTAGCTCATGCTCTGAGATCTCTTTCTCTAGCTCATGCTCTTAGATCTCTTTCTCTAACTCATGCTCTGAGATTTCCTTGTTACTACTTGCTTAGTACTCAAACACACTGAGAGCGCTTTGCTGCTGTTTGCTACTCGAGCCAAGCAACCATTCCTACGTTTATAACACAAGTGTAGGCGTCCATACGTAAGCATCTCCAGCAACTTAGTCTTTTGGAATGACATATTGTTTTGATATTGCTATATTTGTTTCCTATTCTTTCATTGATTTTCTCACTTAACCATTGCTACCATTACTTCACTTCCCCGTTACTTCACTTCCTCTTTTCTTCACTTCCTCTTTCTTGCAGAATCTTTGTCGACTTCCAGGTTTTTGTTCTCGTGACATTGGTTTAGAGAGTCTCAGTTCCAGGTATCCACAAATACTTATTGTTTGCATGCTGTCTGTTTTTTCCTCTTTTATTCCCGACCATTCTTCCTTACTCAATCATCTCGATTTCTGTTGTGCCTCCAGCAGGGTCCACGCGAGCAGTTTGACTCGAAGGCGAGTTTACTGCAAAAACATTTAAATGGGTGTCATATAAAGGTTTAATATGAGTAGCATTTTATTTCGATCTTGTTGATAGTGACCAACCACCTTCTGAAGGATGCCATTTGAAATCGTTTCATGTTCTATCCCATACAATTTCACATGGTCTTTAGGTCAAGTTATTTTGCTTCCAAGCATTTTTTTCACTCTCTCTCCCCTTCCAGTTTTCTTAGGTGACACATTCAAGTATCTCAAATATCACATCGGTTCCAAAGTACCTGTAATTTGAAGGATAAGGTATATATCTCATTTGTATCTTTCCTTTGTATTTTCAGTTACAAACTCAATTGTGTCATAATGTGTGCTGTTATGCTTTTCAACTTCGGTTTTTCGTACTAATGAAGCTTGTGAATTCGTGTACTTATTTGTCATTTTTTTTTTTCAGGTAACCATTTCTCTCATCAATAGGTCCTGAAGACTTGTGCATTCATTTGTAAGGTTGTAATTTCAATCTTCACAGGAAAATCAGTTTAGGTGCATTGGATATCTCTGTTGTATTCTTGTTTATTGATTACTTTCAATCACTTTCCTGTCATAGGATATTGACCAAGTTACAGGGGTCGGAGCTGTTCTCTGCTTTTGAGAGTCACTGCCATATCTTTTCGAAAGGATCTTGGGGTATGTGCAACTTTCTCTTTGTTCTTTCCTGTGTACATATTCTCTTTGTGATGCTCTCCAACACAATTGTAATATATTCTGATTCTGTGAATTATATTTTTATATTTGGACTTTAACTAACGATTGTTGATTGTGATCATTGTCGCTAATTCTCTGAACCATTATATAGGTGATTAATATTAATCATTCATGACTATTTTGTCTCTTGTTTTCCATCTTCAGGTTTTCCAAAGCTGGTTCGCAGTTTCATTTGCCACATCATTTCTAAAAGAGTGTTTGCTCCAAGAAAGATCAGGTGTGCACTAAATATGTTTTATTGTTTCCATGTAGATTCCCACACTTAACTATTATTGGTATCAAATGCCATTGAAATATGTTCTTTCATGCTCTTAAGTTGGATCATGCTTCGTATTTTGATATATTTAGATCGTTTATGCTTCTTATTTTGATTGGTCGTTCACATCCAACCAAGAAAATTATTGCTTGAAATTTGCCAATTTTTACAGTTTTAAGATATTTTTGTATATTTTGCCTTTTTTTATGCAATCCTCCCTCGACAGAAACCACCACAAGGACGTTAACAAGCTATACAACTTGCATCAATTGCCGAAAGATCCGTGATTGTTTCACTGGGACTTGGGTGCGTATTGTTTTGATTGTTTTTTTCTGTCATTGGTTTACTCGTTGCATAACTTTGACTCACTGAACTGACTATATTGTATGTTTATTTCATGCTTGTCATGCAGATTGGAACATTCATCATTCTCTTTGCTGCGCCTCTTGTTTGGACAACAAATCTTTTGAGATGGAGTTTACATCCTCACGAATCTTCCCAGACACTTCTCTTGACGGTGAGTTACGACGGGTGTTTTCCTTTCGTAAGAAGTTGGTCTTTGGGGATGGTGCTTGTTTATATCGGTGTCTATCCATAGTACTATTTGGCAGTCAATTGCAATGGAATGTGATTAAACATGAACTTATTAACTACATACGCCTACATTGGGAAGATAACAAAGATATGGTCCTAATGTGCCATGATTTTTCACTAACATCGGTAGATAGGTATATCAGATATATTGAGCAACCATCTGTGTGGGGTTCAGCATGTGAACTTAAAGCGTTTAGTGAACTTTATAAGAAATCAGTAATCATATGGTTACATAATAAAGAGTGGGCACAATGCGAAGGCATGCAATTTGTGAACAATGGGGATCATGTCCATTTGCTTTTGTCAAACAACCACTACACTCTTCTTGAAGAATGTAGTGGAGGTGAGGTACAGAATGTAGAAAATGATGTTGGAAGTGTGGGCGAGACAATAAATGTCTCATCAACTCATTTGGATGATGCGAATGCGCTGCAATTGATTTCAAGTGAGGAATCAAGTGAGGGCTGTTAGAATAGAAATGAGAATGGATGGACTAAGGGAAAGTTGGGTACAAATGTAAACCCTAGAAAACTGTACCCCATATGTGCTACCCCACTATAGCCTACAATAGCTATGTCATATAAATCTGACACACCCCCATAGGCAAAGTGGGGGAGAACAAGGGGTCACAAGACCAGTCATGCATAGCAAAGCAAGCTCAGGGTGGATCACAAAGTCACCACACATTCCGAGCACAAGTTCAAGGCCACAAGGCCAGTTCACATGCAGGATTACATATGTATATAAGGCTAGACAAGCAAGAGCAGGTGTATATATATATGCAACAGTACAAACAAGGTCAAGGGGTGAGCAAGTGAGTCAAGGTAGGCACAAGACCCAGCTGAGTACAGAAGCGCTGATGATCACAAGGCGCAAGTGCCTTGGTGAAGATATCAGCAGTGTTGGCCTGAGAGGCCACGTACGCAAGCCGCAGCTGACCACGCTGCTGTAGCTCACGAGCAAGGAAGTAGCAGAGAGCAATGTGCTTCGTTCTGTGCTCCAGTCTCTGCTCTCGACACAAGGCCAGCATGGCCTTGTTGTCTACGTACAGCACTGGAGGAGAACGAGGCGGCTCTCCGAGGTCAGTCAGCAGGTAGGTGAGCCAGCGAAGCTCCTGTGCAGCCATGGCCCCGGCGTAGATCTCAGCCTCACAACTGGAGCCGAGAACAGAAGACGAGCAGGTAGCCCGCCACGAAACAGAGCCGGAACCAAGGCTGAAGGTGTAACCCTGTGACGACCGCTGCGTAGCCTGGTCGTCAGCCCAAGAAGCGTCTGCGTGCCCAGTGAGGACCACTGGACTCTGCCCTCCAAGCACAAGCCCCATGCCCGACGTACTGCACAAGTAACGCAACACCCTCTTCGCTGCAGCCATGTGCTCCGGTCTGTGTCTCCCAGGAGCAACATAGCGTGCGAGAATGCTAAGAGGGTATGCGAGGTCAGGTCGTGTGCAGGTCATCAGGTACTTGAGGCAGCCAACAAGCTCTGGGTACGGGCCACTCGACTCTACGGACTCATCCGAAGGCAGAGCTGAGAGCGAGTGGCGAGTAGGCAGAGGAGTGGCCTGAGGCGAGGAGTACGTGAAGCCGAAGCGCTGAAGGACCTGCTGCACCATGTGTGACTGAGTCAGGGTAATGGTGCGGCGTGCTCTGTCCCGGGTGATCTGCAAGCCAAGGTAGCTGCGTAGTTCACCCAGGTCTGTGCACGTGTGTCTCTTCTGCAGCTCGGACTTCACGTGGGCGAGTCCAGCAGTGTCAGCTGTGGCAAAGACCAAGTCGTCGACGTACACGATGATGTAGAACGGCGGCAAAGAAGTGTCGGTGCGCAGAAACAGCGACGGGTCGGCAGTAGAGGGAGCAAACCCAAGAGCCGCAAGTGTAGTCCTCAGTGTGTCGTGCCACTCACTCGGTGCCTGGCGGAGACCGTAGACTGGCCGCCGGAGGCTCCACTGGGTGCCAGGAGGAAAAGACCCAGTGAAGCCAGGTGGGCGACGCAGCCAGATCTCCTCGTGCAGGCTGCCCTGCAAGAAAGCAGTGCTGAAGTCAAGAGAGTGCAGCTCGTAGTCGCGGTGAGCAGCTATGTGCAGCAGTACCCGAAGAGTGGTCATCTTCGGGGTGGGAGAGAAGGTCTGAAAGTAGTCAACTCCCTGCCACTGACTGAAGCCATGAGCCACGTAACGTGCCTTGAAGACAGGCGGAGAACCCGGCGGTCGCTTCACCCTGAAAATCCACATGCCACTGACGATGTTCGCCCCAGGCGGGGGAACCTCGTCAACGTAGGTGCCTGTGGACTTCCAGGAAGCCATCTCTGTGTCCATAGCTGCCTGCCACTGAGAGGAGTAGGGACCCTCTATAGCCTCCGCGTAAGAGCGCGGAGTCGGGATGTCAAGTGCATTCGGGTCTCCCTCAGGGGTAAGCAGTACGGACACGAGATGAGGTGAAGCAGCAGCCAAACACTGGAACTCCTCCTGCCTGTCCTCAAGGACGTCCGTGCCAAGGGCACACTCACCCCCGACGGACGGAGGACAGACAGACTCAGACGCAACGAAAAGACTAGCAGCGTAGTCTAGACGACAGCGAGCAGCAAAGTCGACGAGCTCAGCAACTAGGGCAGACGCAGCAGTGGACTCAAAGGAAGGGTCAGTGACGACAGTAGCAAGGAGACGCGTGACAGTAGGACTGGCAGCACGAAGAGAGTCCGACTCTGGGTCGGGAAGAGCAGGAAGAGAGGACTCAGGAGGAGAAGGCAAAGGGGCACGCAGAGGAGCAGTGGACGGATGCAGAGACATCCGGTGCGTGCCAGGGACAGGAGGAGGACGCTGACGCGAACCACGGCCACTAGTGCGAGTAAGACGGACAGGCGATGCAGGGCGAGAAGCAGGCTCACGACGCTCAGCCAGACCTCCAGTAGGACCAGTGTAGGGAGAAGGAGCGGGCAGTGTGAAGGCCGGCTGTAACTGTAACTGGGACGGGACAGGCTGTGGACACTCTAAGGGAGGAGGAGGACCAGTAGAAGGCGGGAGACCAAGAACCTGCTGAAGGAGGGGAACGAAGTACGGCCGAGGCCGCGCGGCGACTCCAGACACAGCAGGGACAGCACCAGTACCCCCAGCGGCAGCACCAGCGCCTGCAGCACCTCCAGCTCCAGTACCTCCAGCAGCACCAGTAGCACCCCCAGTAGGACCGCCTCCAGGACCGACAGCAGTAGCCTCAGCGCCAACACCCTCAGCAGCTCCAGCTCCAGGCGTACCCGGAGGCCCAGCAGCTCCAGTACTCCCAGTACGAGCACCTCCGGGACCCGCGGCACCAGCACCCGCAGCAGTCGAAGAACCTCCAGCTCCAGCAGCACGCCGCCAGCGTCGGGCAAACCACTCTCGCAGCTCCTGTGGAGAGAGTGGCTCCCGCCGAGACGAAGCACCCGGAGAACCTCCAGGCTCAGCACCTCCAGACGCCACACGAGCAGGCCCAGCTCCCTCAGGCTCCGCACCCCCAGGCTCAGAACCTCCAGGCGTAGCACCCCCAGGCTCAGCACCCCCAGGCGTAGCACCCCCAGGCTCAGCACCCCCAGGCTCAGCACCCCCAGTAGTAGCACCCCCAGGCTCAGCACCCCCTGGCTCAGAACCCCCAGTAGTAGCACCCTCAGGCTCAGCACCCCCAGGCGTAGCACCCACACGCTCAGCACCCCCAGAGTCAGCACCCCCAGGCTCAGCACCCTCAGCAGCACCAGAGTCACCAGTAACCTCGACAGGCTCGACTGCGTCTACCTGGGACACACCTGAAGGGGCAGGACCCTGAGGGGGGAGGGGGTCTACCGGGGGGGGACCTGGCACAAGGAAGAGCGGTGGCGAGGGGAGGGACGGAGTGCGGTAGGGGAAGAGGCGGTAGTAGGGGACCGACTCGTCAAACGTGACGTCCTGGGAGGACAGAACACGGCGAGAGGTGGGGTGGTAGAACTGCCACCCTGGCGCGTCAGGGGGGAAGCCAAGGAAGACGCAGGGAGCAGCACGAGGGGACAGCTTGTCCGCAGACAAGTCGCGGACAAACGCCCGAGATCCCCAGACACGGAACGCAGACGCATCGCCAACCTTCCCCGTCCACAGCAAAGCTGGGGAGGTCTCCGGCATGGAGACCCTGGGGTGAAGGTTGATCTGATGCGCCGCGTACCGAACCGCAAACGGCCACAGAAAATGGGGGGCAGCCGCATGCATCATGGACGTACGGGCGACGTCCATGACCATGCCAATGCGGCGCTCAGCAATCCCATTTTGCTGTGGAGAGTCCGGAAGCGTGAAGGTCTGGCGGATGCCTCGTGCACGACAATAGGCTCGCAGAAGGCCAGAGGAGAACTCTCCACCTCTGTCAGAGTGCAGACGCAGAACAGGAAAGTCCGAGCCGAAGCTCTGCCTGAGCTGGAGACGAGCTGCGCGGATCCAGTCGATCAACACCTCAGTGACATCACCCTTGCTGCGCAAGGGGAAGACCGTGGTGTAACGCGAGTAGTCGTCAACCACCAGCAGGAAGTAGCGCTCGTGACCCTGTCTACGGACGCGGGCCGGGCCCCACACGTCCATGTGAAGCGTCTGCAGCGGGGCCTCTGTCAGAGGAAACTGGGAGGAGTGAGGGGCAGCCCGCTGCCGCCCCTCGACACAAGGGACGCAGGTAGGGCCGGGCCCCGGAGGAAGGGGAGGGAGGGTCCGGGGAAGACCAGAGACAAGGACACGGGAGGCCATGCCTCGGAGACGAAGCAGGGAGGGGTGACCAAGGCGGTGGTGCCAGAGGAGAGTCTCGTGCGACAGGAGGCGACACAAACAGGGGGCAGACTCAGGACCAGACCTGGACGCTACAGCAAACACCTGACCCGACGCAGCTACCTGACCAGACGCAGTGACTGGAGGAGACGCAGTGGTCAGTGTGTACAGGCTCGACCCCGGCCGACGTGTAAACGTGGCCAGGTGTCGGCCTGTCCGAGCGTCCGTGCAGTGGGTCACCCGCTGACTCCCAGGAGTGAACTGGTGAACCCCCGCATCCTGTAGGTCAGCACCACTCACCAAGTTTGTAGAGAACGAGGGGAGGTAAAGACCAGACAGGGTGCCAGAGGGGGCCGCCGGACACGGGAGGACAGTGGAGAAGTGAGCAAGGACAGGACCCCCAGAGGGGTCTGCCAGAGAGACTGCAACTGGCCGGCCAAGCGGCGTGAGTGTGGTGCGGTCTCGAAAGAAGGAGCGAGAAGCCCCCGAGTCAAGGGTGAAGGTGTGGGAGGCCGAAGCCGACGCAGTACCTGAGAGAGCAGACTCACCAGCACCTGAGTGAGCAGACGCACGAGCACCTAGAGCAGCAGCCTCGCTAGCACCTAGAGCAGCAGCCTCACCAGTACCTAATGCAGCCGTCTCAATGCCCGGGTCGGGCGGAAAACACCGGTAACAGTCACCCTCATCACTAATAGTCACAGCATACATGGCAGCAAGAATAGCATCAAAGTCAAGGTCAAAGACAGCTACACCCGCCCTAGACAGCTCGCCCCAGCGGGGGATCTCAGTGGCCTCAGGGAACTGGTGACACCAAGCGTCCGTCAGGCGGCCAAAGCAGCGCTGGGTGGAGTGCGCACCCCCGCACTGCTCACCCGCGCGGTCGCCGGTGCGTAGGACGTAGGTGCACGGACCAGTACCCCCACCCCGCTGGCGTGCAGCGTACCACTCACGGAGCTGCTGAGGGGGGGGGATGTCACGAGTGCGCTGCTGCCGCTGCTGCTGCTGCTGCTGGCGCTGACCACCACCGGAGCCGACCCTCTGCCCAGCGCCACCCCGACCAGCTCCACCTCCTCCGCCGCCGCCTCCTCCACCGCCGCCACCTCCGCCACCTCCGCTCCCACCGCCACCGCCGCCGCCGCCTCCGCCTCCACTGCCGCCGCCGACACCTCCACCCCCGCCACCACTCCCACCACCACCCCCACCCCCTCCACTGCCGCCACCGCTACCTCCGCCACCCCCGCCAGCCCCTCCAGCACCCTTGCCCCCCTTGCCCTTGCCGGTGCGGCGTCTCCCGCTCGGGGCAGACGCAGCGCCGACCGACTCGAGACCAACGAGGTCGGCCGCAGCAGCAGAGGCAACAGAGGGCAAAAGAGGGGAGGGGGAACACCCCTCAAAGATGGGGGTGCGAGGGTCACCACGAGAGGCTCCTACAGCCACTATGCTCTTTTCTGCTGCTAGGAGGGCCTTCTCGAGGAGGTCAACGGTGAGAGTGGTGGGGCAAACTGAGAGGAAGTGGTCCCTGACTACGCGAAGGGAGTCAGGGAGACGGGTGACTATGTAGTAGAGGGTGATGTACATGGGGGGGGGGTTCTTGGCGCAGAACTCAGCAGGAAGCGCAGCGCGGTAGCGAGTGTCACTAGTGCGGAGGTGCGTAATGAGGTCAGCGACTGTGGGAAAGGCAGCAAGGTCAGGGAAGAGGTACGGTAGCATGAGGCGGCTCAGTGCAGCAGTGGCAGGGGAGGAGTAGCGCGCAACTACAGCGTCGTACAAGGTGTGAGCACTCTTGTACTGGCTAAAGTGCGCACGCTCAGAGGTAGGCAGGTGGCGACGCACAGCAAGACGTGCAGCAGCATCGCGCGTGGCCCACTGTGAGCGAACAGTGGCGTCAGCATCAGCAGTGGGGGCAGGAGAGGCACCAGAAGTGAGGTCAAAGAGGGAGAGGCCGTCTGCCCTATCGCACTGTAAGAAAAGCTGCAGGTCATCTATCCAGACGTCAAAGTCAATGGCCCGACCCTCAGCGTCAAAAGATAGGACACTAGGGGTAGTCATGACAGCAGTAGACTAGCAGCGCAAACAGTAGGGTGAGGGCAGTGCTGTGAAAGAGGCGCTGCTCTTACCGGACAGGGCGGCTCGGGCGGCTCGGCGGCTCGGCTGCTCGGCGGCTCGGCGGCTCAGCTGCTTGGCGGCTCGGCGGCTCGGCTGCTGGGCGGCTCGGCGGCTCGGCTGCTGGGCGGCTCGGCTGCTGGGCGGCTCGGCTGCTGGGCGGCTCGGCTGCTGGGCGGCTCGGCGGCTGGGCGGCTCGGCTGCTGGGCGGCTCGGCTGCTGGGCGGCTCGGCGGGGCCGCTGAGAGGGCGGCGTCTGGGGCCGCTGGGAGGAGGCGGCGGGGCCGCTGAGAGGAGGCGGCGGGGCCGCAAAGGTAGGTGGCGGGGCCAGCAGGTAGGTGGCGGGGCCAGCAGGTAGGTGGCAGCGACTGTGGCGAAAGCGGACAGGTCTGGGAACAGGTAGGGGAGCGAGAGACGGCCTAGCGTGGCAGAGGCAGGCGAGGAGTAGCGCGCAACTACAGCAGTGTACAGTGCCTGTGCAGTTTTGTGCTGGCCAAAGTGCTCGCGCTCATCTACCGGCAGGGAGTTGCGAATGGCAAAGCGAGCGTGGGCGTCACGAGTCTGCCACTGTGAACGGGCAGTACTGTCAGCTGTAGTAGCAGGGGCAGCAGCATTGCCTAGTGCGTGATCGTACAGCGAGATATCCTCCTTGGCAGTGAGCTGGAGGAACAGGTGCAAGTCATCGAGCCAGGTCTCAAACTTCAGTGGGCGACCCTCAGCATCGAAAGCTAGAACAGCAGGGCTAGCCATAGTTGCAGTAAGAGCAGTAGTAACAGCAGAAACAGTAGCAGCAGGTGAAACCCTAAAAACAGCAGGTAGGGCGGCTCGGTCCAGAAAGGGCTGCTCAGTACGGGGAGGGCGGCGCGGCTCGGTTCGGGCGGCGCGGCTCGGCTCGGTTCTGGGCGGCTCGGTTCGGGCGGCTCGGTTCGGGCTGCTCGGTTCGGGCGGCTCGGGTCGGGCGGCTCGGTTCTGGCGGGGCCGTGGCGGTCGCGCGTGGGTGGCGGCTCGGTTCTGACGGGGCCGTAAGGGGCCTCTAAGGGGCGAACGCGAGGCCGACGGGGCCGCTAAGGGGCGGCGCGCGAGGTCGAGGGGGGGGGCCGTAAGGGGCCTCTAGGGGGCGGCGCTCAGGGTCGACGGGGCCGTAAGGGGTGGCGCGCGGGGTGGACGAGGCCTTGAGGGGCCGCTAAGGGGTCGACAGGGCCTCTAAGGGGCGAACGCGGGGCCGCGAAGGGGCGGCGCGCGAGGTCGACGGGGCCGTACGGGGCCGTGAAAGGGCGGCGCGCGGGGTCGACGGGGCCTTGAGGGGCCTCTAAGGGGTCGACGGGGCCGTAAGGGGCCTCTAAGGAGGAGCGCACGAGGGCGCTTAGACAGTGGGGCGCACGAGGGCGCTCGGAGTCAGTCAGAGTGGTGGGCCCATAAAAAAAAATTTCGGTCCTAGCGGAGGACCTGCTCTGAAACCATGTCAAATGTACAAAACAGGAATGGGTTGAACTAGCAGGAAGTTGGGTACAAGTAGTGAAACCCTAAAGTGTTGTACCCCATATTGTCTAACCCACTACAGCCTAAACAAGCTATAGCATATAAATTTGACAATCTCCCATTAGACTTCGAAAATATAGCAATGTTAGTACGTACATATCCTGTAGTTAGTGCGCTATATTATGTTGAACGAAAAATGCACTTTTTCGAGAAATTTGATCGCATAAAACGGGTATTTTAGGCAACGTTTTGGATTATTTTGTTCTTGACGAGTTTCAACATCGAGGTGCTCCTCATTCTCATTGTTTAATATGGAGTGAGTTTTCCGCGTGCGATGCCACAATTCCACTCGAGAATATCTTAGCATTTGCCGATAGGCACATATCATGTCATGGCCAAGATCTTGCAAAAGACCCTGCGACAAAGGATCTTTTGAAAATACAAACTCATTCTCACACTCGAACGTGTAGAATGAAACGGAGTGGAACTTCACGAGTATGTCGTTTTGGGATACCAAAATTTCCTCTTCCGAATACATTGGTCTTAGCACCGCTTAAAAAAAAAGGCAAATCGGATATTGATCAAGACGTGCACCGATCCAACAAAAAGGCAGTTGATGATTTTTTAGATGTTCTTGCAAAGAAACATCTAATTGATACGTGTGAGCTGTCGTTTTCAGAATTTCTAAATACATTACGTCTGTCATACGACAAATATATAAATTGTTTAAGAGTTGGTTTAAAACGGCGCACACTATTTCATGCAAGAGACGTGAAAGATTGTTTTGTGAACAATTTTAACAAAACAATCTTGTCAGTATGGCAAGGAAATATGGATATTCAATTATGTATCGATCCGTATGGCGTGGCCACATATATTGCAGCATATATGACAAAATCTGGCAAATAAATGAGTAAAATTATACAAAATGCAAAAAAGTTTGCCGCTGTACAAGGTACAGACGTGCTGCATGTACTCCGAGATATTGGAAATTTCATATTGAACAACCAAGAAATTAGTGCACAAGAAGCAATTTATCTTATTTTGAGTCTTCCTTATAAAAAATCGAGTCGTGATGTAATATTCATCAACACAAGTCATCCACACAAACGTTTGTTGCTACTAAAATCAAAGGTTGAATTGGAAGCTTTAGACCCTCTCTCAACCGATATCTTTACACCGTATGCGTTATTGGATCGATACTTACAACGACCAAAATCAATGGAAGGCTTGTGTTTCGCAGAGTTTACTTCAGATTTTGAGCAGAGCATTGAGCAAAAAGATGCGATAGGACCAGATTTATCGAATAAAAAACGCTTTTATTCGAAAAGATCCAAACGAAAGATAATTCGATATGTCAATTTTCATCGTGATGTTGACATATAAAATTTCATTCGCGAACAAACATTGTTGTTTGTTCCATGTCGAAAAGAAATTCATGATCCAGTCGAAGTTGCTCGTATTTTTTGTAATTATGAAACTTTGATCGTTTCTAAGCGTGAAAAAATTTCAGTTAAAGGTGATAAGTGGGCACATGCATTTGAAGATGCAATGGTAGAGGAAAACGGTGACATTAATACATCATGTGAAACTTCACAACCTCATGAAGATGTAGATATTGGTGTAGAACTTGGAATCGAAAGATCTTCACGACCGAGATCGACTGATATCTTTCGTTCAATAACAACAAACGAAAGTGATTATTTGCGTATGGAGCGTATGCTGAACGCCGAGCAACGAGCGATAGCCGATCATATTGTACGTGGAGTTCGCAGGTCCTTTGAAATGGGACCTCTATGTATTTTAGTAAGTGGTGGTGCTGGCGTTGGCAAGTCAGTACTAATCACGACTGTGCATGATCGACTGATACGAATTTTTCATTCTCAAATCGACACAGATTTCGATATGATCAAAGTTTTGAAAATTGCCCCGTCAGGAGTAGCAGCTTTCCAAATTAAAGGCTATACAATTCATAGCGCATTGATGATCCCTGTGGTCCAAAATCGTCGGATTAAAAAGTTGACATCAGACAGATTGAATACATTGAGGTCACGATTAGGAGACGTTAAAGTTGTAATAATAGATGAAATATCAATGGTGGGGAGAAATACGTTCGAATGGGTCAATTTTAGACTTCGTGAAATTACCAACTGTGCGAATCTTCCTTTTGGTGGATTACATGTCAGAATATGTTGTTTGTGTAGCCTGCAGTGGGGCACTCAATAGTGAGTACAGCCCCTTAGGGTTTGCTATTTGTATCCTGCTGCTTGCTAGTTCAATCATCCCTTCTCAATTCTGTTCGTGCACACGTTCCTAGCTTGTACTTGGCGCCTCCTCGTTCTAGTCCTACTGTGGCCTAGGCTACTAAGCCTAGGCCGTACTCCTCCTATATTTGACATTACACATGATTTTTGTTGGGGACTTTTTTCAATTACCTCCAGTACGTGACATTCATTGTTTTGGTTATAGCTCGAGTGCCGACATTCTGAGTGACTTGAATGTATGGAGTCGCGTACAACTTGTAGAGCTCACAACTATTATGCGACAACGTGAGGAGGTTGAATATGCGAAATTGTTAAATCGACTTCGTGAAGGCAAACAGACTCGAAATGACATACAGTTCATATGCGATCGTGAAGTTACAATTCCTTTTATAGAGACAAATTTGCAACATTTGTGTTGTTCCAACAAATTCATCGATGAATTTAACCATAATGCTTTTACATGTTCGTTGACAGAAAAGCATGTTATTCCTGTCAAACTTATATCATATAGCTTGTCTAGGCTATAGTGGGGTAGACACTATGGGGTACAGTTTCCTAGGGTTTCCTACTTGTACCCAACCTTGTGCTAGTTCATTCATTCCTCATTTCTTCACATGGTATAGAGCAGGTTCCCTAGTGGGAACACTTCCTAGGGCCCACCACGATTTTTTTTCCTGCCTGGAGCGCGCTTTGCTCCTGCCCGAGTCGCGCCCCGTGTGCCCTCCCTACCGTCGCGCCCTCTCACGGCCCCTCACGGCCCCTTCGCGTCGCCCTTAGCGGCCCCTCTCACGGCCCCTCGCGCCGCCCTTACGGCCCCTTACGGCCCCTCGCGCGGCCCCTTCCGGCCCCTCGCGGCGCCCTTACGGCCCCTTACGGCCCCTTACGCCGCCCTTCGCGGCCCCTCGCGGCCTCTTTACGGCCCGTCGCCACCCTCCGCGGCACCTCGCGCCGCCCTTCACGGCCCCTTCGCCGCCCTTCGCGGCCTCTCGCGGCCCTGTCGCCGCCCTTCGCGGCCACCTCGCCGCCCTTCGCGGCCACCTCGCTGCCGCCCCTAGCGGCCCCATTGCCGCCTCTACCGGCCCCTTCACCGCTGAGCCGCCCTGCAGCTGAGCCGCCGAGCCGCCCAGCGACCGAGCCGCCGAGCCGCTGAGCCGCCCAGCAACCGAGCTGCCGAGCCGCCCAGCAGCCGAGCCGCCCAGCAACCGAGCTGCCGAGCCGCCCAGCAGCCGAGCCGCCCAGCAGCCGAACCGCCAAGCCGCCCTGCCGCCCAGCAGCCGAGCCGCCGAGCCGCCGAGCCGCCCAGCAGCCGAGCCGCCGAACCGCCCAGCAGCTGAGCCGCCCAGCAGCCCTGCCGTTGAGCCGCTACTGTTCCTACCGGCGCGCCCCGGCCCTACTTACTCGGACTGGTGAGATCCCTCCCTACTAGGCCACTGCAGTCATGGCTACCCCCAGTGTCCTTACCTTTGATGCTGAGGGTCGTGCTGTTGACTTTGAGGTCTGGGTCGATGACCTCCAGCTGTTCCTTGTGCGATAGGGCTAACGGACTCTCGCTGTTCGATCTCACCTCTGGTGCCTCTCCTGCCCCGCCTGCTACTGCTGACAGCACTGTTCGCTCATAGTGGGCCACACGCAATGCTGCTGCCTGTCTTGCTGTGCGTCGCCACTTACCGACCACTGAGCGTGCGCACTTTAGCCAGTACAAGAGTGCTAAGACCTTGTACGACGCTGTAGTTGCACGCTACTCCTCCCCTGCCACTGCTGCGCTTAGCCGCCTCATGCTGCCGTACCTGTTCCCTGACCTTGCTTCCTTTCCCACAGTCGCTGACCTCATTACGCACCTTCGCACTAGTGACACTCGCTACCGCGCTGCGCTTCCTGCTGAGTTCTGTACCAAGAACCCCCCCCCCATGTACATCACCCTCTACTACATAGTCACTCGGCTCCCTGACTCCCTTCGCTTAGTCAGGGACCACTTCTTCTCAGTTTGCCCCACCACACTCACCATTGACCTCCTCGAGGAGCGCCTCCTAGCAGCAGAGAAGAGCATAGTCGCTGTAGGAGCCTCTCGTGGTGACCCTCGCACCCCCGTCTTTGAGGGGTGTTCCCCTTCCCCCCTCTTGCCCTCTGTTGCTTCTGCTGCTGCGGCCGACCTCGTTGGTTTCGAGTCGGTCGGCGCGGCGTTTGCCCCTAGCGGGAGACGCCGCACCGGCAAGGGCAAGGGGGGCAAGGGCGCTGGAGGGGCTGGCGGGGGCGGTGGAGGTGGTGGTGGAGGCAGTGGAGGGGGTGGGGGTGGTGGTGGGAGTGGTGGCGGGGGTGGAGGTGTCGGTGGCAGCAGTGGAGGCGGAGGAGGCGGCGGCGGTGGCGGAGGGAGCGGAGGCGGCGGAGGTGGCGGAGGAGGCGGAGGTGGCCGAGGCGGCGGAGGTGGCGAAGGTGGCGGCGGCAGCGGTGGAGCTGGTCGCGGCTCTGCGCAGAGGAGTGGGTCCGGTGGTGGTCCGCGCCAGCAGCAGCAGCGCGGTCGTGAGACCCTGTCCCCTCAGCAGCTTCGTGAGTGGTACGCCGCGCGTCAGCGCGGTGGGGGTACTGGTCCCTGTACCTACGTCCTCCGTACCGGCGACCACACTGGTGAGCAGTGCGGGAGCCCGCACTCCTCCCAGCGCTGCTTCGGCCGCCTGACGGACGCGTGGCGTCACTAGTTCCCTGACGCCACTGAGATCCCTCGCTGGGGAGAGCTGTCTAGGGCGGGGGTTGCTATCTTTGATCTTGATTATGATGCTATTCTTGCTGCCATGTATGCTGTGTCTGATAGTGTTGAGGGTGACTGTTACCTGTGTGTTCCGCCTGACCCGGGCATTGAGGCTGCTGCTCTAGGTGCTGGTGAGGCTGCTGCTCTAGGTGCTAGTGCGTCTGCTGCCCCAGGTGCTGGTGAGTCTGCTCTCTCAGGTACTACGTCGGCTCAGGCCTTACACACCTTCACCCTTGACTCGGGTGCTTCCCGCTCCTTCTTTCGAGACCGCACCACGCTTACGCCGCTTATTCGGCCGGTTGCGGTCTCCCTGGCGGACCCCTCTGGGGGTCCTGTCCTTGCTAGCTTCTCCACTGTCTTACCGTGCCCGGCAGCCCCCTCTGGCACCCTGTCAGGTCTCTACCTCCCCTCGTTCTCTACGAACTTGGTGAGTGGAGCTGATCTACAGGACAGGGGGGTTGACCAGTTCACTCCTGCGAGTCAGCGGGTGACCCACTGCACGTGTGCTCGGACAGGCCGACACTTGGCCACGTTCACCCGTCGGCCGGGGTCGAGCCTGTACACGCTTACTACTGAGTCTCCTCCGGCTGCTGAGTCTGGTCAGGTAGCTGCGTCGAGTCAGGTGCTTGCTGCAGCGTCCAGGTCGGGTCCTGAGTCTGCTCTCTGCTCGTGTCGTCTCCTGTCCCACCAGACTCTCCTTTGGCACCACCGCCTTGGTCACCCCTCCCTGCCTCGTCTCCGAAGCATGGCCTCCCGTGTCCTTGTCTCTGGTCTCCCCCGGTCTCTCCCTCCCCTACCTCCGGGGCCTGCCCCTACCTGCGTCCCCTGCGTGGAGGGACGACAGCGCGCCGCCCCTCACTCCTCCGAGTTTCCTCCGACAGAGGCTCCGCTGCAGACTCTTCACATGGACGTGTGGGGCCCCGCCCGCGTCCGTGGCCAGGGGCACGAGCGTTACTTCCTGTTGGTGGTTGACGACTACTCGCGTTACACCACAGTCTTCCCCTTGCGCAGCAAGGATGACGTCGCTGAGGTGTTGATCGACTGGATCCGCGCAGCTCGTCTCCAGCTCAGAGAGAGTTTCGGCTCGGACTTTCCTGTTCTGCGTCTGCACTCTGACAGAGGCGGGGAGTTTTCCTCTGCCCGTCTGGGAGCCTTCTGTCGAGCACAGGGCATCCGCCAGACCTTCACGCTTCCGGCCTCTCCACAGCAAAATGGGATTGCTGAGCGCTGCATTGGCATGGTCATGGACGTCGCTCGTACGTCCATGATCCATGCGGCTGCCCCCCATTTTCTGTGGCCGTTTGCGGTTCAGTACGCAGCGCATCAGCTCAACCTTCAGCCCCGGGTCTCCTTGCCAGAGACCTCCCCCACCTTGCGGTGGACGGAAAAGGTTGGCGATGCGTCTGCGTTTCGGGTCTGGGGGTCTCGGGCGTTTGTCCGCGACTTGTCTACGGACAAGCTGTCCCCCCGTGCTGTTCCCTGCGTCTTCCTTGGCTTCCCCCCTGACGCGCCTGGGTGGCAGTTTTACCACCCCACCTCGCGCCGTGTTCTGTCCTCCCAGGACGTCACCTTTGACGAGTCGGTGCCTTACTACCGTCTCTTCCCCTACCGCACTGCGCCCCTCCCCCCGCCGCCGCTCTTCCTTGCGCCAGGTCCTCCCCCGGTAGACCCCCTCCCCCCTCAGGGTCCTGCCCCGTCAGGTGTGTCCCAGGTAGACGCAGTCGAGCCTGTCGAGGTAGCTGTTGACTCTGGTGCTGCTAGAGGTGCTGAGCCTGCGGGTGCCGGGTCTGGAGGTGCTGAGCCTGAGGGTGCGGAGCCTAGGGGTGCTGAGTCCAGGGGTGCGGAGCCTGGGGGTGCTGAGCCTGGGGGTGCGGAGCCTGGGGGTGCTGAGCCTGGGGGTGCTGAGCCTGGGGGTGCTGAGTCTGGGGGTGCTGAGCCTGGGGGTGCTGAGTCAGGGGGTGCTGAGCCTGGGGGTGCTGAGTCTGGGGGTACGGAGCCTGGGGGTGCTGGGTCTGCTCGTGTGGCCTCTCGCGGTGCTTCGTCGAGGCGGGAGCCACTCTCTCCGCAGGAGCTGCGCGAGTGGTTTGCCCGGCGCTGGAGCCGTGCTGCTGGAGCTGGAGGCACTACTGTTGCTGCTGGTCCCGGAGGTGCTCGTACTGGCGGTACTGGAGCTGCTGGGACAGGGGGTGCTGCTGGGGCTGCTGGAGTTGGTCCTACTGGAGCTGCTGGCGGTACTGGAGCTGCCGGTCCTGCTGGAGGTTGTACTGCTGGAGCTGCTGGATCTGCTGGAGCTCGAGCTGCTGGGGGTGTTGGCGCTGGTGGTTCTGCTGGCGCTGGTGCTTCTGAGGGTGCTGGAGTTGGCGCTGTTGGAGCTGGAGGTGCTACTGGCGCTGGTGCTGCCGCTAGGCGTACTGGTGCTGTCCCTGCTGGTTCTGGACGCACTGCGCGGCCGCGGCCGTACTTCGTTCCGCTCCTTGAGCAGGTTCTTGGTCTCCCGCCCTCTACTAGTCCTGCTCCTCCCTTAGAGTGTCCACCGCCTGTCCGGTCGCAGTCACAGTTACAGCCCGCCTCCCCCCTACCTGCTCCTTCTCCCTACACTGGTCCTACTGGAGGTCTTGCTGAGCGTCGTGAGCCTGCGTCTCGTCCTGCGTCGCCTGTTCGTGCTGCTCGCACTAGTGGTCGTGCTCCGCGTCCGCGTCCTCCTGCGGTCCCAGGCACACACCAGATGGCACTGCGTCCTTCCACTGCTCCTCTGCGTGTCCCGTTGTCGTCTCCTCCAGAGTCCTCTCTTCCTGTTCTTGCTGACCCGGAGTCTGACTCTCTTCGTGCTGCCAGTCCTACTGTCACGCGTCTCCTGGCCACTGTTGTCACTGACCCTTCCTTTGAGTCCACTGCTGCGTCAGCCTTAGTTGCTGAGCTTGTCGACTTTGCTGCTCGCTGTCGTCTAGACTACGCTGCTAGTCTTGTTGCTGAGTCTGAGTCTGTCTGTCCTCCGTCCGTCAGGGGTGAGTGTGCTCTTAGCACGGACGTCCTTGAGGACAGGCAGGAGGAGTTCCAGTGTTTTGCTGTTGCTTTGCCTCATCTCGTGTCCACGCTGATTGCCCCTGAGGGAGACCCGGATGCACCAGACATCCCGACTCCGAGATCGTACGCTGAGTTGATCGAGGGTCCCTACTCCTCACAGTGGCAGTCAGCCATGGACGCAGAGATGGCTTCCTGGAAGTCCACAGGCACCTACGTCGACGAGGTTCCCCCACCTGGGGCGAACATCGTCAGTGGCATGTGGATTTTCAGGGTGAAGCGGCCGCCGGGTTCTCCGCTTGTCTTCAAGGCGCGTTACGTGGCTCGAGGCTTCAGTCAGCGGCAGGGAGTTGACTACTTTCAGACCTTCTCTCCCACCCCGAAGATGACCACTCTTCGGGTGCTGCTGCACATAACCGCTCAGCGCGACTACGAGCTTCACTCTCTTGACTTCAGCACAGCTTTCCTGCAGGGCAGCCTGCACGAGGAGATCTGGCTGCGCCGCCCACCTGGCTTCACTGGGTCGTTTCCTCCTGGTACCCAGTGGAGCCTCCGGCGGCCAGTCTACGGTCTCCGCCAGGCGCCCCGTGAGTGGCACGACACACTGAGGACTACACTTGCGGCTCTTGGGTTTGCTCCTTCTACAGCCGACCCGTCGCTGTTTCTGCGCACCGACACCTCTTTGCCGCCGTTCTACATCCTCGTGTACGTCGACGACTTGGTCTTTGCCACTGCTGACACTGCTGGACTCGCCCACGTGAAGTCCGAGCTGCAGAAGAGACACACGTGCACAGACCTGGGTGAACTGCGCAGCTACCTTGGCTTGCAGATCACCCGGGACAGAGCACAGCGCACCATTACCCTGACTCAGTCACACATGGTGTAGCAGGTCCTTCAGCGCTTCGACTTCACGTACTCCTCGCCTCAGGCCACTCCTCTGTCTACTCGCCACTCGCTCTCAGCTCTGCCTTCGGATGAGTCCGTAGAGCCGAGTGGCCCGTACCCAGAGCTTGTTGGCTGCCTCATGTACCTGATGACCTGCACACGACCTGACCTTGCATACCCTCTTAGCATCTTGGCACGCTATGTTGCTCCTGGGAGACACCGACCAGAGCACATGGCTGCAGCGAAGAGGGTGTTGCGCTACTTGTGCAGTACGTCGGGCATGGGGCTAGTGCTTGGAGGGCGACGTCCAGTGGTACTCACAGGTCACGCAGACGCTTCTTGGGCTGACAACCAGGCTACACAGCGGTCGTCACAGGGTTACACCTTCAGCCTTGGCTCCAGCTCTGTTTCGTGGCGGTCTACCCGCTCGTCTTCTGTTCTCGGCTCCAGCTGTGAGGCTGAGATCTACGCAGGGGCCATGGCTGCACAGGAGCTACGCTGGCTCACCTACCTGCTGACTGACCTAGGAGAGCCGCCTCGTTCTCCTCCAGTTCTGTACGTAGACAACAAGGCCATGCTGGCCTTGTGTCGGGAGCACATACTGGAGCACAGGACGAAGCACATTGCTCTCCGCTACTTCCTTGCTCGTGAGCTGTAGCAGCGTGGTCAGCTGCGCCTTGCTTACGTGGCCTCTGAGGCCAACACTGCTTATATCTTTACCAAGGCAATTCCGCCTGGTGATCATCAGCGCTTCTGTACTATGCTAGGTCTTGTGCCTACTTGGCCTCACTTGCTCACTTCTTGACCTTGCTTGTACTGTGATCTTTCTATACCTGCACTTGCCTGTTTACTTTTATATATGATCTTGCATGTGAACTGGCCTTGTGGCCTTGAACTTGTGCTCGGACTGTGTGGTGACTTTGTGATCCACCCTGAGCTTGCTTTGCTTTGCTTGACTGGTCTTGTGACCTCTTGTTCTCCCCCACTTTGCCTATGGGGGTGTGTCAAACTTATATCATATAGCTTGTCTAGGCTATAGTGGGGTAGACACTATGGGGTACAGTTTCCTAGGGTTTCCTACTTGTACCCAACCTTGTGCTAGTTCATTCATTCCTCATTTCTTCACAATTCCAGCATTAGATTGTGCACTTTTTGGAAGTGATCAATCACGAAAAGACGGACCAATTACTCCACCTGGTTTTGCATCCACTGCATCACACGGGTTGTTGTCAACACTTGAACTATTTATCGGTTCCCGTGTCCATGTCACTTGCAATTTGGACACGTCTGACGGTCTTGCCAATGGGACTCCAGGCGTTGTAGTCAATTTCAGTTTGAACTGTAATGGTTTGGTGGAGACTGTGTGGGTTGAGTTTGATGATAAACTCGTGGGGAAACAGTGGCGCTTGAAATCAAAGTCGTTGGTTTCAACAATCCAATTTGGAAATGCGGATTGGATACCTGTACAACGAGTTGAAAAGTTTTTTTCAGTAAACTCACGATATGACACAATTTCACGAATGCAATTTCCTCTTCGTCCAAGCAATGCAATAAGTTTTCATCGCAGTCAAGGCGCTACTTTTGACGGGGGTGTTGTGCATTTTGAGAACAAAGTTTTTTCGCAGGGTGCTTACGTTGCCTTAAGTCGTTTTCGATCTACCCATCATCTTTATGTCGACAATTTTACAACATCTTGTATTAAAACCGACCCTCGTGTAGTAGAAGAAATGGAACGTTTACGAAAACAACCCCTGATATTGAATCCAATACCTGTTGACATTTTATGTGAACAAACTTCAGCTTTAAGGTTTATGTTCCAAAACGTTCGAACCTTACGAGGCCACTACAGAGATATTGAATTCAGACATCTCAAAGCATTCGACTTTTTGGTTTTTTTTTAGACTCATTTAACAACCGCGGAGTCTCTACCGGAACAAACACCCAAAATATTTGATGTATTGCGTTTTGATTCTTTGTCGGGAGGTATTGTTTTGTATTACCGTAAGCCTATTAATATTATACGATACGTGGAAAATTCTAAGATTGAATTGATGTCTTTCTTGATTGATATTGAGAATGATCCCTTGATAGTTCACTGTTGTTATCGTAATCCTACTGATCATCGTAATATCAACACACTTTTTGAGATGATCACATCTTCCATTGATCAAAACCCTAACGCAAAAATGATTTTCATTGGAGATTTCAACATAAATCTCAATGCTGTATCACAGCCTCGATATGAGAGATTTTTTTCGAGACATGGTTTTATGCAATTCGTACTTGAACCCACAACAGTATGTAATACACTTATTGATCACGTTTGGTCAAACTCTTTTCAATCTCGTCTTAGAATCCATATTGGCGAAACATATTTCTCTGATCATTTCCCTATTTATGTCCTTATTTCATGATATTATTCATACCTTTGACAGCTACACCTCCTTCTCGGCACAACTCTGGTCGGGTGAGTTCCATCAAATATGGAAGACCTTTGTTTCAAATGTAAGAATGTTCTATTTTTAATTATTTGATGTTGCTTCTTATTTCAGGCTTCTGCTGAGGTTCAGTTCAAGAAACTTGAACCACTTGTAAAGAACGAAAGGAAACCAATAGATTTCCACCTCAAGTTCATTCTCCTTGGTGTTGACCTTGCACATCCAAAGGACAGTGGTCGTTTCACACCTGGCAAAGTTGCCATCTTTGAGGGCTTCAATGTTGCTGAGATTGTTCTTTGGCCTGAGCTAGAAGGCCAAGGAAAATGTGATGCGGAGAGCATCAATGCATTTGTGCGGAGTCTTTCGATCGGAAAGATTTATCAAGTGCACCGCATCGATGCAGTGCCCGGGCAAGTTGGTTGGTACGTGTTTTATTTACATATCATGTTATGCGTCTCAATGTGTTCCCCTTGTTTTAAGATTGGAAACATACATTTCAATGCAGGAAACGAGGTGGCGGCTTGGACCTCCAGTTCAACTGGGTCCATCGCTGTTCATATATGATTGAGGCAGTAGGATCGACTATAGTGTCAAACTCATACACTATAGTCTGTGTAGGCTGTAGTGGAGTAGCTTATATGGGGTACAACACTTTAGGGTTTGGTACTTGTACTTCTCATGCTGCTCAGTTCAATCATTCCTCGTTTCATTTTCACATGGTTTCAGAGCAGGTTCCCTAGTGGGAACGCTCTCTAGGGCCCACCTCGATATTTTTTTCCTGCCCGGAGCGCGCTTCGCCCCTGCCCGAGTCGCGCCCCGAGTGCCCTCCCTACCGTCGCGCCGCCCTTAGCGGCCCCTTGAGCCGCCCTTACGGCCCCGCGCGCCACCCTTACGGCCCCTCGTGCCGCCCGTCGACCCCGCGCGCCGCCCTTGCGGCCCCTCGCGCGCCTCTCGTCGGCCCCGCGCGCCGCCCTTGCGGCCCCTCACGCCTCTCGTCGGCCCCGCGCGCCGCCCTTGCGGCCCCTCGCGCCGCTCCTCGGCCCCGCCGCCGCCCTTGCGGCCCCTCGCGCCGCCCTTAGCGGCCCCTTACGGCCCCTCACGCGGCCCCTTACGGCCCCCCCCTTTTGCGGCCCGCCGTCGCCCACTACAGCAGCGGCCGCCGCCTTCCCTGGAGCAGCGGCCGCCGCCGTCGTCCCTTCAGCAGCGGCCGCCGCAGTCTCTGCAGCAGCAGTCGCCGCCGTCGTCCCTGCAGCAGCAGCTGCCACTGTCCCTGCAGCAACCGAGCCGCCGCTCCCGCCGAGCCGCCCGAGCCGCCCGAGCCGCCGAGCCGCCCGAGCCGCCCGAGCCGCCCGAGCCGCCCGAGCCGCCCGAGCCGCCGAGTCGCCGAGCCGCCGAGCTGCTGTTGCTGCCGTGCCGCCGAGCCGTCCGAGCCGCCCTGTCCGCTACACCCGGTCACTGCCGTCGCGGCCCTGTTCCTGCCGGCGAGCCTCGGTCCTTCTCGCCTGCCCGGTAAGAGCAGCACCTCTACCACTGCACTGCCCTTAGCCTACTGCTCGCACTGCTAGTCTACTGCTGTCATGGCTACCCCCAGTGTCCTCGCTTTTGACGCTGAGGGTCGGGCCATTGACTTTGACGTCTGGGTAGATGACCTGCAGCTTTTCCTACAGTGCGATAGGGCAGACGGTCTCTCCTTCTTTGACCTCACTTCTGGTGCCTCTCCTGCCCCTGCTGCTGATGCTGACGCCACTGTTCGCTCACAGTGGGCCACACGCGATGCTGCTGCACGTCTTGCTGTGCGTCGCCACTTGCCTACCTCTGAGCGTGCACACTTTAGCCAGTACAAGAGTGCTAGGACCTTGTACGACGCTGTAGTTGCACGCTACTCTTCCCCTGCCACTGCTGCACTTAGCCGCCTCATCCTGCCGTACCTCTTCCCTGACCTCGCAGCTTTTCCCACAGTCGCTGACCTCATTACGCACCTTCGCACTAGTGACATTCGCTACCGCGCTGCCCTTCCCGCTGAGTTCTGCGCCAAGAACCCCCCCCCTATGTACATCACCCTCTACTACATAGTCACCCGGCTCCCTGACACCCTTCGCCCGGTCAGGGACCACTTTCTCTCTGTTTGCCCCACCACCCTCACCGTTGATCTCCTCGAGGAGCGCCTCCTAGCGGCAGAGAAGAGCATAGTCGCTGTAGGAGCCTCTCGTGGTGACCCTCGTGCCCCTGTCTTTGAGGGGTGCTCCCCCTCTCCCCTCTTGCCCTCTGTTGCCTCTGCTGCTGCGGCCGACCTCGTTGGTCTTGAGTCGGTCGGTGCGGCGTCTGCCCCTAGCGGGAGACGCCGCACTGGCAAGGGCAAGGGGGGCAAGGGAGCTGGAGGAGCTAGCGGGGGCGGTGGCGGCGGCGGTGGAGGCGGTGGAGGGGGTGGGGGTGGCGGTGGGGGTGGTGGTGGGGGTGGGGGCGTCAGTGGCGGCAGTGGAGGCGGCGGCGGCGGTGGCGGTGGGAGCGGAGGTGGCGGAGGTGGCGGCGGTGGAGGAGGTAGCGGCGGAGGAGGTGGAGCTGGTCGAGGTGGCGCTGCGCAGAGGGTCGGCTCCGGTGGTGGTCCGCGCCAGCAGCAGCAGCAGCAGCAGCAGCGCACCCGTGAGATCCCTCCCCCTCAGCAGCTTCGTGAGTGGTACGCTGCACGTCAGCGAGGTGGGGGTGCTGGTCCGTGTACCTACGTCCTGCGCACCGGCGACCGCGCGGGTGAGCCGTGCGGGGGTTCGCACTCCACCCAGTGCTGCTTTGGCCGCCTGACGGACGCTTGGCGTCACCAGTTCCCTGAGGCCACTGAGATCCCTCGCTGGGGCGAGCTGTCTAGGGCGGGGGTTCCTATCTTTGATCTTGATTATGATGCTATTCTTGCTGCCATGTATGCTGTGACTATTAGTGATGAGGGTGACTGTTACCGGTGTTTTCCGCCCGACCCGGGCATTGGTACTGCTGCTCTAGGTACTGGTGAGGCTGCTGCTCTAGGTACTGGTGAGGCTGCTGCTCTAGGTGCCAGTGAGTCTGCTTCCTCAGGTGCTGGTGAGTCTGCTCTCTCAGGTAATGCGTCGGCTACGGCCTCCCACACCTTTACCCTTGACTCAGGGGCTTCCCGCTCCTTCTTTCGAGACCGCACCACACTCACGCCGCTCAGTCGGCCTGTTGCAGTCTCTCTGGCAGACCCCTCTGGGGGTCCTGTCCTTGCACACTTCTCCACTGCCCTCCCGTGTCCGGCGGCCCCCTCTGGCACCCTGTCTGGTCTTTACCTCCCCTCGTTCTCTACGAACTTGGTGAGTGGTGCTGACCTACAGGATGCGGGGGTTCACCAGTTCACTCCTGCGAGCCAGCGAGTGACCCACTGCACGGACGCTCGGACGGGCCGACACTTGGCCACGTTTACACGTCGGCCGGGGTCGAGCCTGTACACACTGACCACTGAGTCTCCTCCAGTCACTGCGTCTGGTCAGGCAGTTGCGTCGGGTCAGGTGTTTGCTGCAGCGTCCAGGTCTGGTCCCTGCTCGTGTCGCCTCCTGTCTCACGAGACTCTCCTCTGGCACCACCGCCTTGGTCACCCCTCCCTGCCTCGTCTCCGAGGCATGGCCTCTCGTGTCCTTGTCTCTGGTCTTCCTCGGTCCCTCCCTCCCCTTCCTCCGGGGCCTGCCCCTACCTGCGTCCCCTGTGTCGAGGGGCGGCAGCGTGCTGCCCCTCACTCCTCCCAGTTTCCTCCGACAGAGGCCCCGCTGCAGACGCTTCACATGGACGTGTGGGGCCCAGCCCGCGTCCGTGGACAGGGTCACGAGCGCTACTTCCTGCTGGTGGTTGACGACTACTCGCGTTACACCACAGTCTTCCCCTTGCGCAGCAAGGGTGATGTCACTGAGGTGTTGATCGACTGGATCCGCGCAGCTCGTCTCCAGCTCAGGAAGAGTTTCGGCTCGGACTTTCCTGTTCTGCGTCTGCACTCTGACAGAGGCGGGGAGTTCTCCTCGGGCCTTCTGCGAGCCTACTGTCGTGCACGAGGCATCCGCCAGACCTTCACGCTTCCGGACTCTCCACAGCAAAATGGGATTGCTGAGCGCCGCATTGGCATGGTCATGGACGTCGCCCGTACGTCCATGATGCATGCGGCTGCCCCCCATTTTCTGTGGCCGTTTGCGGTTCGGTACGCGGCGCATCAGATCAACCTTCAGCCCAGGGTCTCCATGCCGGAGGCCTCCCCAGCTTTGCTGTGGACGGGGAAGGTTGGCGATGCGTCTGCGTTCCGTGTCTGGGGATCTCGGGCGTTTGTCCGCGACTTGTCTGCGGACAAGCTGTCCCCTCGTGCTGCTCCCTGCGTCTTCCTTGGCTTCCCCCCTGACGCGTCAGGGTGGCAGTTCTACCACCCCACCTCTCGCCGTGTTCTGTCCTCCCAGGACGTCACGTTTGACGAGTCGGTGCCCTACTACCGCCTCTTCCCCTACCGCACTCCGTCCCTCCCCCCGCCACCGCTCTTCCTCGTGCCAGGTCCCCCCCCGGTAGACCCCCTTCCCCCTCAGGGTCCTGCCCCTTCAGGTGTGTCTCAGGTAGACGCAGTCGAGCCTGCTGAGGTAGCTGGTGACTCTGGTGCTGCTGGGGGTGCTGAGCCTGGGGGTGCTGACTCTGGGGGTGCTGAGCGTGTGGGTGCTACGCCTGGGGGTGCTGAGCCTGGGGGTGCTGTTCCTGGGGGTACTACGCCTGGGGGTGCTGCGCCTGGGGGTGCTGAGTCTGGGGGTGCTGAGCCTGGGGGTGCTACGACTGGGGGTGCTGAGCCTTGGGGTGCTCAGCCTGGAGTTGCGGAGCCTGCGGGAGCTGGGCCTACTCGTGTGGCGTCTGGCGGTGCTGGGCCTGGAGGTTCTCCGGGTGCTCCGTCTCGACGAGAGCCACTCTCTCCACAGGAGGTGCGTGAGTGGTTTGCCCGGCGCTGGAGGCGTGCTGCTGGAGCTGGAGGTTCTTCGGCTGCTGAGGGTGCTGGTACCACGGGTCCCGGAGGTGCTCGTACTGGGAGTACTGGAGCTGCTGGGCCTGCGGGTACTACTGGAGCTGGGGCCACTGCGTCTTCTCGTGGTCCGACTGGAGCTGGAGCTGCTGAGGGTGTTGGCGCTGAGGGTACTGCTGGCGGTACTGGAGGCGGTCCTGCAGGGGGTGCTACTGGTGCTGCTGGAGGTCCTGGAGCTAGTGGAGCTGCTGGGGGTGCTGGAGCTGGCGGTGCTGTTGGCTCTGGTGCTGCCACTGGGGGTACTGGTGCTGTCCCTGCTGTGTCTGGAGTCGCTGCGCGGCCTCGGCCGTACTTCGTTCCGCTCCTTGAGCAGGTTCTTGGTCTCCCGCCTTCTACTGGTCCTCCTCCTCCCTTAGAGTGTCCACAGCCTGTCCCGTCGCAGTTACAGTTACAGCCGGCCTCCCCACTGCCTGCTCCTTCTCCCTACACTGGTCCTACTGGAGGTCTTGCTGAGCGTCGTGAGCCTGCGTCTCGCCCTGTGTCGCCTGTCCGTGCTGCTCGCGCTAGTGGTCGTGGTTCGCGTCAGCGTCCTCCTCCTGTCCCTGGCACGCACCGGATGTCTCTGCGTCCGTCCACTGCTCCTCTGCGTGCCCCTTTGCCTTCTCCTCCTGAGTCCTCTCTTCCTGCTCTTGCCGACCCGGAGTCGGACTCTCTTCGTGCTGCCAGTCCGACTGTCACGCGTCTCCTTGCTACTGTTGTCACTGACCCTTCCTTTGAGTCCACTGCTGCGTCTGCCCTAGTTGCTGAGCTCGTCGACTTTGCTGCTCGCTGTCGTCTAGACTACGCTGCTAGTCTTGTTGCTGAGTCTGAGTCTGTCTGTCCTCCGTCCGTCGGGGGTGAGTGTGCCCTTGGCACGGACGTCCTTGAGGACAGGCAGGAGGAGTTCCAGTGTTTGGCTGCTGCTTCACCTCATCTCGTGTCCGTACTGCTTACCCCTGAGGGAGACCCGGATGCACTTGACATCCCGACTCCGCGCTCTTACGCGGAGGCGATAGAGGGTCCCTACTCCTCTCAGTGGCAGGCAGCTATGGACGCGGAGATGGCTTCCTGGAAGTCCACAGGCACCTACGTTGACGAGGTTCCCCCGCCTGGGGCGAACATCGTCAGTGGCATGTGGATTTTCAGGGTGAAGCGGCCGCCGGGTTCTCCGCCTGTCTTCAAGGCGCGTTACGTGGCTCGTGGCTTCAGTCAGCGGCAGGGAGTTGACTACTTTCAGACCTTCTCTCCCACCCCGAAGATGACCACTCTTCGGGTACTGCTGCACATAGCTGCTCACCGTGACTACGAGCTGCACTCTCTTGACTTCAGCACTGCTTTCTTGCAGGGCAGCCTGCACGAGGAGATCTGGCTGCGCCGCCCACTTGGCTTCACTGGGACTTTTCCTCATGGCACCCAGTGGAGCCTCCGGCGGCCAGTCTACGGTCTCCGCCAGGCACCGCGTGAGTGGCACGACACACTGAGGACTACACTTGCGGCTCTTGGGTTTGCTCCCTCTACTGCCGACCCGTCGCTGTTTCTGCGCACCGACACTTCTTTGCCGCCGTTCTACATCCTCGTGTACGTCGACGACTTGGTCTTTGCCACAGCTGACACTGCTGGACTCGCCCACGTGAAGTCCGAGCTGCAGAAGAGACACACGTGCACAGACCTGGGTGAACTGCGCAGCTACCTTGGCTTGCAGATCACCCGGGACAGAGCACGCCGCACCATTACCCTGACTCAGTCACACATGGTGCAGCAGGTCCTTCAGCGCTTCGGCTTCACGTACTCCTCGCCTCAGGCCACTCCTCTGCCTACTCGCCACTCGCTCTCAGCTCTGCCTTCAGATGAGTCCGTAGAGTCGAGTGGCCCGTACCCAGAGCTTGTTGGCTGCCTCAAGTACCTGATGACCTGCACACGACCTGACCTCGCATACCCTCTTAGCATTCTCGCACGCTATGTTGCTCCTGGGAGACACAGACCGGAGCACATGGCTGCAGCGAAGAGGGTGTTGCGCTACTTGTGCAGTACGTCGGGCATGGGGCTTGTGCTTGGAGGGCAGAGTCCAGTGGTCCTCACTGGGCACGCAGACGCTTCTTGGGCTGACGACCAGGCTACGCAGCGGTCGTCACAGGGTTACACCTTCAGCCTTGGTTCCGGCTTTGTTTCGTGGCGGGCTACCCGCTCGTCTTCTGTTCTCGGCTCCAGTTGTGAGGCTGAGATCTACGCAGGGGCCATGGCTGCACAGGAGCTTCGCTGGCTCACCTACCTGCTGACTGACCTCGGAGAGCCGCCTCGTTCTCCTCCAGTGCTGTACGTAGACAACAAGGCCATGCTGGCCTTGTGTCGGGAGCAGAGACTGGAGCACAGAACGAAGCACATTGCTCTTCGCTACTTCTTAGCTCGTGAGCTACAGCCGCGTGGTCAGCTGCGACTTGCGTACGTGGCCTCTCAGGCCAACACTGCTGATATCTTCACCAAGGCACTCGCGCCTTGTGATCATCAGCGCTTCTGTACTCAGCTGGGCCTTGTGCCTACCTTGCCTCACTTGCTCACTTCTTGACCTTGTTTGTACTGTTACATATATATATACCTGCTCTTGCTTGTTTAGCCTTATATATATGTAATCTTGCATGTGAACTGGCCTTGTGGCCTTGAACTTGTGCTCAGAATGTGTGGTGACGTTGTGATCCACCCTGAGCTTGCTTTGCCTTGCTTTGCTTGACTGGTCTTGTGACCCCTTGCTCTCCCCCACTTTGCCTATGGGGGTGTGTCAAACTCATACACTATAGTCTGTGTAGGCTGTAGTGGGGTTGCTTATATGGGGTACAACACTTTAGGGTTTGGTACTTGTACTTCTCATGCTGCTCAGTTCAATCATTCCTCGTTTCATTTTCACACCATTGACGACGAGCGAAGGCGCTTGTTGCAAACATTGCGTGGAATTTGGCGTGTGAAGGTGAGTGTTTAAACTAAAATATGATTCAACTTTCATACTCTCATACGGTACTTGATAAGCAATTTTACATACTGTTCAATACATTGATGCTTTCCACCAAAAGTAACATAACATTGGAGTTTTTACCCTCCTTTCTTTCCTCTTCTTTTATTTTATGTGTGGGCAAGATACACTTCCGCTATGAGGGTTTGCGGATAATTAAGAGCATTATGGACATCATGAGCATTCGAGCATCTTCAAGCTTGGATCCTTCTTGCACGCCCAATCCTTGCACTTCTTCTAAGAGATTGTTCGATGTAAGTGTTTGATAGATTTTGTGTTTATATATTGAATCGTATATGTTGATGTCTATACGACTATTGTTGTCATTCCATAGTTCTAGATACCAATTTCTTTGGAATTGACCAATTGACTCCCAACCGTTTGAAAATTTTACCTACCGTATGTACATTGTTGCCCGCATGTCATCGAGTAAAGTATTATTGGTTTTGATGTAAGAACCATACTTTTAGTTTATATCGTTCACGGATTTGAGCTTCATTTGCTTTTCCTCTTCCTTTGATTTTAATGCATGTCTTTTTTATTGCATATAATTTTTACGTAGTTCTTTTTGTCTCTCCCCCATTTCTTCCTTGAAGATGAAGCGCATGTTAAAAATACTCATATCTTTGCATGCTTATTGTTTATGTTGTTTACGCATTTTTATTGCAGGTTTTACAAGATGGCAGCTTCCAATGCAACGTTTCTTTAGTCATACGCGACCTTAACACTATTCTTCTATATTCTTACAATTGCTAGCATGACTTCTTATAGTATTGTTTCTTCATTTGGTGCTTATCAATGCGTTAGTAATGCATGTCTGCGCGTCACAAAGAGATGACTTGCCGATCATCGTCACACAAGGTTCAGTGGTTCACCACTATGACAGTGAAGCCATTTTGAACTGGACTTGATTGGTGTAGGCTTTTCTTTGAGATTCGCAGATTGTATTGCTTCATGGTATTTCTCAACGTCTATACTATTCGGTTTCCCCCCCATGCTAGGCTGGGGAAACGATAGTATAGATTTTTAATCCGACAACTGCTAATTTAAAGTAGGTCCGGTCGATTGCAATAGGTTGCTCCGCAACCCAAAAAGTATATATATATTTACCAGGATTGCCATTCCAGAACATTTACATTCATTTCTGGGAGGGAGAGAGGGAGTGCAGGGAGGTGAAGCTGGTAGACGAGGTGATGCCTCGGTTGCTGTGAGCTGCCGGCCACGGGCACGTCTGAAACTCAGTAAACGCCTCCCTCAGTCGAGCCTGCCGCGCCTCCCGCTCCTCCGCCAGTACCACCTCCCTCCACGTGCTGCCCGGCCCAAACTTTTCCTCGCCTGCCCGCACTGCCCAGCTTCCCCAGCCCCACAGGGACAACCACCATCCAGGCAGCCACCACAGGTTTCTTCTGCCCCCAGCGCCCCCCTTCCCGTTCCCTCCCCCCTCCGTTTCGCCCTCCCCCTCCTTAAAATACAGCTCTAGAACACAGGAGGCGCGGGGGTTGACGCGTTTCAAGTCGGAGACTAAATGAAAGGCCTCTGGATCTACAAGCAGGCGGCTGCATTTTTGAGACGTCTCAAAAGTCTTTGAATCTACAAGCAGGTGCCTGCACACACCCCCGCTGCAGATGCTGCCCGTAATGGGGGGCGTGCTTGTAGGCGGTGTGATTGCAACGGGTGCTCTTATAGGAGGTGCGTTTGTGCCGGATGGGGTTGTGAGTGAGGTGGTTGCGCTCCTGGGGGGTGGTGTGCATTCCTTGTAGCCAATCAGCTGGTGAAGATGGTGAGGGAGGGAGATAGAAACGGAAAGTGAGAGGAGTGTGGAAAGGTTAGAGCGAAGGCGAGTGTGTAATGTAAGCTGGTAAGAAACGAATGCACTCAGCAGCAGCAGCAGCAGCAGCAGCAGCAGCAGCATAAGCTGGCATTGACTCGTATTGACCCTCATTGACTCGTATTGACCCTCATTGACTCGTATTGACCCTCATTGACTCCCACTAACCTGTGGCGGCCCGCCCGTGTGGTCGGTGCAGTAGAGAGTAGCCACGTCAACGAGGTCACAGTACGCCTCCACGCTGCTGGCAAACCGCCTGTGCGACTGCAGCTGCTTGTGCACCGGCACTCCCCTCCTGCTCAAAATGGCTCGCCTGGGATGGAAGGAGGGACGGTTCAGGGGAGGGGAACATGACGTGGAAAGGAAAGACAGGGGATGGGTGGAGTGGGTGGGTGGGACAGCTTGTGCAACCGAAGCTGCTCATGCACCGGCGACACTCGTGTCGTTGTTCGGATGGCCCGCCTGGGACGGCAGAGAGGAAGGCCCAGAGGGGAGAGGCTTGGGATAGTTACCGCAGACGCTTCGGCCCCTAGTGTCACACATCACGCCCACCAACCCCCCATGCCCCATTCACATCCCTTAACCCATGCCCACCCCACGCCTCACCGCATGCCGCGAGCAACAGCCAGGTGCGCGTCACACATCACGCCCACCAGCTCGATCCGATACGGCAGCCGCTGCTCACTGCCTCCCCTCTGCCCCCTCCTCTCCCAGCACATCCCCCCTCCCTGCCGGGCCCCCTCCATGCCCCCCTGCCCCTGCCCCTGCCCCTGCCCCTGCCCCTGCCCCTGCCCCTGCCCCTGCCCCTGCCCCTGCCCCTGCCCCTGCCCCTGCCCCTGCCCCTGCCCCTGCCCCTGCCCCGTCTCGCTGCTGCAATAGCTTCCCCTGCTCGAACCCAGTACCCTCCTCGGACTGTTGTGCCGCTTCGGCCGGTGCTGACCCTCCTTTCCTGGCTTATCCCTCCTCCTCTCCTCCTCCCCATCCCCTCTCTCGCTCCCCACCCCCTCTCCACCCTCTATCGCCCTCCCCTCCTCCTCCCATCTCTCCCTCCCCTCCTCCACTCCTCTATCACTCTCCCCCTCCTCGTCCACCTCCTCCCAATACCGCTCCACCACACTCCCATCCTCTCTCACTTGATACCCCGGCCCCATGCGAAACCGCCTCTCATGCACCTGTCTAGCCATCGCAATCGTCTGCTGCACAAACGGGGCCCACGACTTGGTCCCGTCGAATATCACGTCTCTCCCCTTGTTCAGCGCGGTTACCAGCGTTGACTGCGCCGCCCGGGTCGACTCCTCGTGCACGAGCTGTGAGATCCGGGCGGCGTCGTTCAGCCGGTCGGCGGAGAGCGCGCGGAAGATTGCGTCCTTTTCTTTGAACGCGTCGGAATCAACCACCACCGCGTGTGGCGCCATGCGCGCCCAAAAGGGGCTGAGGGGGGAGGGGGGGGGGGGTGGGGGAGAGGGGAGGGGCGGAAGGAGAAGCGAAGAAGCAAAGGAGAGCGCTGAGAAGATTGCGTATTTTTCCTTGAAGGCGTCGGAATCAATTAACCACCACCGCGTGTGGCGCCATGCGCGCCCAAAACGTGCTGAGGGGGGGAGCAGGCGAGGAAGGGCGGACAGAGGGAGGACGGTGGGAGGAGAAAGGAGAAGGGTGAAGCAGAAGAGAGAGCACTGGGAAGATTGCGCCCTTTTTCTTGAAGACAACCATCGAAGGAAAAGGTGCTGAGGGGGGTGCGGATGGCCTCGACAACCACCGCATGTGGCGCCATGCGCGCCCAAAAGGTGCTGAGGGGGGGAGGGGGAAGGGGGAGAGGGGAGGGGCGGAAGGAGAAGAGAAGAAGCAAAGGAGAGCGCTGAGAAGATTGCGTATTTTTCCTTGAAGACACCAGCCTCGACAACAACCACCGCATGTGGCGCATAGCCATTGCATCACAATAATCCATGATAGGTAGCACAAACACTGTATCTTTGTACACCCCACTCCATCCCTCAACACCCCACTCCATTACCCTGTCTCTCACGGCAGTCATTCATTCCCCTCACCGTCTCATGATCTCCTTGACCACCGTTGACTTGCCTGCAGCACCCATGCCCCGCCCATCAACAACAGCACCCATGCCCCGCCCTCACTGTCTCTCACGGCAGTCATTCATTCCCCTCACCGTTGCATGATCTCCTTGACCACCGTTGACTTGCCAGCGCCCGCGCCTCCCCCAATCAGCAGCAGCACGGGGGAGCGCGCCGCCTTTGCACACACACTCACCCTATCCCTCAACTCACCGTTTCATGATTTCTTTCACAACAGTTGACTTGCCAGCGCCCGCGCCTCCCCCAATCAGCAGCAGCACGGGGGAGCGCGCCGCCGCTGCTGCCGGCACTGCTGCCGGCACCATCACCTCCCCCTCCCTCGGGACCTCCACACTTGAGGCGCGCGGGCGGGAGGGCGAGCGAGCATGAGACGGGGAGTGAGAGGGAGAGTTAGAGGGGGAGTGAGAAGGGGAGTGAGAAGGGGAGGAAGTGGGGAAATGGAAGACAGAGTGAGGGCCACCGTCACGGCCAATCTCACTCTTAGAGCCAGCACGCGCTAGCTCACTGCCCTCTGATCTACTGCCCTCCTCACCCACTCCCCCTTGCCTCGCTTCCCCTTGCCCCGGTCCCCCTTTGCTCTCTCCTGCTTGCCCCACTTTCCCCGCTCCTCCCGCCCCCTCCACTCCAGCTGCTCCCCCCGCTTCTCCCTCTCCCCCCGCTCCCCCCGCTCCCCCCGCTCCCCCCACTCCCCCAGGGCGGGGGCCGCAGCCGAGGATCTGCATCTTGTGCAGAAGCTGGGAGAAGCGCTGCTGCGGGCGCAGACACGTTATGGCCTCGTTGAACCGGCGCTGGCTGCACAGGGGGGTGGGGGGAAGTGGAGGGAGGTGGGGAAGTGGAGGGAGGGGGGGGGAGTGGAGGGAGGGGGGGAAGTGAGGAGGAGATGAAGACCACTGCTGCGGGCGCAGACACGCTATGGCCTCGGTGAACCGGCGCTGGGTGCATGGAGAAGAATGGCAAGGTGGGGAGGAAGGGAGAGAGAACATTAGGTCGCACTCTGTTTTTTCCATCCTTGTTTAGCGCTGAGGTGGGGTTGGGAATAGCAGCTATTTGGATAAGAGGATGGAGAGACGCACAGACATAGAGACACACCGACACACAGACAGACAGGCAGACAGACACACAGACACATAGACAGACACACAGAGACGCACAGACAGAGACGCACAGACGCACAGACACACAGACAGACAGACACACACAGAGACACACAGAGACACACAGACAGACAGACAGAGGTGGCTCACCGAATGACAGCATTGACAGCGTCCCTCAATTGCAGTTTTTTGCTTGGTCCCCGGAATACCTGCAGGGGGATGGGCGCACGGCGATGGGCGCACGGGGATGGGCGCACGGGGATGGGCGCACGGGGATGGGCGCACGGGGATGGGCGCACGGGGATGGGCGCACGGGGATGGGCGCACGGGGATGGGCGCACGGGGATGGGCGCACGGGGATGGGCGCACGGGGATGGGCGCACGGGGATGGGCGCACAGGGATGGGAACACAGGGATGGGCGCACAGGGATGGGCGCACAGGGATGGGCGCACAGGGATGGGCGCACAGGGATGAGCGCAGAGGGATGGGCGCACAGGGATGGGAACACAGGGATGGGAACACAGGGATGGGCGCACAGGGATGGGCGCACAGGGATGGGCGCACAGGGATGGGCGCACAGGGATGGGCGCACAGGGATGGGCGCACAGGGATGGGCGCACGGGGATGGGCGCACGGGGATGGGCGCACGGGGATGGGCGCACAGGGATGGGCGCACGGGGATGGGCGCACGGGGATGGGCGCACGGGGATGGGCGCACGGGGATGGGCGCACGGGGATGGGCGCACGGGGATGGGCGCACAGGGATGGGCGCACGGGGATGGGCGCACGGGGATGGGCGCACAGGGATGGGCGCACAGGGATGGGCGCACAGGGATGGGAACACAGGGATGGGCGCACGGGGATGGGCGCACGGGGATGGGCGCACGGGGATGGGCGCACGGGGATGGGCGCACAGGGATGGGCGCGCGGGGATGGGCGCACGGGGATGGGCGCACGGGGATGGGCGCACAGGGATGGGCGCACAGGGATGGGCGCACAGGGATGGGCGCACAGGGATGGGCGCACAGGGATGGGCGCACAGGGATGGGCGCACAGGGATGGGCGCACAGGGATGGGCGCACGGGGATGGGCGCACAGGGATGGGCGCACAGGGATGGGCGCACAGGGATGGGCGCACAGGGATGGGCGCACAGGGATGGGCGCACGGGGATGGGCGCACGGGGATGCGCGCACGGGGATGGGCGCACAGGGATGGGCGCACGGGGATGGGCGCACGGGGATGGGCGCACGGGGATGGGCGCACGGGGATGGGCGCACAGGGATGGGCGCACGGGGATGGGCGCACGGGGATGGGCGCACAGGGATGGGCGCACAGGGATGGGCGCACAGGGATGGGAACACAGGGATGGGCGCACGGGGATGGGCGCACGGGGATGGGCGCACGGGGATGGGCGCACGGGGATGGGCGCACAGGGATGGGCGCGCGGGGATGGGCGCACGGGGATGGGCGCACGGGGATGGGCGCACAGGGATGGGCGCACAGGGATGGGCGCACAGGGATGGGCGCACAGGGATGGGCGCACAGGGATGGGCGCACAGGGATGGGCGCACAGGGATGGGCGCACAGGGATGGGCGCACGGGGATGGGCGCACAGGGATGGGCGCACAGGGATGGGCGCACAGGGATGGGCGCACAGGGATGGGCGCACAGGGATGGGCGCACGGGGATGGGCGCACGGGGATGGGCGCACGGGGATGGGCGCACAGGGATGGGCGCACGGGGATGGGCGCACGGGGATGGGCGCACGGGGATGGGCGCACGGGGATGGGCGCACGGGGATGGGCGCACGGGGATGGGCGCACGGGGATGGGCGCACGGGGATGGGCGCACGGGGATGGGCGCACGGGGATGGGCGCACAGGGATGGGAACACAGGGATGGGCGCACAGGGATGGGCGCACAGGGATGGGCGCACAGGGATGGGCGCACAGGGATGAGCGCAGAGGGATGGGCGCACAGGGATGGGAACACAGGGATGGGAACACAGGGATGGGCGCACAGGGATGGGCGCACAGGGATGGGCGCACAGGGATGGGCGCACAGGGATGGGCGCACAGGGATGGGCGCACAGGGATGGGCGCACGGGGATGGGCGCACGGGGATGGGCGCACGGGGATGGGCGCACAGGGATGGGCGCACGGGGATGGGCGCACGGGGATGGGCGCACGGGGATGGGCGCACGGGGATGGGCGCACGGGGATGGGCGCACGGGGATGGGCGCACAGGGATGGGCGCACGGGGATGGGCGCACGGGGATGGGCGCACAGGGATGGGCGCACAGGGATGGGCGCACAGGGATGGGAACACAGGGATGGGCGCACGGGGATGGGCGCACGGGGATGGGCGCACGGGGATGGGCGCACGGGGATGGGCGCACAGGGATGGGCGCGCGGGGATGGGCGCACGGGGATGGGCGCACGGGGATGGGCGCACAGGGATGGGCGCACAGGGATGGGCGCACAGGGATGGGCGCACAGGGATGGGCGCACAGGGATGGGCGCACAGGGATGGGCGCACAGGGATGGGCGCACAGGGATGGGCGCACGGGGATGGGCGCACAGGGATGGGCGCACAGGGATGGGCGCACAGGGATGGGCGCACAGGGATGGGCGCACGGGGATGGGCGCACGGGGATGGGCGCACGGGGATGGGCGCACGGGGATGGGCGCACGGGGATGGGCGCACGGGGATGGGAACACAGGGATGGGCGCACAGGGATGGGCGCACAGGGATGGGCGCACAGGGATGGGCGCACAGGGATGGGCGCACAGGGATGAGCGCAGAGGGATGGGCGCACAGGGATGGGAACACAGGGATGGGAACACAGGGATGGGCGCACAGGGATGGGCGCACAGGGATGGGCGCACAGGGATGGGCGCACAGGGATGGGCGCACGGGGATGGGCGCACGGGGATGGGCGCACAGGGATGGGCGCACAGGGATGGGCGCACAGGGATGGGCGCACAGGGATGGGCGCACAGGGATGGGCGCACAGGGATGGGCGCACAGGGATGGGAACACAGGGATGGGAACACAGGGATGGGCGCACAGGGATGGGCGCACAGGGATGGGCGCACAGGGATGGGCGCACAGGGATGGGCGCACAGGGATGGTAGAGATGCATGTGCTGCCAATATTTTTAGTTGTCTTGAAAATTCATCCCCTGCCTTGCCTTCCCTTGCCTCCCGCCCACTTTGTTCCAACATGACCGCATGGTCCGGCCAGTGGCAATTCAGTTCTCTACGAATTTCGCGAGCCCACATACGCGCCCCATCTATGCGCCCCGACCATCCCACGAGCAATGGCTGAGGTCACTTGGAACAGTGTTTAGGAGGGTTAGCAGTGCAGTCTGACCAGTGCTGTCTGACCTGTGCAGAACCTGTGCTGGCGAAATGCTAAACAATGCACAGATTATAGACTATTTACTTCGGTTCTGGCGGATGTACAGTGGTGTCGAGCTTGCACTAATCTCAAGTCAGAATTCGCATCAACGGGAGTTTCGTGGCGTGATAACAGAACAGACTACAGCGACATCAGAGTTAGATAAGGTGATGCTGACATGTCAGAAAACTGCGACACTTCTGAAGGTGCGTTGTCACAATCAGATGTGACAGCACGGATTTGATTTGGACTAGCGTGGGCGAACAATAACTCAAAATGTTAGGGTTTCCATGTATTCGCTAGGCATCGTCATGGTGCCTCTGAATCCGTAGGATTTGATTATTGTAATCAACACCAGGTTTCGACGACCTCGCTAGCTCATTCGTCAACATTTCGACAATCTTCACGTGCGACCTAACACCACACCACACAACGCAACACATACCTCTCTCCCTCACAACTCAAAATCCACTGACAGTTCAGCACACGTTCATTTTCACTTGGAAAATTTTACATGCTCTATTTTCCTCGCACACTGGATCGCACGTGACAATGGCCGCTGCAGTCTAGCCGTTCCTTCCTTACGTACATATTCCTTAAATATGTGTCTTTATTCTGTTCGTACATCCTCCCTCCAGCAGGATATAAAAAAAGCCGTTGTGGCGGACGATTTCAGCTGTGAACTTCGCCCTGGCTGCACGAAACTTGCGATGACGCTACCTTCTGACGCTCTACGCTCGCTGATCCAGTTATGCGCAAAGCAGGTGAGTTTTTGTTCCACGCAAGTACGCATTGGCTAATGCAAGTAACTCAATTGAGTCTCATTCTTCCCCTCCTCTTGCCCCCTCCTCCCCTCCCATTGCCCCTCTCCCCACCCCGTGCCCTCCCACGCACCTGTTCGATCATGAGCGCCGAGTGCGCCCAGTGGAAGCATCATAGATTACTCTACCCTCCCACCCCAACCACCCCACTGCTCCTCCCCTCCCGTTCCCTCTCCCCCTCCCACGCACCTGTTCGATCATGAGCGCGGAGTGCGGCCAGTGGAAGCCAAAGTAGGACAGCATGCACGCGTCCAGCTCTGCGCTCAGCTCCTCCCCCACCTGCTCCACCTCCGCCTCTGAACCCCGCATTAATCCCGCCGCCTCCCCCGGCCCCCCCTCGTCTCCCGCCTCCGCCTCCGCCTCCGCCTCCGCTCCCGCCTCCCCCTTCCACGCCACGCGCCCGCCCCCCGTCTGCGCGACGAGCGCGAGCAGGTTGGCGCGGCTCTTATCGGATGTGTTCTTCTCGCCCCGCACGTAGTCGTCCGCCGCCTGCGCCAGTAGCGCCGCCGCCGCCAGGTCCGTGGGCAGGCCCAGCTGGCGCACTGGCGGCGGGGGAAGCGGAGGCGGACGGGAAAAGGGGGAGTGGCGGAACGAAGACGGGGCGTGTGGAGGGGAAAGGCGCGCGGCAGAAGGGGGGGGAGAGGGGCGGAAGGGAGAAGGGAAAAAAGGAGAGGCGAAGGATATGGATTGGGAAAAAAGGAGAGGCGAAGGACAGTGGGTTGGAGACTGCCGGCCCGGGTAGGGATATCTCTGCAAAAAAATATACGACACAATGCATGCCCAATTTTGAGTTTTCCCCACCTTTGCGCACTGACCATTGCACGACCGTCGTGAAAAAGGGACACGTGAACCAATGCCTCTAGAGCAAAACAAATGCTGAACGAAATATAAAACAATGGCTTGCTGATATTTATGCCCACTAAGTTAGCGATTAATCTCCATTCCCTACTACGTCAGCGACTCGGACGCCGCGCACGCACCTACGTATTCGCCGAATCGCTCGATCCGTTTCACTTTCCCCGAACTCGCCGATCGTTCTATTAGCGGAATCAGATGAGCCACGCGCTCCCTTTCCCTTTCCGCGCCGCCGCCGTGCTTCTCGCCAGTAAACACGCTGCGCCACGTCAAGCGTCGCCGCGCGCATTTGTGTGCGCGTTTGGCCCATTGAAACAGACCGCGCAGTCCGACCAAGGAGAGGCCGACAGCTGTCGCTGCGGCGGCGAGCGCGGCTATGGTTGCAACTGACGGGCCGGACCCTCCGCTCAGAGTGATGATGATTCCAGCCATACCTTATGACGAAAAAACTGAAGTTCAGAGTCATAAATTTACCAGTCCCTATCCCTTGTGCACATGTATAGGGCCAACGGCGCGCCAACGGCGCGGTGTTTACTGTACTTGACACTGGTCAAGTAACCCTATCCCCATCCAAGGGCTTGCGAGCTGGACGGGCAGGGGATAGGGTTACTTGACCAGATGTGCGGCCGAAGTTTGGAAAGGACAGTTGCGAAAGTCGCCGATGCACTTCTCTTTCGTGACGCCGTTGGCTGTTCGCCACGTATGCAGCGGTTCGCCCAACTCCCATCTTGACATTACACTCCCTTCTTGACAGCACTAGAAGCGTGTTCAAAGTAATTTCTTATATCCTCCGACGTCGGAGGCTCAACGTCGGCAGACGTCGAGCTCGACGTCGATCGACGTCGAACGCGGCACTTTGAACACAATGCCGGCGACGAACTTCCGCTCAGGACAAATGCCGGCCTAAATAGTAAAACAATTGAGTTCAAACGATTTTTGGAAATCGCAAGGCCGTTTCGCATGCGTAGACAGTGCCACTAATGGCTGCGAAACCCGCAGTACGAATCGTACAGGCTCGTTAATTTCGAGAATTCAATTCTTGTTTTGTTGTTGTTCTGTCTGGTGTGGTCTCGTCATCACTGTACAGATGCGCTGAATTCCGTACAAGTGTTGATGCTGGCGTGAGCATTTTCTGAAGCGTACTTTGAACACAAAAATGGCACCCCTCAGCTTTCCTACCATGCCCAACAACCTCGACGTCGATTTACGTCGGAAATTTGCAGCACTTTGAACACGCTTTCAGGGCCTAATCCGCGGCAAATTAACGCATCCAGGAAGTGGCAGTCTAGGCCCAGTTCGGCAGCCAGGCGGAAGCAAAATTTCAGGACGGTGAGGCGCGCGTCAAACCAGTGTCAACGAATTTTGACCCTGGATTGACTGCTCCGCGGAAAACCTGCGCCATTGGGGAGCTGGCGCAGATTGGAGGGGGAGGCATTTGCCTGGACATTCAAAGGGTTTTTAGCTACGGCGGAAGAGGTACTTCCGAACCTGCGCTTTTTAGGGACCTTCTTTTCTACCTGCACACAGTTTTCCAGGTTTTGCGGCCTAGACAGAAGACTTATTGCGTGAAGACAGAACTAGACTCCACATTTACCCACGTGTCATCCTCTCGGTGTTTTGCCTTTCTATCCGCACTAAACTAAATCCCTCTCGGCTGGCAAGTGTTAAGGGGCATCAACCCTAAACACCTTGCGACTAAGTGTTTAGGGTTGATGCCAAAACTACATCCCTCTTGGCTGGCATGCTAATGTATGGCATCAACCCTAAACACCTTGTCGCGTGGTGTTTAGGGTTGATGCCCTTGAAAACTTTCCATCCGAGAGGGATTTAGTTTTGTGCTTCCTGGCAGAAGAAACCCGATGAAAACAGTGCCTGCGAGACGTGCGGAGAAGCCGAGTTCTGTGTTAGCACAATAAATCTTCCGCCTTAGAAGCGGATCAGCGGAAAGTGTGCGCAAGTTGAGATGAAAGTCCCTTGAAAGAAAAGAAGCTACAGTAAGCCTTCTGGGAAAAAAAAAAACCCACATTCAAATGTCCCATGGCACTGTAGCGGGCTCGCCCCAAACAAAAAAGGGTAACAGAACCACACGCTAATGGAGAATGCTGGTTTGTATGGATAACCCGAAATAGATGTGGACGGCCACGGGGAAGGGCGCGGCTCGGGCGCTAGACCTACCTAGACCCACTCCCCCAATTTGCCAGAGGCGATTTTTTTTTGGTTTTTATACGGGCCGTCACAAAACATTTCGTAGTTATCACGAGCAGTCACATGTTCCGCAAAATCTATCATGAACGGTCACATGTTCCGCCAAATCTATCACGAACCATCACAAGGGTATTGTCAGATTTATATGACATAGCTACTGTAGGCTATAGTGGGGTGGCACATATGGGGTACAGTTTTCTAGGGTTTGCTTTTTGTACCCAACTTTCACTTAGTCATTTCATTCCTCGTTTCTTCTCATGATATCGAGCAGGTTCCCTAGTGGGAACGATTCCTAGGGCCCACCACCACGAAATTATTTTTTTTCCTGCCCGGAGCGCGTTTTGCTCCGGCCCGAGTCGCGCCGCCCCTACGGCCCTTCGCGCCGCCCTTTCGGCCCGTCGCGCCCGTCGCGCCTGTCGCGCCCGTCGCGCCCGTCGCGCCCATCGCCACCTTACGCGGCCCCGCCACCTACCTTCGCGGCCCCGCCACCTACCTGTGCGGCCCCGCCACCTACCTCCGCGGCCCCGCCACCTACCTGTGCGGCCCCGCCACCTACCTTCGCGGCCCCGCCACCTACCTGTGCGGCCCCGCCACCTACCTCCGCGGCCCCGCCACCTACCTGTGCGGCCCCGCCACCTACCTTCGCGGCCCCGCCACCTCACTGTGCGGCCCCGCCACCTACCTCCGCGGCCCCGCCACCTACCTGTGCGGCCCCGCCACCTACCTTCGCGGCCTCGCCACCTCACTGTGCGGCCCCGCCACCTACCTCCGCGGCCCCGCCACCTACCTGTGTGGCCCCGCCACCTACCTCCGCGGCCCCGCCACTTGCCTGTGCGGCCCCGCCATCTACCAGCGGCCCCGCCACCTACATGCGGCCCCGCCACCTACTAGCGGCCCCGCCACCTACCTGCGGCCCCGCCACCTACCTTTGCGGCCCCGCCGCCTCCTCTCAGCGGCCCCGCTGCTCCTCCCAGCGGCCCCGGACGCCGCCCTCTCAGCGGCCCCGCCGAGCCGCCCAGCAGCCAAGCCGCCCAGCCGCCGAGCCGCCCAGCAGCCGAGCCGCCCAGCAGCCGAGCCGCCCAGCAGCCGAGCCGCCCAGCAGCCGAGCCGCCCAGCAGCCGAGCCGCCGAGCCGCCCAGCAACCGAGCCGCCGAGCCGCCCTACAGCCGAGCCACCCGAGCCGCCCTGTCCGGTAAGAGCAGCGCCCCTTTCACAGCACTGCCCTCACCCTACTGTTTGCGCTGCTAGTCTACTGCTGTCATGGCTACCCCTAGTGTCCTCGCTTTTGACGCTCAGGGTCGGGCCATTGACTTTGACGTCTGGATAGATGACCTGCAGCTTTTCTTACAGTGCGACAGGGCAGACGGCCTCTCCCTCTTTGACCTCACTTCTGGTGCCTCTCCTGCCCCCGCTGCTGCTGCTGACGCCACTGTTCGCTCCCAGTGGGCCACACGCGATGCTGCTGCACGTCTTGCTGTGCGTCGCCACCTACCTACCTCTGAGCGTGCGCACTTTCGCCAGTACAAGAGTGCTCAGACCTTGTACGACGCTGTAGTTGCGCGCTACTCCTCCCCTGCCACTGCTGCACTTAGCCGCCTCATGCTACTGTACCTCTTCCCTGACCTTGCTGCCTTTCCCACAGTCGCTGACCTCATTACGCACCTCCGCACTAGTGACACTCGCTACCGCGCTGCGCTTCCTGCAGAGTTCTGCGCCAAGAACCCCCCCCCCATGTACATCACCCTCTACTACATAGTCACCCGGCTCCCTGACTCCCTTCGCGTAGTCAGGGACCACTTCCTCTCTGTTTGCCCCACCACTCTCACCGTTGACCTCCTCGAGAAGTCCCTCCTAGCAGCAGAGAAGAGCATAGTAGCTGTAGGAGCCTCTCGTGGTGACCCTCGCACCCCCATCTTTGAGGGGTGTTCCCCCTCCCCCCTTTTGCCCTCTGTTGCCTCTGCTGCTGCGGCCGATCTCGTTGGGCTTGAGTCGGTCGGTGCGGCGTCTACCCCTAGCGGGAGACGCCGCCCTGGCAAGGGCAAGGGGGGCAGGGGCACTGGAGGAGCTAGCGGGGGCGGTGGAGGCGGCGGTGGAGGCGGTGGAGGGGGTGGGGGTGGCGGTGGGGGTGGTGGCGGGGGTGGAGGTGTCGGTGGTGGCAGTGGAGGCGGAGGCGGCGGCGGCGGTGGCGGTGGGAGCGGAGGTGGCGGCGGTGGAGGAGGAGGCGGCGGAGGAGGTGGAGCTGGTCGGGGTGGCGCTGCGCAGAGAGTCGGCTCCGGTGGTGGTCAGCGCCAGCAGCAGCAGCAGCAGCGCACTCGTGACATCCCCTCCCCTCAGCAACTCCGTGAGTGGTACGCTGCACGCCAGAGGGGTGGGGGTACTGGTCCGTGCACCTACGTCCTCCGCACCGGCGACCGCGCGGGTGAGCAGTGCGGGGGTGCGCACTCCACCCAGCGCTGCTTTGGCCGCCTGACGGACGCTTGGCGTCACCAGTTCCCTGAGGCCACTGAGATCCCCCGCTGGGGTGAGCTGTCTAGGGCGGGTGTGGCTGTCTTTGACCTTGACTTTGATGCTATTCTTGCTGCCATGTATACTGTGACTATTAGTGATGAGGGTGACTGTTACCGGTGTTTTCCGCCCGACCCGGGCTTTGAGACTGCTGCTCTAGGTACTGGTGAGGCTGCTGCTCTAGGTGCTAGCGAGGCTGCTGCTCTAGGTGCGTCTGCTCCCTCAGGTGCTGGTGAGTCTGCTCTCTCAGGTTCTGCGTCGGCCTCGGCCTCCCACACCTTCACCCTTGACTCGGGGGCTTCTCGCTCCTTCTTTTGAGACCGCACCACACTTACGCCGCTTGGCCGGCCAGTTGCGGTCTCTCTGGCAGACCCCTCTGGGGGTCCTGTCCTTGCTCACTTCTCCACTGTCCTCCCGTGTCCCCCAGCGCTGCTTCGGCCGCCTGACGGACGCTTGGCGTCACCAGTTCCCTGACGCCACGGAGATCCCTCGCTGGGGAGAGCTGTCTAGGGCGGGGGTTGCTATCTTTGATCTTGACTATGATGCTATTCTTGCTGCCATGTATGCTGTGTCTACTAGTGATGAGGGTGACTGTTACTTGTGTGTTCCGCCTGACCCGGGCATTGGGGCTGCTGCTCTAGGTGCTGGTGAGGCTGCTGCTCTAGGTGCTAGTGAGTCTGCTGCCCCAGGTGCTGGTGAGTCTGCTCTCTCAGGTACCACGTCGGCTCAGGCCTCCCACACCTTCACCCTTGACTCGGGTGCTTCCCGCTCCTTCTTTCGAGACCGCACCACACTCACGCCGCTTAGTCGGCCAGTGGCGGTCTCCTTGGCAGACCCCTCAGGGGGTCCTGTCCTTGCCCACTTCTCCACTGTCTTACCGTGTCCGGCGGCCCCCTCTGGCACCCTGTCAGGTCTTTACCTCCCCTCGTTCTCTACGAACTTGGTGAGTGGTGCAGATCTACAGGATGGGGGGGTTCACCAGTTCACTCCTGGGAGTCAGCGGGTGACCCACTGCACGGACGCTCGGACTGGCCGACACCTGGCCACGTTTACCCGTCGGCCGGGGTCGAGCCTGTACACCCTGACCACTGCGTCTCCTCCAGTCACTGCGTCTGGTCAGGTAGCTGCGTCAGGTCAGGTGTTTGCTGCAGCGTCCAGGTCTGGTCCTGAGTCTGCCCCCTGTTCGTGTCGCCTCCTGTCTCACGAGACTCTCCTCTGGCACCACCGCCTTGGTCACCCCTCCCTGCTTCGTCTCCGAGGCATGGCCTCCCGTGTCCTTGTCTCTGGTCTTCCCCGGTCCCTCCCTCCCCTTCCTCCGGGGCCTGGCCCTACCTGCGTCCCCTGTGTCGAGGGGCGGCAGCGGGCTGCCCCTCACTCCTCCCAGTTTCCTCCGACAGAGGCCCCGCTGCAGACGCTTCACATGGACGTGTGGGGCCCGGCCCGCGTCCGTGGACAGGGTCACGAGCGCTACTTCCTGCTGGTGGTTGACGACTACTCGCGTTACACCACAGTCTTCCCCTTGCGCAGCAAGGGTGATGTCACTGAGGTGTTGATCGACTGGATCCGCGCAGCTCGTCTCCAGCTCAGGCAGAGCTTCGGTTCGGACTTTCCTGTTCTGCGTCTGCACTCTGACAGAGGTGGAGAGTTCTCCTCTGGCCTTTTGCGAGCCTACTGTCGAGCACGAGGCATCCGCCAGACCTTCACGCTTCCGGACTCTCCACAGCAAAATGGGATTGCTGAGCGCCGCATTGGCATGGTCATGGACGTCGCCCGTACGTCCATGATGCATGCGGCTGCCCCCCATTTTCTGTGGCCGTTTGCGGTTCGGTACGCGGCGCATCAGATCAACCTTCACCCTAGGGTCTCCAGACCGGAGACCTCCCCTGCTTTGCTGTGGACGGGGAAGGTTGGCGATGCGTCTGCGTTCCGTGTCTGGGGATCTCGGGCGTTTGTCCGCGACTTGTCTACGGACAAGCTGTCCCCTCGTGCTGCTCCTTGCGTCTTCCTTGGCTTCCCCCCTGACGCGCCAGGGTGGCAGTTCTACCACCCCACCTCTCGCCGTGTTCTGTCCTCCCAGGACGTCACGTTTGACGAGTCGGTCCCCTACTACCGCCTCTTCCCCTACCGCACTCCGTCCCTCCCCCCACCACCGCTCTTCCTTGTGCCAGGTCCCCCCCCGGTAGACCCCCTCCCCCCTCAGGGTCCTGCCCCTTCAGGTGTGTCCCAGGTAGACGCAGTCGAGCCTGTCGAGGTTACTGGTGACTCTGGTGCTGCTGAGGGTGCTGAGCCTGGGGGTGCTGACTCTGGGGGTGCTGAGCGTGTGGGTGCTACGCCTGGGGGTGCTGAGCCTGAGGGTGCTACTACTGGGGGTGCTGAGCCTGGGGGTGCTGAGCCTGGAGGTGCTACTACTGGAGGTGCTGAGCCTGGGGGTGCTGAGCCTGGGGGTGCTGAGCCTGGGGGTGCTACGCCTGGAGGTGCTGGGCCTGGGGGTGTGGAGCCTGAGGGAGCTGGGCCTACTTGTGTGGGGTCTGGCGGTGCTGAGCCTGGAGGTTCTCCGGGTGCTTCGTCTCGGCGGGAGCCACTCTCTCCACAGGAGCTGCGCGAGTGGTTTGCCCGGCGCTGGAGGCGTGCTGCTGGAGCTGGAGGTTCTTCGGCTACTGAGGGTGCTGGTGCCGCGGGTCCCGGAGGTGCTCGTACTGGGAGTACTGGAGCTGCTGGGCCTGCGGGTACGACTGGAGCTGGAGCTGCTGAGGGTGTTGACGCTGAGGCTACTGCTGTCGGTCCTGGAGGCGGGCCTGCTGGGGGTGCTACTGGTGCTGCTGGAGGTACTGGAGCTGGAGTTGCTGCTGGCGCTGGTGCTGCCGCTTGGGGTACTGGTGCTGTCCCTGCTGTGTCTGGAGTCGCCGCGCGGCCTCGACCGTACTTCGTTCCGCTCCTTCAGCAGGTTCTTGGTCTCCCGCCTTCTACTGGCCCTCCTCCTCCCTTAGAGAATCCACAGCCTGTCCTGTCACAGTTACAGTTACAGCCGGCCTCCCCACTGCCCGCTCCTTCTCCCTACACTGGTCCTACTGGAGGTCTTGCTGAGCGTCGTGAGCCTGCGTCGCGTCCTGCGTCGCCTGTCCGTACTGCTTGCGCTAGTGGTCGTGGTTCGCGTCAGCGTCCTCCTCCTGTCCCTGGCACGCACCGGATGTCTCTGCGTCCGTCCACTGCTCCTCTGCGTGCCCCTTTGCCTTCTCCTCCTGAGTCCTCTCTTCCTGCTCTTCCCGACCCAGAGTCGGACTCTCTTCGTGCTGCCAGTCCTACTGTCATGCGTCTCCTTGCTACTGTCGTCACTGACCCTTCCTTTGCGTCCACTGCTGCGTCTGCCCTAGTTGCTGAGCTCGTCGACTTTGCTGCTCGCTGTCGTCTAGACTACGCTGCTTGTCTTGTCGCTGAGTCTGAGTCTGTCTGTCCTCCGTCCGTCGGGGGTGAGTGTGCCCTTGGCACGGACGTCCTTGAGGACAGGCAGGAGGAGTTCCAGTGTTTGGCTGCTGCTTCACCTCATCTCGTGTCCGTACTGCTTACCCTTGAGGGAGACCCGGAGCACTTGACATCCCGACTCCGCGCTCTTACGCGGAGGCGATAGAGGGTCCCTACTCCTCTCAGTGGCAGGCAGCTATGGACACAGAGATGGCTTCCTGGAAGTCCACAGGTACCTACGTTGACGAGGTTCCCCCGCCTGGGGCGAACATCGTCAGTGGCATGTGGATTTTCAGGGTGAAGCGGCCGCCGGGTTCTCCGCCTGTCTTCAAGGCGCGTTACGTGGCTCGTGGCTTCAGTCAGCGGCAGGGAGTTGACTACTTTCAGACCTTCTCTCCCACCCCGAAGATGACCACTCTTCGGGTACTGCTGCACATAGCTGCTCACCGCGACTACGAGCTGCACTCTCTTGACTTCAGCACTGCTTTCTTGCAGGGCAGCCTGCACGAGGAGATCTGGCTACGTCGCCCACCTGGCTTCACTGGGTCTTTTCCTCCTGGCACCCAGTGGAGCCTCCGGCGGCCAGTCTACGGTCTCCGCCAGGCACCGCGTGAGTGGCACGACACACTGAGGACTACACTTGCGGCTCTTGGGTTTGCTCCCTCTACCGCCGACCCGTCGCTGTTTCTGCGCACCGACACTTCTTTGCCGCCGTTCTACATCCTCGTGTACGTCGACGACTTGGTCTTTGCCACAGCTGACACTGCTAGACTCGCCCACATGAAGTCCGAGCTGCAGAAGAGACACACGTGCACAGACCTGGGTGAACTGCGCAGCTACCTTGGCTTGCAGATCACCCGGGACAGAGCACGCCGCACCATTACCCTGACTCAGTCACACATGGTGCAGCAGGTCCTTCAGCGCTTCGACTTCACGTACTCCTCGCCTCAGGCCACTCCTCTGCCTACTCGCCACTCGCTCTCAGCTCTGCCTTCGGATGAGTCCGTAGAGTCGAGTGGCCCGTACCCAGAGCTTGTTGGCTGCCTCATGTACCTGATGACCTGCACACGACCTGACCTCGCATACCCTCTTAGCATTCTCGCACGCTATGTTGCTCCTGGGAGACACAGACCGGAGCACATGGCTGCAGCGAAGAGGGTGTTGCGTTACTTGTGCAGTACGTCGGGCATGGGGCTTGTGCTTGGATGGCAGAGTCCAGTGGTCCTCACTGGGCACGAAGACGCTTCTTGGGCTGACGACCAGGCTACGCAGCGGTCGTCACAGGGTTACACCTTCAGCCTTGGTTCCGGCTCTGTTTCGTGGCGGGCTACTCGCTCGTCTTCTGTTCTCGGCTCCAGTTGTGAGGCTGAGATCTACGCCGGGGCCATGGCTGCACAGGAGCTTCGCTGGCTCACCTACCTGCTGACTGACCTCGGAGAGCCGCCTCGTTCTCCTCCAGTGCTGTACGTAGACAACAAGGCCATGCTGGCCTTGTGTCGAGAGCAGAGACTGGAGCACAGAACGAAGCACATTGCTCTCCGCTACTTCCTTGCTCGTGAGCTACAGCAGCGTGGTCAGCTGCGGCTTGCGTACGTGGCCTCTCAGGCCAACACTGCTGATATCTTCACCAAGGCACTTGCGCCTTGTGATCAGCGCTTCTGTACTCAGCTGGGTCTTGTGCCCACCTTGCCTCACTTGCTCACCCCTTGACCTTGTTTGTACTGATGCATATATGTATATATGTAATCCTGCATGTGAACTGGCCTTGTGGCCTTGAACTTGTGCTCGGAATGTGTGGTGACTTTGTGATCCACCCTGAGCTTGTTTTTCTTTGCTTGACTGGTCTTGTGACCCCTTGTTCTCCCCCACTTTGCCTATGGGGGTGTGTCAGATTTATATGACATAGCTACTGTAGGCTATAGTGGGGTGGCACATATGGGGTACAGTTTTCTAGGGTTTGCTTTTTGTACCCAACTTTCACTTAGTCATTTCATTCCTCGTTTCTTCTCAGGTATCACCCGCCGTCACTCAAAGGCACTAAATTCTATCACGGGTAGTCACACTCGAAACTTTGCTATCACAGATGAACCTTCTCATTATTTCGTTGACTCGCCTTGTAACACTGTACAGATTTAGGGTCTATATTTCGGGATGCTGGTTTTTGTCCTGTATACGCGACCATTTTGGGTGCAAAGATACCTGGTTACGTTCGAATCGAAGTAACACACGTTAGTTTAAAAAATTGTTTAAATGAATTTGAATGCATATATATATCATACATATATTTATATATATACATATATATTTATAGAGTTCACAGTTTATTGAATCTGCGTAAATGTTTAAGATACTAAAAAAAAACATAACTTGGAATGTTCATGTTCATCCGAAGGCAGAGCTGAGAGCGAGTGGCGAGTAGACAGAGGAGTGGCCTGAGGCGAGGAGTACGTGAAGTCGAAGCGCTGAAGGACCTGCTGCACCATGTGTGACTGAGTCAGGGTAATGGTGCGCTGTGCTCTGTCCCGGGTGATCTGCAAGCCAAGGTAGCTGCGCAGTTCACCCAGGTCTGTGCACGTGTGTCTCTTCTGCAGCTCGGACTTCACGTGGGCGAGTCCAGCAGTGTCAGCAGTGGCAAAGACCAAGTCGTCGACGTACACGAGGATGTAGAACGGTGGCAAAGAGGTGTCGGTGCGCAGAAACAGCGACGGGTCGGCTGTAGAAGGAGCAAACCCAAGAGCCGCAAGTGTAGTCCTCAGTGTGTCGTGCCACTCACGGGGCGCCTGGCGGAGACCGTAGACTGGCCGCCGGAGGCTCCACTGGGTACCAGGAGGAAACGACCCAGTGAAGCCAGGTGGGCGGCGCAGCCAGATCTCCTCGTGCAGGCTGCCCTGCAGGCTGCCCTGCTGTGCTGAAGTCAAGAGAGTGAAGCTCGTAGTCGCGCTGAGCGGCTATGTGCAGCAGCACCCGAAGAGTGGTCATCTTCGGGGTGGGAGAGAAGGTCTGAAAGTAGTCAACTCCCTGCCGCTGACTGAAGCCTCGAGCCACGTAACGCGCCTTGAAGACAGGCGGAGAACCCGGCGGCCGCTTCACCCTAAAAATCCACATGCCACTGACGATGTTCGCCCCAGGTGGGGGAACCTCGTCGACGTAGGTGCCTGTGGACTTCCAGGAAGCCATCTCTGCGTCCATGGCTGACTGCCACTGTGAGGAGTAGGGACCCTTGATCGCCTCAGCGTACGATCGAGGAGTCGGGATGTCTGGTGCATCCGGGTCTCCCTCAGGGGCAATCAGCGTGGACACGAGATGAGGCAAAGCAGCAGCAAAACACTGGAACTCCTCCTGCCTGTCCTCAAGGACGTCCGTGCTAAGAGCACACTCACCCCCGACGGACGGAGGACAGACAGACTCAGACTCAGCAACAAGACTAGCAGCGTAGTCTAGACGACAGCGAGCAGCAAAGTCGACAAGCTCAGCAACGAGGCCCGACGCAGCAGTGGACTCAAAGGAAGGGTCAGTGACAACAGTGGCCAGGAGACGCGTGACAGTAGGACTGGCAGCACGAAGAGAGTCTGACTCCGGGTCAGCAAGAACAGGAAGAGAGGACTCTGGAGGAGACGGCAACGGGACACGCAGAGGAGCAGTGGAAGGACGCAGTGCCATCTGGTGTGTGCCTGGGACCGCAGGAGGACGCGGACGCGGAGCACGACTACTAGTGCGAGCAGCACGAACAGGCGACGCAGGACGAGACGCAGGCTCACGACGCTCAGCAAGACCTCCAGTAGGACCAGTGTAGGGAGAAGGAGCACGTAGAGGGGAGGCGGGCTGTAACTGTGACTGCGATCGGACAGGCGGTGGACACTCTAAGGGAGGAGCAGGACCAGTAGAGGGCGGGAGACCAAGAACCTGCTCAAGGAGCGGAACGAAGTACGGCCGCGGCCGCGCAGCGCCTCCAGAACCAGCAGGGACAGCACCAGTACTCCCAGCGGCAGCACCAGCGCCAGTAGCACCTCCAGCTCCAACAGCGCCAACTCCAGCACCCTCAGAAGCACCAGCGCCAGCAGAACCACCAGCGCCAACACCCCCAGCAGCTCCAGCTCCAGCAGCTCCAGCAGCACCAACTCCAGCAGGACCGGCAGCTCCAGTACCGCCAGCAGCTCCAGCAGGACCAACTCCAGTAGCCCCAGCAGCACCCCCAGTCCCAGCAGCTCCAGTACCGCTAGTACGATCCCGCCTCGACGAAGCACCGCGAGAGGCCACACGAGCAGACCCAGCACCCCCATGCTCCGTACCCCCAGGCTCAGCACCCCCAGGCTCAGCACCCCCAGGCTCAGCACCCCCAGAGTCAGCACCCCCAGGCTCAGCACCCCCAGGCTCAGCACCCCCAGGCTCCGCACCCCTGGACTCAGCACCCCCAGGCTCCGCACCCTCAGGCTCAGCACCTCCAGACCCGGCACCCGCAGGCTCAGCACCTCTAGCAGCACCAGAGTCAACAGCTACCTCGACAGGCTCGACTGCGTCTACCTGGGACACACCTGATGGGGCAGGACCCTGAGAGGGGAGGGGGTCTACCGGGGGAGGACCTGGCGCAAGGAAGAGCGGCGGCGGGGGGAGGGGCGCAGTGCGGTAGGGGAAGAGACGGTAGTAAGGCACCGACTCGTCAAAGGTGACGTCCTGGGAGGACAGAACACGGCGCGAGGTGGGGTGGTAAAACTGCCACCCAGGCGCGTCAGGGGGGAAGCCAAGGAAGACGCAGGGAACAGCACGGGGGGACAGCTTGTCCGCAGACAAGTCGCGGACAAACGTCCGAGATCTCCAGACCCGAAACGCAGACGCATCGCCAACCTTCCCCGTCCACCGCAAGGTGGGGGAGGTCTCTGGCAAGGAGACCCGAGGCTGAAGGTTGAGCTGATGCGCTGCGTACTGAACCGCAAACGGCCACAGAAAATGGGGGGCAGCCGCATGGATCATGGACGTACGAGCGACGTCCATGACCATGCCAATGCGGCGCTCAGCAATCCCATTTTGCTGTGGAGAGGCCGGAAGCGTGAAGGTCTGGCGGATGCCCTGTGCTCGACAGAAGGCTCCCAGATGGGCAGAGGAAAACTCCCCGCCTCTGCCAGAGTGCAGACGCAGAACAGGAAAGTCCGAGCCGAAACTCTCTCTGAGCTGGAGACGAGCTGCGCGGATCCAGTCGATCAACACCTCAGTGACGTCACCCTTGCTGCGCAAGGGGAAGACCGTGGTGTAACGCGAGTAGTCGTCAACCACCAACAGGAAGTAACGCTCGTGCCCCTGGCCACGGACGCGGGCGGGGCCCCACACGTCCATGTGAAGAGTCTGCAGCGGAGCCTCTGTCGGAGGAAACTCGGAGGAGTGAGGGGCGGCGCGCTGTCGTCCCTCGACGCAGGGGACGCAGGTAGGGGCAGGCCCCGGAGGTAGGGGAGGGAGAGACCGGGGGAGACCAGAGACAAGGACACGGGAGGCCATGCCTCGGAGACGAGGTAGGGAGGGGTGAGCAAGGCGGTGGTGCCAGAGGAGAGTCTGGTGGGACAGGAGACGACACGAGCAGGGAGCAGACTCAGGACCAGACCTGGACGCTGCAGCAAGCACCTGACTCGACGCAGCTACCTGACCAGACTCAGCAGCCGGAGGAGACTCAGTAGTAAGTGTGTACAGGCTCGACCCCGGCCGACGGGTGAACGTGGCCAAGTATCGGCCTGTCCGAGCACACGTGCAGTGGGTCACCCGCTGACTCGCAGGAGTGAACTGGTCAACCCCCCTGTCCTGTAGATCAGCTCCACTCACCAAGTTCGTAGAGAACGAGGGGAGGTAGAGACCTGACAGGGTGCCAGAGGGGGCTGCCGGGCACGGTAAGACAGTGGAGAAGCTAGCAAGGACAGGACCCCCAGTGGGGTCCGCCAGGGAGACCGCAACCAGCCGACTAAGCGGCGTAAGCGTGGTGCGGTCTCGAAAGAAGGAGCGGGAAGCACCCGAGTCAGGGGTGAAGGTGTGTAAGGCCTGAGCCGACGTAGTACCTGAGAGAGCAGACTCACCAGCACCTGGGGCAGCAGACGCACTAGCACCTAGAGCAGCAGCCTCACCAGCACCTAGAGCAGCAGCCTCAATGCCCGGGTCAGGCGGAACACACAGGTAACAGTCACCCTCAACACTATCAGACACAGCATACATGGCAGCAAGAATAGCATCATAATCAAGATCAAAGATAGCAACCCCCGCCCTTGACAGCTCTCCCCAGCGAGGGATCTCAGTGGCGTCAGGGAACTGGTGACGCCACGCGTCCGTCAGGCGGCCGAAGCAGCGCTGGGTGGAGTGCGGGCCCCAGCACTGCTCACCAGCGCGGTCGCCGGTACGGAGGACGTAGGTACAGGGACCAGTACCCCCACCGCGCTGACGCGCAGCGTACCACTCACGAAGCTGCTGAGGGGACAGGGTCTCACGACTGCGCTGCAACTGCTGGCGCGGACCACCACCGGACCCACTCCTCTGCGCAGGGCCGCGACCAGCTCCACCGCTGCCGCCGCCGCCTCCGCCACCTCCGCCGCCTCCGCCACCTCCGCCGCCTCCGCCACCTCCGCCGCCTCCGCTCCCTCCGCCACCGCCGCCGCCTCCTCCGCCTCCACTGCTGCCACCGACACCTCCACCCCCGCCACCACTCCCACCACCACCCCCACCCCCTCCACTGCCTCCACCACCACCTCCACCGCCCCTGCCAGCCCCTCCAGCGCCCTTGCCCTCCTTGCCCTTGCCGGTGCGGCGTCTCCCGCTAGGGGCAGACGCCGCGCCGACCGACTCGAAACCAACGAGGTCGGCCGCAGCAGCAGAAGCAACAGAGGGCAAGAGGGGGGAAGGGGAACACCCCTCAAAGACGAGGGTGCGAGGGTCACCACGAGAGGCTCCTACAGCGACTATGCTCTTCTCTGCTGCTAGGAGGCGCTCCTCGAGGAGGTCAACGGTGAGTGTGGTGGGGCAAACTGAGAGGAAGTGGTCCCTGACTAAGCGAAGGGAGTCAGGGAGCCGGGTGACTATGTAGTAGAGGGTGATGTACATGGGGGGGGGGTTCTTGGCACAGAACTCAGCAGGAAGCGCAGCGCGGTAGCGAGTGTCACTAGTGCGAAGGTGCGTAATGAGGTCAGCGACTGTGGGAAAGGAAGCAAGGTCAGGGAACAGGTACGGCAGCATGAGGCGGCTAAGCGCAGCAGTGGCAGGGGAGGAGTAGCGTGCAACTACAGCGTCGTACAAGGTCTGAGCACTCTTGTACTGGCTAAAGTGCGCACGCTCAGTGGTCGGTAAGTGGCGACGCACAGCAAGACGGGCAGCAGCATCGCGTGTGGCCCACTGTGAGCGAACAGTGCTGTCAGCAGTAGCAGGCGGGGCAGGAGAGGCACCAGAGGTGAGATCGAACAGCGAGAGTCCGTCAGCCCTATCGCACTGTAGGAACAGCTGGAGGTCATCGACCGAGACCTCAAAGTCAACAGCACGACCCTCAGCATCAAAGGTAAGGACACTGGGGGTAGCCATGACTGCAGTGGCCTAGCAGGGAGGGATCTCACCAGTCCGAGTAAGTAGGGCCGGGGCGCGCCGGTAGGAACAGTAGCGGCTCAAGGGCAGGGCTGCTGGGCAGCTCAGCTGCTGGGCGGCTCGGCGGCTCGGCGGCTCGGCTGCTGGGCGGCCCGACGGCTCGGCGGCTCGGTGGCTCGGCTGCTGGGCTGCTCGGCGGCAGGGCGGCTCGGCGGTTCGGCTGCTGGGCGGCTCGGCTGCTGGGCGGCTCGGCAGCTCGGTTGCTGGGCGGCTCGGCGGCTCGGCGGCTCGGTCGCTGGGCGGCTCGGCGGCTCAGCTGCTGGGCGGCTCAGCGGTGAAGGGGCCGGTAGAGGCGGCGATGGGGCCGCTAGGGGCGGCAGCGAGGGCCGCTAAGGGCGGCGAGGTGGCCGCGAAGGGCGGCGACAGGGCTGCGAGAGGCCGCGAAGGGCGGCGCGAGGTGCCGCGGAGGGTGGCGAAGGGCCGTAAAGAGGCCGCGAGGGGCCGCGAAGGGCGGCGTAAGGGGCCGTAAGGGGCCGTAAGGGCACCGCGAGGGGCCGGAAGGGGCCGCGCGAGGGGCCGTAAGGGCGGCGCGAGGGGCCGTAAGGAGCCGCAAGGGCGGCGCGAGGGGCCGACGGGCGGCGCGAGGGGCCGTAAGGGGCCGTAAGGGCGGCGCGAGGGGCCGTAAGGGCGGCGCGAGGGGCCGTGAGAGGGGCCGCTAAGGGCGACGCGAAGGGGCCGTGAGGGGCCGTGAGAGGGCGCGATGGTAGGGAGGGCACACGGGGCGCGACTCTGGCAGGAGCAAAGCGCGCTCCGGGCAGGAAAAAATCGTGGTGAGCCCTAGGAAACGTTCCTACTAGGGAACCTGCTCTATACCATGTGAAGAAATGAGGAATGAATGAACTAACACAAGGTTGGGTACAAGTAGGAAACCCTAGGAAACTGTACCCCATAGTGTCTACCCCACTATAGCTTAGACAAGCTATATGATATAAGTTCGACAGTTCACATGCCGAAATCTATATCAAGATGCATATACACATCTTGATAAACATTTAGGCAGATTCAATTAATTGTAAACTCTAGCAATATATATACATATATGCATTCAAACTTATACATAAGTTTTTTAGAAATAAAGTGTGTTACGTCGAATCGAACGTAACCAGGTATCTTTGCACCCAAAATGGTCGCGTATACATGACAAAAACCAGCATCCCGAAATATAGTCCCTAAATCTGTTGCGGGACGAGTGCAGGACAAGTTGCGGGATTGGGCACCGCATCTAGAGGGATTGCAACCGCCGCCACACTTTTATGCTTGTGTAGTGGAGACGTTTGGGTTGCTCAGCGAGCCAATGAGGCAGTTTCTAGGGCTTTGTGTCACAGTTAGCAGGCAGAAACAGAATTGAAGAAAGGAGGGGTTTCACTAGCAGCAGTTGGGATACATATAGCAAACCCTAACTGGGTTGTACCCGCTATAGAGCACCCCACTACAGGCTAGATAATAACATTCTGACACACCCCCATAGCCAAAGTGGGGTGAAATCAGCACAATGAGCAGGCATAGCAGGAGTTCACAATAATAAGCAAAGCTAGAGGTAATCACAACGGGCAAGTGAGGAGGAGGAGGAACTGCGGAAGGAGAGAAGATGGGAGGCAACGACTGAAGCTGCAGAGGCACGGGCACAGGAGCGGCTGACTCAGTGGCTACCGAAGCAAGGGCGACGGACTACTGGAGTGACTGGCTCCGCGGCTAAGACGAGCGGCAGGAGCAACGGACCCACTGGCGACTGGTGCAACAGGCTCACTGGCTACCGAAGCAAGGGCGACGGAATACAGGCGCTGCAGGCGACACGACAGCTACCTCCACACAACCTCCTCCAACTGACCCACACCCTTGACACACACCCCCTGCTGAACCCCTAACTCCACTCCCACGTCACCCCCCTAGCGCCATTCCCCTCGGCTCCCACACCTCCACCCCCCTCAGCAGCAGCTGCAGCAGTGGGAGACGAACAAGGAGGTGGGGAGAAGGAAGGGGAGTACCCACACCGCGCACCCCCATGCTCGCCACCCCACACCCCCCACCACCGCGGAACGCACGGCAGCACGGGAGGAATGGGCAGCAGGGGGGGGGGGGGGGGGGGGGGACGGTACAGGAGGGGCCGCGCATCTCTCCTCAGGGCGCCAAAACGAACGGGCGGGGGGGCGCGCGCGGCTCCCCAGGGCGCCGCGACGGACGGGCGGGGGGCGCGCGCGGCTCCCCAGGGCGCCGCGACGAGCAGGGCGGGGGCCGCGCGTGCTCCCCAGGGCGCCGCGACGAGCAGGGCGGGGGCCGCGCGCGGGTCCCCAAGGCCGCGCGACGGGCAGACGGGCCGCGCGCGGCCTGCAGGCCCGTGCACGGCCTGCAGGGCGACGCGACGGGAAGGGCGGGGGGCTACGCGCGGGTCCCCCACGGTAGGAAACCGCCGCGCGCCTCGGGGCGCACGGCGGGCAGAGAACCCTAAAAAAAATTCGCGTCGCACGCCACGGGGGGTGCAACAGACAGAGTAGCAGCGGAAGCAGTTAGGTGGTGGGCCCACCCACAGGATCGACCCAAGGGGGTCGACCTGCTCTGAAACCATATCACAGTTAGCAGGCAGAAACAGAATTGAAGAAAGGAGGGGTTTCACTAGCAGCAGTTGGGATACATATAGCAAACCCTAACTGGGTTGTACCCGCTATAGAGCACCCCACTACAGGCTAGATAATAACATTCTGACACTTTGTGCACGGCGGATTGCACAGCGACGTAAAGACCTGGGGGGGGGATGACGGGTCAGCACGGATTTTCGAGACCGGACTCACTACACGACTTTCCGTGGCATTGCAGCGAGAGCAGGCTCAGAGTATTATACAGCACGCGGTGCGGCAGTTGGGAGGGTCAGACGATGGGTGGATGCCCGCACCAATCCCTTTGGGTGCAAGGCAGGGCAGTTGGCATCACATTACCGGCTGCTTTGAGAGTGTGGCAGATATGCAGTATATGTACGATGCATATGTTTAGGCGTTTAGCGTTTGTGCTTGAAAAGCTGTGTCCCGCGCTGTGGTGCAGGTTGCTGTGGTGTTTTGGTCCTTAGGTGTTTCCTTCTTTTAGTTTCTTCTTCTCTTCTTTTCCTCTTTCCACCTTTCCTTCGGCCCTTCTCTTCTTCTCCAGCTCTTCTCTCCTTATCACCCTTTTCTTTGTTCCACCATCTTTACCTTCCTCTAATACCCATTCTCTTAATTACTACGACTATCAAACTTAATCCATAATAACAACCCAAAATGGTCGCGTTTACATGACAAAAACCAGCAATTTGAAATATAGTCCCTAAATCTGTACAGTGTTACAAGGCGGGTCCGACGAAATGATGAGAGGGTTCATCTGTGATAGCAAAGTTTCGAGTGTGACTACCCGTGATATAATTTAATGCCTTTGAGTAATGGCGGGTGATACCCATGTGATGGTTCGTGATAGATTTGGCGGAACATGTGACCGTTCATGATAGATTTTGCGGAAAATGTGACTGCTCGTGATAACTACGAAATGTTTTGTGACGGCCCGTATAAAAACCCAATTTTTTTTCCTAGACATAGCTAGACCTGCACTTTGGCCGTTTTACCTATTTCCAAATAGATGATTGGCGAAGGGTAACCCTTTCGCCAATCATTTCAACAACGTGAACAGTTGACATGGAGTTCTGTAACCACATCGCTATCAGTGAAGTCTGACGATCGACGGTTGACGGCTGACGACAGACGCGAAATAGTCTGAAGTTGCTTAGGTGCACGAATAATTAGTGGTACAGTTGACGTTTTCTCTGTGTGTATAAATATTGTTTTGCAATTGGTTCCTTGTAATGCTGTATTAGTGGAATATGAGAATCAGGAGGTCGTTCTTAGGGGTGTTTTTTTTTACAGAACTTGAGAAAGGACGTCTTAAGGTTCCTTTTGGGTGTAGTTAAAGCTGTTTATTTGCAGCTATAGGCCATGCAATTGGCCCAAAACCATTGCCCAAAATGATGTTTATAACGAGGTTTTATTCTTGTGTGGTTGGTATTTTGTTTGATTTTTTTTGTATATTCTGGCTCCTCTAGTAGTCCTCTACTAGTATCAATCATTTCTGAAAGTTGTGAAAAGTTTGTAATTTTGGTCATTCTTAGCTGCCTCAAGTATCTCAGTAGTACATACCAAGTCATTATCTCCCAAACATAAAGACGAAGATGTTTTTTTTGCATGGTTCATTGTTGAGCTTAGAAAAATTTTTAGAGCTTAGATGGCTTGTACATCCCCCATCTAATGTCAAACCAATGGTGAACCTTGAATAATGAGAGATAATAGTTGACTGTTTCCTTGGGCGTTTGTAGCACTTCTTTGATGTATTTGTCAAATATTATATATGCTATATGTGTTCAGGCTGTAGTGGGGTAGCCAATATGGGGTACAGCCCACATTAGGGTTTCATATTTGTACCCAATTCTTTCATAGTTCAATCATTCCTGCTGCTAGATTCTAACATGGTTTCAGAGCACTAGGTCCGTAGGACCGTCTTTTTTTCCGGGCCCACCTACCGTTGCGATTACCAAGCTACCCCACGTGTTGTCCTGTGCCTTGCCTTGTGACGTGCTGTGCTGCGCGCGCCGTCCTGCAGCCCTCGCGCTGCCTACTGCTGCCCTAGGCCAGCGCGCCGCCCCTGCAGGCCCGTAAGGCCCGTCCGCCGTCCCTGCAGGCTCGTAAGGCCAGCGCGCAGCCCCTGCAGGCTCGTCAGGCCCGTCAGGCCCGTGAGCCGCCCCTGCAGGCCCGTCAGGCCCGCGAGCCGCCCCTGCAGGCCCGTCAGGCCAGAGCGCCGCCCCTGCAGGCCCGTCAGGCCAGAGCGCCGCCCTGCCAGGTTGCTGACGCGGCCCCGCCCTGCCGCTGACGCGGCCCCGCCCTGCCGCTGTCGCAGCCCCGCCCTGCCGCCGACGCGGCACCGCCCTGCCGCCGACGCGGCCCCGCCAGGTCGCGGACGCGGCCCCGCCCTGCCTCTGAAGCGGCCCCGCCCTGCCACCGACGCGGCCCCGACATCCGCCGACGCGGCCCCGCCAGGTCGAGGACGCGGCCCCACCCTGCCGCCGACGCGGCTCCGACACCCGCCGATGCGGCCCCGATCTGCCGCTGTCGCGGCCCCACCCTGCCGCCGACGCGGCCCCGCCAGGTCGCTGTCGCGGCGCGCCCTGCCGCCGACGCGGCCCCGCCCTGCCGCTGTCGCGGCCCCGCCCTGCCGCCGACGCGGCCCCGCCTGGCCCCGCCCTGCAGCAGCTGCAGCGGCCCTGCCCTGCCGCTGTCGTGGTCCCAGCCCTGAAGCTGACGCGGCCCTACTCTACAGCCGCTGTTGCGGCCCCGCCGTCGCCGCCGTTGTGCGCCCAGCGAGCACCTGCCCTTCCCACCACTGGTGAGCACCTGCCTTGTTCGCGCGCTGCCGCACCATCTGCCTGCCTGCCGCGCCTGCCCTGCCCGTGCTGATACTACTGCTACTGCTACTACTGGCGGTGGCCAGATGCAACTCCAGCGACGTCCGCGTGAGTCTCTCACGCCCCAACAGCTTCGTGAGTGGTACGCTAGTTGGGGTTGTGGCGGTAGCAGTCGTAGCTGTCGCCCTGGAGCTCGTCAGTCGGGAGCGTCTGGCAGTGGCCAGCTGCAACTGCAGCGGCGTCCGCGCGAGACACTTACGCCCCAGCAGCTTCACGAGTGGTACGCTCAGAGTAGAGGGTCTCGGAGTACCGTTCGCTGCCCGTACGTCATTCGCACAGGTGATCGGGCTGGTCAGACTTGCAGGACGCTTGGTTACACACAGTCCCGCTGCTTCGCCCGTCTGAGCGACGCCTGGCGTACCGAGTTCCCGCGACGAGGCTGAGCTCCCCACCTGGCTGGAGCTGCTTGGGCAGAGGGTAGATATCTATGCTCTTGACTATGATGCTATTCTCACTGCCATGTATGCATTGCCTACTAGTGTTTACCGTACCTGTTACCTGTGCGTACCGCCTAACCCAGGTATAGAGCCTGCTGCTCTAGGTGCTGGTGACGCTGCTGCTCTAGGTGCTCGTGCGTCTCCTGCTCTATGTGCTGGTGAGACTGCTGCTCTAGGTGCTAGTGCGTCTCGTGCTCTAGGTGCTGGTGAGTCTGCTCTCTCTGGTACTGCGCCTGCTGAGGCCTTCACACCTTCACACTTGACTCAGGTGCTTCCCGCTCCTTCTTTCGCGACAGCACCACCCTCACGCCGCTCTGTCGGCCGGTTGCAGTCTCCCTGGCAGACCCCTCTGGGGGTCCAGTCCTTGTGCACTCCTCCACGGTCCTACCGTATCCAGCGGTCCCGTCTGGCTCCCTATCGGGTCTTCACCTCCCCTCGTTCTCTACGATCTTGGTGAGTGGTGCTGACCTCCAGGACCAGTGGGTTGACTAGTTCACTCCTGGAGGTCAGCGCGTGACCCACTGTACGTGCTCCCGGACGGGCCGGCACCTGGCCATGTTTACCCGTGCGCCTGGCTCGAGTCTGTACACACTGACTACTGTGTCCCCTCAGGTCGCTGCGTCTGCGTCTGCGTCAGGTCAGCTAGCGGCCCCCTGCTCGTGTCGCGCTTTGTCGCACCAGACCCTCCTTTGGCACCACCGCCTTGGTCACCCCTCGGTGCAGCGCCTTCGTAGCATGCACCGCCATGTCCTTGTCTCTGGTCTTCCCAGGGTTCTCCCTCCCCTCCCACCCTCGCCTGCTCCTCCTTGTGTTCCCTGTGTCGAGGGGCGGCAGCGCGCCGCTCCTCACTCCTCCTCGTTTCCCCCGACGACTGCTCCCCTGCAGACCCTGCACATGGACGTGTGGGGCCCAGCCCACGTCAGTGGGCAGGACCGCGAGCGGTACTTCCTGCTGGTTGTTGACGACTACTCGCGTTACACCACGGTCTTCCCCTTGCGCACCAAGGGTGAGGTCCCTGATGTTTTGATCCCTTGGATCCGCGCTGCCCTTCTCCTGCTCCGCGAGCGGTTCGGGACGGAGTTTCCCGTCCTGCGTCTGCACTCTGACAGAGGTGGGGAGTTTTCCTCCGACCTTCTGCAGAGCTTTTGTCGTGGGGAGGGCATTCGCCAGACGTTCACGCTTCCGGCCTCTCCACAGCAGAATGGGGTTGCTGAGCGCCGCATTGGTTTGGTTATGGAGGTCGCTCGTACCTCCATGGTCCATGTGGCTGCCCCCCATTTTCTGTGGCCGTTTGCGGTCCGCTACGCCGCGCATCAGCTCAACATCTGGCCCCGTGTCTATTTGCGGGAGACCTCGCCCACACTGCGGTGGACAGGGGAGGTTGGCGATGCGTCGGTGTTTCGGGTCTGGGGTTCTCATGCCTTTGTCCGCGATTCCACCGCGGACAAGCTCTCCGCCGGCGCTGTTCCCTGTGTCTTCCTTGGCTTTGTCCCTGACGCGCCTGGTTGGCAGTTTTACCACCCCACCTTGCGCCGTGTCTTCCCCTCTCAGGACGTCACGTTCGACGAGTCGGTTCCCCTTTACCGTCTCTTCCCCTACTGCACTGCCCCACTCCCCCCCCCCGTCGCTCTTCCTCGCTCCAGGTGCTCCCAAGGTAGACCCCCTCCCCGCTCCCGGTCCTGCTCCTTCAGGTGTGTCTCAGGTAGACCCTCCTCCCTTGACTGCGCCGGTTGAGGTCACTGGTGACTCAGGTCCTGCTGAGGGTGGTCCTGCTCGGGGTGTTGCTTCTGGGGGTTCTGAGCTTGGGGGTACTGAGTCTGGGGGTGCTGCACCTGGGGGCGCTGAGGCGTCTGGTGAGCAGTCTCCCTGGAGCGGCCGTCTCCGTAGTCGCTCCGCTGGTGCCTCGCCGCTGCACTCTCGTCGTCGTCTCCCTTTCTCCCCACAGCAGCTGCGTGAGTGGTACGTTAGCCGTCAGGGTCGAGCTGCGGGAGCTAGGGGCCCTGCTGTGGGAGGCGCTGGAGCTGGTGACTCTGCTACTGGAGTTGTTTCTACTGGAGGCCCTGGAGCTGAAGGTGCCGGTTCTGGGGGTGCTACTGCTGGTGGCGCTGGAGCTGGAGGTTTTGGAGCTGCTGCTGGTGCTGGCGCTGGAGGTTCTGGAGCTGTTGGAGGTGCTGGCACTGGTGGCGCTGGAGCTAGAGGTTCTGGAGCTGCTGCGGGTGCTGGCGCTGGAGGTTGTGGAGCTGTTGGAGGTGCTGGCACTGAGGGTTCTGAGTCTGCTGTTGCGCGGTCTCCTTGGAGTAGCCGCCTTCGTCCGCGTGTGCCTCTTACCTCTCAGCAGCTGCACGACTGGTACGGTCGCCGCTTCTGGAGCTCGGGGCTCTGCCGCTGGAGGTACTTCTGCAGACGTCACTGGAGCTGGGAGTGGTGCTGGTCCCGGAGGTGCTCATACCGGAGGTACTGGAGCTGCTGGGGCTGGAGGTGCTGAGCCTGAGGGTGCTATTGCTGGAGACCCTGGGCCTGGGGGTGCTGCTGCTAGAGACACTGAGGCTGGAGACCCTGGGACTGGAGGTGCCGAGTCTGGGGGTGCTACTGTTGGTGGAGCTGGTCTTGGAGCAGCTGGCGCTGAGGGTTCTGGAGCTGCTGGAGGTGCTGGAGCTGCTTGGGGTACTGGAGCTGCTGGTGCTGGTGGCACTGCACAGCCCCGCCTGTTCTTTGCTCCACCGTCTCCGTCGTCTCAGCCACCGCCTGACTCTGTGCTACGCCAGGTTCTTGGTCTCCCTTCGTCTACTGGTCTTCCGTTACAGCCTGGCTCACCGCTGCCTGCTCCTTCTCCTTACACTGAGCAGACAGGGGGTCTTACTGAGTGTCGTGAGCCTGCGTCGCGTCCTAACTCGCCTGTCCGTTCTGGTCGTTCCGGTCGTAGTGTTCCTCGTCCGCGTCAGCCGGCTGTCCCCGGCACCCACCTCGTAGTCCGTCGTCCTTCCTCTCCTCCGCAGCGTGTTCCTCTGCCGTCTCCTCCTACGTCTTCTCTGCCTACCATTCCAGAGCCTAAGTCTGACCACGCCCGTGCTGCTCACCCTACTGTCACGCGTCTGCTAGCCACAGTTGTCACTGACCCGTCGTTTGAGTCTGCTGCTGCGTCTGCCTTAGTCGCTGAGCTTGTTGACTTTGCTGCTGCCTGTCGTCTAGACTACGCCGCTAGTCTTGTTGCTGAGTCTGAGTTTGTCTGTCCTCCGTCCGTCGGGGGTGAGTGTGCTCTTGGCACGGACGTCCTTGAGGACAGGCAGGAGGACCTTGAGTGTCTTGCAGCCGCTGCGCCTCATCTCGTATCCATGCTGCTTGCCCCTGAGGGAGACCCGGATGCTCCAGACATGCCGACCCCGCGCTCTTACGCTGAGGCGATCGTGGGTGAGTACTCCTCTCAGTGGCAGACAGCCATGGACGCAGAGATGGCATCCTGGAAGTCCACAGGCACTTACGTTGACGAGGTTCCCCCGCCTGGAGCGAACATCGTCAGTGGCATGTGGATTTTCAGGGTGAAGTGGCCGCCAGGTTCTCCGCCTGTCTTCAAGGCTCGTTACGTTGCTCGAGGTTTTAGTTAGCGAGAGGGAGTTGACTTCTTCCAGACCTTCTCCCCCACCCCGAAGATGACCACTCTTCGGGTGCTGCTGCACATTGCCGCTCAGCGTGACTACGAGCTTCACTCTCTTGACTTCATCACAACTTTCTTACAGGGCAGCCTGCACGAGGAGATTTGGCTGCGCCGCCCTCCTGGCTTCACTGGGTCGTTCCCTCCTGGTACCCAGTGGAGCCTCCGGCGGCCGGTCTACGGTCTCCGCCAGGCGCCACGTGAATGGCACGACACACTGAGGACGACACTTGCTGCTCTTGGGTTTGCTCCGTCGACTGTTGACCCGTCGCTGTTTCTGCGCACCGACACTTCGCTGCCGCCGTTCTACATCCTCGTGTACGTCGACGACTTGGTCTTTGCCACTCCTGACACTGAGGCTCTCGCCCTGGTGAAGTCGGAGCTGCAGAAGAGACACACGTGCACAGACCTGGGTGAGTTGCGCAGTTACCTTGGCTTGTAGATCACCCGGGACAGAGCACGCCGCACCATCACACTGACTCAGTCACACATGGTGCAGCAGGTCCTTCAGCGCTTCGACTTCACCTGGTCCTCGGCACAGGCCACTCCTCTGGCTACAGGTCACTCGCTCTCAGCTCCACCTTCGGACGAATCCGTAGAGCCGAGTGGTCCTTACCCAGAGCTAGTGGGCTGCCTCATGTACCTTATGACCTGCACCCGTCCTGAACTTGCGTAACCTCTTGGCCTTCTGGCTCGCTACGTGGCTCCTGGTCGGCACCGAAAGGTGCACATGGATGCTGCTAAGAGGGTATTACGCTACTTGTGCAGTACGTCGGGCATGGGGCTCGTGCTTGGAGGACGGAGCGACGTTGTCCTCACTGGGCACTCAGACGCTTCTTGGGTTGACGACCTGGCTACGCAGTGGTCGTCACAGGGTTACACCTTCAGCCTTGGCTCTGGTTCAGTTTCTCGGCGTTCTACACGCTCGTCTTCAGTTCTCAGCTCCAGTTGTGAGGCTGAGATCTACGCCACAACCATGGCTGCACAGGAGTTACGCTGGCTCACGTACCTGCTGACCGACTTGGGAGAGCGGCCTAGTTCTCCTCCAGTGCTGTACGTCGACAACAAGGCCGCCATTGCCTTGTGTAAGGAGCACAGACTGGAGCACAGAACGAAGCACATCGCTCTGCGTTACTTCCTGGCTCGAGAGTTGCAGCAGCGTGGTCAGCTTCGTCTTGCTCACATGGCCACTCGGGCCAACACTGCTGATATATTCACCAAGGCACTTCCGTCTGGTGATCATCAACGTTTCTGCACTTTGTTAGGCCTTGTGCCCAATTTTCCTCACTTGCTGTAGACGTTGCTTGTACTGTGATCTATATATATACTGTGAAGTTTAGAACGAGAATGAAGAAGAGAGGGGGGTTTCACTAGCAAGCAGTTGAGTACATATAGCAAACCCTAAATTGGGCTGTACTCACTATTGAGTACCCCACTGCAGGCTAGACAATTATAACATTCTGACACACCCCCATAGCCAAAGTGGGGTGTCATCAGCATAATGAGCAAGCAGGCATAGAGCAGGAGTTCACAATAGCGAGCAAAGCTAGAGTTAATCACAGCGGGCAAGTGAGGAGGAGGAGGAACTGTGGAGGGAGAGAAGATGGGAGGCAACGACTGAAGCTGCAGAGGCACGGGCACAGGAGCGGCTGACTCAGTGGCTACCGAAGCAAGGGCGACGGACTACTGGAGTGACTGGCTCCGCGGCTATAGACGAGCGGCAGGAGCAACGGACCCACTGGCGACTGGTGCAACAGGCTCACTGGCTACCGAAGCAAGGGCGACGGACTACAGGCGCTGCAGGCTACAAGACAGCTACCTTCACACAACCTCCCCCAGCTGCCCCACGCCCCTCTCACACACCCCCTGCTCAAACCCTAGCTCCACTCCCACAGCACCCCCCTTAAACCCTAAACCCCAGGCTCCCACACATCCACCCCCCTCAGCGACAGCTGCAGCAGTGTGAGACAAAGGAGGAGGAGGAGGAGGGGACGGCGCACACAACCGACACCCCCACAACCGCCACCCCCACACCCCGCACCCCCAAACCCTAAAACGGGTGGGACGGGGAAGGAGCGTGGGGGACGGCGAGGGGAACGGCGCGCGGCCCCCAGGGCGCCACCACGGGGCAGCGAGGGGCCGCGCGCGGCTCCCCAGGGCGCCGCGAAGGGGCAGCGGGAGGGCGGCGACGGGACCGCAGAGGGCGGCGACGGGGCCGCTGCGGGCGGCGACGGGGCCGCGGAGGGCGGCGACGGGGCCGCTGCGGGCGGCGACGGGGCCGCTGCGGGCGGCGAAGGGGTCGCAGCGGGCGGCGACTGGGCCGCCGCGGGCGGCGACGGGGCCGCTGCGGACGGCGACGGGGCCGCTGCGGGCGGCGACGGGGCCGCTGCGGGCTGCGACGGGGCCGCTGCGGGCGGCGACGGGGCCGCTGCGGCGGCGACGGGGCCGCTGCGGGCGGCGACGGGGCCGTAGAGGGCGGCGACGGGGCCGCTGCGGGCGGCGACGGGGCCACTAAGGGCGGCGACGGGGCCGCGAAGGGGGGGGGAGGGGCTGAGTGGGGGCCGCGAAGGGCGGCGACGGGGCCGTGAAGAGCGGCAACGGGGCCGCGAAGGGCAAATCGTCGCACGCCACGGGGCGTGCGACAGATCGAGTAGCAGCGGAAGCAGGTGGGCCCACAGGCCAGGAGCGTACCCGCTCTGATAGCATGTGAGGATAGTAAGCATAGTTAGGAGCCATAGCTAGGTAAGCCCTAGCTAGGCAAGAGAAGTTTAGGGAAAAGAGGTGGTTTCACTAGCAGCAATGAGGATACATATAGCAAACCCTAGATGGGTTGTACTCGCTATAGAGCACCCCACTACAGGCTAGAGAATAACATTCTGACATATACCTGCATGCTTGCTCTGCTAGGTAGAGATCACTGTGCTGTTGGTGTTGCATATATACCTCTGCATGTGAACTGGCCTTGTGGCCCTTTGCTTGTGCTCAGTGTGTGTGGTGACGTTGTGATCCACCCTGAGCTTGCTTTGCTTCTCTTGACTGGTCTTGTGACCCCTTGCTCTCCCCCACTTTGCCTATGGGGGTGTGTCAAATATTATATATGCTATATGTGTTTAGGCTGTAGTGGGGTAGCGGGGTACAGCCCACATTAGGGTTTCATATTTGTACCCAATTCTTTCATAGTTCAATCATTCCTGCTGCTAGATTCTAACAGTATTTTCATGAGATGGCTTTGCATTTTGCCTCCACAAAGATTCATTGTCCTGTTGTCAACACCCTAGAGTTGGCTATGTATTGTGAGAGTGCAGTATTATACATTATGATGGACGTGTTTCTCTAGTCATTCTCATGGTTTTTGCTTTTGGGTTTGATTGATCTATCACTATGTGTGCGAGAGACTAAACGTTTCTATTGATTGCCTTTCCACACTGCCATGAATTCTGATTGCTGTATTCTTTTTGTCAATTACCAAATGCTCTAGTTCTGGTTTTCCTGACTTATAGCATCCATGTTGCTGGGTGTACTGTTAATTCGTGTTGTAAACTGATGTGTAATTTCGAGGGTGTTTTTACTCGGTTTAAACCCTCTATTGCACGACGATAGTTTCGAGGGGCTGAATTCGAGGGCATCGGCATAGTACAACAACTTACTTGGAATGTGTAAGAACTGGCCGAGTACCACCTCGATCTAAGTTCGCGCAGGTGAGTTGGGGTACGATTTCGTAACGACACAAGCTACACATAATACACGTTCGGATTACGCCCTCCGAAATGGGCAGTGGGCTTCAAAATTTCTAGGTATAAATATCAGAGAGAGGTCATTTATTCATTTTGCACCCCCTCATTCACTTTGCCTTGTTCTTCTCTCCAGTTCTGCGACTCAACTTCCCCATTTCTGTTCTGATGGAGCCCTCGATGGAGCTCAAGGGGGCTGGTCTGCGTGTGCGGCTGTCGCGTTTAGAGTTTGGAAACATTCGCGACCAGGTTGATGAGTGGTCCGAGAACATCCTCAACTTCGTGTTGCTGTAAGCTGTGGTCGAACGACATTCGCTGTAATAGATGTTGACAGTTCAAATAAATAGTGTCTCAAAATTGTAGCCCGAGTTAGAGCTCCATCAGCTAATCATGTTAAATACTCTGTTTAGTGTGTCTGTGTTAGAGAAATGTCCTAATTGTAGCCCAAGTTAGAGCTCCAACCGCTAATCATGTTAAATACTCTGTTTAGTGTGTCTGTTTTAGAGAAATGTCCTTCGCATCCGTACTCTGTAGCGATAGGCTCTTTGCCTAGCATGTGTGCTCCGCAGGATTCATTAACTATCGAGTTTATGTTCCTCTACCAATGTGTTAGCTGAATCGAGCGTTTGTCTACACATGATGGGCAGGATGCTTGCAAAAAAAAGACTGACCGCGGAGCAGCTTTTGAAGGTCGAAATTGTCCCCATGAATAAGGTCAACGTCGCTAGGGTGAAAGTCCCTGTGGAACCTATGGGTCCTGACAGACTTACTGGTCTCCTTGGCAAGCAGCTCTGCGTATTCCCGCTGTGGTCCAGGTGAGTTCGAGTTTCGAAACGTTCTTTCGAAAACGTTGTTTCTCATAAAGTTACTCGTTTGTTCGATATCGAGTTCTGTATGTCTATCATTTCGCCCCACCACCCCTTACATTATCAGTGCCGACCCTCGGGCGCACTGTAGCCTCTTTCTTCTGGTACGCCCCGACAGTCTGTGGGACAAACCGAAGTCACCGGTTCAGACGCGTCTCATGCGTTTCGACCCGAAAGCGTGTTCTCCGACACACAAGCACGCTGTTCTCGCCCAAGAGATTGTCCAGTGGGTATCCGTATTTTATGGTTCATCTGTGCGTGTTGCCGACTTATACGGCGCTGATTGAATTCGTCGAAACAACACGTTTTTCGCAGGTGGCTGGAGTTGCAGCTCTTGATGGAGTACTCAAGAGGGCAAGCGCTCTCGCCCTCAGAAGGGGAGACGAAGGAAGTTTTTCGAAACATTCGTGCCCGCATCAAAAGCGGGTGGAAGCTCGACAAAACGGCGGTAAGTTAACTGTACGAATCTTGAGACTGGTTCTTTCGGAAACGGACAGATGCTTACGCGATTCCACATCCATTTCGTGCAGAAGCTAACTCAGGCAGTCGGCCAGAGGGAGGTTGGTGCAGGCCTTCACGTGGCCTATCAGTGGTGCAAGATACTGGATCATTTTGACAAGATTCTGACAAGAGACGAGAAATTCCTCGTCATGGGAACCCCACATTACCGTCGAGAGCATGTTCTGGCGGAGATACTCAAAGACTGTGGTACATATTTCGCCAAAGTAGAACGTGGTGAAATTGCTGGAGAGGAAGAGAAGGTGGACAACTTGGACCATCATGGGCCTGTCGCAGAGGACACAGGTCCCCCGCCAGAGATTGATGCGGAAATAGTCGCTGTGGGTGCGCTGATTGCTGACGGCGTTCGAATTGGTCTGGCCAACGAGCGACAGAGCGTCGCGGATGGGGAGCGTCAGCTGAATGATACAGAGGAACCACCCGCTCAGGAGGAGAGTGCGCGCGAAATCTTGCGTGGAATGAGGGAGACGCAGCAGAGGGCAGCAAAGGAGGCCATCCAGCAGAGGGGGGAGAAGGAGATGATAGAAGATCAGATGATGGAGGAGCTTGCAACTGCTTTACAGGCAGTGCATCTCTCCGTCGAGAATGCTCAACACGAACAGTGTCAGGGTTTGGAAGACGGACAGGAAAGTCTGAATGTCGTAGGCGAATTGGAGGAAGAGGTGCAGAGGTCGGAACTGGAGACTAGGGTGGTGTATCAGAGACGGGAGGCACGAACAAAGAAGAGGTATGATCTGGGGCGGGAGGAGCGTCCTCGGGAGGAGGAAGATCATGAGAGGGAGGAAGAGAGGAAGATGGAGCGCGAAAAGGAGGAGAAGCGGCAGGAGGAAGAGCGGCAGAGGGAGGATGAGAGGAAGTCGGAGCGCGAAAAGCTGGAGAAGTGGCAGAGGGAGGAGGAAGAGCGGAAGGAGGAGGAGAAGAAGGTGGAGCGCGAAAAGGAGGAGAAGCGACAGCGCGAGGAAGAAGAGCAGAAGAGGGAGGAGGAAAAGAAGGTGGAGCGCGAAAAGGAGGAGAAGCGGCAGAGGGAGGAGGAAGCGCGGAAGAGGGAGGAGGAACAGGTTGAGCGCGAAAAAGAGGAGAATCGGCAGAGGGAGGAGAAAGAGCGGCAGAGGGAGGATGAGAGAAAGGCGGAGTGCGAAAAGAAGGAGAAGCGGCGGTGGGAGGACAAAGAGCGGAAGGAGGAGGAAAAGAAGGTGAAGCGCGAAAAGGAGGAGAAGCGGCAGCGGGAGGAGGAAGAGCAGAAAAGGGAGGAGGAAAAAAAGGTGGAGCGCGAAAAGGAGGAGAAGCGGCAGAGGGAGGAGGAAGCGCGGAAGAGGGAGGAGGAACAGGTTGAGCGCGAAAAAGAGGAGACTCGGCAGAGGGAGGAGAAAGAGCGGCAGAGGGAGGATGAGAGAAAGGCGGAGCGCGAAAAGGAGGAGAAGAGGCGGAGGGAGGAGGAAGAGCGGAAGGAGGAGGAAAAGAAGGTGGAGCGCGAAAAGGAGGAGAAGCGGCAGCGGGAGGAGGAAGAGCAGAAAAGGGAGGAGGAAAAAAAGGGGGAGTGCGAAAAGGAGGAGAAGTGGCAGAGGGAGGAGGAAGCGCGGAAGAGGGAGGAGGAACAGGTTGAGCGCGAAAAAGAGGAGACTTGGCAGAGGGAGGAGAAAGAGCGGCAGAGGGAGGATGAGAGAAAGGCGGAGCGCGAAAAGGAGGAGAAGCGGCGGAGGGAGGAGGAAGAGCGGAAGGAGGAGGAAAAGAAGGTGGAGCGCGAAAAGGAGGAGAAGCGGCAGCGGGAGGAGGAAGAGTAGAAAAGGGAGGAGGAAAAAAAGGTGGAGCGCGAAAAGGAGGAGAAGCGGCAGAGGGAGGAGGAAGCGCGGAAGAGGGAGGAGGAACAGGTTGAGCGCGAAAAAGAGGAGACTCGGCAGAGGGAGGAGAAAGAGCGGCAGAGGGAGGATGAGAGAAAGGCGGAGCGCGAAAAGGAGGAGAAGCAGCGGAGGGAGGAGGAAGAGCGGAAGGAGGAGGAAAAGAAGGTGGAGCGCGAAAAGGAGGAGAAGCGGCAGCGGGAGGCAGAAGAGCAAAAAAGGGAGGAGGAAAAAAAGGTGGAGCGCGAAAAGGAGGAGAAGCGGCAGAGGGAGGAGGAAGCGCGGAAGAGGGAGGAGGAACAGGTTGAGCGCGAAAAAGAGGAGACTTGGCAGAGGGAGGAGAAAGAGCGGCAGAGGGAGGATGAGAGAAAGGCGGAGCGCGAAAAGGAGGAGAAGCGGCGGAGGGAGGAGGAAGAGCGGAAGGAGGAGGAAAAGAAGGTGGAGCACGAAAAGGAGGAGAAGCGGCAGCGGGAGGAGGAAGAGCAGAAAAGGGAGGAGGAAAAAAAGGTGGAGCGCGAAAAGGAGGAGAAGCGGCAGAGGGAGGAGGAAGCGCGGAAGAGGGAGGAGGAACAGGTTGAGCGCGAAAAAGAGGAGACTCGGCAGAGGGAGGAGAAAGAGCGGTAGAGGGAGGATGAGAGAAAGGCGGAGCGCGAAAAGGAGGAGAAGCAGCGGAGGGAGGAGGAAGAGCGGAAGGAGGAGGAAAAGAAGGTGGAGCGCGAAAAGGAGGAGAAGCGGCAGCGGGAGGCAGAAGAGCAAAAAAGGGAGGAGGAAAAAAAGGTGGAGCGCGAAAAGGAGGAGAAGCGGCAGAGGGAAGAGGAAGCGCGGAAGAGGGAGGAGGAACAGGTTGAGCGCAAAAAAGAGGAGACTCGGCAGAGGGAGGAGAAAGAGCGGCAGAGGGAGGATGAAGAGCGAAAAAAGGAAGAAGAAAAAAAGGCCGAGCGCGAAAAAGGAGACTTGCAGCAGCGGGAGGAGGAAGAGCGGAAGCGGGAGGAGGAGAGGAAGGAGGAGCGCGAAAAAAAGGAGAAGCGGCTTAGGGAGGGGGAACCGGAGCGGAAGAGGCTGGAGGTCGAGGATCGACAGGCGCGCGAAAAGGAAACAAGGGAAAATGGGGAGCGGGAGCGTAAGAGGCTGGAGGCCAGGGAGCGGAAAGGGCGAGAAGAGCCGAGTGAAGGGGAGCGAGAGCGACAGAGGGTGGAGGCCGGTGAGCGAGAACCGCGCGAAAGGGAGGAGGCTCGGCAGGGGCAGGAACGGGAATGGAAGAGAGCCGAAAGCGAACGCCGAAAGCTTGAGCTTCTCAGTATAGAGCGCGAAAGGCAAGTTGCAAGACAGATGGGTGCAGCCGAGGAGAATCACGGTCTGGAGCGTCTGAGTGATCGACGGGAGGAAAACGATCGGCGTGTGAATGGGGGCGCTCTGAAGAGGCACAAAAGGCAGAGAGAGGTTGCTGGGTTGGGTGAACAAGGTGCTGGAGGGCAGCGACGTGGTGATGGAACTCGTCACACGAACGAGGCCTACAGGGGCGCGAGGGTCTTTCAAGCGCAGATGGGGTGACCTGCCGGGGAAGGAGCTCCACCAGGGGTGATAGGCGACCAGACAATCGAGGGCCAGCAGGGGACAACGCTTCGTAGGGCAACGGATTTGGGACTGAGACAGGGCATCCAGCAGAAAGGTGGCCGGCGTGATGATCAAACAGGACAGAACAGGGTTGGCGAGGGAGACCGTAGGAGGCTCGAGCAGTCAAGGCAAGCTCGTCGGCGAGAGGGTGAAGCGCGGTTAATACCGCAGGGGGAGAGAGTTGCGGAGGAGCATGTCTGGCGTGGGGTGGGATTTGGAGTAGAGGAAGCGCACCGAAGGGAGAATCAGCTGAGGCATGTGGGTGGACGGGTGGAAGAGGAGCAGGAGAGTGCGGCTAGTGCGCTTCCTATTCAGAGGAGTCGTCCACGTGCGGCAGAGAATCCTGCTGCGGGGCAGGGTGAGAAACTGGAGGAGGGTGAATGGGTGGCCTTGGAGACGCAACTACAGGAACAGGAGAAAGCTGGGCCCCAGGTTTTCGAGGAGACAGCAGGTGGATTTGAGGAGGCCGGAGACCGTATCGCAGCTAGCGGCAGGATGCATACCAGACGGGAGTTAATGCGGCGTCTGACATTGGTGGCGAGGTCAGTGGCCAGGATTTCGTCAGAACAAGGTGTTCGCTTCAGCGACTGCATGGCCGAGATTCGCCAGTTTGGTGCGCGGATGCAAGGATGGGAATTGCGATACTTGCAGGACTACGATGATTTGACACACGAGTACCTCGTGCTAAGGGATTCTGTTGTCCAAGAGCGCCAGGAGCTTCGCGAAATCCGTTCTGCTCTGTCGACGTCTACGGCCGAGGCACGAGCGGCAGCAGCTGATGGTGGTCGAGCAGCTGCAACGGCGGTTGTAGAAGCATTGCAGGATACGGCCGAGGCACGAGCGACAGCAGTTGATGCTGGTCGAGCAGCTGCAACGGCGGTTGTAGAAGCATTGCAGGAAAAGCTCAAGGGGTTTTCCGAGGCGTTTCTGGAAAGGCTGAAGGGTGTTGTGGCGCAGGCGGTAGAGCAAGCGTCAAAAGGGGGGAAGCTCGAGGCCACGATCGCACCCGTCTCCACATAATTCCTGGTAAAGACTATTGAGAATAGCGTTTACACGGTGTGGGAGGATCTCAGAGTTACGGAAGACCAAAACTCGCGGATTTTCAAGGCTCTTGCAGGATTGGCAGCAAGGCTCCGTGGGCGGACTAGACCCATCAACGTCGGAAATCCACACGCCGCGAGACCAGATGCCACAAAGCTCAAAGGGCGGACTGGAGCCATCATCGTCGGAAATCCTCTCACTGTGGTACCTGATGCCACCAAGCTCAACGGGAGGACTGGACCCATCAACGTCGGAAATCCTATCGCAGCCAGACCAGATGCCACAAAGATCAAAGAGCGGACTGGAGCCATCAACTTCTGAAATCCTCTCGCCGCCAGACCAGCCGGAACAAAGCTCGATTGGCGGACTGGACCCATCAACGTCAATCCACACGCCGCCAGACCAGATGCCACGCCAAACTCTTCGCGACCGCAGGCCGAAGCCGACTCACCGGACATCCCTATCGCCGTTGCACAAAAAGTCATGGAAAGGTTTGTTGCGACTCCCGAGGACGAGGGGGGTGAGGCGGGTGAGGTGGGCGCTGGTGTGGCAGATGTTGACTTGTCTGGGCCGATGAGAAGAGACTGGAGAGAGACGTTTGCGGCGAAGGAGTTGCAGAAAGAGAAGGAGAAGGAGAGGCTGGAGAAAATGGCGGCCAAAACGCGGAAGCGGACTGCATTTCAGAGGGCAAGGATGGTGGGAAATGCTATGGTGGAGGCACAGCGTTTGGGGAACCAGCGCGAATCGGGTAAGAAGCGGCAGAGGGGTGAGGATGAGGGTAGAAGGCTAGAGGAGAGGCGGGTGCAGCGCGAAAGGGAGGAGAAGCAGCGGAGGGAGGAGGGACAGCGGAAGAGGGAGGAGGAAAAGGCAGAGCGCGAAAAGGAGGAGAAGCGGCAGATGGAGGAGGAAAAGAGGAAGAGGGACGAGGAGCAAGCGGTCGAGCGCGAAAAAGAAGAGAAGCGCCAGAGGCAAGAGGAAGAGCGGAAGAGGGAGGAGGAAAGATTGCAGCGTGAAAATAAAGAGAGGAAGCAGAGGGAAGAGGATGAGCGGAAGCGGGAGGAAAGGCGGGTCGAGCGCGAACGCGAGGAGAAGCAAAAGAGGGAGGAGCACGCAAAGGCAGTGAAGATGCGGGCACAATTGGAGGCAGAGTTAGAGGCAAAGCGTGAGCGGATAGCAAAGCTCGCTGAAGCGAAGCGGTTGGAGGCCAAAAGGAAAAAAAAAAAGGCCTCAAAATAGAGCGTCAGAAAGCGCAGAAGGAGATGGAGCGTATTGCACGGCTGGAGGCAGCCGCAAAGGAGGAAGATGAGATGCAACAAAAGGAGTTAGATGCAGAGACGGAGAAAATGGAAAAGGAAAGGCGACGAATTGCGGGGGAGAACGTGGAGGCGCCGGCGGAGCAAAGGCAGGGAGAAGATGCGGAAGGTGTAGTGTGTGTCGGGACTCTAAATGTGATTAGCATGGTTCCGGAAGAACCTCTGCAAGTAGTGGACCTGGAGGAGGAGCAAGATGATTCAGTATATATGACACGGAGGGGTGGGGCTGGTGCCGGCCCCCTTAAGTGTCAGTTCCGCGGTCTATGCAGCGGGAGTGGCTGCAACCCTCTATACCCTGTGGTGTGCCTCGATCGGCATTCCCCACCAAGACTGGGCGGAGGGTGCGGATAAGGCGGCTCGTGGCATGCTTAACGAGGGAAGCCTTGCGTTTCGAGCAACCTCAATTGCTCGGCTCGGAGTGTGGGCTTTAAAATCGGTCAAGAACCAAACGCACGAAAAGGCAGACTGGGAAGTGGTGCTCACCAAGGCTATTCTCAACCTTGTGGATCCCGAGCCTAGGAAGACAGAGGCTATTGAAATGGCGAAAGTGGTTTCGAGGGTGCTTGTGTACTGGTGCGAGTGCTGTCTTGTAGCACAAAGCCTTTACGCGTATCAAAGTGGGATGCTCCATTTTCCCCAACCCACGAAAGGGGGACGATGGAAGGCGAATGCGGCAGGCAACGAGTGATGCAGGGGGCGATAGGGCAATTTCGAGTTTCCTTCTGCTCTGTACCATTTTCTGTTGTCTGGTTTCTTTTCCGGTAATAATTTGCCAGCCTGTACTTACGTTCTTGTACTTATCCTAAGAATGTCGGCTATCCAACTATGAGACAGAGGAACAATCAATGCTCTAGGAAACATGTCGCGCTCAACGGAACATTTCGCACAGCACACCCAATCAGACCCCCCGCTTATTCTAGTGTGAGACCCATACGTGGATTCGAATTCGGTTCCTCATTTCTTACTTCAGTACGCCCTAAAGGGGTCTCATATTCCACGTGTTTGTTCCTCGTTAAAAAAGGGTCTACGACACACACACCACGCAGCATGTTATTAGCACAAAGCAGAAACGTATATGCGCAAAGCAGTGAACCTCGAAGATCTACAACCCACACCACGCAACATGTTAAAAGCACAACAAGATAGACAAAACCTATTGTCCAGCTACTGACGTGAAACATTGACTCCAACCACAAAGTTACGCCTCCTCATCAGAAATCTCCTCAATGTCGTCATCCTTCGCAAAAGTTTTCTTGACGCGAGGACGCGAAATCTCGCGTTTCTGGGCTTTGGTGCGATCCTCGCCACACTCCAAGAACATCCCATCTCCCTTCATCTTTGCAGCTGCCTCCGGATCGTAACACCATGTCATCACCACATCGACAATCTTGTAGACGAGCGGTCCGATACTCTTATTGCCCGCTCCCGCGAAACTTTCCAGCACAAGCTTCTCAACGGCTGCTGCATTGTGGCTCTTTTTCACATGGACGCGAAAGTTCTTCCACGCGGCTACAATGATTGTGACGTTCAGGTCGGTTGCTCCTGCCTTCTTTGCAGCCCGTTTCGCTTCCGTGTCGGCGATGGCGCCATCACGGCCCTTCGAAACCAGCCACATGTACGTGACTACAAACACCACGGCACCGGCAAGAGCTCCTTCCAGAACTTTGGATTTCGCGTAACTTGTGTCCAAAGCCACCTCAAGCCCCAACGCAACTGAGGCAGCCACCTCGTCATTCAGGTTATCCGGTCCATCCTTCACGTTCCTAAAGCGCGAAAACATGATTTCGATCCTGCCATGAAAATTAACAGCGGAAATTACATAAGTGAACACACCACGCGGAAGCCCGAACTTCGTGAACTAACTTGCAAAACCCACCTGCTGCCGCCGGTGCAGATTCCGCAAAGGTACATAACAGCGAGCACTCCTGGATGCAGAAGTCGCGCAACATCCAAATCCGCGGTCCACTTCTCCTCTTCCTCATTGGTCAGAACCATCTTGTCACTTGGAACCTTCTTGTGCCACACGGTCTGTACCACTGCGGCCGTGTATCGCGCGGTGGCGAGAGCGGAGAAGCTTCCAAAGTACAAGCGCAAGTTCTGATAGTGCAACTCCAGCGTCCAACCCGTCCCTTTCACGTTTGCCCTTATGCCAACCCCAAGATCCTTCTCCTTTGGGCCGACCTTTGCAACCCCCTTCCCACCACGGAGTTTAGCAAGCAACGCCTGGGTTGCCTTCGTGGCTTCGATCTCGTCCGGATCCTCGACCTCCAGCACCTCCACACCACCCTTACCAGCCGCGAACTGCGACCACCCGTGCTGTACTTCGCTAGCATCTTTTGAAGAGCCCCCCACGTTTCCGGTTGGTGGCTGATGGGGGACATCTGGGGCGGAATTCGACTTAGCTTTTTTCGCGGATGGTGTGGTTCCCTTTGCTGCATTGACGGCCGCGCTTCGCTTCGCGCCCTTTTCATCTGCAGCTGCCGCTTCCCCAGACTCCTTACCCACTCGCCAGTCTTGTCTCGAAACCAGCAATCCGGCTTCTTTCCTTTCACCTGCGATAGCCATTCCTTTCTCCATCCCAGTTGCTGCTAGCGTAGAAAATTCGCGTTGCGAAACCAGCGACATGAGGGAAGAGGCCGCTTCGGCCAACTTCAACACCGCGGGCTCCGACGACTCGCGCTGCGCAGCCGCGGAGGAACGTACAGTCCGCACTTCGTGCACTGCATCGGCGAGATCCTTGGCAGCACGTCTCTCCATGTCTTCCAATCTGCGAAACTTCCCAACACATTTCTCGGCAAAATCTGTCAATGCTGCATTCTGATCTTCTGTCTTCGCCAGAAGTTCGCGGATTTTTTTCCGCTGAACCAAAAGATCGTGTCGCGTGTCAGTCAGGTCTCGCTGAGAATTCTTGAGAGCATAGTCGAGGCGGACGACCTCGTGCGCGAGCGTGTGCACAGGCCACATTAATAGCTCGTCCAACGACCGCCGCTGCACGTTCGCACGCTCGGACCGAAGACCAAGTCGCCTCGTTGCCGCCAATCCGCGAAACTGCGGACCCCGACCTGCATCGGGTACCGCGACACCAAATTTCGTGTTGCATTTGTGCCCTTCGGCCTGTCCCCACGCACCACGATACGCTCCCTCGGCTTCGCCTCCACCCTCGCCTCCGCCCTCGCCTTCGTCCTCCTCCTCGTCGTGCCACGCGCCCTTTTCGTCCCCACCATCATGGCCCTCCCACTCGTTTTCGTAATCCTCGTTTTCGCCATCGTTTTCGCCCTCATCCTCGCCATCGCCATCCTCCTCGCGCTCGCCATCCCCCGCCGCCTCGCGCTCGCCCTCGCCCACCCCCACGCCCTTGCACGCGCCAATATTCTTGCCCTCCTCCTCGCCGTCGGCCTCACCCTCGCCCTTGCCTGCGTTCGTGGCTCCCGCAACCCCGGCTCGCTTCTGTGCGACCTCCGCTAGCCTACCGTGGCCGCGTGAACCGACAGCTTCGCGGTTGAGCATGTCAATAGCGATGTCCTGAGCGTGCCTCAAAATCTTATCGTGCAAAGGTTTCAAAGCCTTTACGGACGCAGCACGAACGGTTTCCCCAGGAGATTTCGTAATCGCCTCGAATTCAGAGAGGATGCGCGAAAACCCGTACACAGCCTGTAGTCCGAATCCTGCCTTCACCTTGTCCAAGGAGCTGAGATCTTGAACGCGAAAGTCGTAAACACGGGCATGGTTAGGATAAAGTGGTTAATGGTGCGGTGGGAAATTTAGGGCGCCAACGTACCATATACTCGCGCTTCAAACGTCGCGTGCGTTCACATGCAAATTCAAGGCTCAGCTAGTCGTCGGTCTCATGGTATTTCTCGACACTTTTCTTAAGCCATCTGCAAGCACATCCACAGAACCGGAGTTCAGACACAACAATAAAGCATACGAAATCGCCACGACAAGGAAGCGAGTCTTACTCGACGATGTTCGTAGCCTGCAACCTCTGCGGGTCCGGGCCCACGCAAGGGTCGATGAGGATGATTCGCGTGCTTGATTCCTTGTTCCTTTCGCACTGCAACTGATTTGGCCCCAAAATAACGAGGATGCTGCAAACCGTGATACCATTTTCTTCGCTGCACATGGCACGCAAGATGGGAGTCAGCCGAGGGTACATCTAATGCAAAGAGCTAAAGCGGATAATGCTTACGTTGCCCACAAAGGGAAAACAACGAGATCCATGTTCAGCATGTTTGAGATTTCCGCGTTCGGGACCATGTGTTGTTTCGTGCAGTCCGTAGCCAACAAGCAGCCCTGCACCCCCGTTGTGACAATTCGTGTAGACTTCTCGCGGTCGCCCCCTTGTTTGGCCAGCACGAACCTGCATAATACACACAGTTTTACCTCCATTAGCAACATGAAAAATGTAGCTCTTTCAAAAGACCACGAAAAATGATAAATGCGGTCGGAAGACAATGTCGGTAACAAATACGTACATGCATGCAAAATCCAGTGCTGCGGCGGTGTATTCAAGGTTCTCATCCGTAAGACTCCGCTTGTCCTGTTCGACTAGCACAACGGTGGCTCCGCCCGCTTCCATGGTGACGTCGACTTTCTTGAGGCTCAGCATGCGGTCGAAAAGCGTGCGCCTTTCACGTGACATCCTGTGTCTAAGTGGAATCAGCAAACGCGAAAACACGAAAAGACCGCGAAAACACCTTAAGAACCCCAAGCACGAAGAACAGGATTGAGAGTAAGTGCCGCAAAACTTGAGCTACTACTAACACCACCGGTTCTCAGACGAGATTCGCACTTTTTGGATGTTGAAATTGCTGACACAAAACAGAGGGATAGTACGTGGAGCGCAAACGAAGCTGCTACTAACACCACTCTAATTCTCGGATGTGCCTCCCGCGATGCGTGAATATAAATTGTTCGACACACAACAGCGGGAGAGTGGGACCCACGAAGATGATGGTAGTAATAACACCACTCTGATCCTCAAATGTGCTTCGCGCGTTGCGCACGTAGACTTTGGTCACACAAAACATTGGGATAATAGGTGCAGCGAAAACCAAGCCACTACGCTGATTCTCAACTTTGCTTCCCGCTTTTATTGAGTTGAAATTGCTGACACAAAACCGCGGGAAACCCTAAACTGCGAAACGGAGCTAGTAGTAACACCAACAACAACTCTAGCTAGGGGACCACTTCCCTAATATACTACGACCCCTCCCTTTCACCCCTATTCCCCAATCCCCTCATCCCCCCTCCCTTAACCCCGTCCCATCTCTCACCTTGAAGAAGCCTTGCTTGAAGGGAAGGAGAGATGAGAAACTGAAGAAAAAAGCGAGATGCGAATGCACAAATGGAAAATGACGACCTTGCAACCCCAGATAAGAGATTCTGCACTCACCCTCCTCAGCGAAAAGACATAGGTTCGGGACATGCGAACCTATGTTATCGGGCCTGACCTTATCCCAACCCGTAAGAGTGCCTCGGTTTGGCAAATATCCTCTCAGCAGAGTCCTTCGTTCGTTTGGTTTTGTCGCGCACACCGTGAGCTCATCGATATTTGTTATTAGGTTTAGTTTGAAGAATCTTCCCTTTTATTTTCGCTAGTCGGTAACCAGCTCTGATGTGCATACGTAACGAAGTCGCTGCAAGCGCGCCATTGGCCCGGTCACGCGACTTCGCAGAGCGATCTAGCGAGCGTAACACGTTCGGGCCCGTGCTGAGTCAGCCGGGCGGGGCTGAGCCAGCCAGTCGAGTCATGTGGTCCCCACGGAGGTGCGTCACTCGGGTGGGTGGTGCGTCATCGGTGGTCACTGACGGGCAGTTGTCATGGCGGCGTCCCGCGCTGGCCCCGAAATGGCCCAGGAGTTTACTGCTGCGATAACGCAGTGTAACCCTGGTTTATAAATTTTCGGACTATAGCTTCATTGCGAGAATTCGTGAACACCAAGGATTCTCCGCGATGGAATATTGCTTTATATATTTAGCGCCCATAAATTTCGTCATAGGTGCTCAACTCTAAAAATGAATGGATGGCTTCAACTTCATTCCTGGGAGGAGTATAACTCTGCCGTGTGACGTTTAGTGAGGAAGAGAGGAGGAATTATATTGTCTGACGTTTTCATCGAACCCGCGATCCTCATGCGTTGGAACGGAAAAAAATCTAACTCTAATGGATGGATCCAAATGAAGAGACTTGACTAGCTTGGACTTGTAGTATGCAACTTGCTTTGATTTTCGAGACATTCCCATTGTTCACTTAGACGAGTACTCCGGGGTGAGGTCGCACATTCGAGCTTGCTATAGCTTTGTAGCGTAGTGTTGTCTAAACCGTTGCTTTTCCATGCGTGAATGTTGCTCTACATATATTGCACCCCATGATTTTTCAACTAGTTGTTTATCACTATAAACTGATTGATGGTTTCGAGCACAATCCTGCTAGTTAATAAATGCAGTGTTCTGTACTAAAGTCTCAGTCATGCTTAGTTTCCGAAGTAGGAGTGTATGCATTGATGGTCTAAATTTTAACCCAAAAGCCGCTCTAATCCCACGATGTTCCGAAGACACAAATGTAACTCTAAACGAAGAGTCGGTCTAGAGCACAGTAGTAGTGAAGGAAAAGAGGGATCTAAGTCAAGAGAAAAGTAGAAAGGAGGTCCAAAAAGGGACGAGCATGCAAACATGGATACAAAGAACTTGGGAAACTACTTCTTCAGTTTAGCCAGCATCTTTGGCTCCTCGATCTTGATCTGCTTCCAATCATCTTTCCCAAACATCGTCTCTCCCCACGCGTCACCTTCCATCTTGGCAGCGAAGAAGAGGTACCCGACCCTGCGGCGTTTGTTCTCTGTCGTCTTATCCTTGCCGAAATTATCTTTGTGGCTCCTTTCCGAAAATCACGCCGTCTGCCAGAGCGCTGATCAAACCCCGATCCACCACGTCCAACTGGATCTTTGCAATGGCTGCTCGGGTGGCCTCCTCCGATTCATTAGCCCTGTACTTCTCGACTGTGAGCATCACGTTCCTCATCGGCTTCATTTTTTTGTCGCCAGCATCGTCCTTCACACCCTTCTCAATATAAGAGAAAGTGGGGTAGAAACTCTTTTCGGACGACAGCTGGCGGAGCGTCTTTCCGTCCATCAAAAAAGTCACCTTCACCCAGTGTTCCCATGCCTCTGCGACCTTCACCGAGTCACGCCAGGGTTTAACAAGGTCGAAAAATGCCCGCACTGAAGTGGTGACTTGTGGCTTCTCGGGCTTCGGAGCATCTCTACCAGCTTCCACCTTTGCCGACGCGCTCGTCCCTGGACTTGCAGCCTCTGCGTGGGCGTTGGTCGGGGCATGCGCCTTCAGTTTAGCCAGCTTCTTCTTGAGCTGCTCGAGTTCAGCGTCTTTTTTTTTCTCCCTCTCTTCGCTTGCAGCGCGCCTGTCCTTCAGCTCTCCAATCTCGTGATCCTTCTGACCACATTCCGTCCGGAACAAGTTGTTCTCTACGAGGAGCTTTTGGTACTTTCGCGTAGAGTTCAGCTTGTAGATCGCATCCTGCGGAAAAACGGACGAGGGTTTTCAGACATTGTCAAATTTGCCGAAATGGAAGTACCGATCAGAGAACTATTGTACTTACAGCGGCTGCAGAGCTGCCCCGGGCTTCACGAAGTTCAATGCCATTCTTGTGCATGATTGCAACTTTGATGGCCCACTTCTGAAACAGTGGGTGGCGGCAGAGCGGGTTCATGTCCGTGTACGGGTGGCGCTGGCACTCGCATGGCCGTCTTGTACCGCCAAACAGCTTGTCGTGATCGGGGCAGTAGAACCACCACATGGCAAGGTCCTGTGCCACGATGTCTCGCCCAGGGTTTGCAAGAGCCTCCAAAAAACTTCTGCCCGAGAGGTGCATCTTCTCTGGATTGTCTTCGTTGTACTTATCGACCTGAGATGATAGGACAGAGAGAAGAGTGAGCTCTGACACGCGTAACAAAATCAGGCAACAGCTAAAAGCTGGCTATACCTCTGCCAACTGAGATTCGAGGCGCGAGAAGATGTTCTTCTTGAAGAGGGCCTGCAACTTCTCCCACTCGACAGGGTCGTCAAGCTCGGCGTGCGCTCTGCCAATGTAGTAATCTCCCGGTTCCCCACTGAATCCGGCCATCATCAACACAGGCCAAAACGGAATTCCCACGACGTAGGATTTTCGCATCTCGCCCTGCTCCCAGCCTCCGAGGGCGTTGATGTCGGGGTCAGGACAGCGATCGTCGCTCAGGCCTTGGGCTCCCGACCGGCGAAACGCGTGGGTCTTTTTGCTCATTCGCCAGGGCGGTTTAGCTACGTCGTTCATGACCCAATTAATCCAGTTGTTGTGAGTCACGTACGGAAGCTCTTCCTGCAGTTGTTCCCTTCCGTGCCTCAATGGGAAAAAAATGTGCTTTTTTTACCACCGGAGTGGGTCGGTGAAGTCCAGGGGCGGAACGATGTCCGTGCCGAATCAAATCGGCACGAGGTCGTAGATGAAATGAATCCACAAAAAAAGGCCACCAACACCGCAGAGCGCGAAGTAAATGTGCCGGGCCAAGAATTGGTGGGTCAGCCTGTTGGTCGAATTCGTCTTGGATTTTCGAGAGGCGAAAACAATTACAGGGAGATCCTTCTGGCGATCGGGGACGGCCGTGTTGCTACGCGTATGCCGGACAAACATGTTGGCGAAACGAAGAGCACGAATGCTGCTTCCCCTCCCCAACATTTGGTGTGCGAGCTGAATCATCACCTGCACCGCAAAACACCGCCAGAGACTTTCTGATAGTGCAACCCTGGCCCTCTGGTACAACGTTTTCATGTCCCTCAGAAGGTGCTTTTCGTGCAGATCCGCGTACTGCTCCGCCGTGTAGCAATCGTCCAGCGAGTTTCTGTGCTGATCTGTGCCCTCCCTGCAGAGATTCACATGGAATGCGATTAGGAAGTGAAATTTCGATTAACTGAGTGGCAAAAAGGTGTGTCAATACTCACGCAACCTGTTTGTCGTGCAGCTGTTTCAGCTTGAGCTTCATGTACTCCCGCGCTTCGCTGATGTACTCATCCGTTTCGGACTTTGGGTAGTTGTAGAGACGAGATTCCAGTCTGCCGAGGAAGCCCAAGGCGCTCATCTTTGCCTTCATCATGCTCGGCGTACTAGGGATGAGCTCCTTCCCAGCCACCACTTCTTCGCCTCTCCGCATCATTTCGGCCTGCGCCGGGGTTTCGTCTGCCATGTACTGCAGGTATCTCTGAATCCTCCATCCAAAAACATGGGGCCCGTGCAGATAAGCTTCCTCGGGTTCCACACTTGACAACGCCTCCTTTTTGTCGTCCCCCAAGTGGAGTCCAACCTCGTCCGGTGTAACGGTACTTAGACGCTCTTCCTTTGGAACCTCTGTCTTGGGCAGCGTTGACATGAACAAGATGACACACCACTTGTAGTGCTGCCAATACAGGATGTATTCCTTTCTGGTTTTTGGCGTGAGATAATCGAAAGGGGTCTTTGCGCGGCGCTTCCTGCTGCCCATGTCGGCCTGTTTCCGAACTGACTCCTGCGTAGCTGATGCTGGCCCATCTGCATTTCTCTGAGACGCAGCATGTGATTCCCGACCCTCTGCATTTCCCTGTGGCGCAGCCTGTGGTTCTTGCCCCTCTGCATTTCCCTTGGGCGCAGCCTGCGATTCGAGCCCATGTGCACTTCCATGTGGTGATGCCTGTGATTCTGGGCCGTTGACATTGCCGCGGGACGCATCCCCAAAAAGATTTCGAGTGGTGGCGTTATCTTCAGAGGTCGTGCTTCGGCTAGCATTTCCCTCCCATTCCTCCTCCCACAAGGCTCGGTGGGGGTCCTCCTCGTCTTCCTTGAGGTTAATCCACACCCCCGAACGCTGGCCGCCCCTCGGAATTGTCGAACTTATATCATATAGCTTGTCTAGGCTATAGTGGGGTAGACACTATGGGGTACAGTTTCCTAGGGTTTCCTACTTGTACCCAACCTTGTGCTAGTTCATTCATTCCTCATTTCTTCACATAGTATAGAGGAGGTTCCCTAGTGGGAACGCTTCCTAGGGCCCACCACGATTTTTTTTTCCTGCCCGGAGCGCGCTTTGCTCCTGCCCGAGTCGCGCCCCATGTGCCCTCCCTACCGTCGCGCCCTCTCACGGCCCCTCACGGCCCCCTTCGCGTCGCCCTTAGCGGCCCCTCTCACGGCCCCTCTCACGGCCCCTCGCGCCGCCCTTACGGCCCCTCTCGCCGCCCTTACGGCCCCTTACGGCCCCTCGCGCCGCCCGTACGGCCCCTTACGGCCCCTCGCGCCGCCCGTCGGCCCCTCGCGCCGCCCTTGCGGCTCCTTACGGCCCCTCGCACCGCCCTTACGGCCCCTCGCGTGGCCCCTTCCGGCCCCTCGCGGCGCCCTTACGGCCCCTTACGGCCCCTTACGCCGCCCTTCGCGGCCCCTCGCGGCCTCTTTACGGCCCGTCGCCACCCTCCGCGGCACCTCGCGCCGCCCTTCACGGCCCCTTCGCCGCCCTTCGCGGCCTCTCGCGGCCCTGTCGCCGCCCTTCGCGGCCACCTCGCCGCCCTTAGCGGCCCACGCTGCCGCCCATAGCGGCCCCATCGCCGCCTCTACCGGCCCCTTCACCGCTGAGCCGCCCAGCAGCTGAGCCACCGAGCCGCCCAGCGACCGAGCCGCCGAGCCGCCGAGCCGCCCAGCAACCGAGCTGCCGAGCCGCCCAGCAGCCGAGCCGCCCAGCAGCCGAACCGCCGAGCCGCCCAGCAGCCGAGCCGCCGAGCCGCCCAGCAGCCGAGCCGCCGAGCCGCCCAGCCGCCCAGCAGCTGAGCCGCCGAGCCGCCGAGCCGCCCAGCAGCTGAGCCGCCCAGCAGCCCTGCCGTTGAGCCGCTACTGTTCCTACCGGCGCGCCCCGGCCCTACTTACTCGGACTGGTGAGATCCCTCCCTACTAGGCCACTGCAGTCATGGCTACCCCCAGTGTCCTTACCTTTGATGCTGAGGGTCGTGCTGTTGACTTTGAGGTCTGGGTCGATGACCTCCAGCTGTTCCTACAGTGCGATAGGGCTGACGGACTCTCGCTGTTCGATCTCACCTCTGGTGCCTCTCCTGCCCCGCCTGCTACTGCTGACAGCACTGTTCGCTCACAGTGGGCCACACGCGATGCTGCTGCCCGTCTTGCTGTGCGTCGCCACTTACCGACCACTGAGCGTGCGCACTTTAGCCAGTACAAGAGTGCTCAGACCTTGTACGACGCTGTAGTTGCACGCTACTCCTCCCCTGCCACTGCTGCGCTTAGCCGCCTCATGCTGCCGTACCTGTTCCCTGACCTTGCTTCCTTTCCCACAGTCGCTGACCTCATTACGCACCTTCGCACTAGTGACACTCGCTACCGCGCTGCGCTTCCTGCTGAGTTCTGTGCCAAGAACCCCCCCCCCATGTACATCACCCTCTACTACATAGTCACCCAGCTCCCTGACTCCCTTCGCTTAGTCAGGGACCACTTCCTCTCAGTTTGCCCCACCACACTCACCGTTGACCTCCTCGAGGAGCGCCTCCTAGCAGTAGAGAAGAGCATAGTCGCTGTAGGAGCCTCTCGTGGTGACCCTCGCACCCCCGTCTTTGAGGGGTGTTCCCCTTCCCCCCTCTTGCCCTCTGTTGCTTCTGCTGCTGCGGCCGACCTCGTTGGTTTCGAGTCGGTCGGCGCGGCGTCTGCCCCTAGCGGGAGACGCCGCACCGGCAAGGGCAAGGGGGGCAAGGGCGCTGGAGGGGCTGGCGGGGGCGGTGGAGGTGGTGGTGGAGGCAGTGGAGGGGGTGGGGGTGGTGGTGGGAGTGGTGGCGGGGGTGGAGGTGTCGGTGGCAGCAGTGGAGGCGGAGGAGGCGGCGGTGGTGGCGGAGGGAGTGGAGGCGGCGGAGGTGGCGGAGGCGGCGGAGGTGGCGGAGGCGGCGGAGGTGGCGGAGGCGGCGGCGGCAGCGGTGGAGCTGGTCGCGGCCCTGCGCAGAGGAGTGGGTCCGGTGGTGGTCCGCGCCAGCAGCAGCAGCGCAGTCGTGAGACCCTGTCCCCTCAGCAGCTTCGTGAGTGGTACGCTGCGCATCAGCGCGGTGGGGGTACTGGTCCATGTACCTACGTCCTCCGTACCGGCGACCGCGCTGGTGAGCAGTGCGGGGGCCCGCACTCCACCCAGCGCTGCTTCGGCCGCCTGACGGACGCGTGGCGTCACCAGTTCCCTGACGCCACTGAGATCCCTCGCTGGGGAGAGCTGTCTAGGGCGGGGGTTGCTATCTTTGATCTTGATTATGATGCTATTCTTGCTGCCATGTATGCTGTGTCTGATAGTGTTGAGGGTGACTGTTACCTGTGTGTTCCGCCTGACCCGGGCATTGAGGCTGCTACTCTAGGTGCTGGTGAGGCTGCTGCTCTAGGTGCTAGTGCGTCTGCTGCCCCAGGTGCTGGTGAGTCTGCTCTCTCAGGTACTACGTCGGCTCAGGCCTTACACACCTTCACCCTTGACTCGGGTGCTTCCCGCTCCTTCTTTCGAGACCGCACCACGCTTCCGCCGCTTAGTCGGCCGGTTGCGGTCTCCCTGGCGAACCCCTCTGGGGATCCTGTCCTTGCTAGCTTCTCCACTGTTTTACCGTGCCCGGCAGCCCCCTCTGGCACCCTGTCAGGTCTCTACCTCCCCTCGTTCTCTACGAACTTGGTGAGTGGAGCTGATCTACAGGACAGGGGGGTTGACCAGTTCACTCCTGCGAGTCAGCGGGTGACCCACTGCACGTGTGCTCGGACAGGCCGACACTTGGCCACGTTCACCCGTCGGCCGGGGTCGAGCCTATACACACTTACTACTGAGTCTCCTCCGGCTGCTGAGTCTGGTCAGGTAGCTGCGTCGAGTCAGGTGCTTGCTGCAGCGTCCAGGTCTGGTCCTGAGTCTGCTCCCTGCTCGTGTCGTCTCCTGTCCCACCAGACTCTCCTTTGGCACCACCGCCTTGGTCACCCCTCCCTGCCTCGTCTCCGAGGCATGGCCTCCCGTGTCCTTGTCTCTGGTCTCCCCCGGTCTCTCCCTCCCCTACCTCCGGGGCCTGCCCCTACCTGCGTCCCCTGCGTGGAGGGACGATAGCGCGCCGCCCCTCACTCCTCCGAGTTTCCTCCGACAGAGGCTCCGCTGCAGACTCTTCACATGGACGTGTGGGGCCCCGCCCGCGTCCGTGGCCAGGGGCACGAGCGTTACTTCCTGTTGGTGGTTGACGACTACTCGCGTTACACCACAGTCTTCCCCTTGCGCAGCAAGGGTGACGTCACTGAGGTGTTGATCGACTGGATCCGCGCAGCTCGTCTCCAGCTCAGAGAGAGTTTCGGCTCGGACTTTCCTATTCTGCGTCTGCACTCTGACAGAGGCGGGGAGTTTTCCTCTGCCCATCTGGGAGCCTTCTATCGAACACAGGGCATCCGCCAGACCTTCACGCTTCCGGCCTCTCCACAGCAAAATGGGATTGCTGAGCGCCGCATTGGCATGGTCATGGACGTCGCTCGTACGTCCATGATCCATGCGGCTGCCCCCCATTTCCTGTGGCCGTTTGCGGTTCAGTACGCAGCGCATCAGCTCAACCTTCAGCCCCGGGTCTCCTTGCCAGAGACCTCCCCCACCTTGCGGTGGACGGGGAAGGTTGGCGATGCGTCTGCGTTTCGGGTCTGGGGATCTCGGGCGTTTGTCCGCGACTTGTCTGCGGACAAGCTGTCCCCCCGTGCTGTTCCCTGCGTCTTCCTTGGCTTCCCCCCTGACACGCCTGGGTGGCAGTTTTACCACCCCACCTCGCGCCGTGTTCTGTCCTCCCAGGACGTCACCTTTGACGAGTCGGTGCCTTACTACCGTCTCTTCCCCTACCGCACTGCCCCCCTCCCCCCGCCGCCGCTCTTCCTTGCGCCAGGTCCTCCCCCGGTAGACCCCCTCCCCCCTCAGGGTCCTGCCCCGTCAGGTGTGTCCCAGGTAGACGTAGTCGAGCCTGTCGAGGTAGCTGTTGACTCTGGTGCTGCTAGAGGTGCTGAGCCTGCGGGTGCCGGGTCTGGAGGTGCTGAGCCTGAGGGTGCGGAGCCTAGGGGTGCTGAGTCCAGGGGTGCGGAGCCTGGGGGTGCTGAGCCTGGGGGTGCTGAGCCTGGGGGTGCTGACTCTGGGGGTGCTGAGCCTGGGGGTGCTGAGCCTGGGGGTGCTGAGCCTGGGGGTACGGAGCCTGGGGGTGCTGGGTCTGCTCGTGTGGCCTCTCGCGGTGCTTCGTCGAGGTAGGAGCCACTCTCTCCGCAGGAGCTGCGCGAGTGGTTTGCCCGGCGCTGGAGCCGTGCTGCTGGAGCTGGATGCACTACTGTTGCTGCTGGTCCCGGCGGTGCTCGTACTGGCGGTACTGGAGCTGCTGGGACTGGGGGTGCTGCTGGGGCTGCTGGAGTTGGTCCTGCTGGAGCTGCTGGCGGTACTGGAGCTGCCGGTCCTGCTGGAGTTGGTGCTGCTGGAGCTGCTGGAGCTGGAGCTGCTGGGGGTGTTGGCGCTGGTGGTTCTGCTGGCGCTGGTGCTTCTGAGGGTGCTGGAGTTGGCGCTGTTGGAGCTGGAGGTGCTACTGGCGCTGGTGCTGCCGCTGGGAGTACTGGTGCTGTCCGTGCTGGAGGCGCTGCGCGGCCGCGGCCGTACTTCGTTCCGCTCCTTGAGCAGGTTCTTGGTCTCCCGCCCTCTACTGGTCCTGCTCCTCCCTTAGAGTGTCCACCGCCTGTCTGGTCGCAGTCACAGTTACAGCCCGCCTCCCCTCTACCTGCTCCTTCTCCCTACACTGGTCCTACTGGAGGTCTTGCTGAGCGTCGTGAGCCTGCGTCTCGTCCTGCGTCGCCTGTTCGTGCTGCTCGCACTAGTAGTCGTGCTCCGCGTCCGCGTCCTCCTGTGGTCCAAGGCACACACCAGATGGCACTGCGTCCTTCCACTGCTCCTCTGCGTGTCCCGTTGCCGTCTCCTCCAGAGTCCTCTCTTCCTGTTCTTGCTGATCCGGAGTCAGACTCTCTTCGTGCTGCCAGTCCTACTGTCACGCGTCTCCTGGCCACTGTTGTCACTGACCCTTCCTTTGAGTCCACTGCTGCGTCGGCCCTCGTTGCTGAGCTTGTCGACTTTGCTGCTCGCTGTCGTCTAGACTACGCTGCTAGTCTTGTTGCTGAGTCTGAGTCTGTCTGTCCTCCATCCGTCGGGGGTGAGTGTGCTCTTAGCACGGACGTCCTTGAGGACAGGCAGGAGGAGTTCCAGTGTTTTGCTGCTGCTTTGCCTCATCTCGTGTCCACGCTGATTGCCCCTGAGGGAGACCCGGATGCGCCAGACATCCCGACTCCTCGATCGTACACTGAGGCGATCGAGGGTCCCTACTCCTCTTAGTGGCAGTCAGCCATGGACGCAGAGATGGCTTCCTGGAAGTCCACAGGCACCTACGTCGACGAGGTTCCCCCACCTGGGGCGAACATCGCCAGTGGCATGTGGATTTTCAGGGTGAAGCAGCCGCCGGGTTCTCCGCCTGTCTTCAAGGCGCGTTACGTGGCTCGAGGCTTCAGTCAGCGGCAGGGAGTTGACTACTTTCAGACCTTCTCTCCCACCCCGAAGATGACCACTCTTCGGGTGCTGCTGCACATAGCCGCTCAGCGCGACTACGAGCTTCACTCTCTTGACTTCAGCACAGCTTTCCTGCAGGGCAGCCTGCACGAGGAGATCTGGCTGCGCTGCCCTCCTGGCTTCACTGGGTCGTTTCCTCCTGGTACCCAGTGGAGCCTCCGGCGGCCAGTCTACGGTCTCCGCCAGGCGCCCCGTGAGTGGCACGACACACTGAGGACTACACTTGCGGCTCTTGGGTTTGCTCCTTCTACAGCCGACCCGTCGCTGTTTCTGCGCACCGACACCTCTTTGCCGCCGTTCTACATCCTCGTGTACGTCGATGACTTGGTCTTTGCCACTGCTGACACTGCTGGACTCGCCCACGTGAAGTCCGAGCTGCAGAAGAGACACACGTGCACAGACCTGGGTGAACTGCGCAGCTACCTTGGCTTGCAGATCACCCGGGACAGAGCACAGCGCACCATTACCCTGACTCAGTCACACATGGTGCAGCAGGTCCTTCAGCGCTTCGACTTCACGTACTCCTCGCCTCAGGCCACTCCTCTGTCTACTCGCCACTCGCTCTCAGCTCTGCCCTCGGATGAGTCCGTAGAGCCGAGTGGCCCGTACCCAGAGCTTGTTGGCTGCCTCATGTACCTGATGACCTGCACACGACCTGACCTTGCATACCCTCTTAGCATCTTGGCACGCTATGTTGCTCCTGGGAGACACCGACCAGAGCACATGGCTGCAGCGAAGAGGGTGTTGCGCTACTTGTGCAGTACGTCGGGCATGGGGCTAGTGCTTGGAGGGCGACGTCGAGTGGTCCTCACAGGTCACACAGACGCTTCTTGGGCTGACGACCAGGCTACGCAGCGGTCGTCACAGGGTTACACCTTCAGTCTTGGCTCCGGCTCTGTCTCGTGGCGGGCTACCCGCTCGTCTTCTGTTCTCGGCTCCAGCTGTGAGGCTGAGATCTACGCGGGGGCCATGGCTGCACAGGAGCTACGCTGGCTCACCTACCTGCTGACTGACCTAGGAGAGCCGCCTCGTTCTCCTCCAGTTCTGTACGTAGACAACAAGGCCATGCTGGCCTTGTGTCGGGAGCACAGACTGGAGCACAGACTGGAGCACAGAACGAAGCACATTGCTCTCCGCTACTTCCTTGCTCGTGAGCTACAGCAGCGTGGTCAGCTGCGCCTTGCTTACGTGGCCTCTGAGGCCAACACTGCTGATATCTTTACCAAGGCACTTCCGCCTGGTGATCATCAGCGCTTCTGTACTATGCTAGGTCTTGTGCCTACTTGGCCTCACTTGCTCACTTCTTGACCTTGCTTGTACTGTGATCTTTCTATACCTGCACTTGCCTGTTTACTTTTATATATGATCTTGCATGTGAACTGGCCTTGTGGCCTTGCTCTTGTGCTCGGATTGTGTGGTGACGTTGTGATCCACCCTGAGCTTGCTTTGCTTTGCTTGACTGGTCTTGTGACCTCTTGTTCTCCCCCACTTTGCCTATGGGGGTGTGTCGAACTTATATCATATAGCTTGTCTAGGCTATAGTGGGGTAGACACTATGGGGTACAGTTTCCTAGGGTTTCCTACTTGTACCCAACCTTGTGCTAGTTCATTCATTCCTCATTTCTTAACAGGAATTGCGCCCTCAGCATCGTTTCCCTCGACCCCGACTTGAGGGTTCGAGGACGGAAATTCCGCCGGAGCATCCACGAACACTTCTTCCCCGATTGCCGGCGCGAATTCCGTGTCCCAATCGCGGTCCCCGGTTAGATGAATCGGGGCATCGGGCAGTTGGCAGTCTGGAAGATCTACAAATGTCTCATTGTCCTCGAAAGCTGCACTAAGAAAATTACCCATGCCTCCATCGACCTCCATCACGGTGTACCTGTTTCAGAGGACTGTATGCTTCACATGATCCGCGGAACCTGTCCTGAATCTCTTATTTAAGACGCGCGAAACAAATACCGACTCGTAGAGAATGGGATGGACTGCCAACGAACCCAGGAGAATGTTGTGAAAGTAAGCAGTAGAAGAAGGCGCCATAGCTAGGAAAGCCCTAGCTAGGCAAGAAACAGTTTAGGCAAAGAAGGAGGAGTTGCACTAGCAAGAATGAGGATACAAATAGCAAACCCTAGAAGGGTTGTACTCGCTATAGAGCACCCCACTACAGGCTAGAGCATAATATTCTGACACACCCCCATAGCCAAAGTGGGGTGTAATCAGCAGAGCAAGTAAAGCAGTACAAGCTCAGGGTGGATCACAATGTCACCACACATTCTGAGCACAAGTTCAAGAAGCAATAGTTTAAAGTTCACAATTATGAGCAAAGCTAGTGGTAGTCACAGAGGGCAAGTGAGGAGGAGGAGAGACTGTGGGGGAGAGAAGATGGGAGGCGACTGCTGACGCTGCAGACACACAGACGAGCTGCTGGCTCAGTGGCTACCGAAGCAAAGGCCCGGACTACAGGAGTAACTGGCTCCGCGGCTAAAAGTAGCGGCAGACGAGCAACTGACCCACAGGCGACTGGCGACTACCGGAGATTGTAGCCTCCGGACTGCTGGTGCTGCTGACGACAAGACTGCTGCCTCCACTTAACCTCCCCCAGCTGCCCAATACCCCTCTCACACACCCGTTGCTACACCGCTAGCTCCACTCCCCCTTCACCCCCCCTTAGTACCACTCCAACGGCTCCAACAAGTCCATCCCCCCTCAGCGGCAGCTGCAGCACAGGGAGACGGAGGAGGAGGAGGAGCAGGGAACGGCACACAGTGGCTTCACCCCCATACCCCTCACCCCCAAACCCTAATTCAGGAGAACGGGCTGTAGGAGGGGTGGGGCGCCAGTAGAAGCACGGGGGACAGCGGGGAGGGCAGGGGCAGCGAGGAAAGGGCCGCCCACGGGCCTGGCACAGCCGCCCGAACCGCGCGCAGGCGGCCCGAGCCGCGCGCGGGCCTGGCGCAGCCCGTACGGGCCGCGCGCGGGCCTGGCGCAGCCCGTACGGGCCGCGCGCTGGCCTGGCGCAGCCCGTACGGGCCGCGTCCGGGCCTGGCGCAGCCCTTACGGGCCGCGCGCAGCCTGTACGGGCCGCGCGCAGCCTGTACGGGCCGCGCGCAGGCCACGATGGGCGACGGGGGGCGACGCGCGGGTCCCCGTCGCCCGTCGCAGCGCCTCCCGAGGGCGACGCGCCGAGTGACGGGGCAGAAGCCCGCCGCGCGCCTCGGGGCGCACAGCGGGCAGAGAACCGCCGCGCGCCACGGGGCGCACGGCGGGCAGAAAACCGCCGCGCGCCTCGGGGCGCACGGCGGGAAGAAAAACTGCCGCACGCCACGGGGCGTGCGGCACAGAGGGTAGCAGTGGAAGTTGCAGCGGAAGCAACGAGGTGGTAAGACCACCCACAGGATCGATCCAAGGGGATCGACCTGCTCTGATAGCATGTGAAAGTTTAAAAGGAAGAAGAGGGGTTGCACCAGCAAGAATGAGGATACAAATAGCAAACCCTAGAAGGGTTGTACTCGCTATAGAGCACCCCACTACAGGCTAGAGCATAATATTCTGACAAATGTTGTGCTGAAAAGAGTCTCGCGTTCGGAGTTGTTTCGGGGAGATAATAAGTATGAATGTGACCCTCTGGAGCGGAGTATAACGATGCTCTGAAACGAATGTCCGATTCAGAGTTGCTTGTATCTCGAAAATGACCTGGGCGTGCAGAGTGCGGAATATTTTTCGCGGGTTCAACCCTGCGCGTGTGTGTATGTATTTCAGAAAGAAGCAATGTTTCGTGCCATGTTGGGTTGAAGGTACGGAAGCAAGCACGGCTGATGACCTCAAGAGAAATGTGTTGAAGCTTCAAGATGTCAACAAGAAATGACATACAAGAGGGAGCTCTTCAAGCATTTTGGGACTCAGCCATATGGACTTGAGCACCACCCCCTCTGACTGCATCCCCGTTTCCCACCTCAACTTCTCTAGATCTGGTCACCATACCCTAGATCTGGTGTTCTTCCCGCCTGTGTCAGAGCACCCGATTAGCTCCTCCACAATTGCGTAACTCTGAGCCACGCCCCTCCCGCAGAGGACGAGTAACTCTGCCACGTGGACCACGGTTGGCGCAAAATCGGAAAATTGTTAATACACCGGATTCTTTATATTGTACTACAGCAGGGGTCGTGGCCAAGTTCGAATTTTTAGAAAACAAGCTTAAAGTGGCTCTGCTGATTTTACGAAACTGTTAAGAGTACCTTATCGCGATCGTAAAATCCGGAAAAAAACCGTCTTCTTGTGGTACCAAATTTGTTTTTCAATTCCGAATACCCGGTTTCTATAATGCTTCAAACAAGAAATTTTCGGACAATTCGACTAGTAGTGTACAGAAGGGTGTATGGAAAACAGTAGGTTTTTGTTATGACACTGATACAACTGTTGATCGTATTCATGTCATGTCGGAAATTGCAACTGTGTTGGATCGGTGCATTAAAAAATATTCCTTGTCGCGATTGAAGAAAACCGACCTGCTCGTCTGTCTGTTAGCGAATGGCAGTGGTACAAATTGCGTTTCCGACCACCGAATTAGCCTGACACACGCACAAACAAAAACCCCGCGAACAAGTGTAAGATGATGTAATCTCGAAAGACGTGTGCAAATTAGCAAAAATACACTGTAAACATACTTCTACATCGAACCCCAGTACCGAGTTTCTCGATACTGGAGTTTTTGCAAACTAGTTGCGACGTGGTCGCACATATCACGTCGCAACCGTTTGTGCGAAATCTGGACGTCAATTGACGTCTGCACGCTGACGCTCCCGAGAGCACGTGCTTCGCCAGCTGCATTGCACGCATGAATCTGCTCGGGCAGACCACTGTTTCACGGGCAGGCCGAGCCTAGCCCTTGGGGCGGTGGGGGTTGTCTTGCTCGGCGCAAGCTTGCGCCGCTTCCGCGTGGGTCTAGTCGAGCTCGACCAGACGAGCTCGACCTACCTTTTTTCTCTGGCAAATCCGCTCGACCTGCGCCCAAGACAATATAACTTCCCCATCCCATTGATGTGCTGTTTTTGTCCTGTGAACAGTGAATCCTGTGGAATCAAAATTTCTGATTCTTGTGTTGGAGAAGAATCATTTTCTTCTTCCGTCTCGCTAGGGCGGAAGCTTTCCGCCAAGGGGGGGAGAATAAGGACAGAAGACGGCGCGGAATCAATTTTAGGTGGTGCTCGCGTCGCTACTGATAAACACCTGCGCTTCGATTTCCGGAAGTTTTAACCTACAGCCCGCACTATTTTGCCCTCGATAATGCGATTAGAAGCTTCACATAAGAAGGGAACATTTTTCTTCCGTCCTTCTTCCGTGGCTGCCGAACTGGGCCCTTGTTTTTGTCAAATGGTATAAACCTTGTGTTTGTTCCGCAAGGCCATTCACACCAGACCAGACTCATACGCACGTTAGTGCCACTTAGAAAATGGGTACGTAAGTGCCAAATTTAACCGCTGGTTACTTTTTTTGTATTGAAGTATATACCGAAACATAAGCATACACCATCAAACGGTCGTAACCGTGCGTGAGGCAACAGTAGAACAGACTACTGTTCCAGGTGAGTTGTCTAGGGCGAGTTGTTGCATGCCCTCTTCTTGGACCAAAGTGCGGCGAACGCACTTGTCCACGTCCACCCTTTGCCGTCCATCTTGATTCTGCTCAGCATCCGCTTCTCTTCCGCGAAATTTTCTTGCACCCGTTTCTTTCGAGCTGCCCCCATCTTACGCATGTAGATTCTTGCGTGTAGCCTAAAGGCAGACTCTGCCCTCCACAGAACTCTCTGTAACCGAAACTTCTGCCCTCGAAAAACAGCTTCGCATCTTTCCAACCAGGCCTGATGTAGAACCACCGACGTAAGGGTCAGCTCCGGAAAAGCTGATCTGGTGTCCGTTTTCCGGAACAGCATGTCGCCCAGCGAGGCTGTTGACCGGTTGGGGTTCAACATGCGCAGGGCACGTCAGAGGGCCGAGGTCACCGCTTGTATCCTGGGGCAGAGGATAAGGCAGTGCTCTAGGGTTTCCTGCTCCCCGCAGTGCGGGCAGGTTGGCTTGCTGCTGAGGAAAGCCAACCTTTCCCCCACCTGTAAATTCAGGCCGTGGATCCGTATCAAGACATCCCGCGGACGGCTGGGAACAGCCAAAGAGTCCCTGGTTGTTACCACCCTCTTCCAGTCAATGTCATTCCCCTAGCGTAAGCCCCACTTCTGCTGCTTGTACGACTGGCTGTAAGTCCCCTTCCAGCCCTCCTTCATCCGCCTCATGGAAATTACCCGCCCCCCCTCTAGAATTGGTATCCGCGAGGAAGAGCCAGCCGAGCGCGGGGGTACTGTTGGGAAACCAAGCCGTCTTTGCCAGTGAGATGGGATAGCAAGCAGCGCCCTCATCGCCAGCTTCGCAGGCCCGTTCCCTCCAAGTTCTCGCTTCAGCACCTCCATGGATTTCACTACCGCTACGCCATCTTCCTCCCCTTCCAGCAAATCTCCAATTCGTAGCTCTGTCAGCCCCTGAGCGTCTTTTTGACCCCCCAGCGGGTTTGTGGTGCCGCTGAGAAGAACTGCTGCGTTGAAAACCAACCTCTCCGTTAAAACTTCTTCCCTGCTCCCCACCAGGTTCTTGACGGAGAAAGGGGAACGCATGAAGCTTTCCACTGTCTGCTTCCACCGAGTGCTGCCGCTTCCCCAGTGTTTTAACAGCTTCGCATGTGCCGTAAAAGAGTCCACCCCCAACGGGAGCTTCGCCGCCCGTTCCATGAGATCCCTTTTGAGTGGGTTTCTCTCCGTGATGAAGAGTCCAGCTCCTCTCGCCGCCAGACAGGTGATGAGAATTTCAGGGTCCCTGACTCCGATCCCGCCGTCCAGCCTTGGGGTGTACAGCAACTCTCTGCTCCAGAGAGCGAAACCTTTCGCCGTCGCCACTCTGCTGCCCGAGGTAAAGCTGTGTATCAGCCGTGTGATCTCCAGCCATATATCTGCCGGTGGCGGGAAAATTTGCGCCTGAAAAGCCAAAATTGGCGTGATGTAGAAATTAACTACCGTCGCTCTTGCTGTGATTGTCAGGTACTTCAGCTGCCACTTGGTGCGTTTTTCCGAGTTTCGGCTCCACGCCTTCTCCCAAGTCGGCCGACCCTGGCCGGACGGCGTCACCCAAATTCCTAACAACCGCTCCGCTTCATCCGCTCTGGCCCATTTGAAGCTTCCCGTCCCCACTGCTCCAATGTTAGCCCCCCGAAGTAAGACGACTGATTTTGCTTTATTTGTTGCCAGCCCCGAGGCCTTCTCATACCGATCCAGGATGACCTCCGCCTACCCGATCTTGTGAGGATCTAGGATCGAGCTCAGAAAAGAGAATGTGAATTGAATGAATCACCTGGGTACAACACGAGGCTATATATAGGCTCGACACAAGGCCCCGTAACCAGGTGTTACGCGAAGGTTCCGCGGGTCGCGAAGCGTCCCGAACAGATCCTTCCCGAATTCGGTAGAAGGCAATTCGGTGGCAACCGAAAAGCCAGAATTCGGTGCACGCAACCTAGCTCGGTGCTATAACTATAATAAAATATAGGAAAGCACCTAGCCTAGGAAATCAAGCAATTCATGCATGCATATAATTATCCTATGCTAGAAATAGCATGATAAAGTAAAGGCAAGCAAGCATAGCTGGCATAAGCCGTCGTACTCTCACACGTCCCCCCCTCAAAGCTGGGTGGCGTGAGAAACACCCTGCTTGACAAGATAGTCCTTGAGAGCACGGCGTGCGTTGCCCATATCAGCTTCTGCAACCCAACTGTCCTCAGTGGGGTCGTATCCCTTCCAGCGTATCAGGAACTCGAGGGTCTTGCCGCCGCGGCGCCGATAAGTGAGAACACGCTCCACTTCGTACTCGGGTTCATCCTGTATGAGAACAGGTGGTGGTGGCGGGAGTTGCCGTCCCTGGAACTGTTGGTTGGGGTCCTTGTAGGGCTTCAGTAGCTGGACATGGAAAGCGTTGTGAAGCTTCCATGTATCTGGTAAGCGCAAGCGGAATGTTACTGGTGTCACCTGTGCCTCAACGAGAAAAGGACCACAGAAGCGAGGCCGGAGCTTGGATGGTAGGTGAGACAGGTTCAAGTTGTGTGTGTCAAGAAGCACCTGATCTCCGACTGCTACTGAGTGATCTCGTCGCTGACGATCGGCATACTGCTTCTGGGAGTTCTGCATCGTGGTGAGACGTCGCTGAGTCTTCTCCCATAGCTGCTGCATGGTGGTGACGAAGTCATGTGCGGCTTGGACGTGTGCCGGTGTGGTTGGCGGCTGTGGTGTGAGTGGTTCCCGTCCGTAACACAGGAAGAAAGGAGTTTTCCCTGTGGCCGCATGTGATGCGTTGTTGTAAGCGAACTCTAGGGTCGGTAACTGTGTGTCCCAGTGGCTGACGTCGTCCTTGCAAGCTGTGCGCAGTAACTGTTCAACCACTTGATTGAGTCGCTCTGTCTGTCCGTCAGTCTGGGGGTGGTATGCTGAAGACATTGCAAGCTTAGTCCCCAACAGTCCCATGAGCTCCTTCCAGAACTTACTGGTGAATTGTGGGTCTCTGTCTGAGATGAGTGTAGCGGGGATGCCGTGGATGGTGATGATGCGGTCGAAGAAGAGGCGAGCAGTTGCTTCAGCTGTAGCCGTGGCGTTGGTTGGTATGAAGTGACCCATTTTGGAGAACTTGTCGATCACCACGAGTATAGCGTCATGCCCTCGTGAGGTCGAAGGAAGTCCCGTGATGAAGTCGAGGCTAACGACCTGCCATGGCTGCTCCGGTACGGGTAGAGGCTGAAGTAAACCCGCTTTTTTCTGCTTGCTGCTCTTCATCCGCTGGCACGTGTCGCAAGAGGTGACGAACTGCTGCACGTCTGCTGCCATCCCGGGCCAGTAGTAATACTTCGCTATCCCTGCTAACGTCTTGTTGCTCCCGAAATGTCCCGCGTAAGGTACGTCGTGAAACTCCTCCAATAGGATCTGCCGTAGCGGGGCGTAATTCGGTACCCAAATCTTTCCTGAACCCTTCCTTACCGCTAGGTCTTTCTCCCACTGTAACAGTTTCTGTTTCTTTGCCTGGATCCGGTAGGATGAGTACTGGCGCTGTAGTCAGTGCTGTCTGTTTGTTCAGTGCGCGGTAGTCGATGCACATCCGTAAACTACCGTCTGGCTTTGGAGTGAGGAGAACTGGTGCACCGTAGGGAGAGGTGGATGGGCGGATCAGTTGTCTGTCCAGTAGATACTCTATCTGTTTTTTCATGTCTGTCAGTTCGGTCGGACTCAGTCGGTATGGTGCACGTGAGACGGGTTTCGCACCTGGTTCCTCCACGATCTCGTGCTCGTGGGTGCGTGCTGGAGGTACGCCTGCGGGTAGGTCGTTGGGCATTATATCCTTGTACTGCTCCAAGACCTCCTCCTCTGCTGCTGCCATAACCAGTGCTAAGTAACCCGTGTTACTCTCGTTCACTGTCCGTTCGAACTATGCCAGTGTCGTTTCAGGAACGCTCCCTGTATCCGTCCAGCTTCGCAGCTCCACTCGTTTCCCGTTGTTGTAGATGCACGTTTTCCGGTTGACCTTGTCGATCTCGGGGTTGAACCGCTTCAGAAAATCTCGCCCCAAGATGAAATCTAATCCCTTGATGTTCGTGATCGGCAACGTCGGCTTCCACCTCAATGCCCCTATCTGCAGCTGCAGTGTTGACTTGCCGTGGATGGGAAGCTTCGTACCGTCCACCATCGTTGCTGTAAACTGGGTTTCTTCTGAGGATTCTCCGATTTTCTCCAACGTCCCGCGGTCGCACACCGAGTGGGACACACCACTGTCCACCAGGGCCTGGAGGCGACGCCCGTTGCAGATCACCTCGAGTACTAGTGGTTGCTGCTGCTCCGAGTATCTGTCGATGGTATCGCTTGTAGGATCGTAGGGTACGTCGAATATGTTATCCCTAGGTCCTGCGCTCGAAGATGCAGCTTCAGTATGTCAGATTTATATGACATAGCTACTGTAGGCTATAGTGGGGTAGCACATATGGGGTACAGTTTTCTAGGGTTTGCTTTTGTACCCAACTTTCCCTTAGTCAATCCATTCCTCATTTCTTCACATGGTATAGAGCAGGTTCCCTAGTGGGAACGCTTCCTTGGGCCCACCACCACTGAAACCTTTTTTTTCTGACCGGAGCGACAGTCGCTCCTGCCCGAGGCGCGCCTTGTGGGCCGCCCTTCTGTCGAGCTCAATCAGAGGCCCCTCTCACGGCCCCTCGCGCCACCCTTAGCGGCCCCGTCGCCGCCCCTAGCGGCCCCGTTGCCGCCCTTCCAGGCCCCTTGCGGCCCCTAGCGGCCCCATTGCCGCCCCTACGCGGCCCCGTAGCCGCCCCTAGCGGCCCCGTCGCCGCCCCTACGCGGCCCCGTCGCCGCCCCTACGCGGCCCCGTTGCCGCCCCTAGCGGCCCCGTCGCCGCCCCTAGCGGCCCCGTCGCCGCTCCCCTCCCTACGCGGCCCCGTAGCCGCCCCTACGCGGCCCCGTCGCCGCCCTTAAGCGGCCCCGTCGCCGCTCCCCTCCCTACGCGGCCCTGTCGCCGCCCCTACGCGGCCCCGTCGCCGCCCCTAGCGGCCCCGTCGCCGCCTCCCTCCCTACGCGGCCCCATCGCCGCCCCTACGCGGCCTCGTAGCCGCCCCTACGCGGCCCCGTCGCCGCCCCTAGCGGCCGCGTCGCCGCTTCCCTCCCTACGCGGCCCCGTCGCCGCCCCTACGCGGCCTCGTAGCCGCCCCTACGCGGCCCCGTCGCCGCCCCTAGCGGCCCCGTCGCCGCTCCCCGCCCCTAGCGGCCCCGTCGCTGCCCCTACCGGCCCCGTCGCCGCCCCTAGCGAGCAGCCGAGCCGCCGAGCCGCCCAGCAGCTGAGCCGCCGAGTCGCCCAGCAGCCGAGCCGCCCCTGGAGCAGCCGCCACTGCAGCAGCCGCCCCTGGAGCAGCCGCCACTGCAGCAGCCGCCCCTGGAGCAGCCGCCACTGCAGCAGCCGCCCCTGGAGCAGCCGCCACTGCAGCAGCCGCCCCCGGAGCAGCCGCCACTGCAGCAGCCGCCCCTGGAGCAGCCGCCTCTGGAGCAGTCGCCCCTACAACTGCCGCCCCTGGAGCAGCCACCCCTGCAGCTGCCGCGGAGCTCTCGCTCTACAGTGGTAGCGGCCTCGCCGTTGCCGCCGTCGTACGCCTGCCCTTCTCGCCACTGGTGAGCACTGCCCTGCCCGTACTGCTGTTACTGCTGCTCTTACTGCTGCTGCTCTTTCTACTGCTACTGCTGCTCCTGGCGTGGCCAGATGCAGCTCCAGCGTCGCCCGCGTGAGTCCCTCACCCCCCAACAGCTTCGTGTGTGGTACGCTAGTTGGGGTTGTCGGGGTGGCCGTAGTGGGAGTCGTCCTGGAGTGAGTAGTTCCACAGCTGCTTGTAGTGGCCAGGTGCAGCTGCAGCGTCGCCCGCGTGAGTCCCTCACCCCCCAACAGCTTCGTGAGTGGTACGCTAGTTGGGGTTGTCGGGGTGGCCGTAGTGGGAGTCGTCCTGGAGTGAGTAGTTCGGCAGCTGCTTGTAGTGGCCAGGTGCAGCTTCAGCGTCGTCCGCGAGCAGTCCTTTCGCCCCAGCAGCTTCGTGAGTGGTACGCTCAGCGTGACGGGTCACGGGGTACTGCTCGCTGTCCGTACGTCATTCGCACTGGTGCTCGGACTGGTCAGCCTTGCGGGACGTTGGGTCACGCAGAGTCCCGCTGCTTCGCCCGTCTGAGCGACGCCTGGCGTACGGAGTTTGGCGACGCGGCTGAGCTCCCCGACTGGGTGGAGCTGCTTCGGCTGCGGGTAGATATCTATACTCTTGACCATGATGCTATCCTCACTGCCATGTATGCATTGCCTACTAGTGATGAAGGTGACTGTTACCTGTGTGTTCCGCCTGACCCGGGCATTGAGGCTGCTGCTCTAGGTGCTGGTGAGGCTGCTGCTCTAGGTGCTAGTGCGTCTGCTGCCCCAGGTGCTGGTGAGTCTGCTCTCTCAGGTACCACGTCGTCTCAGGCCTTACACACCTTCACTCTTGACTCGGGTGCTTCCCGCTCCTTCTTTCGAGACCACACCACGCTTACGCCGCTCAGTCGGCCGGTTGCGGTCTCCCTCGCAGACCCCTCTGGGGGTCCTGTCCTTGCTCACTTCTCCACTGTCCTCCCGTGTCCGGCGGCCCCCTCTGGCACCCTGTCTGGTCTTTACCTCCCCTCGTTCTCTACGAACTTGGTGAGTGGTGCTGACCTACAGGATGCGGGGGTTCACCAGTTCACTCCTGCGAGTCAGCGGGTGACCCACTGCACGGACGCTCGGACAGGCCGACACCTGGCCACGTTTACACGTCGGCCGGGGTCGAGCCTGTACACACTGACCACTGCGTCTCCTCCAGTCACTGCGTCGGGTCAGGTGTTTGCTGCAGCGTCCAGGTCTGGTCCTGAGTCTGCCCCCTGTTCGTGTCGCCTCCTGTCTCACGAGACTCTCCTCTGGCACCACCGCCTTGGTCACCCCTCCCTGCTTCGTCTCCGAGGCATGGCCTCCCGTGTCCTTGTCTCTGGTCTTCCCCGGTCCCTCCCTCCCCTTCCTCCGGGGCCTGGCCCTACCTGCGTCCCCTGTGTCGAGGGGCGGCAGCGGGCTGCCCCTCACTCCTCCCAGTTTCCTCCGACAGAGGCCCCGCTGCAGACGCTTCACATGGACGTGTGGGGCCCGGCCCGCGTCCGTGGACAGGGTCACGAGCGCTACTTCCTGCTGGTGGTTGACGACTACTCGCGTTACACCACAGTCTTCCCCTTGCGCAGCAAGGGTGATGTCACTGAGGTGTTGATCGACTGGATCCGCGCAGCTCGTCTCCAGCTCAGGCAGAGCTTCGGCTCGGACTTTCCTGTTCTGCGTCTGCACTCTGACAGAGGTGGAGAGTTCTCCTCTGGCCTTCTGCGAGCCTACTGTCGTGCACGAGGCATCCGCCAGACCTTCACGCTTCCGGACTCTCCACAGCAAAATGGGATTGCTGAGCGCCGCATTGGCATGGTCATGGATGTCGCCCGTACGTCCATGATGCATGCGGCTGCCCCCCCATTTTCTGTGGCCGTTTGCGGTTCGGTACGCGGCGCATCAGATCAACCTTCACCCCAGGGTCTCCATGCCGGAGACCTCCCCAGCCTTGCTGTGGACGGGGAAGGTTGGCGATGCGTCTGCGTTCCGTGTCTGGGGATCTCGGGCGTTTGTCCGCGACTTGTCTGCGGACAAGCTGTCCCCTCGTGCTGCTCCTTGCGTCTTCCTTGGCTTCCCCCCTGACGCGCCAGGGTGGCAGTTCTACCACCCCACCTCTCGCCGTGTTCTGTCCTCCCAGGACGTCACGTTTGACGAGTCGGTCCCCTACTACCGCCTCTTCCCCTACCGCACTCCGTCCCTCCCCCCACCACCGCTCTTCCTTGTGCCAGGTCCCCCCCCGGTAGACCCCCTCCCCCCTCAGGGTCCTGCCCCTTCAGGTGTGTCCCAGGTAGACGCAGTCGAGCCTGTCGAGGTTACTGGTGACTCTGGTGCTGCTGAGGGTGCTGAGCCTGGGGGTGCTGACTCTGGGGGTGCTGAGCGTGTGGGTGCTACGCCTGGGGGTGCTGAGCCTGGGGGTGCTGAGCCTGGGGGTGCTACTACTGGGGGTGCTGAGCCTGGGGGTGCTGAGCCTGGGGGTGCTACGCCTGGGGGTGCTGAGCCTGGGGGTGCCACGCCTGGAGGTGCTGAGCTTGGGGGTGCGGAGCCTGGGGGAGCTGGGCCTGCTCGTGTGGCGTCTGGCGGTGCTGAGCCTGGAGGTTCTCCGGGTGCTTCGTCTCGGCGGGAGCCACTCTCTCCACAGGAGCTGCGCGAGTGGTTTGCCCGGCGCTGGAGGCGTGCTGCTGGAGCTGGAGGTTCTTCGGCTGCTGAGGGTGCTGGTGCCGCGGGTCCCGGAGGTGCTCGTACTGGGAGTACTGGAGCTGCTGGGCCTGCGGGTACGACTGGAGCTGGAGCTGCTGAGGGTGTTGGCGCTGAGGCTACTGCTGTCGGTCCTGGAGGCGGTCCTGCTGGGGGTGCTACTGGTGCTGCTGGAGGTACTGGAGCTGGAGGTGCTGCTGGCGCTGGTGCTGCCGCTGGGGGTACTGGTGCTGTCCCTGCTGTGTCTAGAGTCGCCGCGCGGCCTAGGCCGTACTTCGTTCCGCTCCTTCAGCAGGTTCTTGGTCTCCCGCCTTCTACTGGTCCTCCTCCTCCCTTCGAGTGTCCACAGCCTGTCCCGTCACAGTTACAGTTACAGCCGGCCTCCCCACTGCCCGCTCCTTCTCCCTACACTGGTCCTACTGGAGGTCTTGCTGAGCGTCGTGAGCCTGCGTCTCGCCCTGCGTCGCCTGTCCGTGCTGCTCGCCCTAGTGGTCGTGGTTCGCGTCAGCGTCCTCCTCCTGTCCCTGGCACGCACCGGATGTCTCTGCGTCCGTCCACTGCTCCTCTGCGTGCCCCTTTGCCTTCTCCTCCTGAGTCCTCTCTTCCTGCTCTTCCTGACCCGGAGTCGGACTCTCTTCGTGCTGCCAGTCCTACTGTCACGCGTCTCCTTGCTACTGTTGTCACTGACCCTTCCTTTGAGTCCACTGCTGCGTCTGCCCTAGTTGCTGAGCTCGTCGACTTTGCTGCTCGCTGTCGTCTAGACTACGCTGCTAGTCTTGTTGCTGAGTCTGAGTCTGTCTGTCCTTCGTCCGTCGGGGGTGAGTGTGCCCTTGGCACGGACGTCCTTGAGGACAGGCAGGAGGAGTTCCAGTGTTTGGCTGCTGCTTCACCTCATCTCGTGTCCGTACTGCTTACCCCTGAGGGAGACCCGGATGCACTTGACATCCCGACTCCGCGCTCTTACGCGGAGGCGATAGAGGGTCCCTACTCCTCTCAGTGGCAGGCAGCTATGGACACAGAGATGGCTTCCTGGAAGTCCACAGGCACCTACGTTGACGAGGTTCCCCCGCCTGGGGCGAACATCGTCAGTGGCATGTGGATTTTCAGGGTGAAGCGGCCGCCGGGTTCTCCGCCTGTCTTCAAGGCGCGTTACGTGGCTCGTGGCTTCAGTCAGCGGCAGGGAGTTGACTACTTTCAGACCTTCTCTCCCACCCCGAAGATGACCACTCTTCGGGTACTGCTGCACATAGCTGCTCACCGCGACTACGAGCTGCACTCTCTTGACTTCAGCACTGCTTTCTTGCAGGGCAGCCTGCACGAGGAGATCTGGCTGCGTCGCCCACCTGGCTTCACTGGGTCTTTTCCTCCTGGCACCCAGTGGAGCCTCCGGCGGCCAGTCTACGGTCTCCGCCAGGCACCGCGTGAGTGGCACGACACACTGAGGACTACACTTGCGGCTCTTGGGTTTGCTCCCTCTACTGCCGACCCGTCGCTGTTTCTGCGCACCGACACTTCTTTGCCGCCGTTCTACATCCTCGTGTACGTCGACGACTTGGTCTTTGCCACAGCTGACACTGCTGGACTCGCCCACGTGAAGTCCGAGCTGCAGAAGAGACACACGTGCACAGACCTGGGTGAACTGCGCAGCTACCTTGGCTTGCATATCACCCGGGACAGAGCACGCCGCACCATTACCCTGACTCAGTCACACATGGTGCAGCAGGTCCTTCAGCGCTTCGGCTTCACGTACTCCTCGCCTCAGGCCACTCCTCTGCCTACTCGTCACTCGCTCTCAGCTCTGCCTTCGGATGAGTCCGTAGAGTCGAGTGGCCCGTACCCAGAGCTTGTTGGCTGCCTCATGTACCTGATGACCTGCACACGACCTGACCTTGCATACCCTCTTAGCATTCTCGCACGCTATGTTGCTCCTGGGAGACACAGACCGGAGCACATGGCTGCAGCGAAGAGGGTGTTGCGCTACTTGTGCAGTACGTCGGGCATGGGGCTTGTGCTTGGAGGGCAGAGTCCAGTGGTCCTCACTGGGCACGCAGACGCTTCTTGGGCTGACGACCAGGCTACGCAGCGGTCGTCACAGGGTTACACCTTCAGCCCTGGTTCCGGCTTTGTTTCGTGGCGGGCTACCCGCTCGTCTTCTGTTCTCGGCTCCAGTTGTGAGGCTGAGATCTACGCCGGGGCCATGGCTGCACAGGAGCTTCGCTGGCTCACCTACCTGCTGACTGACCTCGGAGAGCCGCCTCGTTCTCCTCCAGTGCTGTACGTAGACAACAAGGCCATGCTGGCCTTGTGTCGAGAGCAGAGACTGGAGCACAGAACGAAGCACATTGCTCTCCGCTACTTCCTTGCTCGTGAGCTACAGCAGCGTGGTCAGCTGCGGCTTGCGTACGTGGCCTCTGAGGCCAACACTGCTGATATCTTCACCAAGGCACTTGCGCCTTGTGATCATCAGCGCTTCTGTACTCAGCTGGGTCTTGTGCCTACCTTGCCTCACTTGCTCACCCCTTGACCTTGTTTGTACTGTTGCATATATATATACACCTGCTCTTGCTTGTCTAGCCTTATATATATATGTAATCCTGCATGTGAACTGGCCTTGTGGCCTTGAACTTGTGCTCGGAATGTGTGGTGACTTTGTGATCCACCCTGAGCTTGCTTTGCTTTGCTTGACTGGTCTTGTGACCCCTTGTTCTCCCCCACTTTGCCTATGGGGGTGTGTCAGATTTATATGACATAGCTACTGTAGGCTATAGTGGGGTAGCACATATAGGGTACAGTTGTCTAGGGTTTGCATTTGTACCCAACTTTCCCTTAGTCAATTCATCCTAGTTCAGTTTCTCACCCGTGCCTAGCCCGTAGTCTAGCTCCCGTTGTAGTAGTTATCTCCGCACAAGTAACGTTCAGGGATCTTCAAAGACCATACTCCTTGCGGATGATATTGAGATGTAGCTTGTCGAGCGATTCCTTCGTTGCAAAGCCCGCTTTTGCAAGCTCCAACAGGTGAGCAGCTGCAGAGATGTGAACTCTTTCCCTTTGCCTTCCTGCAGCCTGACTGTGTGCAGACCCAATCTTCCCTGCTGATGCCGGTAGAAACGAGAGCGATGGCTGGGTTGCGAAGAATCGGAAGAAAAAGCGATGACGCTTTCAGCGACGCGGCTGCGGAGAGTTGACGACAGGTTAATGAGTAAGTTAAACGGAGCGGAGAGCGGAAAATAGGCTGACTGCTATCTTAAACGTTAAGCTTGTGCACTTTGCCGAGGGTAAGATTCCATTTACTAACGTTATTCTGACGCTCGGTGACAAAAGCATCATGATACTTATCATAATGCTTGCCGCCGCAGAGCGAACAGGATAAGGTCGGATAATGGACAAGCAACTTCTTCGCTCGATCAGCAAGATCAGCAATCGTGTGGATCCACCGGCGATTACGGTTTTCCGGGTGAGCGTAGACCAGTCCCTTCACGACATCCGTATCAGCACCAGTGACGGATCTTGGCAATATATGCCGTCTAAAGCTCTTGAAACTTGGTCGTCGAGGCGACGTCAGCTGAAAGTTCTGTATACCATCCGTGTTTTATCAGTGCCTTAACAGCATCAATCACACAGGATATCTCCTTGTGCAGCATAAACGGGATCAGCAAAATAGCGACAGAGCGCAAACCAGAACCGGCTTCCTTGACCACGTTGATGATCATCTCGTCGTCAGGGTCATCATCAATGAAACCATCTTCATCCGTAAGTCCGACCGAGGGGGTGGTAGCCTTGTCATTGTCGGAGAGACCAGAGCCGCCAGCCTCTGACACTGTTGCCTTGCCCTTGTCGTTGGTTGCAGGATCCTGAGTGCTGATTGAGCTATCAGCCTCCGTGTTACAAGCGACGACATTGTTAACCTTGTCCGAAGAAGGAGGAGAAACATAATTAGGAGCTGACGGATCCGTCGTCTGCTTGTTACGCGAGCTTTTCGGGTTCGCCATGGTGCGATGATGATGAGCAGGCTGAGAACAAACTGAAGCCCACAGAGGCTGATGATGAGCCTGAGGTCTGAGCACTTCATTGTTAAGTAGTGGTGTTGGCTTGTCTGGGTCCAGTAGTTCCTGCTGGTAATGTTGAAATCCCGAGGTTAGCACCTTGGGAGCAGCGCGATCATTAATAAAGGCAGTGATAGTGTTGTTAGCACTCGCTGAGGTAGGAACATCATTGTCAAGGGACCGAAGCCATTGATAACGTTGCCTTGAGAATGCCTGACAAACCCCTGGGACGATCGTCTTGTAACAGGTTGAGCCAATGTCAGCATAAATGACAGGTCTCCCAAAAGCTGAGTTAAAGATGATCCTTAAGATATAATAAAAAAGTTGAACAAAGCTGTGTAACGCGGACATTTGTTAGAATCACTAGCTAGGCGAGAAATGAGGATTAGGTAAGGGAGAGAGAGTACAAGAGTATCGAGAGAATTGGGTTGTACCCTCTAAGGGATGACCCCTACACAACCTAGAGTGAAATAGACATAACTCTATGTTTTGACACACCCCCATAGGTAAAGTAGGGGATAGCCAAACCTAACAGTGGTCACAAGACCAGTCAAGCAAGAGAACAAGCAAGACAAAGCCTAGGGTGGATCTCAAGGACACCACACAATCTGAGCACAAGCAGGCGGCCACAAGGCCAGTTCACATGCAGAGTTATAATAGCAAGGCAGTACACTGATCACAACCTAACAAGAGTAAACATGCATGTATAAATATATATAGCAATATACAACAAGAGCAAGTCAAGCAACCAGCAGGTGAGGTAGAGTTGGCACAAGCCCAAGAGCAGTGCAGAAACGCTGATGATTACCAGCCCCAAGGGCCTTGGTGAAGACATCACCAGTGTTGGCCCGAGAGGCCACGAAAGCAAGGCGCAGCTGACCACGCTGCTGCATCTCACACGCAAGGAAGTAGCGCAGAGCAATGTGCTTCATTCTGTGCTCCAGTCTCTGCTCGCGACACAAGGCAAGCATTGCCTTGTTGTCGACGTACAGAACCGGAGGAGAACGAGGCCGCTCCCCCAAGTCGGTCAGCAGGTAGGTCAGCCAGCGGAGCTCCTGTGCAGCCATGGCCCCAGCGTAGATCTCGGCCTCACAGCTGGAACCAAGCACAGAAGAAGAACGAGTGGACCTCCACGAGACAGATCCAGAGCCAAGACTGAAGGTGTAACCCTGTGACGAACGCTGAGTCGCCTGGTCGTCGGCCCAAGAAGCGTCAGAGTGTCCTGTGAGGACCACCGAACCCCGTCCTCCAAGCACGAGCCCCATGCCCGATGTGCTGCACAAGAAACGCAGTACCCACTTCGCAGCATCAAAGTGCACCTTTCGGTGTCTACCGGGTGCCACGTAGCAAGCCAGAAGGCTGAGAGGGTACGCGAGGTCAGGTCGTGTGCACGTCATCAGGTACATGAGGCAGCCCACAAGCTCTGGGTACGGACCACTCGGCTCTACGGACTCGTCCGAAGATGAAGCTGAGAGCGAGTGGCCGGTAGCCAGAAGAGTGGGCTGTGGCGAGGAGTACGTGAAGCGGAAGCGCTGTAGGACCTGGTGCACCATGTGTGACTGAGTCAGGGTGATGGTGCGCCGTGCTCTGTCCCAGGTGATCTGCAAGCCAAGATAGCTCTGCAGCTCACCCAGGTCAGTGCAGGTGTGTCTCTCCTGCAGCTCCGCCTTCACTAGGGCCAGTGCCTCAGTGTCAGCAGTAGCAAAAACCAAGTCGTCGACGTACACGAGGATGTAGAACGGCGGCAGAGTAGTGTCGGTGCGTAGAAACAGCGACGGGTCAGCAGTCGAAGGAGCAAACCCAAGAGCCGCAAGTGTCGTCCTCAATGTGTCGTGCCACTCGCGGGGCGCCTGACGCAGGCCATACACTGGTCGCCGTAGGCTCCACTGGGTACCCTCAGGAAACGACCCAGCAAAGCCCTGTGGACGGCGCAACCAGATGGCCTTGTGAAGGCTACCCTGCAAGTAAGCTGTCGAGAAGTCGAGGGAGTGCAGCTCGTATTCACGCTAAGCTGCAACATGTAGCAACACCCGAAGAGTGGTCATCTTTGGGGTGGGGGAGAAGGTCTGAAAGAAGTCGACCCCCTCACGCTGACTGAAGCCTCGAGCAATGTAACGTGCCCTGAAGGCAGGCGGAGAACCCGGCGGTCGCTTCACCCTGAAAATCCACATGCCACTGACGATGTTCGCCCCAGGTGGGGGAACCTCGTCGACGTAGGTGCCTGTGGACTTCCAGGAAGCCATCTCTGCGTCCATGGCTGTCTGCCACTGAGAGGAGTACTCACCCAAAATCGCCTCTCTGTAGGAGCGCGGGGTGGGGATGTCAAGTGCATCCGGGTCTCCCTCAGGGGCAAGCAGCATGGTCGCGTGATGGGGGGAAGCGGTAGCAAGGCACTCCAGCTCCTCCTGTCTGTCCTCAAGAACGTCACAGCCAACGGCAGTGCAGCCAAGAGTAGTCTCACCCCCGGACGGAGGACAGGCAGGGACAGGGTCAGAGACAAGACTCGCAAGGTAGTCTAGGCGGTACACAGCAGCAAAGTCAACGAGCTCAGCTACTAGGGCAGACGCAGCAGGAGACGAGAACGTAGGGTCCGTCACAACCGTAGCAAGAAGGCGAGTAACAGTCGGACTGGACGCACGAGCAAGGTCAGACGGAGGGTCAGCAACGTCAGGCAAAGAGGACGCAAGAGGTAACGGTAGGACAACACACTGAGGAACAGAGGAAGGACGGAGTGTCATATCGTAAGTGCCGGGGACAGCCGGAGCACGCAGACGACGAACACGAGGAACACGAGCACGGACAGCAGCTCTAGGCTCAGGCTCAAGGTCAAAGCTAGACTCAGGCTCTCGACGTTCAGGGGTGGAAGCACGAGTCTCAGGCTCTCGATGCTCAGTCAGGGACTCTGACACCGCAGTGTAAGGAGCAGGAGCAGGCAGTGGGGAGTGTGGTAGCTGCGGCGGCTGTGACTGGTCCGCCGGTGGACACAGCAACGGAGGAGTAGTACCTGCCACAGGGAAGCCAGTAGCACCTGGCTGAAGACTGAGAAGGTGGCGAAGAGCACCAGTAGCTCCACCAGAACCTCCAACACCTCCAGCACCTCCAGCCCCAGCAGCTCCAGCGCCTCCAGCACCAGCAGCTCCAGCAGCTCCAGCGCCTCCAGCACCAGCAGCTCCAGCAGCTCCACAACCTCCAGCACCAGCATTATCTCCAGTACCTCCAGCACCAGCAGCTCCACGACTTCCAGCACCAGCAGCACCTCCAGTACCTCCAGCACCAGCAGCTCCACCAGGACCAGCAGCACCAGCAGCTCCCCGACCTCCAGCACCAGCAGCACCTCCAGTACCTCCAGCACCTCTAGGACCTCCAGCACCAGCAGCACCTCCAGGACCTCCAGCACCAGCAGCACCTCCAGTACCTCCAGCACCAGTAGCTCCAGGTCCTCCAGTAGGAGCTCCGACGACACCAACACCAGAAGGACTCGCAGCACCCCCAGAGTCAGCACCCGAACTCGCAGCACCCCCAGAGGCAGGACTCTCGGTCTCAGCACTCGCAGGCTCAGTACCCTCAGTCGCAGCACCCTCACGCCCAGTACCCTCAGTCCCAGCACCCCCAGGCTCAGTACCCTCAGTCCCAGCACCCCCAGGCTCAGTACCCTCAGTCTCTGCTCCAGTGTCCACAGCAGCAGGCTGCAGAGGCGGCGAAGACGGCAGAGGTGGGAACCCGTGGGGTGTAGCCAGACGAGGAGAGCGGGCACCCCCAGACTCACCACCCCCAGCCCCAGCTCCAGTAGTCTCAGCTCCAGAGTCCACGGCAGCAGGCTACGGAGGCGGCGAAGACGGCCGTGGCGGGAAACCCGGGGGGGTCTCCAAGCGAGGAGTACGGCGAGTGGTCGCCGTGTCGTCGGCGACGGCGTCACCCCCCTCAGATGAGTCAGAGGAGTCAGAAGAGATCTCGACTGGCTCATCCAAGGGGGGTGGGTCTACCTGGGACACACCTGAGGGAGCAGGACCCTGTGGGGGAAGGGGGTCTACCGGGGGGGGGACTGGTACCAGGAAGAGAGGTGCGAGGGGGGCCGGGTGGGACGCGTGCGGGTGAAGTCGGTAATAACAGACCAACTCGTCGAAGGTGACGTCCTGAGAGGACAGAACACGACGCGAGGCAGGGTGGTAGAACTGCCAGGGTGGAGCGTTGGTGGGGAAGCCCAGGAAGACACAGCGGAGAGTGCGAGGGGAGAGATTGCTCGCTTTGGTATCGCGAACAAGGGAGAGCGCGCCCCAGACCCGAAACGACGACGCATCACCAGGCTGTCCCATCCAACGGAGTGTGGGCGAGGTCTCTGGAGCAGAGACACGGGGCCAGAGGTTGAGCTGATGCGCGGCGTATCGGACCGCAAACGGCCACAGGAAATGGGGAGCAGCCGCATGGATCATGGAGGTACGAGCAACCTCCATGATCAGGCCAATGCGACGCTCAGCGATCCCATTTTGCTGCGGAGAGGCCGGAAGCGTGAACGACTGGGCGATGCCCTCATCCTGGCAGAACGTCTCAAGGACGCCAGAGGAGAACTCACCACCCCTGTCAGAGTGCAGACGCAGGACTGGAAAGTCCCGCCGAAACCGCTCGCGCAGCTGGTGACGAGTAGCACGGATCCAGGGGATCAAGACACCACTGACATCCGCCTGGCGCCGCAAGGGGAAGACTGTGGAGTAGCGTGTGTAGTCGTCAACCACCAGCAGGAAGTAGCGCTCCTGGTCCGTTCCACCGACGGGGGCCGGGCCCCACACGTCTAGGTGGAGAGTCTGCAGAGGAGCAGTGGTCGGAGGAAACTCGGAGGAGTGAGGAGTGGCGCGCTGCCGCCCCTCGACGCAAGGAAGGCACGGCGGCGCAAGCGAGCGCGGGAGGGGGGGCAGGGTCGCCGGGAGGCCAGAGACCAGGAGCCGGGAGTGCATGCCGTGCAGACGCAGCTGCGACGGGTGGCCAAGACGGTGGTGCCAAAGCTGCGCAGGGTGGGTGAGGAGGCGGCACGAGCAGGACGCAGCGAGCTGACCGGACGCAGCCACCTGACCAGACGCAGCTACCTGTGCAGACGCTGTGGTGAGTGTGTGCAGGTTCGACCCCGGCTGTCGTGTGAACGTAGCCAGGTGACTGCCTGTCTTGGCGCATGTGCAGATCGCCACACGCTGACCTCCAGGAGTAAAGGTGTCAACCCATACATCTTGAAGGACGGCGTTGCTCACCAGGTTCGTCGAGAACGAGGGGAGGTGGAGACCGGACAGAGAGCCAGAGGGGACAGCTGGGCACGGGAGGACAGTGGAGTGGCGTGCAACCACCGGGCCCCAAGAGGGGTCCGCCAGTGAGATTGGGACTGGGGTAGTGAGTGGGGTGACAGTGGTGCTGTCGCGAAAGAAGCAACGTGATGCACCAGAGTCAAGTGTGAAAGTTTGCAAGACCTCAGCAGCAGCAGCAGACTCACTAGCACCTGGGGTAGTAGCGACACTAGCACCTAGGGCAGCAGCAGACGCACTAGCACCTGGGGGAGTAGCATCACCACCAGCATTGCATGGCACACACGAGTAACACGCACCCTCAACACTATAGTCAGAAACATACATAGCATAGAGAGCAGCATTGATCTTAGCAAAGTCAAGAGCAAACACATCTACCCCTTTCCCTATCAGCTGCAGCCAGTTCGGGACCTGCTGGTCCTCGGTGTACTCAGTCACCCAGGCGTCCTCAAGACGGCCGAAGCACTTGTACTCTGTGTGCGGCTTCCCGCAGACTGTGCCCTTCAGAGGCCCCATGCGCCGGACATAAGGGCAGCGACCAGAGCCCCCAGAGCCCCCACGCTGGAGAACCCACTCACGGAGCTGCTGGTCGGTGGGGTTGTCCGGGAGGCGTGGCAGCTGCTGACCACTCCCGTAGCCACGGGAGGGTCCACGAGCGCCACCACCCTTGCCAGACCCACCCCGACCTCCTCCGCCACCCCCGCTACCCCAACCGCCTCCCCCACCACCGCCTCCTCCTCCACCCTGTCCGCCTCCTCCACTGCCGCCACCCCCAGAGCCACCCCCAGAGCCTCCACCACCCCCGCCACCACCCCCGCCACCCCCTCCACTGCTGCCACCACCACCACCCCTGCCCCCTCTGCCCTTGCTGTTGTTGCGCCGTCCACTGGGAGCAGACACAGCGCCAACGTCCTCAGCACCAAGGAGGTCGACTGCAGCAGCGGTAGCAACTGAGGGGAGGAGAGTGGAGGGAGTACACCCTTCAAAGAAGGGGGAGCGGGGGGTGCCACGAGAGGCAGCGACAGCGACAGTGCTCTTCTCAACCTCGAGAAGGGCCTTCTCAAGCGAGTCAAGTGTGAGCTCAGTGGGGTCTATGGCTAGGAACTGGTCCCTGACAGTGCGAAGGGAGTCAGGGAGGCGAGTGATAAGAAAGTACAGGGTGAAGTACTGCGGGGGGGGGGGGTTCTTAACGAGAAAGTCCGGCTTGAGAGCGGCACGGAAGCGATCCTCACTAGAGCGGAGGTGGGTAAAGAGGTCAGAGACAGTGCGGAACTCAGCTAGATCAAGATGCAGGTACGGCAGCATGAGACAACCTACAGCAGCAGTAGCTGGGGAGGAGTAGCGAGAAACTACAGCGTCATAGATATCCTTGGCCGTTTTCTGCCGGCTAAAGTGCGCGTGCTCAGTGACTGGCAGGTGGTTGCGGACAGCAAGGCGGGCAGCTGCATCACGCATGAGCCACTTAGACAGATCCTCTACAGCGTCGGCAGCAGGGGGTGGGAGCTATCCCTCAGTGTGCAAAAACAAGGAAACACCATCCTTAGACTCGCTCTGCAGGAACAGCTGGAGATCGTCGAGCCAGACATCAAAGGTAATCGCGTGGCCCTCAGCATCGAACGTAAGAACTGACAGGTTAGCCAAGGCAGCAGTAGCAGTTGTAGCAAGTGCAGTGGTAGCAGTAGCAGCAGTAGCACTAGCTGTAGCAGCAGTAGTTGCAGCAGCAGCAGCAATGACAGCTCGGGTTGGGCGGCGCGGCTCGGACAGGGCGGCGCGGCTCGGACAGGGCGGCGCGGCTCGGGCTCAGTGGCGGAGCAGTAGCGGCAAGCAGCAGCAGCAGCCGGCGCTCAGTAGCAGCAGCAGCAGCAAGGAGGAGCAGCTGCAGCAAGTAGCAGCAGTAGCAGCAAGGAGGAGCAGCTGCAGCAAGTAGCAGCAGCAGCAGCAAGGAGGAGCAGCTGCAGCAAGTAGCACGGGCTGTAGCAGCAGGAGCTTCAGTAGCAGCAGCAGTAGCACTAGCTGTAGCAGCAGTAGCTTCAGTCAGTAGCAGCTGTAACAAGTGCCGTAGTAGCAGCAGCAGCAGAAGCACTAGCTGTAGCAGCACTAGCTTCAGTAGCAGCAGCAGTGAGTAGCACTAGCTGTAGCAGCAGTAGCGTCAGTAGCAGCAGCAGTGACAGCTCAAGCAGCAGCAAGGAGGAGCAGCTGCAGCAAGTAGCACGGGCTGTAGTAGCAGGAGCTTCAGTAGCAGCAGCAGTAGCACTAGCTGTAGCAGCAGTAGCTTCAGTCAGTAGCAGCTGTGACAGCTCGGGCTGGGCGGCGCGTAGTAGCAGTAGGCGCGCGTGGGCTGTGGGCGTGCAAACCAGGGGCACGCAACAGGTGCGTGCGGGGCAGCACTATGAGGAGCGTGCAGCAGGTGCATGCTAGGGGCTGGCGGGCAGCGTGAGTGGCGCGCGCAGCAGCAGGAACGAGGGGGGACCGGGCGTAGGGGCTGACGGGCCGCACGAGAGGCGCACGGGGCAGCTAGGGCGCGGTCAGGGGGGTCGCACGTGACTAGGAAGAAAAAATCGCGACTATGGCAGAAAAAGGAAACGTCTCGCCTAGGGCACGTTTTCGCATTTCGCGTTTCTCCTAGGGGCGCGACTCGGGCAGCAGATCGAAATAGTAGTGGTGGGCCCTTTTAGAAATTCGGTCCTAAGGAGCATTGTGCTCTTAATACCATGTTAGAATCACTAGCTAGGTGAGGAATGAGGATTAGGTAAGGGAGAGAGAGTACAAGAGTATCGAGAGAATTGGGTTGTACCCTCTAAGGGATGACCCCTACACAACCTAGAGTGAAATAGACATAACTCTATGTTCTGACAACATTATGCGGCTCTGAGTTGACGGAATCCATGGCGGCGAGCTATTCTCGAGAGTCAGTGTCATCCCATCACCTACTCGATTGGAGATTGTATCGCTGGTTACTAAATTTGCGCACGCCCTGACCCACCATGGTCCTAATCCGCGGCTCGACAAACTTCTGGAAATTCATCAACATTAGCTGTTTTGGTAAAATACAGCAGCGTCTACACGCACTATCAGAAGCACACCAGCACATACGAACACTTTTAGTGAGCTACAAAATCAGCCAACTAGGAATTGAAACAGATTCAGGGTCCTGAGCAGGGCTTACTTTATCAGAAATTTTAGGTCTGATTTTCTGGATTTTGAACATTTTTTTACTACTTCATCTGATGTCGTAGACGACCTGTTTAATTTCGTCTAATGGTTTAGGACAGAGTTTTCAAATTCGTCTGATTTCTCAGACAGCCTTATACAGTTCGTCTGAGACTGCAGACAACGAGTTTTTTCTCGTCTGAAACAGACAAATCCCCCCACCTGGCCAGTTGCCCACCTGGCTAGTTGGCCACATGGCTTGATGCCCAATGTTACGGACGAGACTTGCCACCCGCCGCGTTACCGTGCTGCCACCGCCAGGCTGTACATTGCCATTGGTCGGTGACAACACCGCACGTCAAATGCGCCGCAGTCACCCCGCTGGCACGAATCTTGCCAGTTCGTTTGGCATATTCGTGCCAGCGCACGGCAGAAGGCTGCAGTTGCAACACCGACAGCCTTCAGTGCGCGTCGAGTCAGCAAGGGATTGATGGCATGGCTGCTTCCAGCAGCGAACGAGACGTTCCTGCATGCGGCACGGTTCGGACGGTCCCCCCTCACTCCCCTCTGCGTCAGGTGTCCTTCATCTTACCCTCGTGAGCCAGAGTTAGTCAGTTTGTAGTTCCACCAAGATGGATGTAGACCCTCGCACGGAGGCCCCTCCAGCATCCACTCTGCATGATTCACCTCCTTCCAGTGCGTTGCCACGCCCACGCACTGGCTTGGATTTCCTAACCGGTGGGGGTTTCATACCTACTCCAGTCACAGCTGCTCCTATTGCTCCTTCGGTCTGTGAGAATGGGAAACCCGATTCTCCCGAGCACCCTTACCCTTTCACTGAGATGGATGCCGTGCCGCTAATACCATTTTCACCCGTACGATCACCAAGCTCAACAAGTCACCCTGGGGGTTCGTCGTCATCCGGTCAACCTGGCGCATCTGCATCACCTGGTGAAAAGAATCCCTTCAAATCCCGCTCCCCGTTCCTTCCGCCGCGTTTTCCTGGCAAGACTAAATATGTGCAACATAAGCTTTCATTTTCGAAGCGCCCTAGCCCTTCCTCTGCAGGGAATCCCACTACTGATAAAGATGGCGGGGAGAGCTATGGAGCAGAGAAGACCGGTCCCCGGATTCTAACGCTAGAGGAGCTGCAGCTGAAAGCCAAACAGCAGTGGAACCGCCACTTCCCTTGGCTCATCATCGGTGACACATCCGAAGGTCAACCTTGCATGTGGTGCAAGATCTGCATGGTGTACGCAGATCCTGAGTCACAGTACGGCGCTCGGGGCGAGGGCGGCATCAACATACAGAAGCAAACGATGCGGAAACATCAGTGGAGCATCCGGCACCGGGAGGCGAAGGGACGGTTGGAGCAGCGTGAAGGCCCGCAGAAGAAGCAGGCAGCTATCTCCAACTTTGGAGATAAGAGTGCGGAAACGCGGCGGTTGATAAAGCTGTTGTTGACTGTGCGTTTCCTATGCAAATCCTGTCAAAATAGTGGCACAAGTGGTAGTTAGGTTTAGGGCCTAGGCTTAGTAGCCTAGGCCAAGGGGGACGAGGTAATTTGTGCCAAGAGAGAATGGGAATGTTGTTCACTATAGCACTAGGGTACATATAGCAAACAGAGCATGCAAAGAAGGTGCACCACCAACAGTTTATAATAACTACACTAAATTACAGCTACAGGCAGTTACAGATATATTCTAACAAATCCGACACCCCCATTGTCATGTTCATGACACTCGTGCAGTTTATGGCGGAGATGGGAACGCCAGACATGCCGGCGAAGGACCAAGGGACTTATTGTTCTACGTAAGTTTAGCCTGTTCACATCAATGTTGTATTTAAACACCCCTTATTCACTAATTCTTTGTTGTACTCTTTGACGCAGGTACGGTTTCAAGCAGTTGGTCGAGGCGCTGGTGTGCTACTTGAAAGCAAAGCAGATGCAGCACATCAGCCTCAGTCCCTACGTTGGCCTTCAACTTGACGAAAGCACCGACCGTAGGCGTGGCAAACACATGATTGTGTATGCCACGTTTCTCCGTGGCACGGTGGTGGTTACCGAGTTCTTCGCCAACTTGTCCGTTGAGAAGTGCGACGCCGGGTCGCTGGAGGCCGTCCTGCTGACACACCTTGCTGCTTGCGGCCTCGAACTGCAGAGGATCAGCGGCATGACCACGGACGGCGCGAGCGTTATGACGGGCGGGCAGACAGGCCTGGTGGCGCGATAACGAACACGGGTGCCGCACATAGTGCCTTGCCATTGCGTTGCCCACAGGTAGTTTGTCGTTGTGTTTATTTTTGTGTTGTGTAACTCGCCCACTAATCCTACTCTTGTTACGACTGCAGGGAGGCTCTGACTGCTAAAGATGCTGCTGAAGAGTTCCCCGAGTTTAACGTCGTGGACAAAGTCGTCCGGGCCTTCGCGGACATTCTCGGCCGCAGCATCGTGCAGCATGCGCGATTCAAGAATCTGCAGGAAGTGATTACACAGACCAACCTCGAGATGCAAGGGATTAAAGACGTTCGCTGGCTTTCACGCGGGGACACCATCGAGCGCTTTGCTGACGTGCTGCCTGTTGCCGTTGTCCTGCTGCACGAGTACGACAAGGCAACGTACACTCTTGTTACCAGTCTGAAATTTCAGTTCTTCCTTTTCTTTCTGGTTGACGTGCTTCAGGAGCTGAACAGCCTCAATCTCAAGTTCCAGCGACGTCAGGTAAGGACGCGTGATTCCCGATGTCTTGCCTGGTTTCCCCCTGGCTTTCCGTGCCGTGACTAATTCTGTTTGTGTGAAATGTGCAGCTCGATGCGACGCAGGTTCGGTCGATGGTGCAACACACCACCCTGTGCTTGACAAGTCGCTACGTGGAGTACGGCTCCACCTTCGGCGACAACAGTGGTCGTCTAGCGACGTTTCTGAAGAACCACGGGAGCACCGAGAATCGCGAGGTGAAGGTGGAAAGCATTGACGGCGTCGGAACACCCGTTACTCACTCGTACGTGCTACACGAGGACTTAATCGGGAAGGAGAAGTTTGGGGGCGACCTGGCGTCGTGTGTGGAGGTGGCATCCAAGTTTGTTGGGAGGACCGTGCTTTACATCGACGATCGCATGAAGAGTCTAAAGTCGTTGGACGGGAGTCGTCTGTTTCTGCAGGGACGGTACCCTCTTTCGCGCGCTAAGAGAGCGCGCCGGTTTCCCGAATGGCTTCAGTCGCTGCGCAACCTGTTCAAGAAGAAGCCCAGCCATCCAGACACCCTCCCTGGTAAGCGCTTTGCTTTGGGGTGAGCGTATCATTAATGTAACTGTTATTGCTGCCGTGCCTTAATGTACTCTCTGCTGTGATACCCGATGTCCCTCACCCTTCCCTACCCTCCCCATCAGGTGTCGACTGGGGCAAAGCCGCCAAAGAGCTCACCAGCTTCACCACAATCCTCTCCACTCATCACGAAGACCTGTCCTTCCACGATAGCCTCTCTCAGATGCTCTCAACGCCAGATTGGGAGTATGCCTATCCGAACCTCGGCCGCCTGTGGATTGCTGTTGCTGTGCTACCGCTCAGCACTGTTGAGTGTGAGCGCGGCTTCAGCCGTTAGAACATCATTAAGAGCTGGGTGCGCGGCAGCTTGTGCGACACGACTCTGGGCGAGCTGATGACGGTGTCTCTTCTGGACTACGAGCTGAACACAGAGGAGCTGGTGGATAGGTTTTATGGCGGCAAAAAGAGGCGGCCGGCGCGTGAGGTGGTCATGGCTGAAGGATCACGCCCGGTGAAGCGACGGCGGTCCCATCAGCTGAAGAAACGCGCTGCAGCATCAGAAGCAGCAGCAGCAGCTACACGCGCACGGGAAGAGGCAGAAGAGGCTGCAACAAGGGAGAGAGAGAGGGCTGCAGAAGAAGCTGCATGGGAACTGCCTACCTGGAGGAAGGGCAAAAACAGAGCCACAATTGTTGAAACCTTTGAGAGTGGCAGTGGTAGTGATGATGACAGTGGCAGTAGTAGTGATGACAGTGAAAGCAGTAATGCTAGTGAATCCTCTTAGAATAGAATAGGATGTTGGTAGTTTAGAAACTACATAGGCTAGGAAATGTGTTGCTATAAGACTAACTATCTAATTTCGTCTGACAGCCTAGACAAGTACTTCTTGTTCGTCTGAAACGTAAGACTTCGCTAAATCTTTCGTCTGACCATCAGACAAGGAGCCAGAACCTGGTCTTAACGTCAGACGGGCCCTGGCACTAAAGTTAGCCCTGGTCCTGAGCAGGCCCCCAGAAGTCAGAAAAATATCTCTGATTTGCATGAAAAACTCTGATTTCCGGACTATTTTTAAGTGCAACTCTGAAAGTTCAGAATTTTTTATGACCTCAACTCTGAAAGTTCAGATTTTTTTATGGCCTCAACTCTGAAAGTTCAGAGTTTTTTTTCTAGAGTACTCTGATTGAACAGACTAGAAACGCGTACCGACTCTGGCGCCGTAACCCGGGATTGGCGGTGGCACAAGACTGTTACCCTGTCAATCACGGGTGATCAGTGACAGCACATCAGTTTCCACACCGACGCCGCCCTGCGGCGCGGTTTCCCCCTCGTAAGCACCAGCGCACACCAGCTTTGGGTGTTGATTGTTCCTTTTGGCAGCTTTTGCTAGCCACACTGGACCCCAACGGCACCCACGTTGCTGCAGTTGGCAGCCATGAAACACTGCAGACAGCAGTGCACGGCAGTAGCGGCTCGTGGTTTGGCGTGCATGGTAGGCAACCAGCCCACTGGAACGATGGCCCGCGAAGGGGTAAAGAGCCATCGTCGGAGAGCTGGGGTTTCATCCCCACCTCAGGCTTCAGCGGCCTTGTCTGCACCCAGTCCCAGTGCTTTTTGTCTGCTGCCACCACCTCCCTAGTGCCTGCTCGGCAGGCTTTCTCAGCCCCGCCATGGCGGTTCTCGACGGTACCACCTCAGGCGATGACGATGCATGCTGTCCCGTGCAATGTTAATGTTTGAATTGAAGCATGACCTATAGACAGCAAAATCACAGTCAGATTAATGTCAATTGGTAACTCTGAAGAATCAGAGTTTTTATTACTGACACTCTGAAATTTCAGACTTGTCTTCTTAACAGACTCTGATAGTTCAGACAACAATTCTGTACCAAGTCTGAACCCTCAGACAGCCCCAATAACGAATCTGAGGGCCTGGTCCTGAGTCAGCCTTCGGGAACTTTGGCGAGTGACTTAGGTAACCGTGCCCTTACAAGTAACCGCTGAAGGTTACGTGCACACTTCCATGCAATTCTAATTCTCCCCACATACGGTAAAACCGCGAGACAGGAGACGACTTTTGAGGCGCCTAAAAAAAAAATTTCATCTTGTGAAACACAGGAACTTATCCAACCTCACATCGAAAACCTACTAACACCCTTGTAAGGGGCCTGCTTTATTAAACCGCTGTGCAGCGGCCGGCTGTTACTTCAGTCGCTGCCCAATTTCGACCCTTTCCTTGCATTGCCACGATCCTGCAATTCTTAAAGCCGCTCGCCCTTGCAAAGGGTCATGATGCTGCGTTGCTGCTGCGTACGAAGCTTATTCACAGGCACCAGCGAGCGATTGGATAGTGTCCCGGTCGGAATCAACAACCCAGAGGCCGCAGCTGCAACAGCAGGCTTGGTCACTCAATAAGAGTCATGATGCTGCTGCATACCAAGCTTGTTCACAGATACCTGCGTTTCGATTTAGTCCCGGTCCGAACCAGCTGCAAAGGCAGGCTGACACACCGTCATAGCATTAGCCTCGCAACAGCAGCAGAAGCACCACCACCACTACTAGCAGCAGTAGCACCAACAGCAGCACCTTCGGCAGCAGCACCGACAGCGGCAGCGCAAACGCACCACAGCAGGTGCCACATCAGAATCGTAGCACCGAAGATGCCACATCAGCATCGGAGCACGGCACATGCCACATCAGCATCGCAGCACAGCAGATGCCACGTCAGCCTCTTCATACATCACCACGTCCACATCCTCACTGAACTTCACCCTGCTCACTGTCCGCCTGCGCTCCAGCTGAGGCACTGCCATCTCATCACCCTCTCGCACACCCACACCCACAGCCACACCCACACCCACACCCATCTGACTCGCGCCCATGCCCACACCCATGCCCATGCGTGCGCCTGTGGCTGTGCGTGTGCCCCAGCCCCTGAAACTGTGTCTGTCGAGGGTCATGGTGCGCCCATACAGTGCGCTTGCGCCCTCCACAGCAGAGGGTGACCAGCCTCCACTGGATGGCTTTTGAGAGCTCGCAAAAGCGATTCCAGAAGGTGACCAGACTCCACTGGATGCTTCCCCTCTGGTCGCTGCTGCCTTTTGTGTCGACTCAGAAGTCATCTCGCCATACAGTGGCCTTGCGCCCTCCACATCAGAAGGTAATGGCGCTCCATTGAATGCTTCCCGTCCGGTCGCTGCTGCTGCCCTGCCGCTGCCAACACCACTACCAGCACCAATGCCAGAAGCACCACCAGCACCGCTCGCAGCACCGACACTATCAGCACCAAGCGCAGCTTGCTGGGGCTTCCCTTGCGAGCACCAGTCAAGAGAACGCTCAGCAGACCGATTCACAGTCCAGTCAGAGGTCCACTCAAACATTCGCTCCTGCTGCTGCTGCTGCTGCTCCTGCTGGTCGTGCCGCTGCTGGTACTGGTCCTGCCACTCACGCTGCGCGCTTGCCCTGTGCGCCCAGTGAGAGGCCCACTCAAAGTGCCGCTTCTGCTGCCCCTTTTCCTCAGGCACAGGTGCCCTGTGTGCCCTCCACTCCCCTGTTTGACTGCGCCTCAGCTGACCTGCCCCTGCCCCTGCCCATACCCCTGCCCCTGCACCTGCACCTTCACCTGCATCTGCTGCTCTTGCCGTTCTTTGCAAGTGCCGCATGTTCTGAGCGTGCTGCTCATGCTGCCCCCTTGCCCTGCGACCCCTCCAATCCTCCGTATGACTGCGCCTCAACTGCACTACCCCTGCCGCTGCCCCTGCACCTCCAGCTTCTGCTCTTGCTTCATTTTGCACGTGCCATTGCTGGTGCTGGTGCTGCCGCCGCCGCTGCTGCTGCTGCTGCTGCTGCTGCTGCTGCTGCTGCTGCTGCTGCTGCTGCTGCTGCTGCTGCTGCTGCTGCTGCTGCTGCTGCTGCTGCTGCTGCTGCTGCTGCTGCTGCTGCTGCTGCTGCTGCTGCTGCTGCTGCTGCTGCTGCTGCTGCTGCTGCTGCTGCTGCTGCTGCTGCTGCTGCTGCTGCTGCTGCTGCTGCTGCTGCTGCTGCTGCTGCTGCTGCTGCTGCTGCTGCTGCTGCTGCTGCTGCTGCTGCTGCTGCTGCTGCTGCTGCTGCTGCTGCTGCTGCTGCTGCTGTTGGTGCCGATGCTGATGTTGCAGCTGCTGCTCCAGGTGTTGCCGCCACCATTGGCTTTGCTCCTGCAGCAAAAGCTGCTTATCATGCTGCTGCTCCCGCTGTCTCTCTACCTCCTCCACCCCCTCTTGCCAGCTTCCTCCTTGCTGCCCCCCCACCAAGCCCAGCCCTTGCATCCTCCGAATCCCTTCCAACCCACCCGTCTCTTCCCTTCCCCCCCCACCTCCCCTCAGCACCAGCCCCACCACATCCAACTCCCTCAAATCTACCTGCTGCTGCTCTTGCTCTTCCTGCTCTTGCATATAGGCGACTGCTCCCATTCCCTCGTCTCTCTCTTCACCTTCCCCAGGTCCCACTGGCAGCTCTGGCAGTGGCAGGGTGAGCGGCATTTGAGACTCGTCTACTGCATTCCATGACTCTAGATCGTCGCAGGGCATCAGTGCGTCCCGTGACTGCTCTATCCTGGCAAGCCGAGGCCTGCTGTATGACAGTCCTGAAGTGGCCTGCTGCTGCTGCTGCTGCTGCTGATAGGGTTGATAATGGTGAGGAGGCCTATGTTGGTGCTGCTGGTGCTTGTATTGCTGCTCATACTCGAGCAGGTATAAATACTCTAAGTGCTCTCGCTCTCGCTCTTGCCGCTGCTCTTGCTGCTGGTCATCGCACTGCTGCGGCTGCAGAAAATAGTGCCCCTGAGCCATACAGCGCTGCCAATGCTGCTCGCTATCCAGCTGCTGAGAGAAAATGGCTGGGCCAGGATGAGCAACAGCGGCTGTTGAGCAGCTGGCCATATGAAGCCTGGCTACAGCACTGTCACTTGCTGCATGCCCGGCTGTAGCAGGAATGGCTGTAGCAGAGGTGAGTGCAGGCATGGCAGGGCCAGGAGGAGCAACACTGGCTGTTGAGCAGCTGGCCATACCAAGCCTGGCTGCAGCAATTTCATTTTCTGCATGGCAGGCTGTAGCATGGGCGGCTGTAGCATGGGCGGCAACAGTGGAGTGTTTGGGAGGCTGTTGCTGCCCATGCGCCTCAACCACAAGTGCCTGTGGCGCATCAAATGCAACAGATGCCTCACACGCAGGAGGGTGTGTGGCGGTGGAGCAGTCAGGCGAGCCAAGGCCAGAGCTTTCACACCCCGAGAAGGACGAGGAGCGGCGGCGGGCAGAGGTAGATGGGAAAGAGGATTGCGGGTTGTTGAGCATGGAGGGTGGGGAGGAATGAGGGGGTGGGGAGGAAAGTGGCAGACATGGGAGGAGTCTGGATGGGTGACCAGGGAAAGGAGTGGAGGAGGCAGTGGGTGGGGGTAGGGAGGAGCGCGGAGCAGAGAGAGTGCGACGAAACCTGTCAGTCTGTGCTGCTGACGGGGCTGTAGGGGTTGTAGAGGCACCCTGCTGGAGCTGCTGCTGCAGCTGCATCCATTTCTGCCTCTGTAACTGTCTGTCTTCCACAGCAGCAAAAGCATCTTCATTATCTGAAGGAAAAGCACTCCCGGCTAAAGAAACGGCTGCGTTTCCGGGAACAGCAATCCTTTTCACAGTCAAAACAGGCTGTATGATTTCCTCCTCACTCCAGCTTCCTCCAGTTAAAGCCGGGGGTAGAGACTTGGAATGCAGAAAGCGGAGTCTATCACCCCGCTGCCCGGCTTTCTGCGGCAATTTCCCCTTTGCTGTGAGCTCACAAGCCATGCCAGAGTGGCTTGACTCTACCACTGCTGCTGCTGCTTCTGCTGCTTTCCCCCTTGCTCCAACTCCTGCTACTGCTCCCGCCGTCTCTACTGCCCCCGCCGTCCCAGCAGCCCCGGCTCTTGCTACTGTGGGCACCTCGCCAGTACCTACTCCTCCTCCTTCAGGCACTGCCTGCGGCAGCACAGGAGGACACGCAGAGCTATACCTTGAGAGGTTCTCACTGCCGTGCCGACGCAGCACCTCACCATCACTGCCTGCCTGTGCCGCACCCGCACACGCATCTCCTGCCTCCAGCAGCCCCGCCACCAGCCTGTCCACCTCACCACCATTCCCCCCACCATTCCCCCCACCATTCCCGCCACCATCCCTCCCACCATTCCCCCCACCATCCCGTCCACCATCCCCCAACCCATGCTTCCAACCATCCCCCGGCTGCTGCTGAAACGCCCCACGCGCAGACAGGTTCTCACTGCGATGCCGACGCAGCAGCCCATCACCCTTGGGAATACCCGCGCACACACCGCCCCCCTGTCTGGACCGTGCCAGCAGCCTCTCTACTGGGAACACATCACTCTCCCAAGCAATCGGCGCTTGTGCGTGCGAATCCAGCCAGGGCTGCCCTGTGCCATCCCTCCTGTCTCTCTCCCCCCTGTCCCCGTCCCCTCTGTCTCTTTCCATGTCCCTCACTCTGTCTCGGTCTTTCTCTCTGCCTCGCTCCTCGCCCGAATGCCAGCCGGAAAATCCCCCAATCAGTTTTTTCGCCACCTCAGGCAACTTGAGCGCGCGAGGAGACACCACTGGCAGCTGTTGCAACCCTTTCCTTGCCATGTCTGGCAGGTGCAGGTGCTGCAGCCCCCGGGGAGACATTCGGCGCTGCAAGGACCGGCTTCTTGTAGGCTTACCCAACCCGGAAAGCGGGTCACATGTAGCAGCCACAGACGGAGGTGAGACTGCTGAAGCAACACCATCAGCATCACCATCACCGTCACCATCAGCGTTGGCAGGTTCAGACGCAGCTGCATCTGAAACACCACCACTATCAACACCAGCAGCACCACCGCCAACAGCAGCAGCAGCAGCAGCAGCAGCAGCAGGACCACCATCAGCACCACCTGCTCGCAAACCGCCCCCAAGAGCTGCCAAGGCAAAGCCAGGCAGGATTCCTTTTGGAGACTTAGGCCTCAGCATTCTTTCCCTTGGAGACCTGGGCACCACTGACCGTTCACCGGGAGACCTGCTGTCTCGCCCCCTCTGGCCTCCTGGAGACACGCTGCTGCTGCTGCTGCTGCTGCTGCTGCTGCTGCTGCTGAGCGGTGGTCTACCACCCACAGGAGATGGGCTGCTGGGTGGTCTACCACCAGCCAGGGACGGGCTGCTGGGTGGTCTACCACCTACCAGGGACGGGCTGCTTGGTGGTCTACCACCCACTACAAGGGACGGGCTGCTGGGTGGTCTACCACCCACTGGCGATTGGCTGCCTGCACCGTGCTTCACCTGGCCTGCAGCAGCAGCAGCAGCAGCAGCCCACTGGGTACCCGCCCCTACCCCCCTACTCTGAACCTCGTTGCTCACCCTGGCCGCACTGCTCTGGTGACTTCGAGGGGATTTTCTGCTGCTGTCACGTGCCGCGCTCTGTGCGCGCTGCTTGCCATGGTTGCTCTGCAGACTGCCAGGGGATTTGGAGCGCAGCACAGCTAGAGGACTCCAAGCTCGCGTCCCCTTCCCATGTGCACTGCTGCTGCTGTAGCCCCCACTGCTCTCAAAGCTGCTGGGGTGCCGTGCTGCCAATGCGGATGCTGACTTTGCTTCTGCTGAGATGACGTCATCGTAGTGTGAGGGTGGTGGGGGCGGAGGCAGGCTGGGGAGGCGTGACCTGAAAAAGCTCATCTTGTTGGAGCTCTTGGCAGCAGTAGTAAGAGGCGAGTCTTTTCCTATCGATGGCGCTGCTGCTGATGCACCTTCTGCTGCTGCTCCACCCCCTCCTCCTTTTCCTCCCTTCCCCCCGGCAGCCGCTGCTCCTGCTTCTGAAGGGTGACGACCGGCAGCAGCAGCAGCAGCAGTGACCGTGGCAGGTGCTACTGCTGATGACGATATTCTGCTCAGCCTTCCGCCTTTGCTCTGCCCTTCGGGAACTTTCTGAGAACCCCTTTTGGAGCCTGTTGCTGCCACACCCTTGCCTTCACCCCCAGAACCCCTTGCATCTCTCTCAACCCCCTCCTCATCCGCCATATCTCCATCAACCGCACCAAACCCCACTGATCCAAACCCCAGCATCTCATCCCCGTTATAAGCATCTCCAGGAACGCTCTCATCCCGCCGCTCACACGATACAGGGAGCACCAAAGCGCTCTGCCCGTCAGTGTATTTGCGCCAGCAGGCCTGCAGCACGTTGGTGGAGAACACGTCCAGATCCGGCCGCCAGGGCTCCGGCTGCACGTTGCTGTGGAGGAACAGCTGCCATGCGGCGTGCGCCTGTGCTATCACCTCCAGTGCCTTGTCCGTGCCGTAGCTGTCATCACTGGCTAACACCGCTGGGGGGTCTCCTGGAAGCAGGGCGGAACAGAGGAAGAAAACCATTCAAAGTTGGGTACGGTCCAGTCCAGGCCACGGCTCCGGCTGCACGTTGCTGTGGAGAAACAGCTGCCATGCCGCGTGCGCCTGTGCTATCACCTCCAGAGCCTTGTCCGCGCCGTAGCTGTCGTCACTGGCTAGTAACGCTGGGGGGTCGCCTGGAAGCAGGGCGGAACAGACAAATAAGTGGTTCGAATTTAGACTTCAGGTTCCGACCAGATGTGGCTGTGGAGGAAGATCGTACGGATCTGAAGTGGATCGTACGGGAAAAATGGACGTACATTTGTACTTGGTGAGTGGCGATCAGACAGAATCGTCAACCTCCAAACTATCCCATCACAAACAAGGAGCCTCACCAGGCTCAGTGGAGTCGCAAACCGTCAGCCAATGCATGACGGATTCCATTGTTCCCGGGAGCAGCGCGTACACGTCATCAACGTGATTCATCAGGCTCGCCAACAAGTCCCCCGCGCCAATTCCCACCACCACCCAGGCCAACCCAGCCTCGCGCACAACTGGAATCACGCCGAGCGGCTTTATCGTGTAAACCTGCCCTAAATCCGCGGGCAGACCACCCGAAACATCTATCACCTCCAAGGGACTGCCGCAACCCATCATGCCCGGAAATTCCTCGACGACTTCCTCCGGATCTTGCCACGTCTGCGGCAGCAGGCCGAGGTTCCACGTGGCGTTGTCGCAAAAGTGCGACGGTTCTCCGCGTTTCGGAGTGACGCGCAGCGGAGTGTATTCCTCCGGTGCGAATTCGTGCTTCAACCAACTTCCCGACGGCGTCGCGCAAACGCAGTTCAACCAGCTGTTTTCGCCGTACAACGGGATGTTGTGCCACGGCGAAACGATTCGATCGCGGCGATCGAGAAACATCATGCGAAAACCCAACGAACCGGGCTCGCCGAAACGCACCGCGTGCCCGCCGCTGTCCCCCTCCCCCCAAGAGAGTTCCGGCAGCTGCGGCTTTAGTCGCAACGAGTCTACACGCGGCAGTAACTGCTTGGCGGCTTCGACTCGTTTCGATGACTCCACATTCGACGGCTCCTCTAATGGCGTTTCCCGGTCCCGCGAGAGTTGCGCTTGCGCTTGCGTTTGAGGCGGCGATAGTACTGACTGCTGCTGCGGCAGCGGTTGCTGCGAGAGCAACAGCTGCTGTTGCGGCTGTGACCACGTGCGCGTGAGCCATGCTGACTGCGGCTGCTGCGCTGACAGTCTCTGGGTCGATTCCTGCTCGCGCCATTGCGCTAGCTCTGGCGGAAGAGTCGTGTCTTCCATCTGCTGTGTTTTCTGCCTCTTTCGGTTGCGTGTTGCGTGTTCACCTGTCGCGGCCCGACTCTCGACGTGCGTTTCGCAGTTTCACAGACGCAGCCGCCACGGTAAGCTCTGCGAACGACGGTCTCCCATCCCTACACGAAAGATACGTTGTCACGGGATAGCAAAACCGCGATGAAGACTTCCTTTCATTTGCATTTCCTTGCAGTATTTCTTCCATCACTAGCCTTTCAAACAAGACCCACAGGAATGGTTTTCAATCGCCCGTGCCTGATGCTTGACCCCTGCTCCGCCATTTGTCGCCTGAGCAGACTTCTTTGGAGCTTGCTCAACTGGAAGGCCCAGCAGACACTCTTCTTGATGGCTTTCTCACAGACAAAGGGTGCGTTTCTATCCCGTGTCAGACATCAGGTCAAAGCTTCGGAAGACACAAAGTGACTCGGTTTGTGTCTTCCGAACCTAAATTTGGCAGCATTCCGAGTCCCTTTGGGTCTTCCCAACCTCAACTTCGTGTCTGGCTTCGTGTCTGACACGGGATAGAAACGTACCCAAACTCTTCTCCAACACCCACAGTTGCACTCGTTCTCATTTGTGAACAGAAGTTGGAACTTAGAAAAACGCTCGCACGCACGGTCCAAGGCTGCGTTCCTGGCTCGTGTCAAACATCCGGTCTTCCCGGGAAGACCCGAAGGTTTAGGTCAAACTTCCTGTCAAACTTCGTGTCTAGGGAAAACAGAGGCGAAATTTGGCGGGAAGACCCGAAGTTGGTCTCGGATGACCCAAAGTAGAGCCAGCTTCGTGTCATCCCCGGACGACCGGAAGTTTCACACGAGCCAGGAACGCACCCCAAGTCGAGTGGTTTCAAGGGTCCAGTCGGTTTCAAGGGTCGAGTCGACCCTAGTTCAAAGGATTTGCTGGTGCAGAAATTACGCGACCTGTTTTCGCACTGAATATTTTGCAATCGTAACAAATTGTTGGCTGTGCGTGTTTGGAGGAAAAAAACCGCCAATGAAACGGAAGGAGGGTATCGTCTATCCCACGTCATTTAGGGATTTCCAGCATTCCGCATCAAGGCTGGAAAAGGGGAAGCATGGCGGTTAGGATTAGGGTAGCTTCAAAATTGGTTTGAACCGGACCACTGGGACCCACGCAAGAGGAAAATTGAAGAAGGGCCTCTGTACTGTACACCACTTTACCAGGGCACAGAAAAAACCGAGAAAGCTGGGAGGGTGTCAGACATTTTCAAAATCCTCTCCACCGACCACCAAAGGAGCGCAGCACAGCCTTGACAGATCTGCTCATCATAGCAGGGTGTTTTTTCTGTTTATCCTGTAAAAAAAAGGGTTGCTAACACCAGTTTGTGAAAGCAGCAGTTGCCAAAGATGTGGTACATGCAGGAAGGAACACTCTAATAGTTACTATCGGTTCATGCAAGCGAATTTGCAGTTTGATTTCACCAAACCATAAATTCCCAACCCAACTCAAGCCGAATCTAAGCCCCCTCTGCTGACTATCAGTCATGTGTGGTAGTTCCAATCAACTAGTACATGTAACTGGAAGCAACCAGGCCACGACAATCCATGAACCTTAACCAGGCCACGACAATCCAGTCTGTTACGAGACTAACTTAACTGGTAACCGGGTTTAACTAGGGGCCTATGCTTAGTAGCCTAGGCCAAGCGGGTGTCGAGGAGTTTGTGCCAAGGAGAAATGTCGAGAATGTGTGTGGGTTCACTATAGCACACGAGTACATATAGCAACCTAACAAAGGTGAAAGAGGTGCACCACCATACAAGGGTATTACACAACAGCTACACTACAGGCAGATTATACTAAATAGATATTAATCTATTTGACACACCCCCTATCTGCCTGAAGTGCATAACCATGTGCAGAGCCCCCCTTGAAGGGGTACACCTGTAAAACCCCATTACAGGGCGTGGGAACACCAGCAAGGGGCCCCCTCTGAAGCTGACAAGCAGCAACCACCAAGCAGCATCTGAACCATCGTGGTGGAACAGGTGCCCGGCTGCGGTTGAACGCCCCGCAGCAGGTGCACGGTGTGCGAGGAGCACGGGTACGGGTAGCGGGTTCGGGTAGCAACTAGGTGCTGTACGGGACGGGCCGCACGGGGGTGACGGGCAGCACGAGACCGGGCAGCACAGACCGGGTGGGGCACGAGCGAGAACTAACAGCACGGGTGGGGCACGAACGGGTACGGACAGCACGGGTAGGGCACAAACGGGCAGAACGGGGCAGCACGGGCAGAGCGGGGCAACACGGGCAGAACGGGGCAGGACACGGGCTGAACGGGGCAACACAGGCAGAACGGGGCAACACGGGCACAACGGGGCAGCACAGGCAGAACGGGGCAGGACAAGGGCTCAACGGGGCAACACGGCACGGGAACGGGCACGACACAGGCAGAACGGGGCAGCACGGGGAGAGCGGGGCAACACGGGAGCACGGGGGCAGCACAGGAACACGGGGGCAGCACGGGAAGCACGGGACGCACGGGTGAAACGGGTGAAACGGGTGGGGCACAACCGGGTACGGACAGCACGGGTGAGACGGGTGGGGCACAACCGGGTACGGACAGCACGGGTGAGACGGGTGGGGCACAACCGGGTACGGACAGCACGGGTGAGACGGGTGGGGCACAACCGGGTACGGACAGCGCGGGTGAGACGGGTGGGGCACAACCGGGTACGGGCAGCACGGGTGACATGGGTGGGGCACAACCGGGTACGGACAGCACGGGTGAGACGGGTGGGGCACAACCGGGTACGGACAGCACGGGTGAGACGGGTGGGGCACAACCGGGTACGGACAGCACGGGTGAGACAGGTGGGGCACAACCGGGTACGGACAGCACGGGTGAGACGGGTGGGGCACAACCGGGTACGGACAGCACGGGTGAGACGGGTGGGGCACAACCGGGTACGGACAGCACGGGTGAGACGGGTGGGGCACAACCAGGTACGGACAGCACGGGCACGGGGAACACGGGCGGACAGAACGGGCACGGGCACGGGGCAAGCACGGGGAACACGGGCGGGCAGCACGGGCACGGGCAGCAGGGGATGAGAGGAGGAGGCGGCGGCTGATGCTGCAGTTGAACTCTCACCACCCACACTCCCTGAACCTCCCTCCCACAGCAGTAGTAGCGGCACAGAGAGCGAGGAGGAGGTGTGGTGGCAGTGGATGGGGCTGCAGTTCCACTCCCACACACATTCATCCTCCCCCCACAGTAGCATATGCGAGACTGAGAGGGAGAGGAGGAGGAGGAGGTTGAGGCTGCAGAATCCTTCTCGCCACCCCCTTACCCTCCCCCCAACAGCCCACCACCTCCACCTCCACACCCGCTACCTCCCCACTGGCCGCCACCCCCACCACCTCGAGCTAGCACGGTAGCAGTCGCAGGCGCGGCTGGTGCTGGCGGGAGAGTGGGTGGGGGCGACGGGAGGGGGGGAGGTGACGGGCGGGAGGCGGCGCGAGCGGCAGGCTGCAGGAACGGGCAGTGCGCGGGCGACGAATTGCAGCAGCAGGCGGCGCGCGAGCGCTGGTGCGATCGCCGGTGCGCTGGCGGTCGTCGCTGAAGTTCTGCCGCCACTCCCTTCTCCTTTGCCCTCTTCCCTCCCACAGCGATCCGCAGCCACTCCCTTCCCCCTTGCCCTCTTTCTCCCCACAGCGATCCACCGCCACTCCCTTCCCCGTTTCCCTCTCCCCCACACAGCGACCGCCGCTGCGCACGCGAACAGCCGCGACGTGGGGGGGGGGGGGGGGGGGGGGAGGTGACGGGCATGGGGCGCGGGTAATGCGACGGGCTAAGGAGCGGCAGCGGGCTACGGGGAGCGGGGCGACGGGAAGCGGGGCGACGGGAAGCGGGGCGACGGGAAGCGGGGCGATGGGAAGCTGGGCGACGGGATCGAGGGGCCGCAAAGACCTTGCGGGACGCGAAACGGGGGGCATTCGGGGCGCGAAACGGGGACCTTCGGGGCGCGAATCGGAGGGCATTCGGGGCGCGAAACGGGGACCTTCGGGGCGCGAATCGGAGGGCATTCGGGGCGCGAAACAGGGGGCATTCGGGGCGCGAAACAAGGGGACCGCGAGGGTCCGAGCGACGGCAGGCTACAGGGCGTACAGGCGACGTGCGACGGGCGACGAATTACGGGTTGGTGGGCCCATAAGATTGTACAGGCTAGGAACTTGCTAGCTCTGATACCATGTTACGAGACTAACTTAACTGGTAACCGGGTTTAACTAGGGGCCTATGCTTAGTAGCCTAGGCCAAGCGGGTGTCGAGGAGTTTGTGCCAAGGAGAAATGTCGAGAATGTGTGTGGGTTCACTATAGCACACGAGTACATATAGCAACCTAACAAAGGTGAAAGAGGTGCACCACCATACAAGGGTATTACACAACAGCTACACTACAGGCAGATTATACTAAATAGATATTAATCTATTTGACACAGTCAAGCAGGTATGTATTTGTCAAGAAATAAAGTGTTTGTTTTGACTAAGGTTGGTTGGGGTACATAAACCTAACCCTAACAATTGTGCCCCCTTATAACACACATCACTAAGACTACAACATTTGACACACCCCCATAGTCTAAGTGAGGGGTGACAATCAAAACCAAAAGTGTACGGTCACAAGACCAGTCACAAAGAAACAAAGCTCTGGGTGGATTATAACGTCACAACACATTTCGCGCAGAAGCAAAAGAGCTACAATGCCAGTTCAAGGGTTCTCAGAGGTATATATAAAAACGTACAAACAAAGCAAGCTGATAACTCAAGACTACGCAAGGCGAGAACCTGTGTCAACGAGACCTAACTGCACACAACATTTTTTATGGTCACAAGGCGGAAGCGCCTTGGTGAAGATGTCTGCAGTGTTGGCCTCGGGCTCCACAAAGTCGAAGCGAGCCTGTCCACGCCGCTGCAACTCTCGCAGAAGAAAGTACCTGACGTTGATGTGCTTCACTCTGCTCTCCAGTCACGGCTCTCGACAGATGAGAATCGACGCCTTGTTGTCAGTGAACAAGGTCGGTGCAGAGCTCGGTCGCTTACCAAGGTCGGTGAGCAAAAAGGTCAAACAATGCAACTCTTGTGCAGCCATGGCTCGAGCGTAGATCTCGGCCTCAGCAGTGGAGGTCGAGACCGAGGAGGAACGCGTGGACCTCCATGAAACAGCTCCAAAGCCCAGGCTGAAGCAGTACTCCTGAGTAGACCTGTGAGTCTCAGCGTCGTCAGCGTAAGAAGAGTCACAGTGTCCAGTAAGTACAACAGACTGCTGCCCTCCAAGAACCAGCCCCACGCCTGATGTCGTCGCTAGGTACTTCGCCACCCTCACAGCAGCTGTCCAGTAAACTGGACGGTGTCTCCCTGGCGCAACAAAGCGAGCAAGGATGCTGAGAGGGAAGGCGAGGTCCGGGCGAGTACAAGTTATCAGGTACATGAGGCAGCCCACAAGCTCTGCGTAAGAACCACTAGGTTCAAACGGCTCGTTAGGGAAGGGTCCAGTGAGTCTATGGTCAACAGCAAGAGGTGTGCGCTGTACCGTAGAGTGCTGAAGCTCGAACCGCTGAAGGACCTGCTGCACCATGTGTGACTATGAGAGTGTAATGGTACGAGCGGCTCTGTCCCTGGTGATTTGCAGGCCAAGGTAGTGGCGCAGCTCACCAAGGCCAGTGCACATGTATCTCTTCTGCAGTTCGCACTTCACGTCAGCCAAGGAAACCCTGTCAGCAGTGACGAAAACAAGGTCGTCGACGTAGACCAGTACAAAGAACGGTGTGGAGCCACGCCGAACAAACATCGACGGGTCCGCAGAAGACGGCTGGAAACCAAGGTCAGACAGGGTAGAACAAAGGGTGTCGTGCCACTCACGAGGAGCCTGACGGAGACCGTACACCGGTCGCATCAGCCTCCACTGGGTCCCACGAGGGAAAGTGCCAGTGAAGGCAGAGGGACGACGTAGCCAGACCTCCTCGTGTAGGCTACCCTGAAGGAAGGCAGTAGAGAAGTCGAGAGAGTGTAACTTGTAGTATCTCTGTGCTGCTACGTGCATTAACACCCGAAAAGTGGTCATTTTCAGGGTAGGCACGAAGGCGTGAAAGAAGTCAACTCCCTCGCGCTGACTGAAACCTCTAGCCACATAGCGCGCCTTAAAGACCGGAGGAGATCGCGGTGACCGCTTCACCCTGAAGATCCACATGCCATCGACTACGTTCGCCTTAGGGGGGGGGAATCTCGTCGACGTAAGTGCCTGTGGATCAGTAGGAGGCCATCTCTGAGTCCATGGCAGCTCTCCACAGAGAGGCCCAAGGCCCTGACACTGCCTCAGCGTAAGTGCGAGGAGTCGGTATGTCAAGGGCGTCGGGGTCTCCCTCAGGAGCGAGCAGCATGGCACAGAGATGATGGGAAGCGGCTGTTAGGAACTCTAGCTCAATCTGCCTGTCCTCTAAGGCGTCACAGCAAAGGGCAGACTCACCCCCGACGGCCAGAGGACTACTAGGAGGAGGAGCCACAAGACTGGTGGCGTAGTCAAGGCGGCGATTAGAGGCAAACTCAGTGACTACGGCAGTAAGAGTGGAGACAGAGGACAGAGAAGCACGTGGGTCGGTAACAAGAGAGGCGAGAACACAAGAGAGGACAGGACGGTACGTGCGGTAGTAGTCCGTGACAGGAGTAGAGAGGGAAGCAGTGAGAGCCGACTCAGGAGGAGAAGGAAGTACAGAAGGAGACGAACGAGGCGGACTAGAACAAAACATGGCAATACGAAGGTCAGAGAAGGGAACAAGGGACGAGGGACGAGCACGAGGAGAGCGACGCGAGGGCCAAGTGTGAGGAAGAGGAGGGGACAACGGAGGCAGAAAAGGAGGGAAAACAGCTGGGGAGGGGTTAGGAGGAGGAAGCGGAGGACCAGAGACAGGAGGAGAGGGGGAGGAGGGAGGAGAAGGAGAGGGGAGACCGAGGGCCCGAAGACCAGAGACAGGAGGAAGAGGTGGCGGCTGCTGCTGCTGCTGCTGCGGCTGCGACCGCTGCTCCTCCAGCTGCGGCGGCTGCTGCTGCTCCTGCTGCTGCGGTTGCTGCTGCGGCTGCTCCTGCTCCGGCTGCTGCTCCTCCAGCCGCTGTAGCTCCAGCTGCTGCCGCTTCAGCTCTCGCTCCTCTCGCTCCAACTCCAGCTGCTCCTCACGGGCACGGCGAACACGGGCCTGGTGCCGGGTCGGGTAGGGGTGGGGGGAGGAGTAGTTTCCGGAGCGGCGGTAGCCCCAGGACCGCTCTCTAAAGAACCAGTCGCACCACCCCCAGACCCAGCACCACCAAAAGTAACAGGGCCCGTCCAAGGCTTTCTAAATCCAGCAGAGGGTGCACCCTCAGTCGTAGCACCCCCAGGGACAGCTCCACTAACACCAGCTTCCCGAAGACTAGAGTCTCCTGCAGTCACGGGCTCAACTCTAACTCTAGCATCCCCAGAACCAGGACCTCGCACAGGTACGCTCTCTGCTCCAACTCCAGCACCTCTAGAGCTAGCACCTCCAGGGTCCTCGCCACGAAAACCAGCTCCCGCAGGGTCTGCTGTAGGCTGGGAGGACTGTGGGGAAGGGGACGGCACCTGAGGGGCTACTGAGGGGGGAGGGGTAGCGTGTGACACACCTGACGGGGCTGGACCGGGGGGGGGGGGGGGGGGGGGGGCTGTACCGGAGGGGCAGGAGGGGGGGGCGGGAGTCAGGAAGAGAGGAGGAGGAGGTACCGGAAGACCTCGACAGGGGTACCGGGTGTAGTAAGGGACTGACTCGACAAAACGAACGTCGCGGGAGTCAAAGAACCGGTGAAGAGGAGGGTGGTAAAAGGTGAAGTCAGAGGAGTCAACGGGGAAACCAAGGAAGACACAGGGAAGGGCGCGAGGGGAGAGTTTATCCACGGAGGAGTCGCGAACAAGCGCTAAGCAGCCCAAGACACGTAAACGCGACGCAGCACCAGGGGACCCGGTCCAAAGACTGGTTGGTGAAGCCTCTGACCGAGAGACACGTGGCCAGAGGTTCAGCTGGTGAGCGGCGTAACGAACCGCGTAGGGCCACAGAAAATGGGGCGCACGTGCGTGGATCATGGAGGTGCGTGCAATCTCCATGACCAAGCCTATGCGGCGCTCAGCAACCCCATTGTGCTGTGGGGACTCTGGAAGCGTCTAGGACTGACGGATGCCCTGCTCGCGACAGAATCCAGCGAGAATACCAGAGCGAAACTCACCCCCGCGGTCGGAGTGAAGACCGCTGATACGACGGCCACGAGTGTCCGCAGTGGTAAGTAACCACCGGATCAGCGTAGAAGTCACCTCAGACTTCTTCGCCAGGGAGAACACTGTGGTGTAGCGAGAGTAGTCGTCAACGACCACAAGAAAGAAACTCTCTCGCTCAGGGCCAGGGCGAGGGGCGGGGCCCCAGACGTCCAAGTGGAGAGTCTCGAAAGGCTCGGTGGTCGGACGTAGGGAGGAGGAGTGACGGGTGGCGCGCAGCCGACCCTCGACGCAGGGACCGCAAGGTGGTGCAAGCGAAGGCGGCAGCGACGCCAAGACTCGCAGGAGGCCTAAGACTAGACGCTGACTAGACATAGCGCGCACACGAGGAATGGACGGGTGCCCCATCCGGTGGTGCCACAGAACGGTGGGGTGGGCAAGTGACCGGCAAGAGCACGACGCAGCAACTGGACCAGACACCGGAAGCTGACCAGACACAGCTACCTGGGGAGACGCGGCAACCTGGTGAGACGCGATAACTTGATGGGGGCAGTGACAGGGGTTGGGGGCAATAGCTGCTGCTGTTGTTGCTGCCGCTGTTACTGCTGTTGCTGCTGCTGCCCTCGGGGGCCAGTGTGAAGTGTGTAGAGACCAGAGCCCGGCTCAGCGGTAAAGGTGGCGAGAGGCGCGTACGTGTCCCTGTCGACACAAACCGCAGTCTCGCCAGAAGGCTCAATCCACACACTTACGTGCTGACTAAGGAGCGGCCTCACGCCCACCAAGTTCCTCGAGAACGAGGGGACGTGGAAGCCGGTCAAAGAACCGGAGGGAACAGCCGAGCACGGAAGCGTAGTAGTGTAGCGAGCAGTGACTAGTCCCGAAGTGGGATTAGCCAGTGCTACAAAGACAGTGCGAAGCTCCTGAGTCCAGAGTGAAAGAAAGCGAAACGTCCCCCGGAGCAGCTCCTATACTAGTGTCTACACAAGTGCCTACACTAGCAACAGGAGCCTCAGCAAGACTAGCACCTAAGCTAACAACACTCGAGTAAACAAAGTCAGAAGCACTAGAGTCAACAACAGCATACATAGCATGAGGAGTTCTTAAGAGATCAACCAACTGAGAAGCAGACATACCCCACAGAGCGGAGCCGTACGTCTGAACAAGGGGATGCCAGTCAAGGGCAGGGCCGTCAACGCCGTAGGCCAACCGAACCGTATCAGTAAGCTGAGCAAAGCACTGACCCGGTGGGTGGCTGCGGCCACAAGGCTGGTCGCGGCGGGCACCTGTCATAACGTGATAGGTGCAGGGAGGGTGGACGACACCGCGTTGCAGCTGACGCTGTCCTGACCCCTGCCCCGAAACCTGCTGCTGCCGCTGCTGCTGCTGTGGCTGCTGCGAGGGGAGGGGCTGCTGCTGCTGCTGCTGTCGCTGAGTCAGGTACCACGCCGCTGCTCCACCCCCTGCGACTGGCAGACCAGTAGGTGGCGGTCGAACCCGGGCGTCACCTCCACCAGCTGCAGCAGGGGAGTTACCGACCGCTGCACGAGGTGCTCCTCCAGCCCCTGCACTCCCGCCGCCGCTGCTCGCCACGTCACCCCCACCGCCTCCGCCGCCTCCGCCCGCACCCTGACCGCCCCTCCTGCCACTCCTACCCCGAGACCGCGAAGAAGTCGTAACAGCAGCTGCGGTCACGTCAGTAGCGGCAGTGGCGGGGGAGGCAGTAAAGGTGGGCAGCTGAGGGACAGTGCACCCGTGAAACAGTGGAAGGGGCACAACACCAGAGGCAGAGGCTACCGAGCGGAGGTTGCTCTCGACGTCCTTGAGGGCCGACTTAAGGACCTCAATAGTGAGCTCGTTAGGGTGCTTCAGAAGAAGCGCATCACAAACTGAAGCAAGGCGGTCAGGGAGGCTAGTGGCGATGAAATAGATAGTAATCGCCATGGGGGGAGGGAGCAGTGGAGGCAGTGGGGGTGACGTGGCGAGCGGCGGCGGCGGGAGTGCAGGGGCTGGAGGAGTGACAATCCATGACAATTCATGAACCTTAACCAGGCTACGACAATCCATGAACCTTAACCAGGCCACGACAATTCAGTCATGCAGGTATGTATTCCCAGCTGCTGCTCCACACTCAGCCACGTTGACTGAGCATAAAGGATGAGAACAAAATGTTACAAACATAACTTGGAGGGCAAAACTCCCTACAGCCGTACCAATCTGTAGTTTTTTTTTAGCTGATGCTCCTGCAGGCTTGACTGGTACACTACGCAGCTGAGGCGTCCCGTCCCATCCCATCCCATCCCATCCCATCCCATCCCATCCCATCCCATCCCATCCCATCCCATCCCATCCCATCCCATCCCATCCCATCCCATCCCATCCCATCCCATCCCATCCCATCCCATCCCATCCCAGGCCAATCCATCCCAGGCCAACCCATCCCAGACCATCTCATCTCAGCCATCACAACGCCAAGTGCTCGTGCAGCAGCACTGCCTATCCCCCATCACCATCACCCCATCCACACACACAACCCCCCCTCCTCCTCCTCCCCCCACCCACCAATCACCCCGCAGAGTGTTTGTGCAGCAGCATTGCCTATCCCACATCACCATCACCCCATCAACCCCCCCCCACCCCCCATCACCCTGCAGAGTGCTCATGCAGCAGCACATACTCGCGGCTGCTGTTGCCAAACTTCACCGTGTCCTTCTCCATCAGCTCGTAGTATCTTTGTGCGTCAATCCGTGACCCCTGCATGCACCACACAGGGCAACACACACACGCACACGAGACATAAGGAACTGCTCTTGCTGCTGCTGTTGCCAGCCTTCACCGTGCCCTTCTCCATCAACTCGTATCTTTGCGCCTCGATGTGTGACCCCTGCAGGCAGCACGCAATGGGCAGCACACATGCAAGGCGTCAGGAACTAGTGCTACTGTTGCCAGCCTTCACCGTGCCCTTCTCCATCAGCTCGTAGTACCGCTGTGCCTCGATGCGCGAACCCTGAACACAAAGGGGTATTGGACGACACATAGACAGTCGGCCTGTTAGTCCACAACGCACCACCACCACACTATCCCCAATGCCCAACTTCAACGTGTCCTTCTCCATCAGCTCAAAATACCGATTGTTTAAACGACTAAATACCAATTTTTATACGACTAAATACCAACCATATACCGACTTTTATACAACTAAATACCTTCTTTAATACGACTAACTACAGATTTTGATACGACTAAATCCATTCATGGATCCCGCGGAGGAGCAATGGAGGCAAACTGCGTGGCGCTGTGCTGTGCACCCACCCATGGGCAGAGGTCATGTGTGCTTTCTGAGACGTCTCAAAACAACTGCGTGGCGCTGTGCTGTGCACCCATGGGCAGAGGCCACGTGTGCTTTGAGTCAACTCAGAACACGACTAAAAAACTAGTTAGGTTAGGCCAGCACTTAGCATACATTAGCATACATACATTCTTGGTCCAGAGAGCCCCCCAACTCACGGCACGTGGCAGTGACGCGAGCTAAGAATGGAAGCGTAGTTGGTTACAGGGTTTCCGGTCTTTCCCGTGGATGAATGTATGCAGAAAAAAAAAACTTCGAGATTCTAAAGCATATTATGAGTGCATGGACCACGGACCAATTAAGGGAGAAACGTGGTGCATGCGTGCGTGCATGCAGGCTGCAGCAGGTTGTGTGGTGGAAGCGGGAGAGGAACATCTTCCTCAAACAGGAGGAAGGGAAGTGGAGAGTCTATGTTTGAGACGTCTCAAAAACACCCTCTCTACAAGAGGAGCATCTTCCTCTAACAGGAGGGAGGGAAGTGGAGAGAGTATTTTTTTGTCATTTTTTTTAGGCGCCTCAAGACTGGTGTTTTGTTTTGTTTTGCTTTGCTTTGGTTTTTTTTTTGTTTTAGCATGGTAGTGAGTAGAAACAGGGAGGGCGAGATGGGAGTTGGGAACGCGGAGACTAGAATTCACAATCTGCACATTGGAACCATATCCCATGCCATGGTACCGCATCACCATGCCGCACGCACACCACACCATGCATCACCATGCATCACCATGCAGCACCATGCAGCACCATGGATCACCATGCATCACCGTGCAGCACCATGTGAGGGATATGGTGCAGCTCACATTGAGGAACGTGCCGTTGGTGCTGCCAAGATCCATGAGATAGGGCCTGCGAAGAAGAGAGAGAGAGGATCGGAATTTCAGCGAGTGATTAGGAGGAGTGCTTGTGAATGGTTCTGAGTGCTTGCAAACAGTTGTGTATGGTTGTGAGTTATTGCAAATGGGTTTACGAGGATCTCTTTCCCTAAGCATCATTGCAAGTCCCTCCCCTCTCACTTTGCTCACCTTGTGATTTCACAAGGACCATAATCTCACCGCACAGCACCACTCTCTCACTGCACAGCACCACTCTCACTGCGCAGCACCACCCTTTCACTGCACAACTCCGCTCTCACATCAGAGCACCGCTCTCTCACCTCAAAGCACCGCTCACTCACCTCACAGCACCACTCTCTCACCTCAAAGCACCGCTCACTCACCTCACAGCACCACTCTCTCACCTCAAAGCACCGCTCACTCACCTCACAAGAGAGGTCATCTCCCCACTCGGTTCCTCCTTGTTTACTAGCCTGGCATGCCGGTGAGAAAATCATTACTACCATACCTCACAAGCTCCACCCCCCTCATCTCACAACAATCTCCACCCTCTCACCTCACAAGGGAAGTCATCTCCCCACTCGGTTCTTCCTTGTCCACTAGCCTGGCATGACCACGAATGAGTGTAATGGCAGGCAATATAGTAATGAGAGAAAGTGAATAACACTTATATCACGATAGAATGCAACATTTTGAGTCGACTAAGAATGAGATAAGAATGAGATAGGGTAGAAAACGCTACTAAAACGATAGAATACAACAGCAGAGGAGATGCTGGTGTTGTTATTTTTGAGTCGACTCAAAAGTCAGCAGCAGAGGAGATGCTGGTGTTGTTATTTTTGAGTCGACTCAAAAGTCAGCAGCAGAGGAGATGCTGGTGTTGTTATTTTTGAGTCGACTCAAAAGTCAGCAGCAGAGGAGATGCTGGTGTTGTTATTTTTGAGTCGACTCAAAAGTCAGCAGCAGAGGAGATGCTGGTGTTGTTATTTTTGAGTCGACTCAAAAGTCAGCAGCAGAGGAGATGCTGGTGTTGTTATTTTTGAGTCGACTCAAAAGTCAGCAGCAGAGGAGATGCTGGTGTTGTTATTTTTGAGTCGACTCAAAAGTCAGCAGCAGAGGAGATGCTGGTGTTGAGATAGGTGGGATGGTGAGATGGTGAGACGAGACGGTGATATGACATGATGAGATGGTGAGATAAGATGACATGATGAGATGGTCAGATGGTCAGATGGTACAGCACCGGACAGCACCACACCACACAGCACCGCACCGCACAGCACACCCACCGGAACTGAATGACGGCGTGCTGCTTGCTGCATGATGGATGGTCTGTTGGCACGTCTGCAACCTGCCCACCCCACGTCGCACACGCATGGTAAAGCAGCAGGGCAGCACACAGAAAGGCTGACGCCCATAGTTTTGAGACGTCTCAAAACTACACAGAAAAATTGAAGTTCTGACGCCCATAAAGGGAAGCCCCACAACAGATGGATGGTCTATTGGCACATCTGCAACGTGCCCCAAGTCAGATGGTCAGATGGTGAGATGGTTATATGCAAACAGGGTAATGTACAGTACACCTGCTTGTCAGCACGCTGTGAGTGGCTTTGTACACGGTGACAAACGACAAGAGTGGTTTCTGAGAATTCACAAGGGCGGCAAGACCGGATAGAAGGGCCAGAGGGTAGCGAATTTCAGTATTGGGTTTCTGGGATATGTGAAAGGATAATTGCTGTGCCACAACCACCACAGGACTGCGCCACACTTAGCTATGAGCCACAAATGGTTATGAGCCATGTGTGGCTAACAGGACCATTTGCTGCCCACACTGCCAATATGCTGCACACTCCCTTTACCCCTTCTCACACTCCAATTTCCCCCACACCCTCGTTGCCCCCACACTCCCATTGCCCCCCCCACTCTCATTTGCCCCCACACTCCCATTGCCCCCCCCACTCTCATTGCCCCCCACACCCACTTTTCTCTCGCGGCCAAAGAGGTAGCATGTTTGGCGATGAATGTAGAGCGGCTCTGATACCACATGTGTGCAAACAACCGCAAAAACACAAACCAGAAGAGTCAGGCAAGTGCTTAACCAGGTGAACTTTCAGGGTTGGCGATGAATGTAAAGCGGCTCTGATACCACATTCGTGCATGCATGCGTAGACAAACATGCAAGCAGGGGCACACAAAACAGGCATGCACATGCATGCAAACAACCGCAAAAAACACAACCCCAGCGAGTAGGGCAAGTGAAAAAACAGGTGCAGAGGTAGCACGTTTGGCGATGGATGTAGAGTAGCTCTGATACCATGTGTGCATGGTTAGGCAAACATGCATGCAGGGGCACACAGACATGCACGTATATAAACACACAGATAGGCATGCACAGCTCAATAGTGAACCGCATATTCAATGCAATAGAGGGGAGGTGAGGGGGGCGTTGGGGGGAGGTCGTGGTGTGGTGCAAAGAAACGGGGAGAGGGGAGGGGAGGGGAAGGACGGGGGTTGGGACGGGGATTGTGGTGTGTGGAGCAGGGAAACAGGAAGGGGGAAGGGGAAGGGAAGGCGGAATTTGGAAAGTCAGAGCAAGAAGAGTGGATGGGGGTCCTGAGAAGTGTAAGATGTCTATGTCTCAACACCATGACTCAGAGTGGATGGTCGCATCACGTTTTTTAGAATTCTCAGAAACCAGGGGGTCTTGAGAAGTGTCGAATGTCTTTGTCTCAACACCATGCCTCAGAGTGGACCGTCGCATCGAATGCAACAAGAGTGGATGCGACCATAAACACCACTTGTTTACAAACAGTTACCACTGCGCGCAAGCAACCCAGCTTAAGAAATCTCCTCTTTTTTTTTTCTCTCTTTTTTTTCGCTTATTTAAAAGAAGCACCTTCATGCTCGAATTTCTCTTTTGAGAATCTCCTTGCCTTCAAGAGAATCACCATAAAAAGCCCACCTTTGAAAGGCTCCCCGTCTTTGAAGACATACAGCCGCCAGCGGATGGAGGGCTTGCGCGCCTCTGGAGGCTCGTTGTACACGAGCGCGACACCTGGCAGCATGCGATTGGTCAGTGGGGTTGGGCAGCATGCGATTGGTCAGTGGGGTTGGGCAGCACGAAGGTATATCACAGGAGAGCAGGGACGGAGGGAGATTGCTGGACTGGACTCCAGGAAGCTACATGGAAATTCTTCACAAGACGGATGTTTTCCCCTAAGGAATAAGAACCCTAAACACTCTTCTTTTCCCCTGACAGAAACCCCTATTGAGGCGAGGCGCCTCAGTTTGAGACGTCTCAAAACACCTTTTCCCCTTTGAGAATTCTCAAAACATCTTTGCTCTTGATAAAAACCCCTATTGACGTGCCTCAGAAGTCTCCTCACCCTCGCTCTCTCCCCACGGCCACACGTCCCCCCCACCCCGCCCCCATTACCTACACTCACCAGCCACCCACCAGCACCCGCCAGCCACCCACCAGCACCCACCAGGCACCCACCAGCACCCACCAGCACCGCACAGCACCGACCTCGGAAGCGGTTGGTTTCTTCGGCCAGTTTGCCTGACAACTCAAACGATGGCTGCACTGCCTGCCGTGGGAGGGAATAAGGGGGCGACGGGGGGAAGGAGGGGGGACGCAGCAGAGGGAAGGAAGCAGTGGAACAGTGGAGGAGGGGAGAGAGAGCGGAAGAGGGAGACAGAGATCGTTCTCAACCAGTTTGCCTGACAGCTCAAACGATCGCTGCGCTGCCTGCCGTGCCTGCCGTGGGAGGGAAGAGGGGGAGGAGGGGGGAAGGAGAGGGGAAGGAGGGGGAAGGAGGGGGGAAGGAGGGGGGAAGGAGGGGGGGAGGAGGGGGGAAGGAGGGGGGAAGGAGGGGGGAAGGAGGGGAGAAGGAGGGGGGACGCAGCCGAATTCTGAGTCGACTCAAAAGTGGGGATGGAGAAGGGACGGAAGGGGGACGCAGCAAAAGGAAGGCCGCAGGGGAGGAAGGGTAGGGGGAAGGGAGAGAGGGAGACACAAATCGCATTTGACCAGCTTGCCTGGCAGCTCAAATGGCAGCACTGCTGCTGCCTGCAGTTTGTGGGGGGCGGGAGAGGAGGAGAGGCAGCAGAAGGAAGGAAGCAGTGAAACAGTGGGGAAGGGTGATGGGGAGAGAGGGAGAGAAGGAAACATAATTCGTATTTTTAGGCGCCCCAAAACTAGGAGGGTGATGTGTATGGGGTGGGGAGCGAGGGAGACAGAAGTCCCCTTCAGCCAGTTTCCCCAACAGCTCGAACGGCGGCTGTGCTGCCTGCAATGCAACGTGCATGCAGGGAGAGGGAGGCGGCACAGGAGCAAGTGAAGGGGACGGGGAGAACTGGAAAAGCCTCTGCGTCTGTGCCACCTCTCTCCACACAAACTCACCTCACATTCTCCCTCCTAGTCCTGCCTCCACACCCGCCCCTCACATCTCCCTTACATTCTCTCCCCTCACACCTCCTCACAATCTCCCCTCACATACTCTCCCCTCTCCCCACCCCCACGCGCCCACACCTTGGTCATCTCGCCTATCCGCGCCCCAGGCACACGATCATCACTCCACACAGCCCAGACTATAACCCCACTTTCTTTTCTCCCTCCCTTCCACACCTGCATCCACCCCACCCCCCTCACATCTCCCTCACATTCTCTCACCACCGCACCCCACACCTTGGTATTCTTGACTAATCCCCGCCCCACACCTTGGTATTCTTGACTAACCCCCGCCCCACACCTTGGTATTCTTGACTAACCCCCGCCCCCCTACCTACCGCCCCCCATACCTCAATTTCGTTTTTCTCGTTCCCCATGCAACCCCCTCTTTCCTTCCTGCTCCCCCCCTTCCCCCTCCACTCTCTTTCTCTCTTTGGCGCCCTTCCCCTCTCACCTCCATCTCCCCAACCCTCACCTCCTTCTCCCCCTCATTTTCTTCTCCCCCTCACCTTCTTCTCCCCCTCACCTTCTTCTCCCCCTCACCTTCTTCTCCCCCTCACCTTCTTCTCCCCCTCACCTCCTTCTCCCCCTCACCTTCTTCTCCCCCTCACCTCCTTCTCCCCCTCACCTTCTTCTCCCCCTCACCTCCTTCTCCCCCTCACCTCCTTCTCCCCCTCACCTTCTTCTCCCCCTCACCTCCTTCTCCCCCTCACCTCCTTCTCCCCCTCACCTCCTTCTCCCCCTCACCTCCTTCTCCCCCTCACCTTCTTCTCCCCCTCACCTTCTTCTCCCCCTCACCTCCTTCTCCCCCTCACCTTCTTCTCCCCTCACCTCCTTCTCCCCCTCACCTTCTTCTCCCCCTCACCTCCTTCTCCCCCTCACCTTCTTCTCCCCCTCACCTTCTTCTCCCCCTCACCTCCTTCTCCCCCTCACCTTCTTCTCCCCCTCACCTCCTTCTCCCCCTCACCTTCTTCTCCCCCTCACCTCCTTCTCCCCCTCACCTCCTTCTCCCCCTCACCTTCTTCTCCCCCTCACCTCCTTCTCCCCCTCACCTTCTTCTCCCCCTCACCTCCTTCTCCCCCTCACCTCCTTCTCCCCCTCACCTTCTTCTCCCCCTCACCTCCTTCTCCCCCTCACCTCCTTCTCCCCCTCACCTTCTTCTCCCCTCACCTTCTCTCCCCTCACCTTCTTCTCCCCGCACCTCCTTCTCCCCCGCACCTCCTTCTCCCCCTCACCTCCTTCTCCCCCTCACCTCCTTCTCCCCCTCACCTCCTTCTCCCCCTCACCTCCTTCTCCCCCTCACCTTCTTCTCCCCCTCACCTTCTTCTCCCCCTCACCTTCTTCTCCCCCTCACCTCCTTCTCCCCCTCACCTTCTTCTCCCCTCACCTCCTTCTCCCCCTCACCTCCTTCTCCCCCTCACCTTCTTCTCCCCCTCACCTCCTTCTCCCCCTCACCTTCTTCTCCCCCTCACCTCCTTCTCCCCCTCACCTCCTTCTCCCCCTCACCTTCTTCTCCCCCTCACCTCCTTCTCCCCCTCACCTTCTTCTCCCACTCACCTTCTTCTCCCCCTCACCTTCTTCTCCCCCTCACCTCCTTCTCCCACTCACCTTCTTCTCCCACTCACCTTCTTCTCCCCCTCACCTCCTTCTCCCCCTCACCTTCTTCTCCCACTCACCTTCTTCTCCCCCTCACCTTCTTCTCCCCCTCACCTTCTTCTCCCCCTCACCTCCTTCTCCCCCTCACCTTCTTCTCCCCCTCACCTTCTTCTCCCCCGCACCTTCTTCTCCCCCGCACCTTCTTCTCCCCCTCACCTTCTTCTCCCCCTCACCTTCTTCTCCCCCTCACCTTCTTCTCCCCCTCACCTTCTTCTCCCCCTCACCTTCTTCTCCCCCGCACCTTCTTCTCCCCCTCACCTTCTTCTCCCCCTCACCTCCTTCTCCCCCTCACCTCCTTCTCCCCCTCACCTTCTTCTCCCCCGCACCTTCTTCTCCCCCTCACCTTCTTCTCCCCCGCACCTTCTTCTCCCCCTCACCTTCTTCTCCCCCTCACCTTCTTCTCCCCCTCACCTTCTTCTCCCCCTCACCTCCTTCTCCCCCTCACCTCCTTCTCCCCCTCACCTTCTTCTCCCCCTCACCTCCTTCTCCCCCGCACCTTCTTCTCCCCCGCACCTCCTTCTCCCCCTCACCTTCTTCTCCCCCTCACCTTCTTCTCCCCCTCACCTCCTTCTCCCCCGCACCTTCTTCTCCCCCTCACCTTCTTCTCCCCCTCACCTTCTTCTCCCCCGCACCTCCTTCTCCCCCTCACCTTCTTCTCCCCCGCACCTTCTTCTCCCCCTCACCTTCTTCTCCCCCTCACCTTCTTCTCCCCCTCACCTCCTTCTCCCCCGCACCTTCTTCTCCCCCGCACCTTCTTCTCCCCTCACCTTCTTCTCCCCCTCACCTCCTTCTCCCCCTCACCTTCTTCTCCCCCTCACCTCCTTCTCCCCCTCACCTTCTTCTCCCCCTCACCTCCTTCTCCCCCTCACCTCCTTCTCCCCCTCACCTCCTTCTCCCCCTCACCTCCTTCTCCCCCGCACCTTCTTCTCCCCCTCACCTCCTTCTCCCCCTCACCTCCTTCTCCCCCTCACCTTCTTCTCCCCCTCACCTTCTTCTCCCCCTCACCTCCTTCTCCCCCTCACCTCCTTCTCCCCCTCACCTCCTTCTCCCCCTCACCTTCTTCTCCCCCTCACCTTCTTCTCCCCCTCACCTTCTTCTCCCCCTCACCTCATTCTCCCCCTCACCTTCTTCTTTCCTCACCTCCTTCTCCCCCTCACCTTCTTCTCCCCCTCACCTTCTTCTCCCCCTCACCTTCTTCTCCCCCTCACCTCCTTCTCCCCCGCACCTTCTTCTCCCCCTCACCTCCTTCTCCCCCGCACCTTCTTCTCCCCCTCACCTTCTTCTCCCCCTCACCTCCTTCTCCCCCTCACCTTCTTCTCCCCCTCACCTTCTTCTCCCCCTCACCTTCTTCTCCCCCTCACCTTCTTCTCCCCCTCACCTCCTTCTCCCCCTCACCTTCTTCTCCCCCGCACCTTCTTCTCCCCCTCACCTTCTTCTCCCCCGCACCTTCTTCTCCCCCTCACCTTCTTCTCCCCCTCACCTCCTTCTCCCCCTCACCTTCTTCTCCCCTCACCTTCTTCTTTCCTCACCTTCTTCTCCCCCTCACCTTCTTCTCCCCCTCACCTTCTTCTCCCCCTCACCTTCTTCTCCCCCTCACCTCCTTCTCCCCCGCACCTTCTTCTCCCCCTCACCTCCTTCTCCCCCGCACCTTCTTCTCCCCCTCACCTTCTTCTCCCCCTCATCTCCTTCTCCCCCTCACCTTCTTCTCCCCCTCACCTTCTTCTCCCCCTCACCTTCTTCTCCCCCTCACCTTCTTCTCCCCCTCACCTCCTTCTCCCCCTCACCTTCTTCTCCCCCGCACCTTCTTCTCCCCCTCACCTTCTTCTCCCCCTCACCTTCTTCTCCCCCTCACCTTCTTCTCCCCCTCACCTCCTTCTCCCCCGCACCTTCTTCTCCCACTCACCTTCTTCTCCCCCTCACCTCCTTCTCCCCCGCACCTTCTTCTCCCCCTCACCTCCTTCTCCCCCTCACCTTCTTCTCCCCCGCACCTTCTTCTCCCCCGCACCTTCTTCTCCCCCGCACCTTCTTCTCCCCTCACCTCCTTCTCCCCCTCACCTTCTTCTCCCCCGCACCTTCTTCTCCCACTCACCTTCTTCTCCCCCTCACCTCCTTCTCCCCCGCACCTTCTTCTCCCCCTCACCTTCTTCTCCCCCTCACCTCCTTCTCCCCCTCACCTCCTTCTCCCCCTCACCTTCTTCTCCCACTCACCTTCTTCTCCCCCTCACCTCCTTCTCCCCCTCACCTCCTTCTCCCCCGCACCTTCTTCTCCCCCGCACCTTCTTCTCCCCCTCACCTTCTTCTCCCCCTCACCTCCTTCTCCCCCTCACCTTCTTCTCCCCCTCACCTTCTTCTCCCCCTCACCTTCTTCTCCCCCTCACCTCCTTCTCCCCCTCACCTTCTTCTCCCCCGCACCTTCTTCTCCCCCTCACCTTCTTCTCCCCCTCACCTTCTTCTCCCCTCACCTTCTTCTCCCCTCACCTCCTTCTCCCCCGCACCTTCTTCTCCCACTCACCTTCTTCTCCCCCTCACCTCCTTCTCCCCCGCACCTTCTTCTCCCCCTCACCTCCTTCTCCCCCTCACCTTCTTCTCCCCCGCACCTTCTTCTCCCCCCGCACCTTCTTCTCCCCCGCACCTTCTTCTCCCCCTCACCTCCTTCTCCCCCTCACCTTCTTCTCCCCCGCACCTTCTTCTCCCACTCACCTTCTTCTCCCCCTCACCTCCTTCTCCCCCGCACCTTCTTCTCCCCCTCACCTTCTTCTCCCCCTCACCTCCTTCTCCCCCTCACCTTCTTCTCCCCCGCACCTTCTTCTCCCCCTCACCTTCTTCTCCCCCTCACCTTCTTCTCCCCCTCACCTTCTTCTCCCCCTCACCTCCTTCTCCCCCGCACCTTCTTCTCCCCCTCACCTTCTTCTCCCCCTCACCTCCTTCTCCCCCTCACCTTCTTCTCCCCCTCACCTTCTTCTCCCCCTCACCTTCTTCTCCCCCTCACCTTCTTCTCCCCCTCACCTCCTTCTCCCCCTCACCTTCTTCTCCCCCGCACCTTCTTCTCCCCCTCACCTTCTTCTCCCCCTCACCTCCTTCTCCCCCTCACCTTCTTCTCCCCCGCACCTTCTTCTCCCCCTCACCTTCTTCTCCCCCTCACCTCCTTCTCCCCCTCACCTCCTTCTCCCCCGCACCTTCTTCTCCCACTCACCTTCTTCTCCCCCGCACCTTCTTCTCCCCCTCACCTTCTTCTCCCCCTCACCTTCTTCTCCCCCTCACCTTCTTCTCCCCCTCACCTCCTTCTCCCCCTCACCTCCTTCTCCCCCGCACCTTCTTCTCCCACTCACCTTCTTCTCCCCCTCACCTTCTTCTCCCCCTCACCTTCTTCTCCCCCTCACCTTCTTCTCCCCCTCACCTCCTTCTCCCCTCACCTTCTTCTCCCCCGCACCTTCTTCTCCCCCTCACCTCCTTCTCCCCCTCACCTTCTTCTCCCCCGCACCTTCTTCTCCCCCTCACCTTCTTCTCCCCCTCACCTCCTTCTCCCCCTCACCTCCTTCTCCCCCGCACCTTCTTCTCCCACTCACCTTCTTCTCCCCCGCACCTTCTTCTCCCCCCTCACCTTCTTCTCCCCCTCACCTTCTTCTCCCCCTCCCTCCTTCTCCCCCTCACCTTCTTCTCCCCCGCACCTTCTTCTCCCCCTCACCTTCTTCTCCCCCTCACCTTCTTCTCCCCCTCACCTTCTTCTCCCCCTCACCTCCTTCTCCCCCGCACCTTCTTCTCCCACTCACCTTCTTCTCCCCCTCACCTCCTTCTCCCCCGCACCTTCTTCTCCCCCTCACCTCCTTCTCCCCCGCACCTTCTTCTCCCCCTCACCTCCTTCTCCCCCGCACCTTCTTCTCCCACTCACCTTCTTCTCCCCCTCACCTCCTTCTCCCCCTCACCTTCTTCTCCCCCTCACCTTCTTCTCCCCCTCACCTTCTTCTCCCCCTCACCTTCTTCTCCCCCTCACCTCCTTCTCCCCCTCACCTTCTTCTCCCCCGCACCTTCTTCTCCCCCTCACCTTCTTCTCCCCCGCACCTTCTTCTCCCCCTCACCTTCTTCTCCCCCTCACCTCCTTCTCCCCCTCACCTTCTTCTCCCCCTCACCTTCTTCTTTCCTCACCTTCTTCTCCCCCTCACCTTCTTCTCCCCCTCACCTTCTTCTCCCCCTCACCTTCTTCTCCCCCTCACCTCCTTCTCCCCCGCACCTTCTTCTCCCCCTCACCTCCTTCTCCCCCGCACCTTCTTCTCCCCCTCACCTTCTTCTCCCCCTCACCTCCTTCTCCCCCTCACCTTCTTCTCCCCCTCACCTTCTTCTCCCCCTCACCTTCTTCTCCCCCTCACCTTCTTCTCCCCCTCACCTCCTTCTCCCCCTCACCTTCTTCTCCCCCGCACCTTCTTCTCCCCCTCACCTTCTTCTCCCCCTCACCTTCTTCTCCCCCTCACCTTCTTCTCCCCCTCACCTCCTTCTCCCCCGCACCTTCTTCTCCCACTCACCTTCTTCTCCCCCTCACCTCCTTCTCCCCCGCACCTTCTTCTCCCCCTCACCTCCTTCTCCCCCTCACCTTCTTCTCCCCCGCACCTTCTTCTCCCCCTCACCTTCTTCTCCCCCTCACCTTCTTCTCCCCCTCACCTTCTTCTCCCCTCACCTCCTTCTCCCCCGCACCTTCTTCTCCCACTCACCTTCTTCTCCCCCTCACCTCCTTCTCCCCCGCACCTTCTTCTCCCCCTCACCTTCTTCTCCCCCTCACCTCCTTCTCCCCTCACCTTCTTCTCCCCCGCACCTTCTTCTCCCCCTCACCTTCTTCTCCCCCTCACCTTCTTCTCCCCCTCACCTTCTTCTCCCCCTCACCTCCTTCTCCCCCGCACCTTCTTCTCCCCCTCACCTTCTTCTCCCCCTCACCTCCTTCTCCCCCTCACCTTCTTCTCCCCCTCACCTTCTTCTCCCCCTCACCTTCTTCTCCCCCTCACCTTCTTCTCCCCCTCACCTCCTTCTCCCCCTCACCTTCTTCTCCCCCGCACCTTCTTCTCCCCCTCACCTTCTTCTCCCCCTCACCTTCTTCTCCCCTCACCTTCTTCTCCCCCTCACCTCCTTCTCCCCTCACCTCCTTCTCCCCCGCACCTTCTTCTCCCACTCACCTTCTTCTCCCCCTCACCTTCTTCTCCCCCTCACCTTCTTCTCCCCCTCACCTTCTTCTCCCCCTCACCTCCTTCTCCCCCTCACCTTCTTCTCCCCCGCACCTTCTTCTCCCCCTCACCTTCTTCTCCCCCTCACCTTCTTCTCCCCCTCACCTTCTTCTCCCCCTCACCTCCTTCTCCCCCTCACCTCCTTCTCCCCCGCACCTTCTTCTCCCACTCACCTTCTTCTCCCCCTCACCTTCTTCTCCCCCTCACCTTCTTCTCCCCCTCACCTTCTTCTCCCCCTCACCTTCTTCTCCCCCGCACCTTCTTCTCCCCCTCACCTTCTTCTCCCCCTCACCTTCTTCTCCCCCTCACCTTCTTCTCCCCCTCACCTCCTTCTCCCCCGCACCTTCTTCTCCCACTCACCTTCTTCTCCCCCTCACCTCCTTCTCCCCCGCACCTTCTTCTCCCCCTCACCTCCTTCTCCCCCGCACCTTCTTCTCCCCCTCACCTCCTTCTCCCCCGCACCTTCTTCTCCCACTCACCTTCTTCTCCCCCTCACCTTCTTCTCCCCCTCACCTTCTTCTCCCCCTCACCTCCTTCTCCCCCTCACCTTCTTCTCCCCCGCACCTTCTTCTCCCCCTCACCTTCTTCTCCCCCTCACCTTCTTCTCCCCCTCACCTTCTTCTCCCCCTCACCTCCTTCTCCCCCGCACCTTCTTCTCCCACTCACCTTCTTCTCCCCCTCACCTCCTTCTCCCCCGCACCTTCTTCTCCCCCTCACCTCCTTCTCCCCCGCACCTTCTTCTCCCCCTCACCTCCTTCTCCCCCGCACCTTCTTCTCCCACTCACCTTCTTCTCCCCCTCACCTCCTTCTCCCCCTCACCTTCTTCTCCCCCTCACCTTCTTCTCCCCCTCACCTTCTTCTCCCCTCACCTTCTTCTCCCCCTCACCTCCTTCTCCCCCTCACCTTCTTCTCCCCCGCACCTTCTTCTCCCCCTCACCTCCTTCTCCCCCTCACCTTCTTCTCCCCCGCACCTTCTTCTCACCCCTCACCTCCTTCTCCCCCTCACCTTCTTCTCCCCCTCACCTTCTTCTCCCCCGCACCTTCTTCTCCCCCTCACCTCCTTCTCCCCCCGCACCTTCTTCTCCCCCTCACCTTCTTCTCCCCCGCACCTTCTTCTCCCCTCACCTCCTTCTCCCCCTCACCTTCTTCTCCCCCTCACCTTCTTCTCCCCCGCACCTTCTCCCCCGCACCTTCTTCTCCCCTCACTCGTCTACCCCGCACCTTCTCTCCCCCTCACCTTCTTCTCCCCCGCACCTTCTTCTCCCCCGCACCTTCTTCTCCCCTCACCTCCTTCTCCCCCCTCACCTTCTTCTCCCCCTCACCTTCTTCTCCCCCTCACCTTCTTCTCCCCCTCACCTCCTTCTCCCCCGCACCTTCTTCTCCCCCTCACCTTCTTCTCCCCCTCACCTTCTTCTCCCCCTCACCTTCTTCTCCCCCTCACCTTCTCTCCCCCTCACCTCCTTCTTCCCCCCTCACCTTCTTCTCCCCCTCACCTCCTTCTCCCCCGCACCTTCTTCTCCCCTCACCTCCTTCTCCCCCTCACCTTCTCTCCCCTCACCTTCTTCTCCCCCTCACCTTCTTCTCCCCCTCACCTTCTTCTCCCCCTCACCTTCTTCTCCCCCTCACCTCCTTCTCCCCCTCACCTTCTTCTCCCCCTCACCTCCTTCTCCCCCTCACCTTCTTCTCCCCCTCACCTTCTTCTCCCCCTCACCTTCTTCTCCCCCTCACCTCCTTCTCCCCCTCACCTTCTTCTCCCCCTCACCTTCTTCTCCCCCTCACCTTCTTCTCCCCCTCACCTTCTTCTCCCCCTCACCTTCTTCTCCCCCTCACCTCCTTCTCCCCCTCACCTTCTTCTCCCCCTCACCTCCTTCTCCCCCTCACCTTCTTCTCCCCCTCACCTCCTTCTCCCCCTCACCTTCTTCTCCCCCTCACCTTCTTCTCCCCTCACCTTCTTCTCCCCTCACCTCCTTCTCCCCCTCACCTTCTTCTCCCCCTCACCTTCTTCTCCCCCTCACCTTCTTCTCCCCCTCACCTTCTTCTCCCCCTCACCTTCTTCTCCCCCTCACCTTCTTCTCCCCCTCACCTTCTTCTCCCCCTCACCTTCTTCTCCCCCTCACCTTCTTCTCCCCCTCACCTTCTTCTCCCCCTCACCTTCTTCTCCCCCTCACCTTCTTCTCCCCCTCACCTTCTTCTCCCCCTCACCTTCTTCTCCCCCTCACCTTCTTCTCCCCCTCACCTTCTTCTCCCCCTCACCTTCTTCTCCCCCCTCACCTTCTTCTCCCCCTCACCTTCTTCTCCCCCTCACCTCCTTCTCCCCCGCACCTTCTTCTCCCACTCACCTTCTTCTCCCCCGCACCTTCTTCTCCCCCTCACCTTCTTCTCCCCCTCACCTTCTTCTCCCCCTCACCTCCTTCTCCCCCGCACCTTCTTCTCCCCCTCACCTTCTTCTCCCCCTCACCTTCTTCTCCCCCTCACCTTCTTCTCCCCCTCACCTTCTTCTCCCCCTCACCTTCTTCTCCCCCTCACCTTCTTCTCCCCCTCACCTTCTTCTCCCCCTCACCTTCTTCTCCCCCTCACCTTCTTCTCCCCCTCACCTTCTTCTCCCCCTCACCTTCTTCTCCCCCTCACCTCCTTCTCCCCCGCACCTTCTTCTCCCACTCACCTTCTTCTCCCCCGCACCTTCTTCTCCCCCTCACCTTCTTCTCCCCCTCACCTTCTTCTCCCCCTCACCTTCTTCTCCCCCTCACCTTCTTCTCCCCCTCACCTTCTTCTCCCCCTCACCTTCTTCTCCCCCTCACCTTCTTCTCCCCCTCACCTCCCCCATCATCTTCCCCCTTCCTCACCTTCGTTTGCCTTCCCCCCTCCGCTCACCTTATCCTCCCCCCCTTCACCTTATCCTCCCCCCCCTCACCTTATTCTCCCCCCCCTCACCTTATTCTCCCCCCCATCACCTTATCCTCCCCCACCCTCACCTTCTTCTTCTCCCCCTCCTTCGCCTCCAGCGCCTTCTGCGTTGCTTCCATGGCCTGCAGCGTCTCAGGATCCACGTCAGCAAGAACTCTCCCCCCCGACGCGGATCTGTCCACGTCAGCAATCACCCTACCCTCTGCCGCAGCCCCATTTCCGGCGCGCACAGGGGGGCCGCCAAGCGGGGGAGGGGGCGGCGCGGAGAAGGGGTAGTGCGGGGGGGGCGGAGGAGGGGGGAGGATGGGAGGGGCGGAGGCGGACGGGGGAGGGGGGAACGACGGCGGGAGGGCTGGGGGGTGGGGGAGGGGTGGGGGAGCAGCGGAAGAGGCGGGGGCGGAGGGGCCAAAACCAGCAGCAGCGCGCGCAGCTTCTGCTGCCAGCGCTGCTGCATCCAGGGGTGGCTGCGCGCGCGCTGGTTGGGCCTGCTTGGCTGGTTGGGCTGGCTTGGCGCGCAGTGGCTTGGTAGCAGCCCCCGTGGCGGCAGCAGCAGGAGAAGTAGCAGCAGCTGTGCCACGCGCTTTGGTCCTCGACTCGTTCCCTCTTGCTCTCTCCTCCCTCGCCGCTTTCCCCGCTCTTCGCTCATCCTCCCCCCCCTCCTCCTGGTCACGATGCCTGTTCCGTCTCCTCTCCTTCGCCTCATCCTCGCTACTGTCACTCCCGCTACGCCGTACACGCGCTCTCCGCCCGCCCCCCTTCGCCCCTCGTCCCTCACTCCCCTCCTCGCCCCCTTTCCGCCGCCCCTTCTTCCTCTCCCCCTCCGATTCCGAATCGCTTTCACTCGCGGACTCGCTCCCCCTCCTCCGCCTCCCGCCTGTGCTGCGACTGTCTCTCCCGCCTCTCCCGCTTTTCCCGCCATCGCGATCGCCGCCGCGTAGCTTCCCCCGCTCCGCCTCTTCGTCCTCGTCGTCGTCGCTGGCAGATCGCCGCTTCTCGCTCCGACGCCGATCCGCATGTTTCGAAGCATGCCGGTCCGGCTCTCCTCCCTTCGCCTTCTCCCTCCTCTTCTCCTCTTTCCCCCTTCCTTCTCTCCTCTCCTCCTCTTCCTCGTCCGACGAATACCTTCGTCGCACGCGTCGCCCACGATCGCCCCGCCGGTCGTCCCGGTCGTCGTCAGAAACCGGCGAATTCCGTCGCCTGCTCCCGCTATCATCGCTGTCGCTATTGTCGCTACCGCTGTCGCTTTCGCCTCGGCGACGGTGGCGATAGTGTCGCCCGCGACCGCCTTCCGCCATCGTCACGCGACGATTCGAAACTACGGTCGCAACGGAAGCAGCGCGAGGCGACGAGAAATGGGTCTGTAAAGAAGGCGGAAACTTCGACCAGCTCTGTACGAGCTCTGTAGCAGGCTTGACAACCTAATAAGGCTTATTTTATAGTAGCTGATGAGGCTATATGGTTCGCGACTCCGTATCTAATATGTCCACCGCACCTGCTGCTAACCTTGTGACCTTGGTGACTAGGTCTTCCCCTCTGCCGAATTTCATTCGTACGAACATGCTATTCGTTACCCCGTTAGCGCTGGTTGTAATATCTGAACATGCAAAGGTATAAGGCGAAAAGTAGTGCTAGACAAGTTGGCAGTCTGATGCCTCCACACTATTGCCTATTTTGTCACACATCTTGGGTCCAGTAGACATGAAAAAAAAAGGCACCAGCACACATTTTCCTTACTCTATAACTACCACTTATGAAGGACCCTAAACAAATTCACTTAAAGAAGCAACGCACAATCAAATCCTTGCTTTTCTCCTACAGCTCTGTTCACTGTTCCCTTTCTACACTAAATATTGCGAAATCAGGCAGCCTGAGCTCCGATTTTGGTGATGGCAGAGTCGTTGAGATTGGCGTGCTGCAGGCCGTACCTCTTGAGCACCTGGTTGTCCGCAAAGGCGTATGACCTGGGGGGGGCATGAAGGAAAGGACGGGCGAAGGGGGGAACACGTGGTGACTTATAAGTCAACTCAAAACACCACCAGGCCGTTCCTCCTGAGCACCTGGTTGTCCGCAAAGGCATACGACCTGGGGGGGTGTGTAAGGGAGCAGAGGTGCAAAGGGGATAAGAAGCAGTGGGGAGTGATGAGCACGGCTCGCACTGCATCCACGAGACCACCTTGCTGCACGCCGTTCCTCTCAAGCACCTGGTTGTCTGCGACCTGAGGGGGTTGAGAGGGAGCAGAGGGGAGAAGGGGAAAACCAGAGGAATAGTAAAGGATCTGATTGCTGATTATCAGTGCACGATTGAGTGCTTGTGACTGCAGCTCATACATACCGGTAAATACCGCAGTCGCAGGTGTCGGGGTCATAGTCTGTGAATGCTTGGACGCGTATGAGTATTTGTTACTGGTGAGTGCATGAGTGCTGGTAGTGTGAGTGCATGAATGCTCGTAGTGTGAGAGCTTCCCATACCGGTGAGTGAGTGTGAGTGTGAGTGCCGCTGTAGCAGGTGTCAAAACCGTAGTAGTAGAACTCGCAAATGCTTATCAGTACTTGGAATGGATGAATGCTGTGAGTGCCACCTGGTTTTGACTGCTTGAATGCTTGTAGTGGTGAGTGCAGGTCATACCGGTGAACGCCGCGGTCACGAGTATCAGGGTCATAGTCAGAGAACTTGCGGTCGCACAGCTTGCACCCCGTGAGTCAGGGGTGCTTATTAATGGTATATGCTGCGAGTGCCAGTCACTGGTGCGTGCTGATTGCTGGAGAGTGCTGCTCCCACATACCGGTGGATGGCGCGGTCGCAATTGTCGGGGTCATAGTCGGAGAAAGCTTGCATGCTCATGCGTAGAGTGCTGCTCACACGTACCTGTGAATGCCGCGGTCGCAGGTGTCGGGGTCATAATCAGAGAACTTGCGGTCGCACAGTTTGCACCCCGTGAAGTGCACCGTGAAGGGCCACTCCCAGTTGCCCATCCCGTTGTGGTACTTGGCCGCTATCGCCTCCAGCCTGGTGTGTGGCGGGAAGGGACAAGAGGTTTCGGGTACAAGGATTCGGGGTGAGGAGGTGTTAAGTGCACCGTGAAGGGCCACTCCCAGTCGCCCACCCCATTTTGGTACTTGGCTTCTATGGCCCCGCCATGCCATGCCATGCCATGGCATGCTCTCTTCAACTCTGCAGGCCTCACTTCATCACTGCTCCCTCCACTACCCCCGTTCACTTGTCCACAAATATAACCCAGAAGCCGTGCAGAGCGTACGTGGGTTCAAGGTGTGTGCGCGGAGCCCAGTGGTCCCACAGAGCACAGGTGCATTCTCTGCACTGCAGGCTCTGCTGCTCTTTCCCCTGCTGCCACCCACTCACTTGTCCACGAAGATTCCCCAGAAGCCGTGCAGAGTGTACGTGGGGTCCAGGTGAGTGCGGGGAGCCCAGCGGTCCGCCAGCGGCTTGAGCCCCTTGGCCCTGTCCTCCTCGCTCTCGCCCTCGCCCGTCAGCATCAGCACCAGCGCCGTCTGGTCGTCCGCAGGCCAGTTCTTGCGTTTCTGTAAGGGTAGGCGGGGGCAGGGGATGCGGAGGAAGCGTGAAGAAGGGAAAGAGCGCCAGCGCCTTGAGACCCTTGGCCCTGTCCTCCTCGCTCTCGCCCTCGCCCGTCAGCATCAGCACCAGCGCCGTCTGATCGTCTGCCGGCCAGTTCTTGCGTTTCTGTGAGGGTAGGCGGGCAGGGGGCGAGGGAAGAGAGTGGGTCCGGTTTAGGGTTTCGAGTTTAGGGAGAGAGTGAGCACATGCAGGAGAGAGGGGTGGAGCAGCACATTCCCGCCTGTCCTCCGCCTCCTCGCCTTCTCACCCTCGCCTCAGCACCAGCGCTGTCTGGTCATCTGCCGGCAAATTCTTGCGATTTTGTGCGGGTGGGCAGGGGACGAGGGAGAGGAGTGAAGCAGAGAAGAGCGCGAGAGGGGGAGGGAGTGGGTGGGGTGGTGCACGAGGGAGGGGCGGAAGGAGGTGTGGGGAAGAGGGAAGGCACATAGGAAGGCAATGAGGTGACGGGGGGGAGAGAGTGGAGAGTGGAACAGACTAGTGGCCAAATAGTGGGTTGTGAAAACTTAGCTCGTAATACTCGATTGCTTAGCAGGATATTGTGCTACAATCACCTGACACAGATTCCTGCTGTTCAATCCATCTTGTTTTTTCAAATACTCAACCCCCAGCTATCTTTCTCCAGCGATCATCCAGCTGCTGTTATCACCTGATCCATTCTGGTGTTAGCACCTGATCCATTCTGGTGTTAGCACCTGAACCACTCTGCTGTGGTCACCTGAGCAGCACGCACGCACCTGGAGCACCCTGCTGGCGATCTCGCCCCACTTGACAGTGACCTTCTCCGACCGCCCGTACTGCCCCCAGTCGTCCAGCAGATCCAACCCTTCCTGATGGGTGGGGTGCAGGCGTGGGTGGGATGCATCAGGTGGGAAGCAGGGGTGGGATGCAGGGGTGGGATGCAGGGGTGGGATGCAGGGGTGGGATGCAGGGGTGGGATGCAGGGGTGGGATGCAGGGGTGGGATGCAGGGGTGGGATGCAGGGGTGGGATGCAGGGGTGTGAGAAGGCGACACAAGGGGTGGGAGACATTTGGCCATGTGGACGGGACGATGACGTGGCGAGGTGGAGGTGACAGGACGATGACGTGGCGGGATGGCTGTGAGAGATGCGGGCATGTATTTTCGAGGCGCCTTAACAATGACGGCAGTGAGAGAGGCGGGAGTGCTTACCTGTGAGTTGCGGATGAGGAAGCTTCCCGTGTTGAGGGCCACCCTGGGAGTAAGGGCGAGGAGGATGGGGAGGGGGAAGACAGCAGTGGGGGGAGACAACGTGAGGAAGGAACATGGTGCAGAGATGGGAAGAAGGGGAGGAGATGGGCGGGGAGAGGGGAGGGAGGGGAGGAGGGGGGGGAAAGAGGGGAGGGAAGGGAGGGGAGGGGGAGGGGAGGGGAGGAATGGGGAGGAAATTGAAGGGTAGGGGAGGGAAAGAAAGGGAAGGGAAGGGAAGGGAAAGAGGCTGGAGGCAAGGGGAGAGAGAAAGCGGGCAGAATGTAACAAGGAAGGCTGAGAAGGGTGATCGATGCTGGCTGAGGGGGAGAAGAAGGGGATGGGCGACGTTGGAGGGAGGATGGGGCAAATGGCGAGGCGAGGGGGGTTGAGGGGCGTGTGGGGCGAGCCGCTGGTTACAACCTCTCCTTCTCTTTTGAGGTGATTTTGAGTCGACTTAATATGCGAGGCGAGTGTTGCTGGTTAGAAGCTCTCCTTCTCTCCCTCTCTCCATCCCTCCATCCCTTCCTTCCCCTCTTTCTCCCTCCCTCCCCCTACGTCTCCCTCCTTCCTTCCGACCCTTCTTCCCCTTCTTCCCTCTCCCCGTGCCTCCCCCTCTTTGCCACGTCAGCACTGACTCACCAGTCCTTCTTGCCGTACACGTCAGCGTCCAGCCCAGACATCACGAGCACCTTGTTCGCCTGCTTCTCAATGGGATACCGGAACGCCATGTCTGCACGGAGAAGGGGGGAGGGGTAGATGGGGCAGGGAGGGAAGCAGAGGGGAAGGGAGGGAAGGAGAGGGAAGGGAGGGAAGGAGAGGGGAAGGGAGGGAAGGAGAGGGAAGGGAGGGAAGGAGAGGGCAAGGGAGGGAAGGGAGGGAAGGGAGGGAAGGAGAGGGGAAGGGAGGGAATATGTCTTATCCGCCTGGGTTCAGCCCCGACATCACGATTCACGAGCACCTTGTTCGCCTGCTTCTCAATGGGATACCGGAACGCCATGTCTGCACGCGGGGGGCCAGGAGCGGAGTGGAGGTGGGAGGGCGAAAACGGGGAGCGAGGGGGGGGATCATTTCTAAGCCGCCTGCTTCTCGATGAGGTACCGGAACGCCATGCCTACACGCGCACGACAGGGGGGATTGGGGATGCATGATGGGGGATGGGGGAAGTGAAGAAAGAGAAGGGATGGGGGGAGACTGTTGCGCTGCAGCATCATCCCACCGTTGCGCTTGAATTTACTCAGATACCTTAATACCAAACCTCAGCTGCCTCCCAATAAAAACCTACCCCCAACGTAAACCTACACTCAATCCTTGGCTACCTCCCAAACCTCGAAAACCACCCCACGCCTCTCACCAGTGATCATGGCATCGGAGTCGACCCAGAAGAACCACTCCACATCCGGGTGCTGCAGCATGCAATGACCGTTGCCACTGAAACCACTCAACCCCTATCTCAGCCTACCACCCTACCTCTCACGCCCCTCTCACTGGTGATCATGGCGTCTGAGTCGACCCAGAAGAGCCACTCCACGTCGGGGTGCTGCATCATGAGCCGACCTTTGCGTCGCACATTAACCCAAACCCGTTCCTTGCCTACCTCGGCTACTCCCCACGCCCCTCACCGGTAATCATGGCATCGGAGTCGACCCACAGGAATCACTCCACGTCGGGGTGCTGCAGCATGAGGCGAGTGCGCCATATCTTAACCCAAACCCATGCATCTGCTACCTCCCAACCCTCGGCTACTTCCCACGCCCCTCTCACCAGTGATCATGGCATCGGAGTCGACCCACAGGAATCACTCCACGTCGGGGTGTTGCAGCATGAGACGACCGTTGCGCCTCATTTACTAACCCAAATCCATTTCTCGGCCACTTCCCAACCCTGGGCTAACCCCCTCTCCCCCCCACGCCCCTCTCACCGGTGATCATGGCATCGGAGTCGACCCAGAGGAACCACTCCACATCGGGGTGCTGCAGCATGAGCATGCGCAGCATCGGCAACTTCACCCAGAACGTCTTGAGCCGCGGGTCAATGGCACCCATGCCGTAATAGAACGGCATGTCGTTCACGCGCGCGTAGTCCTGCTTGTTCTTGAGGAACTTGAGGAGTAAGAAGTCGCCGCTGTTGGGGCCCTCGCCGCACCGCTTGCTGTTGGAGCCCGAGACCAGCATCACCTTGGGCTTGCCGTCGCGCGTCGCGTTGCACCCCGGGTGCGCCGCGATGTACGCGTTCCGCTGCTCGTCCCAGTCTGCGGCGGGGCGATTGTAGCGAAGGGGGGGAAAAGGGGGAAAGGGAGAAGCGGTGAGCGAGAATTGCGCGGAAACCGGAATCATCATTCCTTCGCCCCGTCGGTGCGTTATAAGCAGCATCGAAACTCATCACAACGTGCGATGCGTTTGTTTTATGAACAACGAGTCTTGAGCCTGCACCCTAACTCGCGAAAGGAGGGGAAAGGAAGGGGGAGGAGGGAGAGGAGGGGAAGGAGAGGTGGGTGTGGGACTCGAACATCCTTGGAGCAGCTTAGAGCATCGTACCCTTACTGTCTTCGCTTATAGTGGAAGAGCGGCAATTCCGAAAACACGTGGTTGTGGAATTCAAGCATCCTTAGAGCAGCTTAGAGCATCGCACCCTTACTGTGCAAGGAACAGCTAACCCCGACGCCTCGCAACCGCCGCGTCATTCGATGCGAACGGCGCGCGGGTCCCGTTGGCCGAAGCCATGGATCGCGCAACTTGAGGCCTCCGTTGTTCCAGAGTCGAGCAGGTTTCGAGACTTCTCAAAACGCCTTGCAAGTCGAAATAAATCACAGGCGACTTGCGAACACGGATTTATTGATCACTCGACGAGCATACCGCTGTCTTGAGCATCAGGCAGCGGCGACCGATCGTTCTACAGCCTATACTCGCTATTGTCATTCTCATTGGCACCGTCGCACGCTCACTCTGAACGACTCACTGCCCGCCGACAAACGCGCATCATCTCTGCGGCACAGGTACCCCGGACTCGCCGTGGAACGATCGGCCAATCGTTCTCACACATCTTATTGCTCGGCCCGTTGATGACGTGCGCGTAACTTCGGAGTTGATTGGATAGTCATCTGGACGATCAGCCACTAGCTCTTACACGTCTTCTGTCCTTGACCCGTAAATGACTCATACGCTGGAACCGCCAATGGCATACCCTTGACCCGCAGTTGACCTACCTTTGACCCGCGGCTCCATGTAGTAAGGCCCCTCGTCGGCGTCAAATGCTGCCTGGCTCTCTCCCTCGCTCTCCGATTCTTCCGGCGCGATGAGCGCCGCATCTTCCGCCTGGAGTTTGCGCAACGCTGTGGCGCTGAGGTTTTCGTACGGGGTGCTCGTACGAGACGGGAAAATCGACGGAAATCGTCCGTTGTAAACGAGAAAGATCAGCGTTAGCAGCACTCCGACGATAACCGCCTGCTCTCCGCTAGACCGGCGACGGCTAGCGGCCTTGCGACTTCCAGGCTGTGCCATGACAGCGGGAGTCTAAGCAGCTCTGAAGCTCTGGAGCGTTCTAAAGAAAACGATCAAAAGTGAATATTTTGTGAAATAAAAAGAAAAGGTAACAAGGTAAAAAGCGGAGCGTTATCTACAAGGGTCTGAGCGCACTCCCAAACTAGTTTTCTTCAAGCGGACAGCCACAACAAGACCCACAGCAAGCAGCGAACTGAGAGCAACGCGCAGAGCTTGGTATTCTCAAGGTGCTCCCTCCACGCAGGCATCAAGGAAGTGTCTCAACGGATTGCGGATTCTACTAGTGCAGATTTACCCTGGCAACCCTCGCTGCAACTTCCCCGCGTCGCGGGAAGCAAATCTCTGACACATTTTCAGCCAAACGAACGGTGAGATCCTGCGGACGACCTCGATCGCTGGCAAGACAAGAGCGCTCTCTGTCAGGCGAAAGCTTTGCTGCAATTCGTGGGGCAGGTGAACCGATGGTTGACGAATCAGTCGTGGCGGCGGGAAATGCTCAGTTGGTCAAGCGAAACTGACTGTCTCCGTTTGGAAAACGGTTCGTTTGTGCAGGGTAGATTAAAGGGTGTAAGGAATTTGGAATTTCCTAAGACAAACTCTTGCTTCTAATGAAATGGAGTAGTTTCATCATTGTTACGAGTTATAGCATCGTTCCAATAGTAAAAGAACAAAATCTCTCAGCAATCATGGAAAATGTTGAGTTCTCTGATGCTCCCATTATCGACCAATTTACTACAGGAGAAACTGCATTGAACCGCCAATGGACTTCGCCTTCCTCCTCAGGAACCTCCTTTATTTTTTATTCAAAGAAAGACTAACTGTCTGTTGTTTTTTATTACATGGAATCTAAATCGATGATACAAGGACTGTGTTTAGCTTTCAAAAAAAAATATGGCGTGTGGCCCTTCAAGACTATTTGCAAGACTTTTTATATTTAAAATAATTTGTTACAATCTGAAAAGAGTTTTGTAGGATCGTCTCAGGTTGATCGCGAGTCTTGTAGCAGCAGAAGATTGCTACTGGATGTCGGGTGCGGAGATTTGAAGCTCGACAGAAATGGCTACAGCAATGCGATAGTAGGGTTTATATAGGAATACAAGGGAATACGAAAGGTCCTAGCTAGACGTGTACTCTAAGGGGGTACATTCCCCTTGGGGCTAACCTACATCGGGAATTCCAACCGTGCGGTCCGGTAACATTACGCGTCACGGTAACTGTTTGGATGCATTTCCCGCTCTTGCACTTCGAAATCATTCTGCTTCCAACGATCTTCGATAACTGTTTGCGTCGCTCGATCTTCGTCATCGCTGCAGTCATCTTCGCATTTAAAATCCGTTACTTTAGGAATGTTATTCAACAATTTCATATAGTAACACTCCCTTTCATTCCTGGAGGAGCGAAGTCTTGGCGCACTTGGTTATACCGCAAACATTCGCGTAGAGCTGTTACTGCTAACGTGGTAGCTTCTTGGTGAGAAAATCAGCTGCCATGTCACCAGTAGGGCAGTCGGTGATTTTGCTTTGTTGAGATAAGGACTAATTAGTAGCCATGGCTGAAGAGAGTAGAGAGGAAAGGAGGCATTGATGAGAGTGTTGAAAGGTACAAGATGGAGACCTAAAACTACAGTACTCTCTAAGGAGTGCCCCACTACAGCCAAGCACAGCTAAAGTCATATATCAATATATGTTCTGACACCACCCCATAGGCGAAGTGGGGGACAACAAGCGGTCAGAAGACCAGTCAACAAAAGCAAACAAGCAAAGCTCGGGGTGGATCATGAAGTCACCACATAGTCCGAGCACAAGCAAAGGGCCAGAAGGCTAGTTCGCATGCAGGGACATAAGAAAGTACAAGCAGTACAGTGATCGCACCCTAGCAAGAGTAAACAAGCAGGTATAGATATACAGAACATAGTACAAGGCAAAGTCAAGTGGTAAGCAAGTGAGGCAGAGTAAGCACAAGGCCCTATCTCAACCTACCACCCTATCTCCCACGCCCCACTCACCAGTGATCATGGCATCAGAGTCAACCCAGAAGAACCACTCCACATCCGGGTGTTGCAGCATGAGCCGACCGTTGCGCCATAACCCAAACCCATGCATCTGCTACCTCCCAACCCTCGGCTACTCCCCACGCCCCTCTCACCAGTGATCATGGCGTCCGAGTCGACCCAGAAGAACCACTTCACGTCGGGGACCGGGGTGCTGCAGCATGCAATGAGCGTTCCACCTTACTTATTAACCCAAACCCGTTCCTTGCCTACCTTGGCTACTCACTCACCGGTAATCATGGCATCGGAGTCAACCCAGAGGAACCACTCCACATCCAGGTGTTGCAGCATGAGCATGCGCAGCATGGGCAGCTTCACCCAGAACGTCTTCAGCCTTGGATCAAACCCGTTCCTTGCATACCTTGGCTACTCACTCACCGGTAATCATGGCATCGGAGTCAACCCAGAAGAACCACTTCACATCCGGGTGTTGCAGCATGAGCCGACCGTTGCGCCATAACCCAAACCCATGCATCTGCTACCTCCCAACCCTCGGCTACTCCCCACGCCCCTCTCACCAGTGATCATGGCGTCCGAGTCGACCCAGAAGAACCACTTCACGTCGGGGACCGGGGTGCTGCAGCATGCAATGAGCGTTCCACCTTACTTATTAACCCAAACCCGTTCCTTGCCTACCTTGGCTACTCACTCACCGGTAATCATGGCATCGGAGTCAACCCAGAGGAACCACTCCACATCCAGGTGTTGCAGCATGAGCATGCGCAGCATGGGCAGCTTCACCCAGAACGTCTTCAGCCTTGGATCAAAAGCGCCCATGCTGTAATAGAACGGCATGTCGTTCACGCGCACGTAGTCCTGCTTGTTCTTGAGGAGTAAGAAGTCGCCGCTGTTGGGGCCCTCGCCGCACCGCTTGCTGTTGGAGCCCGACACCAGCATCACCTTGGGCTTGCCGTTGCGCGTCGCGTTGCACCCCGGGTGCGCCGCGATGTACGCGCGCCGCTGCTCGTCCCAGTCTGCGGCGGTGTGATTGTAGCGAGGGGGAAAAAGGTGGGGAGAGGAACTGGGGGAGCGGTGAGCGAGCCTTGCACGTGCACCGCAATCAGGAATCCTTCACCTGAGGGCTGCGTTATAAGAAGCTTCGCCGCTCGTCCCAACACGCGGTGCGTTTCTGTACATCGAATCTTGAACGTGCCACATAAAGAGGAAGAGGAAGGGAGTAAAGAGGAGGGGAAGGAGAGGCGGGTGTGGAATTGGAGCATCCTTGAAGCAGCACACCCACTCTGCATCGCACGAAGGGGCCTGCTTGCAGGCAATTTGCCTGTTGGCTTCATGTAGTGCCTTCATAGGTTGGGTTCGGAGCACAGCTATCCCCGACGCCTCGCAACCGCCGTGTCATTCGATGCGAACAGCAGCGGGTCACGTTGGTCGAAGCCACGGATGGCGCAACTTGTTGAGGTTTCTGTTTTTCCAGCGTCGAGTTTCCAGACATTTGAAATATATTTCGAATTCCCTTGGAAACCGTTTTGATTCTAACCCCGACTCGTAACAAGGATTCCCTGATTGCGCCATGAGCATGCCGTTGTGTTGAACAGAGCATACCATTGTGTTGAGACGTCTCAAAATGATTTTTTCTTTCGCATGCCATCGCCGTGACCAGAGCATACAAATGATTTGACCATCAAACGGGCTTCCTCCACAGGTGACATGCTCATAACTCATAGGTGACATACCCTTTACCCGTAGATCCATGTAGTAACCGCGTGAAATGAGTCGGTTTTTGAGTCGACTCGAAAAACGACCACAGTTGACGTACCCTTCACTCGCGGCTCCGTGTAGTAAGGCCCCTCCTCGGCATCAAATGCTCTTTTTTTAAAACCCTACTACTAATGCTCGCCAAGAAGCACACAATATGCGCGGCTCGCGGTGGACATACCTTTGACCCCCGGCTCCATGTAGTAAGGCCCCTCGTCGGCGTCAAAAGCTGCCTGGCTCTCTCCCTCGCTCTCCGGTTCTTCCGGCGCGAGGAGCGCCGCATCCTCCGCCTGGAGTTTGCGCAGCGCCGTGACGCTAAGGTTGTCGTACTGGGTGCTCTTGCGAGACGGAAAAGAGACGGAAACCGGCCGTTGTAAACGAGAAAGATCAGCGTTAGCAGCACTCCGACAATAACCGCCTGCTCTCCGCTGGAACGGCGGCGGTTACCCACCTTGCGGTTTCCAGGCTGTGCCATGACAACGGGAGTCTAAGCAGCTCAGGAGCCTTGGAGCGTTCCCTAGATCTGTTCACCGGATTTTTTGTAAGGTCGGAAAAGAAGTAGCGATTGCTATGAGGGTCTGTCGACTCTACAGATTTAATTCTTGGATCCGACAACCACAACAAACAAGACCCTCAGCACAGAGCTCACCGATCCACAGTCGCAGAAGGTGCCTACCGAACAAGGTGAACTGAACAAGGCTAGGGAAACGATTGTCCCCCCCCTTCCTGAATAAGGTGAACTGAACAAGGTGAGTTCGGTATTCTCGAGGTGCTGCTTGGCGGATGCAGAGAGGAAGAAGTGTCTCCAGGGGACTCTTTTGGGTCGGACAGATCCTTCCACGGGAGAGATCCCACCCCAGATTTCACCCCATGCCGCTCCGCTCTGCAAACTTCCCGTGTCGCGGAAGCAAGTCTCTGACACATATTGAGCCAGCCTCTGCTGAGATTCAACGGACGACCTCGATCATTGCTGAGGCTTGTGGCTTGCAGGCTGGCTTCGCTGTAATTCGTGGGGCAGGCTAAACGATGGTTGGACGAATCATTAGTGGCGGCGGGAAATGCTCAGTCGATCAAGCGAAACTGCCTCTCTCGGTTCTAGAAGTCGGTTCGTTTGAGCACAAAGAGTGCCAAAGAGGAGGAATGCAAGGAAATGAAACATTCACTGGTTCTGGAAAGAAGAGTGCGCGTAAGTTAAGGGAGATTTTCAATTTCCTTACATCTCACCAGTTTTCATAGTGTGGAGCAATGTACACTGGGCCTCGACCGTGCTTCAATCACCAACCGCCAGTATTCATTACAATAAACGCTAGATTTGTCAAGCAGCACATCAATATACAAGGCCATATCGGCATACGCTTCGGGACCAGCTCAAACCGCACAAGACAACCAACTCTGCATACGGTAGCTTAACTCATGCGGACGTATTTTTGCGCCACTCACCTGCTGCCATTCATGGTCATCTCAAGTGCTGCTTGCCAATATTGCAAGTGTCGAGCTAACCATTTCCCTGGCGCCGGAGGCCGAAAATGATTTCAAGACGGTTGCTGCCACCGTACACGCAAATTCAACTATGATGCTCCTCGACAGCGGCTGCTCGCATCACATGATGGAAAGTCAAGAGGCTTTTTTGGACATGGAGCCTGGACGCGACGTCAGCCAAGTGCTCGCTTCAATTGCGTGATTCAGGTCATCCAAGGTCGTGGCACTGTTGCGCTGGAAGGGAAGTCAGCAAAGCATATTCTCATTCTCGATATGATGTACGTCTCGAAAGTGCAAGCAACTTGTTGTCGACCAGCCAGCTGAAAGATAGCGGCGTGAAGCCGTAGGAAAATGGCGACGAGATGCGGCTGCGAGAGTCGTGATCGGTCGTACAGGCCACACCGGTCAGGTTCTCTATACCTGCCTCTGACATTACTAGCTGTAGCTGACGTCGATGTTGCTTTGCGGACCATTTCCTCGTCAACAAGGTCGACGGCGGATATTTGGCACGCTCGGCTCGCACATAACTGTTAAAATAAGCAGGCAGGAATGATGGACTAGGTAGCATGCATGAGTACAAGTACTTAACCCTAAAGTGTTGTACCCCTTGTAGGCTAACCCACTATAGCCTAGAGAGAACACAAACATACATTTTGACACACCCCCGTAGGCTAAGTGGGAGATAGCCAAGACAACAGACGGTCAAAAGACCAGTCAAGCAAGAGAACAAGCAAAGCAAAGCAAAGCTCAGGGTGGATCTCAAGGACACCACACAATCCGAGCACAAGCAAGCGGCCACAAGGCCAGTTCACATGCAGAGGTATAATAGCAAGGCAGTACACTGATCACAACCTAGCAAGAGTAAACAAGCAGGTATAAAGATATATATCAGTACAACAAGAGCAAGTCAAGCAACCAGCAGGTGAGGGAGAGTGGGCACAAGCCCAAGAGCAGTGCAAAAACGCTGAAGATCACCACACCCGAGGGCCTTGGTGAAGACATCAGCAGTGTTGGCCCGAGAGGCCACGTAAGCAAGGCGCAGCTGACCACGCTGCTGCAGCTCCCGAGCAAGAAAGTAACGAAGAGCAATGTGCTTCGTTCTGTGCTCCAGTCTCTGCTCGCGACACAAGGCAAGCATTGCCTTGTTGTCGACATACAGAACTGGAGGAGAACGAGGCCACTCCCCCAAGTCAGTCAGCAGGTAGGTCATCGGCGAGCAAGGGCTGTGAAGTGCTCGACTTTACTGACAACCGGATTATCATCACCGTCGAGGCCATATTTTTCGAGACCATGTCGCTGGAGATCAAGAAGTCAGACCATGAGCCGGCGTCGGCACGGACTCAAGTTTCTTCGCCGACGGCGACTCAGTTGCTCGCTGCTGAGGATGACGACCAACCTGATGAAGAGAACATAGCTCCCCCTTCCTCTCCTCCTCTCTTCTTTCTCACTGTCCCGTCGTCGGTGGCCTTTCCATCTTCCTCGGTCGCTTCTCCACCGCTCATCGCCAATTTGTCAAGGCCATCATCTACAACAGCCATTGGCCATAACACAGAAATGTAAATTGAAAAATAGTAACGAGCAAGTTCATCTAAGAACGGACGTCGTACTTTCGCAACAAAGGAACTGCTCGACAGCATACTCTCACGATAGGGGAGCAGCTCGACGACGGCTCGTGAGCAACGTTGTGGAAGTCGTTATCAAAGCTGGCATCAATGAAAGGGAGCACTCGAAAGGAGAGCTGCCCATCGACTGTCAAAATGAGAGATGTGATTGTACTAGGAAAGGATTGGGTACAAGTAGGAAACCCTAAACTTACTGTACCCCATAGTAACTACCCCACTACATCCTAAACAAACTGTAGCAGATATAACATTTGACACACCCCCATAGGCAAAGTGGGGGAGAGCAAGGGGTCACAAGACCAGTCAAAAAGGCAAAGCAAGCTCAGGGTGGATCACAACGTCACCACACTCACTCAGCAGTTCACATGCAGAGGCATATGTGGAACACAGACATCACAGTGATCTCTACCTAGCAAAGCAAGCATGCAGGTATACATATATAGATCACAGTACAAGCAAAGCCTACAGCAAGTGAGGAAAAGTGGGCACAAGCCCCAGTATAGTGCAGAAACGCTGATGATCACCAGACTGAAGTGCCTTGGTGAATATATCAGCAGTGTTGGCCCGAGTGGCCACGTAACGCAGATGAAGCTGACCACGCTGCTGCAACTCTTGAGCCAAGAAGTAACGCAGAGCGATGTGCTTCGTTCTGTGCTCCAGTCTGTGCTCCTCACACAAGGCAATGGCTGCCTTGTTGTCGACGTACAAAACTGGAGGAGAACGAGGCCGCTCTCCCAAGTCGGTCAGCAGGTAGGTGAGCCAGCGTAACTCCTGTGCAGCCATGGCTGTGGCGTAGATCTCAGCCTCACAACTGGAGCTGAGAACTGAAGACGAACGTGTAGAACGCCAAGAAACTGAACCAGAGCTAAGGTTGAAGGTGTAACCCTGTGACGACCGCTGAGTAGTCTGGTCGTCAACCCAAGAAGCGTCTGAGTGCCCAGTGAGAACAAGTGAGCTCCTACCTCCAAGCACAAGCCCCATGCCTGATGTACTGCACAAGTAGCGTAGTACCCTCTTAGCAGCATCCATGTGCACCTTTCGGTGCCGACCAGGAGCCACGTAGCGAGCTAGAAGGCCAAGAGGGTACGCGAGGTCAGGACGAGTGCAGGTCATCAGGTACATGAGGCAGCCAACTAGCTCTGGGTAAGGACCACTCGGCTCTACGGACTCGTCCGAAGGTGGAGCTGAGAGCGAGTGACTTGTAGCCAGAGGAGTCGGCTGTGCCGAGGACCAGGTGAAGCCGAAGCGCTGAAGGACCTGCTGCACCATGTGTGACTGAGTCAGTGTGATGGTACGGCGTGCTCTGTCCCGGGTGATCTGCAAGCCAAGGTAGCTGCGCAGCTCACCCAGGTCTGTGCACGTGTGTCTCTTCTGTAGCTCCGACTTCACCAGGGCGAGAGCCTCAGTGTCAGCAGTGGCAAAGACCAAGTCGTCGACGTACACGAGGATGTAGAACGGCGGCAGCGAAGTGTCGGTGCGCAGAAACAGCGACGGGTCAGCAGTAGAAGGCGCGAACCCAAGAGCCGCAAGTGTAGTCCTCAGTGTGTCGTGCCACTCATGTGGCGCCTGGCGGAGGCTGTAGACCGTCCGCCGAAGGCTCCACTGGGTACCAGGAGGAAACGACCCAGTGAAGCCAGGAGGGCGGCGCAGCCAGATCTTCTCGTGCAGGCTGCCCTGCAAGAAAGCTGTGCTGAATTCAAGAGAGTGAAGCTCGTAGTCACGCTGAGCGGCAACGTGCAGCAGCACCCGAAGAGTGGTCATCTTCGGGGTGGGGGAGAAGGTCAGGAAGAAGTCTACTCCCTCTCGCTGACTGAAGCCTCGAGCAACGTAACGAGCCTTGAAGACAGGCGGAGAACCTGGCGGCCGCTTCACCTTGAAAATCCACATGCCACTGACGATGTTCGCCCCAGGAGGGGGAACCTCGTCGATGTATGTGCCAGTGGACTTCAAGGATGCCATCTCTACGTCGATGGCTGACTGCCACTGAGAGGAGTACTCACCCGCGATCGCCTCAGCGTAAGAGCGCGGGGTCGGGATGTCTGGTGCATCCGGGTCTCCCTCAGGTGTAATCAGCATGGACACGAGATGAGGTACAGCGGCGGCAAAGCACTCAAACTCCTCCTGCCTGTCCTCAAGGACGTCCGTGCCAAGAGCACACTCACCCCCGACGGACGGAGGACAGACAGACTCAGACTCAACAACAAGACTCGCAGCGTAGTCTAGACGACAGTGAGCAGCAAAGTCGACAAGCTCAGCAACTAAGGCAGACGCAGCAGCTGACTCAAAGGAAGGGTCAGTGACAGCAGTGGCCAGGAGACGCGTGACAGTAGGACTAGCAGCACGAAGAGAGTCAGACTCCGGGTCAGCAAGGGCAGGAAGGGAGGACGCAGGAGGAGAAGGCAGAGGGACACGCTGTGGAGCAGTGGAAGGACGAAGCGTCATCTGGTGAGTGCCTGGGACAGCAGGAGGACGCTGACGTGGGACACGACAACCAGTGCGAGCAGCACGAACAGGTGACGCAGAACGAGACTCAGGCGACACAGGACGAGACGCGGGCTCACGACGCTCCGTAAGACCTCCTGTCGGACCAGTGTAGGGAGAAGGACCAGGGAGTGGCGAGGCAGGCTGTAACTGTGACTGCGACTGGACAGGCGGAGGACACTCTAAGGAAGGAGCAGGACAAGGAGGAGGCGGCTGACCAAGAACCTGCTGAAGGAGCGGAACGAAGTACGGCCGCGGCCGTGACGCGCCCCCAGAACCAGCAGAGACAGCACCAGAACCCCCAGCAGCAGCTCCAACTCCTGTAGCACCACCAGCAGCTCCAGTAGTGCCAACTCCAGTACCCCCAGTAGCACCAGCTCCAGCTGCACCGTCGGCTCCAGCACCTGCAGGAGGATGAGCGTCAGCACCTCCAGCTCCAGCCCCTGCAGCACCAACCTCAGGGTCAGCAGCTACACCAACTCCAGTGGGCCCAGCGTCCTCAGCAGCACCAGCTCTAGCTCCAGCAGAACCCCTAGTCCTAGCAGCTCCAGTACCGCCTGTACGAGCACCTCTAGGACCAGAGGCTCCAGCACCTCCAGCAGCACTAGGGCCTCCAGCGGGCGGCACCCCAGCGCTAGGAGCGCCGCTCCGGAGGCTGCAGCGCCGAGCGTACCACTCACGTAGCCGCTGTGGGGAGGGAGGCTCCGGCCGCGACACAGCACCCGCAGCACCATCAGCTCCAACTCCGGCAGAACCCCCAACTCCAGCAGTCCCACGCCGGAGGCTGCAACGCTGAGAGTACCACTCACGCAGCTGCTGTGAAGAGGGAGCGCCACCAGGCGCAGCACGGTCAGGCTCAGCTCCCCCACGCTCAGCACCCCCAGTCTCAGCACCCCCAGGCTCAGCACCCCCAGTCTCAGCACCCCCAGGCTCAGCACCTCCAGACGCAGCACCCCCAGGCTCAGCACCCCCAGTCTCAGCACCCCCAGACTCAGTACCCCTCGCAGGACCAGAGTCGACAGCTACCTCGACAGGCTCGACCGGGTCTACCTGGGAAACACCTGAGGGAGCAGGACCCTAGGGAGGGAGGGGGTCTACCGAAGGGACACCTGGGGTGAGGAAGAGCGGCGGGGGGGGAAGCGGCGCAGTGCGGTAGGGGAACAGACGGTAAAAGGGCACCGACTTGTCAAAAGTGACGTCCTGAGAGGGGAAGACACGGCGCGAGGTGGGGTGGTAAAACTGCCAGCCAGGCGCGTCAGGGACAAAGCCAAGGAAGACACAGGGAACGGCACGGGAGGAGAGCTTGTTCGCAGACGTATCGCGGACAAAGGCTCGACATCCCCAGACCCGGAACACCGACGCATCGCCAACCTCCCCCGTCCAACGCAGTGTGGGCGAGGTCTCCGGAGCAGAGACACGGGGCCAGAGGTTGAGCTGATGCGCAGCGTACTGGACTGCAAACGGCCACAGGAAATGGGGGGCAGCCGCATGGATCATGGAGGTACAATAGACCTCCATGACTAAGTGAATGTGGCGCTCAGCAACCCCATTCTGCTGTGGACAGGCCGGAAGTGTGAACGTCTGGCGGATGCCGTGCTCCGCACAGTAGGCTGCCAAGAGGTCGGAGGAAAACTCACCACCCCTGTCAGAGTGCAGACGCAGGACGGGAAAGTCCGACTAGAACCGCTCGCGGAGCTGGAGACGAGCAGCGCGGATCCAAGGGATCAAAAACATCAGGGACCTCACCCTTGGTGCGCAAGGGGAAGACCGTGGTGTAGCGCGAGTAGTCGTCGACAACCAGCAGGAAGTACCGCTCGTGGCCCTGTCCACGGACGTGGGCTGGGCCCCACACGTCCAAGTGGAGAGTCTGCAGGGGAGCCTCTGTGGAAGGGAACGAGGAGGAGTGAGGAGTGGCGCGCTGCCGCCCCTCGACACAGGGAAGACAGGGAGGAGCAGGTGAGGGTGGGAGGGGAGGGAGAACCCTGGGAAGACCAGAGACAAGGTACCGGGAGTGCATGCCACGAAGGCGCTGCACTGACGGGTGACCAAGACGGTGGTGCCAGAGTACTGTCTGGTGTGACAGGGAGCGACACGAGCAGGGGGCCGACAGCTGACCTGACGCAGACGCAGACGCAGCTACCTGAGGGGACTCAGTGGTCGGTGTGTACAGGTCCGACCCCGGCTGCCGAGTGAAGGTAGCTAGGTGGCGACCCGTCCAAGCACACGTACAGTGGGTCACACGCTCATAGGCAGGGGTGAACTGGTGAACACCCCCCTCCTGGAGAGCAGAGCCCGCCACCAAGTTCGTAGAGAACGAGGGGAGGTAAAGACCCGAAAGGGTGCCGGACGGGACCGCAGGACAAGGGAGGACAGTGGAGGAGGTCGCAAGGACCGGGCCCCCAGAGGGGTCAGCGAGGGAGACAGCAACAGGCCGAGCTAGCTGCTCAAGGACAGTGCGGTTACGAAAGAAGCAGCGGGAAGCACCCGAGTCCAGTGTGAAGGTGTGCAGTGCCTCAGTAGACGCAGTACCAGCAAGCGCAGACCCACGAGCACCTGGAGCAGCAGACTCACTAGCACCTAGGGCAGCAGCCTCACCAGGACCTAGGGCAGCAGACGCACTAGCACCTAGAGCAGCAGCCTCACTGGTCCCAATACCCGGGTCGAGCGGTACACTCAGGCAACAGTCACCCTCAACACTAATGGTCAATGCATACATGGCACCAAGGATAGCATCATAATCAAGAGCAAAGATATCAATGTTCTGTTTAAGCAGATCAGCCCAGCGGGGCAGCTCAGAGGCGTCAGGAAACTGCTCGCGCTAGGCGTCGTCGAGACGAAAGAAGCAGCGCTGCGCCATGTGGAACCTCCCACAGGTCTGGCCAGTGCGGTCACCTGTGCGGATGACGTACGGGCAGGTACCTCCACCCCCAGACCCCCCACGCTGAGAGTACCACTCACGGAGCTGCTGGGGCGACGGAGTCTCGCTGGGACGCTGCTGCTGCTGCCTCTGGCCACCGCCGAACCCCCCACGCTGCACCGCTCCACCGCGCCCGCCACCAGCTCCACTGCCTCCACCACTGCCACCACCACCCCCACCACCCCCACCACTGCCGCCGCCACCACCCCCTGCTCCGCCACTGACCCCCCCACCACCAGCACCACTCCCACCACCGCCACCACCCCCGCCCCCTCCACCCCCTCCACCACCGCCGCCCCCGCCGCCACCTCCGCCACCCCTGCCCCCCTTGCCCCTGCCGCCCTTGCGCCTCCCACTAGGAGCAGACGCAGTCCCGACCCCCTCAGCACCGAGGTAGTCGACAGCAGCAGCAGATGCAATGGAGGGGAGGAGGGGGACGGGGGAGCACCCCTCAAAGAAGGGAGCGCGAGGGTCGCCACGAGAGGCACCTACAGCTCCAATGCTCTTCTCAGCTGCTAGGAGTTCCTTCTCGAGCAGGTCGACAGTGAGGTCGGTGGGGGAGAGGGCTAGAAAGTGGTCCCTGACAGTGCGAAGAGAGTCAGGGAGGCGGGTGACTAGGTGGTAGAGTGTGAGGTACATCGGGGGAGGGTTCTTGGCTAGGAAATCGGGGGGAAGTGCGGCACGGTAGCGGAGATCACTAGTACAGAGGTGCGTGATGAGGTCAGCTACAGTGGCAAAGGCAGACAGATCGGGGAAGAGATAGGGCAGCGAGAGACGGCCTATCGCAGCAGTAGCAGGGGAGGAGTAGCGTGCAACTACAGCATCGTACAGCTCCTTAGCGGTCTTATGCTGGCCAAAATGCTCGCGCTCATCTAACGGCAGGTGGCTGCGAACGGCTAGGCGAGCATGAGCGTCACGGGTCTGCCACTGTGAGCGAGCAGTACTGTCAGCAGTAGCAGCAGGTGCGGGAGCGGCGCCGGACGTGTGGTCAAACAGGGAAACATCGTCCTTGGCAGTGATCTGGAGGAACAGGTGCAGGTCGTCGAGCCAAACGTCAAACTTAATCGGACGGCCCTCAGCGTCAAAAGTGAGAACGGTAGGACTGGCCATGGTGGCAGCAGTAGCAGTAGCAGCAGTAGCAATAGTAGTTGTAGCAGTAAGAACAGCTGTAACAGCAGGAACAGGAGCAGCAGTTGCTGCAGGTGGAGCGGCGCGGCTCGGGCAGGGCGGCGCCGCTCGGTAAGGGCGGCGCGACTCGGGCAGGACGGCGCGGCGCGGCTCGGGCAGGTAGGGCGGCGCGACGGCGGGCCTATCCACGGTGCGCAGCGGTGCTTAGGGTGCGGCTGCGCGCGGGCCGCGGCTGCGTTCGTGCGGCGGCTAAGCGCGAGCTGCAGCAGCCGACGCGCGATCGCCGCTGCGCACGGACTGCGACCTGCGGGCGGGCGGCGGCGGGTCGAGCGTCGGCCTAGGGGCGAGCGGGGCCTACGGGCGACGGCCTACTGGCGCGCGCGAGAAAAATCGGGCCGCGCTCTGGCGGCTAGTGGGCTGATCGCGCTAAGAACGTGGGGCCGCGCTCTGGCTGCTAGCGGGCTGCAAACGGGCAGCGTGAGAGAGAGGGCGCTCGAGGGCGCACTAGGAGAGAGGCGCACGAGGGCGCTACGACGTTGGGGGGCGCACGAGGGCGCCTCTAGCGGAACGGTGGGCCCTTAGGTAAGTGGTCCTAGGTTACTAACCTAGGCTCGTAATACCATGTCAAAATGAGAGAAGTGATTGTACTAGGAAAGGATTGGGTACAAGTAGGAAACCCTAAACTTACTGTACCCCATAGTAACTACCCCACTACAGCCTAAACAAACTGTAGCAGATATAACATTTGACATCGACAACTCTTTGAGCGATGTGGTGGAAGTCCCGGTCGACAATGCAGTAGTGTGACATTTCACTCACTTCAACTTTGATGTGCCTACAAAACGCTGGTCAAACGTCTGCCCAGCGTTCGCCAACACGCTCATCAACGATACGCATGCCGATCTCGGACTGCCCGAGTTGGATCCTGACATGCACGCCGATCCTGAGCGGCATTGGGACATCTCGACTATGACCATCAAGGTGGCGTCGGCAAACTGGAAAGGCAAGGCGGTGAAATCAGCATTAAATGAGGATATATGGAATCAAGGTGGCGTGAAAAGGCGCGTCTAATGGTGAAAAGTTTCACCCAGGTCCATGGCGTTGACTATGACGTGACGTATGCGCCAATCGGCAACAACGTCACGCTCAGGATCTCCATCATTGCCGTCCTTGATTTTTATCTGATGCAGCTCAACATGATGAATGCCTTATTGGAGAGAAAACTGGGCCTCGTTCTCTACTTGGACCAATCGTCTTCCTAAAATGTCGGCATAAATCGAGTGTCAAGCTGCTAAAGAGCTCGTACAGCCTCAAACAGTGCCCGCTGCTGTGGTACTCGGCACTTGACGCCGTGTCGACCATGTCAAAATCCAAGCCACTAGACCACTGGGATACAAGGGCTTGTTAAGTAGTGGGTCCGTGCGCCCATAACCTCCAGGCGAACGCGCCTATAACCCACCTAGGACCAATCGGGCATCCACAGTGCAGATCTATTGACACCCCCCCACACTGGGAGGATCAGGACCAGGCACAACGGCAACAGCCTGCATCCGCATACACCGGGATTCGAACCCGAGACCGCTCTGATACCATGTCACAATCCTAGCCACTATACCACTGGGATAAAAAGGCTCGTTAAGTAGGAGGTCCGTGCGCCCATAACCCCCAAGGCAAGCGCACATGTAACCTCCCTAGGATCAATCGGGCATCCTCAGTGCAGATCTACTGACAGACCGGCGCCGGCTTGAGCAAGGGTCAAGTCGATGAAGCCCTCTACTTCAAGGTTAGCGACAACAGAGAGGCGTGCTGGGAGCTCGTCAACGTTGATAATATTTTTGCCGCCTGCAGCCTTGCGATGCTAAAGGACTTGCGCAAGCTGCTGCAGAACGCCTTTGCGCTGCACGATCAGCCCAGTGGAGAAGTACATGGAGCTGGAGATTGTGCTCAAGCGACGTGTACGAAATATGTAGCCCCACCAGTGTCGTATGTCGACAAGCTGCCAAGCGCCTTATTGACGAAGATGAGCCTCGTTGGCGTCCGAAAATGTCGGTTTTCGTCGACATTTAGTTGACGTTCGACGACGAAGACTTCAAGTGTCAGAAATCCAGCTCGCTACCACCACGAATCGGCCGTACATCTGGCACGAGGCCGACCGCTGCCTCGCCGATTTGGCTGACACGTGCTACGTCGCCCTCGAGTTAGGCGGCGGACAGGAGATTCCGTGTCTGGTCGACTATGCAGACGCTGACGACGCTGGCAACAACTCGCAGCAAACAAATCGTTTCGTTTTTTCGCGCCAGGTTTCTTTGGACAGAGAAGAAAATATAAATCCCTCAAGGGACTGGTGACACATTTTCGAGAGGTATCAACCCTTATCACGTTAATTCGCATGGTGTTTTCGGTTGATGCCTCCCTAAGTCGCAGCCTCCTCTGATGTTATAACTGAAGGATCGCAGTGGATAGGATAAAGCTGCAAAGTATATGAGAGAACTGTGAAGTCTCTGTAATGACTTTGTTGATAAAGCTTTAAAGGAACAAGATGATTATAAGATAGGAGTACAGGAATATATATAGCAATCCTAGCTAGCCATGTACTCAGAGGGGTACATTCCCTTATTAACTGAATTGCATTGCTACAGTAACCACGACTAATGCCATTCTAGACGTTACCATGTTGCGTTTCGCAACTGCCTTGTGCGGTTACTGTTCAGTCAAGGGTCACGACCGTTTGACTGTCTTCGACTGTTGACCTTCGGGTGACCCTCGACCTTCCGCATGCTCTATATGAGCTATTGCGGTACTAATACAGGCGTCTACTTCGTTACAAAATGACGCGAGAGTGGAGAGCCTTCGGGGATGTTTATAATAACCTTTCGGTTATTCCAACACTCCCCTTCATTCCTGAAGGTGAGCCATGTGGGACTTCTTGGTAATCCCGCAGAGGTCGGCACAGTGCTTGAAGAGCTCATTGAACTCGTCTGAGAAGAACTCCAGAGCTCCGTCTGTCTGATAGCTCTTGAGTTTTAGCCCTGATTGCTGTTCAGCCCGCTTCATCCACGCGACGAAGCACTCGAAGGCGAGGGATTGGCAGTCAGTGTTGACGGCCCAGACGTAGCGGGTGTTGGCCTCGATGAAGGTAAGCGTGTAGATTTTGCCGTCGAGCCCTCCTTGGCTGAGATTCATGAAATCACTGTAGACCTTGTCGAGTGGCTTGTAGCGTTCGCAGCCGAGCGGTAGGTCGGGAAAGGGCTTGTGGGCGAGTGATGCAGTGGGGCACACTGTGCATGGCGGGTCTTCCGAGTCTACTGTGAGGGAGCCTCCGCGAGGAAGGAGTAGGGCTCCGTCGTCGAAGACACCAGCCCGGAGGGAATTCTTGAGAATTACGTGCGAGGGGTGGCCGAGCCGCTGATGCCAGGTTTCTGGTTCTGCACGGTAGCCGAATGTCTTCTGATAATATTTGTTTCTTGTTGTTGCGTCGTTTTGCTTCTTTCCAGGTCCTCCATTGGCGGCGTCGTCGGTTTCGGCGGCGAAGGCTTGAATGGACTTCCGTTCCAGAAGCCCATATGGAATTCCAATAATGTCGTCGGTGTCGACGGCGTCAACTTGGTCGCCGGTGACAAGCAAGCACTGATTGAGCCAGTCGCGGACTGGAAGTCCCTTCATTGGAATAACTGCACTCGGCGCCGATGACCTCAATCTCTTGTGATCCTTATTCTGGCAGCGGCGGCTCCTCGGTAGGTTCCAGTAATTCTGCTGCTCCTCCGAAGAATTCGTAGGTTACTTCTTCCTCTGACTCTTCTTGCATTGGTTCGGGTGTGTCAGGAGCGTATTGATCCGGGAGAGGAGGTCCGACCCAGCTGGTGCCACGTGTTGCCCAGTATGGGTCGACCGCCGCGGCGTCCGCAGGAGGGAGACCCGGAGCTTCAGGGTAGGCAGGAGCTGCTTGCCCCCAAGCTCCTTCGCTTGTTGAGGGTCCCCAGCCGCCTCCTGTTCCCCAGTCGCCTCCGGTTCCCCAGTCGCCTCTGGTGGCAGCGTCATCCTCCGTTGGAGCATTGGCGCCGCTTTCCGATGCCTAGACAGTGCCCCGTTCTTCTGCAGCTGCTTCTTCTGGCGTTAGAAATTCTCCCAAGGGGCCGACTGCAAGGCCGGGACGTCCCGATCCTGTTCCTGTATTTTCGCTTTCTTCAGCGACTGGCTCCACATGTGCTGACGTGCCACTGTCCTCTTCCATTGATGCAGGTCCAGTCTCAGCCGGGTGGGAGGTCGAGGCAGTTGGGACGGTGCGTAGTCGCAGAAGACCGTCGGAGGCAGGTCTCTCGAGATCGATTTCCATGGGATGCAACCATGTCGGTGTCTCCGAGGGAGTTGTCTTCAACAGCAGAGTGCGGTGAGAATCCCAGTGGTGCCCTGAGCCGAGAAGTGCAGTACGAAGACGCCGTCATCGTCGACTGCCTTGCCGATGTAAGAGTTGTTGTAGAAGAGTTCGAAGGTTTTGTCCTTGCAGTTGCTGCGAATGTTGACTCCGCACCTCATGAGTTGAGCCGAAGAGAGTAGGTTGTACCGCAGATCTGGGGCGACGAGCACATCGCCGATGTGAATGGTGAACCTTGTGTCATCAGCTTCAAGGTAGACTTCACCGATGTCGTATGCCTTGAGTGTGCTGTTTTTTGCAACTGTGATTTCGCACGGTCGTCGCATGCGTTTTGAGTTGCTAATGAACGTTGGCGATCCCACCATGTGTTGTCCGCAGCAGCTGTCCAGGTACCAGGTGTTGATGCTCTCGCGACTTTGTCGCGCAATGTTGGCGATTTTTGGTGTAACAACGCGGTCGAAGTCACCGGTGTATGGCGAGAGAGCGAAGTACCTGTTCGCCGAAATGCTGGGCGGTGGTAGCTCAAAATCAGGTGGGTATTTTGATGGTTGATTGATCCAAGTGTAGATGGTGGGGTCGTTGTCTTGATTGGGTGCAACAGGGTCGATGGGTGTGTCAGGTGGGAACTGATCCGTCGTTGTTTCGAATCCCTCTGCGACGGCGCACCATGCAGCTCATAATTGACCCTTTGCCTTTGTCCTTGGCCGTAATGCGCGCAGATGTCGGAGAGGTGCTCGCAACAGAAGGAGGCGATATGGTGGTGGTTGTGGCGGGAGAAGTCGAGGGCGATGAGGATTGTTGGTTTGAGGGGTTGTTGCGCCTTTCGTCGGCGGCCTTTCGTTTATAGCACCGATCGATAGTGTGTCCGGGCTTCTTGCAGTACTTGCAGAAAGTTCCTTTCTTTCCGTGCTGCTCCCCTTCAGTTGCCCCGACGTAGAAGACTAATTTCTCCCACTTGGTGTTCTTCTCGTTATACAGGTCGATTTCCTTTTGCTCGGAGAGAAGCGTGGCACACAGGGCCGACTCGGAGACAGTTGCTCAAGCGCGGAGCAAGGATTGGCATTGACGTCAGTCGGGTCCGAGGCCGGAAAGAACCATCGAGACGAACATGTCGTCTGGGACGGATTTGCTGCAGTTCTTGATGTGATCGCGCAGATTGCGGCACCGGTTGATGTATGGTCCCGCTTTCTTTCCATGTTGCATTTTGACCGATGTAAGTTGGCTAAGTAGGCGACTCATTGTAACGGGATCTGTTGCCATGTATGAGTTGCGCAGGTGTTCCCAGGAGGCGTACGCGGGCGCCCACTCTGACTTGTAGGAGCGAATGCCAAGCTGCTCGGAGGGGGGGAGATTTCGGAGCAGAGTGGTGTACGCGAGAAGAGATTCGTGGGAATATTGGTTCTTCTCTTGAATGGTGCCTACCGTTGGAAACGGTAAGCTTCCATCGTAGTACATCCAGATTTGCGCAGTTGTCGTGAGGAGCTCAAACTCGAAGCTCCAAGTGTAGAAGTCATTTCCGTCGAAAGGAACCGATGCTTTCAGCTTCGAAGTCAGAACGAATTTCGTCTGCATTGTTGCAATCGTGTCTGAGTGTATGCGTTATTGACTGTCTTGCGCAGGAGCTGAAGCTTGACGGTTGTCAAATGTGAAGGATCTGTTGGAGTTGACGCGGCGGTCTTTTCCTGGGAGAGGAAGTCCAGCAACTCCACGTGCATAGCTTGAGCCATCGATGCTCATCGCTTGATGGCTCTCAAGATCATTGATGCGGGCGACCAGCTGCTCAACGAGAGCGGCGCTGACGGAGGTCACCGCTGATGGTGGCGGGCCCGGAGAATTTGCAGTGGCTTTTCCTTCTGGAGCCATAGTAGTGCAGAGTTTGTAACGATGTAACGAATAATATATAAGGAGGTTGTTCTAGCAAGAACAAGAACTTAGCAAGCCTTATCATCCATGATGTTACAACTGAAGGATCGCAGTGGATAGGATAAAGCTGCTAAGTATATGAGAGAACTGTGAAGTCTCTGTAATGACCTTGTTGATAAAGCTTTGAAGGAACAAGATGATTATAAGATAGGAGTACAGGAATATAAATAGCAATCCTAGCTAGCCATGTACTATGAGGGGTACATTCCCTTATTAACTGAATTGCATTGCTACAGTAACCACGAATATTGCCATTCTAGACAGTTACCATGTTGCGTTTCGCAACTGCCTTGTGCTGTTACTGGTCAGTCAAGGGTCACGACCGTTTGACTGTCTTCGACTCTTGACCTTCGGGTGAATCTCGACCTTCCGCATGCTCTATATGAGCTATTGCGGTACTAAAACAAGTGTCTACTTCGTTATGAAATGACGCGAGAGTGGAGAGCCTTCGGGAATGTTTATAATAACCTTTCGGTTATTCCAACATCCTCACATGAAAAAACTGATGGTCAGCTACGACTGTAGATTTATGCACTGTATAGTGGATTTGTAAATGAAAGAACGAGAAAAAACAGAACGAAAAACAGATTATATGAAAACAGGGTTACCACATGCTTCCCGAAACAGGGTGGAACTAATGTCGGGGATCCACAGTAGCTCTGTGAAAATCGACGTGTGGGTGAATCTGGAGCTTCCGAACCGAACCCAGAGGCTCGAGTTTACAAACGCGAGTGCAGGAAGCGACAAACTGGAAAACCGATACGTGTACAGTGTACAGGCATTGTGTGGTTGCTATCGAGCAAGGCCAAGGTCGCTACTGTCGCTACACAAAAAAAACGATGAGAGCTCGAAATGGGCCGAACAAAACACACAAGATTTCTGACCAACCAACAGCTCTGCTCACTAAACCCAAAAGAAAGAAAGAAAGAAAGAAAGAAAGAAAGAAAGAAAGAAAGAAAGAAAGAAAGAAAGAAAGAAAGAAAGAAAGAAAGAAAAAAAAGACGATTCCATCAGGGCGTGTGACACAATTTTTTGATAAGAATGCAGTTGCAAACTTCGGACGGAATCCAGCAATACAAGTCGGAAGGACACTGTCAGAACGTTACGTGATACATGCTTTCTCACTCAGCGCAGCATTGATACGTACCGCAAGACGATCTAGTTCTCTCAGGACGTTACCTGAAACCAGACTCTACCCTCACGCAAATTTTCGCAGATGTCGCCAGCACCACTCGAGGCCATGCGAAAGCTACTGTAATCAATTCAGTTTTCTTGAGAGAGGTAAGGTTATCAATCGTGATTTTGGTCAAAGTTTCTGAACATCGCAGTGCTGAGATCGTGTGGCGAAAGAAACTACACCCTGTTTCGCGCCACACTGACATTCGCTGTATTGAAATGCTGCCTATTCTGACATCAAGGCGTCCAAAACGGTCCCAGAACATTGCATATAAGCACGATTTGCCGCACTCAACCGTACGTGATAGCAATGTTCTGTCATAAAACGTTTTGTATCGTTCAAATGGACTGCATTTGCCCGCCACCTACCTGGGGTTCGGCTGCAAGCACCAGCCCGCAAAATCCAAGCGCACGTTCGCACTGTAGCCGGTCTCCCGATTGTCAGAACGTTGAGAAACAGGGTGTATGTTCTGCCGTCTTTTCACACAAAAATAACTCGGTTCATGGATGCATTCATTCGTACAGTTCATATGGGAGTGAGGCGGTGGATGGTTTCTTGAGCATCACTCGTGTACAGTTCATTTGAAGTGAGGCGGTGGACGGTGTACACCGAATGGAGGAGCTTGATTTACCCACGTGTTTACATCAAATTCAATGGCTGAACGAATGTCTGAGGGCGCGTCAAACTTTGCACATGTACAATAAAAATTCAGCTCAGTTACCACACTGAGGCATGTAACTGAACTACAAACGTACCAGAATCCATTTGACGCGAGACTGTACATATATGATTACATTTCAGAAACGGCCCGGGGACGTGCAGAACCCGTCCGAAGGTTCACTTCAAACTCGTTTCGTGTCATAAACGTCAGAAGGTAATACCCGTTTTCGCCAAATTGTATTCGTGAACAAATCCCAGCTCCGTCACAGGTGCGAAAATCCTCGCTTTATTGGGTAACCTCTTATCCCAGAGACTGTACCCCGCAGCGTTACTGTACCTCGTCAAAAGTCCGAATCGTACACTCAGAACTGGACAGGAAATGTTTGGAGTTCGCCCTGGTGTACAGTCAAGTTTGACTGGTGCATTGACGTAAAAATAACGAAAAACAGGAGTGTGCAAAGTTGGACCCGCCCTAAGCGTTAGTTCTCTTTCCACTGAACATTTGTCATTGGCCCAAAATTTAACTGTAGGCGTACCCTCAGTCCAGCTCGCTGGGCATATGCTGCCCAAAACCGACCCAAGAAGGCAAGAAATAATTATCGACGGCCAACTTGCCATTTGTGTTCGACCTCGACAGAAGCTTCAGTGGTTGCGAGAGCTTACACTACCAGTTTGTCCTTTCAATTGCTCAGTTGGGTGGGTGGAGACGTCGCACACCACGAACGAGTGGTGCCGGCTTTTGCTGCCTTTCCAACTTCCGAGGCCTGTCCAACGGTTCAGGGGTGTCCAGGTTAGTGATAGTCGCATCGATCTGCGACAGCGGTCGGCGATGCGATGCGATGCGATGCGACAGAGCGGATCATGCAGAACGCGGCGTGGGATCCGTCACCTCTGGGAGGAACCCACTGTCAGTCGTTTCAGTCACACACTCCCTCGGAGTCACACTCCCGCGCGGGGAGTCCGCGCTGCGGGATGGTCTTTTTCTTAGCTTTCTGAGCGGGAAATCTGGTGCCAGACTCTGGCAAGTTGTACTGTGCTCGAACTGTCCCGCAGTTTCAACCACAGTTGAGCTGTCGCGTTCAACTTCACCGCTACATATCAGTCCTACACGGTGTAGTAGCGTCACTCCAGACGTTCTGCTCCGAGCGATCATTCCAGTCCAGAACCGTAGTTTTTGAGGCGGTTAGAAGCATCCCGACCGCTATCCAGTCGCCGCAGCTACTACTATCCCTCAATATCGCGCCATCATGAAGCTACCAATCGCCGTCGCTCTTCTCCTCGTCGCTGTGGCGGTAGCGGCGCACGTGCCGGCGGCGAGCGCGGCGGGGTGGGTGGAGCTCGACCTCACGCAGACAGGCGCAGCCAGCGACGCGGCGCTCGCGCAAGGAGCGGCGGGAATCGCGGTGGAGCAGTACAACGCGCAGACGGTGAGTCGCTCGTAATCACTGAGTGATCTGCTTTCGCGGCGGCTTAGAAACAGAGATAATTACGGCTCCCCAGGTCCCCCAAATGCCTGCTCAGGCCTTTTCAGGCGATTTTGTCTCCTTGCTCACGGCGAAGCTTAACAAGTTGGCGTCGATTATTTTTTTGTTCGTCGCGGCGATCGTCACAGCGTCACGCTGCCGCAGCGGCTGCTGCATGTCTTTCCACGCAGTCCTCTGTTCTCCTACTGATCGTCGATCGTCAGCCTTCATGAATCGCCCCGCCGGCATGCTGCTTGCAACACCTTGCAATGATGATGCGGCCTGTGTTACTAGGACACACCAGACCATATGCTGCTGCGACTGACCCTCCAAGTCGCACCCCCGTGCTTCGCAATGATGTCACTGTTGTTGCGGGGATTGATAATTTCTCTATGTTAATCGTAGTACTGTGTTATTTCCAAACCTCGTTATAAGTCATACTCGTTGTAGTAGTAGGACTTCGTCATTTCCAACGCCGCCGCCGACATCAGCGCGGAGGCGTCGCTCATGCCCCGTGGGAATCTTTCAATCCGCGGGAGGTCTTTGCGCCAGCTGTCCTGCTGCCAGCAGGTTCATCCCCGCTATAGACTTGATTCGGCCCATGCGCACCACATATTTGAACCACCTGCTGGTCACGGACCCACGGCACCCTAGCACCCATCCAGCCTTACCATGCATTCGAGCAGCCACAGCAGTGGCGGCAGTGGCAACTCAGGTGGCAGCAGTGGCAACACCGATCATGGCAGGAGTGGTGGCGGTGCTAGCATTGGTAGTTCCTTGTGCTGAAACCCTGATTCCGCTTCCACCTTTCCCTCTGTGTCCCCCTCCACGCCCCCCTCCCTTCCCCCCACCACCCGTCCCTCCCCCTCCCCCTCCTCCTCTCCCTCCACCCCTCCCTCCAGGGATCTGCGCTCTCCCTCGCGGCGGTTCAATCCGTGGAGGTCTTTGTGCCCGACGACGTGGGGCGGAGGGCCGTCGTCCGCATGGCCTTCACCGTCCGGGAGGAGCAGGAGTGGCGGCGGCGGTGGCGGCAGTGGTAACACTGATGGCAGCGCAGTGGCGGCGGCAGCATTGACAGTTCCTTGTGATGTAGCTCTGATCCAGCCTCCTCCTTCCCTCTGTGCCCTCTCCTTTCCTCTTCCCCTTCCCTCTCCCCCTCCCCACCCCCTTTCCTCTCCCCCTCCCGCTCCCTCTCCTCCTCCCCTCTCCCGCCCATTTCCCTCTCCCTCCATCCCGCCCTCCAGGGATCTGCGCTCTCCCTGGCGGCGGTTCAATCCGCAGAGGTATTTGTGCCCGCCGACGTGGGGCGGAGGGCCGTCGTTCGCGTGGCTTTCACCGCCGGGGAGCAGGAGGGCGTGTTGCGGAGGCTGCTGCGTGGCCCTGGCAGCACAGTCGCAGTGAAGGCGGAGATTGCGGGAACCTCGCATGAACTGCACCGGTATAAGCTGGAGAGTTTTAGTACTTCTGGTTGAAGCTCGCCAAGCAGCGGAAATATTGATCACTGGAAATTTATATTATTCTGGGAGTTGCCGCGTCGACTGGTTGGTTCCGGACGACACGTTAGCTGGGTTGAGGAAAAGGATCAGAACTGGGTCTGACTGCTGATGTGGCGGTGTATAGTTACCAATATGAATGGACAGTACAATGACAAGTCGCCAAATGAAGAGCTTCTACCATGGTGCTCTTGCAGTGCTCTAGCGTGTAGTCCCTCTTCCTCTCTCCCCACCATTCCGATTTCCACACCTGGATTGCAGAAAAGCCACAGCACAGAGAGTGCAGCTGCTTGTGAAGTAGCATTGACAATTCAGTGTATGCATTGCATGGTATGCTAGCATTCAAGCCAAGATAGAAACAGGCTGCCAACGCCATGCCATACCATGTGATGCCACGCCACACCATGCAATCTCAAACATTGCCACGCCACGCCGCACCATGCCACGCAATGCCATGTCTTACCACACTACCTGTCATGCTGTGCCATGCCATGCCATACCGGTACCATGTGACACCATATCCTGTGTTCCATGCCACACCATGTCATCCCATGCATTGCCAAACCACGCCATACCATGCCCTGGCATGCTGTGCCCTACCAGACTATGCCATGGCATGCCGCCCTGCCATCCCATGCTAAGACACACAATAATACTCCACGCCATGTCATGCCACCAAGCCACACCACGCCACGCCATCCCATGCCAACCCATGTCATGCTACGCTATGACACACCCCGCCAAGCCATAATATGCCATGCCATGCATTGCCACGCTATTCCAGGTCACGCCATGCCATGCCATGCCCCGGCAGCCCACTCCACACCATGCGATGCTATGCCATGCCATGCCATACCACGCTACGCAACGCCTTGCCATGAAATTATAGGCCATGAAACAGTTGAAACGAGAAAGAATATCTCAGGAGGGCACACAATGGGGTACAAATTGCAAACCCTTCCCATGTGCAGCACAAACCGAACCTAGCCTACCAAAATGTACACCTGGTACAAAAGTGTAATTTGACACACCCCCGACACTGCCTAGTAGTCAAGAGGGCAACACTACTAGTCTAGCCTTCAATGCATTAGGCCACGAGGTCAGTAAGAACAACAAAACAACAGAATGTACGGGTAACAAGTCAGGTTAGTACTACTAGCCTTGCCTCTTAGACAAAGGGCCACACGACCATTCAATTGATATAAAAAGACAAATACAAAGCAAGTCCAGACATTAAGAACCTAACAAATGAGGACCTGCTGGGACAAGGCCAAGCTGTGTGCAGAGCCGCTGAAGCGCCTTGGTGAGAAAATCAACGGTGCTGGCCCCTAAGGCTAAGTGTACTATTCGTGCCTGACCACGCTGCTGCAACTCACGCAACAGAAAGTACCGTAGCTGGATATGCTTCACTACGCCCTCCAGTCTCGGCTCCTTAGGAGGATCATCACCCTGTTATCAGCAATCAGGATTGGGGCAGAGTGAGGCAGCTCACCTAAGTCAGCGAGCAAGAAAGTCAGTCAGCGGAGCTTCTGGGCAGCCATAGCACCAGCGTAGATCTCTGCCTCATAGCAGGGTAAAGCTACCAATGACAAGCGGGTTGACCTCCACGAAGCATCTCTAGCGCCAAGACCGAAACAGTGTCAGTAGATCTGCAATGTGAGATCCCCGATGGATCCTTGGGGGGGGTACAGGCGGGTACGCCTTGGGGGTTATGGGCACACGGACCCGCTACACAAACAAGGCCTTTTATCCCAGTGGTCTAGTGGCTGGGATTCTGACAAACAGTAGCCCGAAGTGGAGCTAAGAGTCTTGATGTAGCCCGCCCATGACGCGTCGGTGTGCCCCGTGAATGCTACAGGCTGTTGTCCTCAAAGCACAAGTACTAGCCAGATACCGCATTACCCTCTTGGCAGTCGACCAACGCTCGTGACGGAGTCTCCAAGTGGCAACAAAGCAAGCAAGGATGCTGAGAGATACGCACGGTCAAGGCGAGTGCAGATCAACACGTACGTGAGGCACCCTACCCAGCTTTGCATACGAATCACTGGGCTGAACCAACTCGTCAGGAACAGGAGCCGAGAGCTTACGGTGGATAGCCAGAGGAGTGAGCTGTGTGGAGGAGAACTAACTGGTGAAACGCTGAAGGATCTCCTGCACACATGTGTGCTTTATTCAGAGTGATGGTACGCGCTGCTCTGTCCCTAGTGACCTGCAAGCCAAGATAGTAATGCTGCTCACCTTGGTCAGTGCAGGTGTGTCTCCTCAGCAGCTCGGCCTTCACTGAAGCCAGTGCAACCCCGTTAGGAGTAGCAAAACTAGATTGTTAACATAAAGAAGGATGTAGAAAGGAGTCGGCCCAGAGCGAACGAAGAGAAGCTGATGACAGAGAGAAGCCGAGCGCGGCCAAGTAGTCCACATAGTGTCGTACCACTGGGTCAAAGTAAACCATAGACAGGCCGTCTGAGGTTCCACTGGGTCAAAGTAGATAAGGATGTAGAAAGTCTTTGACCATGTAGCGTGCCTTGAAGTCAAGCGGCGATTCAGGTGGCCGCTTCACCTTGAAGAACTACATGCTTCGACAACGTTCACCATAGGAGGGGGAACCGCATCAACGTAGGTGCCTGTGGACCTCCAAAATTTTATCTCTGCGTCCATAGCTGCTATCCACTGAGAGGCTCAGGGTCCCGTAAATGTTTCTGCATAAGTGCGAGGGGCAAGGATTTCAATGGCGTTTGGCCCACCCTCCGGAGGTAGTAGCATAGCATAGAGATGAGGAGCAGCTGTCGCAAGGAAAGCGAGCTCAAACTGTCTGTCCTCTAGGACGTTATTTCTTAAGGTAGGATCACACCCGACGGACATAGGTGTAGCAGAGACCAACTAAGAGGTCTAGTCCAGGCGGTGGGTGGAGGCGAAGTCAGCAAGAGCGGTGATAAGAGCAGAGACTGTCAGAGGTCCACTGGTGATCCCCGATTGATCCTAGGGAAGGGTTACAGGCGCGCTGGCCTGGGGGGTTATGGGCGCACTTACCCGCTACACAAACAAGCCCTTTTATCCCAATGGTCTAGTGGTTGGGATTCTCACATGGTATCAGAGCGAAGGTCTCGGGTTCGAATCCCGGTGTGTGCACTTCGGGCATCCCAGTGCGGGGGGGTGTCAGAGGTCCACTGGTGATCCCCGATTGATCCTAGGGAAGGGTTACAGGCGCGCTGGCCTGGGGGGTTATGGGCGCACTTACCCGCTACACAAACAAGCCCTTTTATCCCAATGGTCTAGTGGTTGGGATTCTCACAGAGACAGACTGAGATGGAGAAGTAGGGTCTGTAGTAAGAGAGGACTGGACACGAGAGCCCGTAGGGCGGGTGGCACGAAGGAAGTCAAAGAACGGAGGAGGAGAAACAAAACGGGACAACGGAGGAGGTGAAGGGAGAACACGAGGTAGCGGCACATGACGGGGACGATAATGGAGGCCCTTAGAGTGAAAATGGGGAACGGGAGACAAGGGGCGAGCACAGGAGGGACGGCGAGTTCAAGAGGCTGAAAACGGGCTAGGAAGGAGAGGAGGAGACAGATGTGAACAAGGAGGATAACGAGCCGGTTGGAAGAAACATGGGAGAGGCGATGAGGAGGGGGGAGGCAAGCGGTCCGTCAAGGGGGAAGGAAGACCAGGAAGGTGAAGCATTGTCACATGCGACGACGAAAGTGGGAGCTAGAAACATGGGAGGGGGGGATAGTTCGGTGCAGGAAGCGAGTGTAGAAGGACACTGGCTCGTCAAGGTGACGTTACGAGAGTGAAAGAAGCAGTGAAGGGGTGTTAAAATGGAAACCAAGGATTCAAGGGAGGGTGCGGGCTGAGAGCTTGTTCACGGGAGTCGAGGACGCAAGCAAGGCAGCCCAGACACGAAACGTAGGCACAAACACAAGAGGAAACCGTCCCGAGGAGCGTCAGCGAAACCTGCGGTTGTGAGATGCGAGGCCACATGTTAAGTTGGTGCGTCGCAAAAAGGGCCGCAAAACGGCCACAGAAAATGGGGGGCACCGGAATGAACCATTGAGGCACAAGCGATCTCCATGACCAGTCCAATGCGACGCTCGGCGACCCCATTTTTATACGTCAAGTCCAGAAATGTGAAGGTATGAGTGATGCCCTCCCGATTATAAAACTGAGCAAATCGACCGGAGATGAACTCGCCACCACAGTCGGGGTGCAGACTAGGCACAGGGCGGTCTCGCTAGGTGCGGACAACCACTAGCCACAACACGCCAGCCTTCTGCACCAAATAAAAAATTATGGTGTAGCAGGAGAAATTGTCTACAACGACCGGAATGTAACGCTCCTGGTGCAGCCCATAGATGGGGCAGGGCCATAGAAGTCCGTGGTCAAGGTCTAAAGAGGCAGAGTAAGGGGAGGCGCGTTATCTGCCCTGGACGCAAGAGTACACGTTGGCGCAGAGGAGGGGAAGAGTGGGGGAAGCGACAATGGAAGACCTGTGACAAGACGGTGCTTAGCCATATGACGGAGACGCGGGAGGGCGACCTAAAACAATGGTGCCACCGGAGGGACGTGTGCGTGAGGGACGGATACGAGCCGGACCCAGCTACCTGACCAGATACAGACACCTGGGCAGAAGCAGTGAACAGTGTGAAAAGAACTATCCCAGACTCCTGAAGGAACGTGGTAAGTGTTGCCCCAGTCGCAGTGTACTGAAAACCGCAAACTGCTCGTATCCAGGAAACATGGTGATGACACCGAGGTCCTGAAAATGACCATCACACACCAAGTTCCTAGAGAAATTGGGGAGTTACAGACCTCTGAGGGAGCCAGAGGGGACTTCCAGACACGTGAGAGTAGTAGCACTGCGAGCAACGACCGGTATGGAGGTGGGGACTGCAGGAGCTGGAAGCAGCCAGAGCTACGTGTGGTCGTAGAAGAAACACTGAGGTATTTCGAAGGAGAGAGTGACATGACAGCAGCGGACATACCCGAGCTAGAAAGAGTAGAAGATCCTACACCAAAGACGGATAAAGATCCTAGAGTAGGTACACATGAATACGATCCAGCAATACTAGAGTCATGAGCATACGAAGCAGCATGAACATTAGACATATTTGTTGTAAAGACAGGCAAACTCGCTGTAGCAGCGTACAGTCCGTAGTATTTGCTTGAAGGCCAAAACGATGCCAATATAGGTTGTCAAGGCAGCAGAAACAGCGCTCAGCAGAGTGATTGCAACGCTCGCAAACAGTGCAGACACCCGGCCCTATTTGAAGTACATACTTGCAAGGCCAACGTCCCAGCGACAGGACACAACTGTCAGGGCCACCTCCGTGGCCGACGCTCCCCAGGCCACCTAGTTCCCACTACTACTGAGAGGCCCACTACTTACTCTGCTGCTGCGGCTGCAGCACGTCCATGTGCTGATGCGTCACTGCCGCACGCTCTTCTGGCAGCACCACCAAAACTAGTGTTTCCTCCATCGTCAACTCCCCCAGACGTACCAGCACCTCCACCGCCTCCACCTTCTCCACTCCCTCCACCCTTGCAACCACCTTTGTGACTTTGTTGCCAACCAGAGGCAGCAACCACTACAACCTTTGTCGAGGCAACAGGCTCAGCGGCAGCAGCCGAGGTAGGGGGGGCAGCAAGGACGGATGGCGTGCATCCTCCAAAGATTGGGGGTGAATAGTACCAGATGAGGAGGCGATGGCGCCTAGGCGGGACTTGATGGTGCTGTTCTGTTGCCGCATTGACTTTGCGGCAAGAACAGCACAGCACATCACAACGGGTGCGGGAGAGCACTGGTAAGCCGCGCGAATACTTCTTGGTTCCCTCCGCGAAACCTCAGAAACACGCTGTGCTGTGCTCTGCGGACCCTGAATCCCCTCCCGTCACGGGGACCCGCACAGCCCAAGCCCCGCATCCAATTTGCCTGAGAAATGGGGTTCTAGGTAAGTTCCTAACGCATTGCGGGTTCACCGTTCTTTTGCGCCAAATAGCTATCTCCTCACAACACATCACTGGTTAGGTTCGGGATGGATTTTAGGGTCCTGAGCCTGTTTAAAGGAATACACCCTTGTTTTTTAAGCCTCGCTGCCCTAACATAGAAGCCCTTACGAAGCATCATCTGGTGCTGTGCGTTGGAGGCCTCAAAGCCAATGCGGCAACAGAACAGCGCTGAAATCAGTGAGATGCATCTCAAGAGATTGATGGTGAGGCTCGTGGGGTGCGCTGCTAGAAAAGCGTCACATGCAGACGAGAGGCGGTCAGGGAGGCAAGTCGCAAGGAGGTACGGGGTGGTATGCATGGAGGGCGGGTGCTTAGCAAGGACCTCAGTAGTGCAGGCCGCGTGATAGCTAGTGTCAAGCAAGCACAGGTGGGTGATAAGATCAGCAACAGAATGCAGAGAGCTCCAGAAAGAGGAAAGGCAGAAATATGCGACCATCTGAAGCAGAGGAGGGAGTGGGGTAGCAAACAATAACAACATCCAAACACTCCTTCGCAATCACCACCATGAGGATGTGCTCTTGTTGAGCCTGCAGGAGGTGGCGACTAAAGGCAAGGCACGCAGCAGCATCGCATGCCTTTTATTGCTTGCGTTCCAGTCAGGCCACGTGGTGCTTCTCCTGCCGCTCTAGCGTGGCGCCTGTGGCAAGCCTAGAAGGACAAGGGGGGGCTGAATACTCACCCGAAGCATGGTCGTAGAGAGAAAAGTCCTCATGAAGCTGGCTCGCGAGGTAGAGCTTGAGTTACCGTAGCCACACAGCAAAGTCGATCGCACGACCCTCCGCATTGAACGGCAGGACCGACTCAATCGCCATAGCAGCAGGAAGAACGGATACAGCCGCAGGAGGTGAAAGGAAACGATAGTAGTAGGGCGCGGCGGCACAAGATGCAAGCGGGCGTGAGCGTCAGCACAGGGCGGGAGGCAAAGCAAGCGGCAGGACAGACGGCAGGGCGCGGCAGGGCCAGCAACATGGCAGGCAACAGGGCTCGCTAGAGCTGGAAGCAGAGCGTGCACGGTTGGGAGCAGGGCATGTGGCAGGGCCGGCAGCATGAAAGCGCAACAAGGCGCGGTACGGCCGGCAGCAGGGCACAACGACAGGGTGCAAGGGGGCGGGCGGATTGGGCTGGTGCGGCAGGGCGAGCTGGCGAGCTGGCGCGCTAATGCGCAACTTGAGCGGGGGCTGCATAGGAGGCGCGCCGGCTCGGCTGACACTTGCGCTGCTGGCGCACGGCTGGTGGTGAGCAGCTGTAGCGGGTTGGCGGTGGGCTGCAGGCATGGTGCAGCAGTCGCGTTGGTAGTGGCGCATGCAACAGCTGCGGGATGCGTAGCAGCAGCAAGCGCGCTGCAGAAGCAGTGGTAAGCACTGCGCAGTGGACTAACGTGGCGGCAATGGGAGCGAGCATGGCGGGCACTGGTGCTAGCATGATGACAAGTGCGGGTGGGGCGAGAGTTCCTACGGCGGGTGGGGCGACGGGCCTAGGGTGGGTGGTGTTACAATCCTAAAGAGGTCTTTAGCCAAGGATCGGCTCAAGGATTTTCACACGTAGTGTTGCAGCGGAAGTGTTGACCTCAGGTCAGAGTGAATGTAAAATGACTGAGATAAATAAAAGCATACATCGAGTTTATATAGGAAATACATGGAATACAAAAAGACCTTGACTAGCCATGTACTCTAAGGGGTACATTCCCTTATTGCAGCGAAATTCAAACCGTGCGGCGCGGGAACCTGGTTCAAACCTGTTCCCACTCTTTTCATTTACAAATGTTTATTCATGTATCGGTCCAGACCTGACGGTTGCTGGTGTCGCTTCGACTATTTTGAATCCTCGACTTCGTACTCGGTAGAGTCGGCTCCTTGCACGCGAGGTCAACCTTGCCTTGGTCAATCTCATCCTTGACGAAGAAGTACCGAAGTGCGATATGCTTCGTGCGGTTGACGAACCCTGGCTTGTTTGCGATCTTAATGTCGCTCTGGTTGTCGAAGTGAAGATGAAAGGTAGGCGAAGTTGGGATGTTCGCCTCTTGCAGAAGCTCTTTCAAGTAGAGTCCTTCGCGAACTACAGCTGTTGCGGCGATGTACTCTGCTTCAGCTGATGACAGGGCAACCAACTCCTGCTTCTGCGAGTTCCAGGAGATTGGGCCCGTTGGTTCCAGGCAAAAAACGAAGCCGGTTCGTGACCGTCAATTGGAAGGGTCAGCGGCATGATCTGCGTCCATGTAGTGGGTGAGATTGAAATGTGAAAATAAGCAGTAGAAGAAGGCGCCATAGCTAGGAAAGCCCTAGCTAGGCAAGAAACAGTTTAGGCAAAAGGGGAAGGGGTTGCACTAGCAAGAATGAGGATACAAATAGCAAACCCTAGAAGGGTTGTACTCGCTATAGAGCACCCCACTACAGGCTAGAGCATAATATTCTGACACACCCCCATAGCCAAAGTGGGGTGTAATCAGCAGAGCAAGCAAAGCAGAACAAGCTCAGGGTGGATCACAATGTCACCACACATTCTGAGCACAAGTTCAGGAAGCAATAGTTTAAAGTTCACAATTATGAGCAAAGCTAGTGGTAGTCACAACGGGCAAGTGAGGAGGAGGAGGGACAATGAGAGGAGAGGAGATAGGAGGCGACGGCTGAAGCTGCAGACACACGGGCAACAGGAGGCACACTGGCACAGCGGCTACCGGAACAGCGCTCCGGACTACTGGAGTAACTGGCCCCGCGGCTAAAAGTAGCGGCAGACGAGCAACGGACCCACGGGCGACTGGCACAGGTGGCTACGACTGGGCTACCGGAGCAACTCCCCGGACTACAGGTGCTGCTGGCGACACGACGGCAACCTCCGTTCAACCTCCCCCAAACAGTACCACCCCCCCTGACACACACCCCCTGCTTCACCCCTAGCTCCACTCCCCCTTCACCCCCCCTTAGTACCACTCCGACGGCTCCAACAGGTCCACCCCCCTTCAGCGGCAGCTGCAGCACAGGGAGACGGAGGAGGAGGAGGAGCAAGGAACGGCACACAGAAGCTGCACCCCCATACCCCCCACCCCCAAACCCTAATCCAGGAGAACAGGCAGAAGGAGGGGTGGGGCGCCTTCAGAAGCACGGGGGACAGCGGGGAGGACAGGGGCAGCGAAGAACGGGCCGCCCACGGGCCTGGCACAGCCTCCCGAACCGCGCGCAGGCGGCCCGAGCCGCGCGCGGGCCTGGCGCAGTCCGTACGGGCCGCGCGCGGGCCTGGCGCAGCCCGTACGGGCCGCGCGCGGGCCTGGCGCAGCCCGTACGGGCCGCGCGCGGGCCTGGCGCAGCCCGTACGGGCCGCGCGCAGGCCTGGCGCAGCCCGTACGGGCCGCGCGCCGGCTGTACGGGCCGCGCGCAGGCCACGACTGGCGACGGGGGGCGACGCGCGGGTCCCCGTCGCCCGTCGTAGCGCCTCCTGGGGGCGACGCGCCGAGTGACGGGGCAGAAACCCGTCGCGCGCCTCGGGGCGCACGGCGGGCAGAAAACCGCCGCGCGCCTCGGGGCGCACGGCGGGCAGAAAACCGCCGCGCGCCTCGGGGCGCACGGCGGGCTGAAAAACCTTAATTTCGACGCCGCGCACCACGGGGCGCGCGGCGGACAGGGAGTAGCAGTAGCAGCGGAAGCAGTGAGGTGGGGCCCACAGGCCAGGAGCATATCGCTCTAATACCATGTGAAAATAAGCAGTAGAAGAAGGCGCAATAGCTAGGAAAGCCCTAGCTAGGCAAGAAACAGTTTAGGCAAAAGGGGAAGGGGTTGCACTAGCAAGAATGAGGATACAAATAGCAAACCCTAGAAGGGTTGTACTCGCTATAGAGCACCCCACTACAGGCTAGAGCATAATATTCTGACATGAAAGACGTTGTTATCAGCGTGGAGTAGAAGAGTCCGATGTCAGGCGTGGAGACAAAGTACTCTAGGGCGCGCTCCAAGTCCAGCTGGTTCTCTGCCACTGGTTTGCGAGAATATTGTGCCAGTTGGCTGGCGATGTACGAAAGGTCGGGTCGGCAGGTGACAGAGGCGAATAGCAGACACCCTAGTTGCTGCTGGTACAGTTGGAGTCCTGCGGGCAACAGCGGTTTGTTGTTCGGTTTATAGTTGGCACCGGGCGTGCGATAAGGAGTTGAGAGTGGTGCGGGTGAAATGTTGAAGCGTTTTCCCAGCTGTTCTGCGTACTTGGAGGCTGACAATTAAATTGCTTCTAACGCGTAGGTGATGTTTAGCCCCAGGAACTGAGTGACTTTGTGGTTGATGGTAATGTCAACGCGCTGCGCTAGGTTCTGCTCGAACTGGTTCAGGAGCTCGTTGCTTGTGCCAGTGTACAGTAGGTCCTACGCGCACGCTAGTGATTGCACGACTGCCGGCCTACGAGCAACTTAGGTAAGTGACCACTACGTCGACCTGACCGGCAGGTAAGTCGTGTGCCGTCCAAGCTCACCGCACCATGCAGAGATAACTACTACAACGGGAGCTAGACTACGGGCTAGGCACGGGTGCTTGTGTGATCTCTGCGTTCGTTGTTCCTTAGTCGTTTTCCTAGTGCATACACTGCTTGCTAGATCACGGGGCGATTTGGCAAGAGTTTCACTAGAGAAAGTTGACAACAATGGTACAATCAGGTTGGCAAGACAAGACTACATCAGAGCTAGCATTCAGGTCGGTCGAATGCCAGCGCAGCATGGTCGACCGCGTTCCAGCACGACTTGGTCGACCGAGCTCCAGCATTGCAAAGTCGACGGCGTGCCAATGCTGCAGGCCGACGGCGTGCCAGCGTTGCTCCTGCAGAACAGCAGTGCACCTACTTCGCAGGTGCTCGCAGATGATTGGTACGTGCACCCAACACACAGCACGTCGTCCACCGCACCAGCCATTCAAGAGGGCATGGCACCTACTGCTGCACGTCGTCGTCGCCGTCGCCCACGTCGGCCAGACGCACTTGGCCAATTGCAACGGAGCACCGGTTGAAGGCCGGATAGTGCAGCGCCTTCGTCAGGAAGTCGGCCGGCTGCTCAGCGGTCTGGATGTACCTCAGCGAGAACTTCCCACGCTTCACCATGTGTTGCAGCCAGGCCTGTCGCTGCTCCATGTGCTTGAGGTTGCCTGTCAGCCCCATACCCTCGGCGACTGTGATGGCCGACTTGTTGTCCACCCGAAGGACAATCGGCTTCCCAGCATCCAGCTGCTGGAACTCTGCAAGGAGGAAGCGAAGACGACGTCCCTCCTTGCCGGCTTCCCTGGCCGCCACGTACTCCGACTCGGTCGACGACAGCGTCGTGCACTTGATGCGCTGGCTCGACCAGGAGACTGCGGCCCCTCCGTAGACGAACACTTAGCCGCCCGTGCTCGTCCGGCTCTGCTTGTCACCGGCGTCGTCGGCGTCCACGTAGCCGACCAGCTCCAGCGACTCAGGTCCACTGCTGAACTCCAGGGCGGTGTGACGCGTGTTGGCGAGGTAGGCGAGGCAGCGGTCGACCTCGCGCCCGTGCTAGTCGCTCCTCACCATAAAAAAAACTCCCCAGCTTGCTGCAGGCGAAGGCGATGTCCAACCTCGTCGTCGTCGCCGCGAACTGCAGCGAGCCAACCTTCTGCCGATACTCCTCCTCCTGACGCTCCTGTGCCTCCTCGTCGTCGAAGGTGAGCTCGGCGTAGGCGTCGACCGAGACCGGCGTCTTCGAAGTGCGCCCGGTCTGCTCCTCATCGATGAAGCGCCTACGCAGCTTGTCGGCGTGGCCCTGCTAATGCAGCCACAGCTTCCCCGCCGACCTGTCGCGCACGATCTCCAGCCCAAGGTACTTCACCACCAGCGAGATCTCATGCAACTTGAAGGCGGACTCCAGCAGCCCCTTCAGCTCCTTCAGCATCGCGGTGCTGCTGCTGGTGGCGAGCAGGTCGTCGACGTAGACCAGCACCCAGCAGGCCACTCCGTCGTTGTCAACCTTTAAGTACAGAGCCTCGTCGACCTGGCTCTTCTTCCACCCGGCGCCGACCAGCACGTCGTTGAGCGCCAAGTACCACAGCAGCGGCGACTGCTTCAGCCCGTACAGGCTCCTCAGCAGCTTGCACACCCGGCCGATTCCGTTATTGAAGTAGTCCGGCTGGGACATGTACAGCACCCGGACGAGCTTACTCTGCAGGAAGGCGTTCTTCATGTCGAGCTGCTTCAGGTTGAGGTTGAGTACGGCGACGATGCTGAGGAAGATCCTCAGCGTGAGGTAGCTGCCCACCTGCGCGAACAGCTCGTCGTAGTCGGCGCCGTACACCTGGGTGAAGCCCTTCACGACCAGCCTCGCCTTCTCGCGCTCGACGGTGTCGTCGACGTGGTACTTCGTCGTCAACACCCACCGGTTCTTCATGATTTTCACTCCCGGCGGGCATTCGACCAGCTCCCAAATGCCTATGTTGATGAGGTTGCGGATCTCCTCTTCCATGGCGGCCTTCACCGCCGGGCCCTTCCAGCTCGCCAACGCCTCCTTCATCGTCATCGTCGAGATGTCCCAACGGTGCTCGGGGTCGGCATGCATGTCGGGGTCGAGCTGTGGAAACTCCTCATCCTCCTCGGCGTCGTCCTACGCCAGGTCGCCGTCGTCCATGTCGTACACCGTGGTGAAGGCAGCAGGGATGAAGAAGTCGGGTGGCCTCCGAATTCGGCCTGACTTCCGAGGTCCAGGCTGAACCTCCACCACGTCGCTCTTGGTGGACTTCTCGGCGTCCCCGCCTTCGTCACTGGCTTCGCTGCCCTTGTCGTCCTGCTGCACCTGCTGCACCTCGGTCGGCTTCTTGGCCGACTTCTCCCCTGTGGTCGGCTCCTCTGCCTGGTTGTCGACTGCTCAGTGGTCGGCTTTACCGCTGCCTCCTCCCCTGCCGGCTACTGCCCTGCTGGTGCCTTCTTCGCCGGCTTCACCCAAGTCTGCTGCACCTCCTCGACCTGCTCCTCCTCTATCAATGTCGACTTCATTCCCACATCGACTTGCCACTCGTCACGTCGGCCACCGGCTATGCTCTTGGCCGGCGCCGATGGCGGTGTTCCACTTCTCCCCTCATCGCTGGGGGCCGACACCAGAGTCAGGCCGCGCAGGTCGGTCACAAGGGGAGGGGAAGAGGGTGCAGGGGGAGGGGAAGAGGGTGCAGGGGGAGGGGAAGGAAGACGGACGACCTTGGCATCCTCATCAGCAAGCTCACCGACCTCGGCGAGCAGAGGCAATGTCGCCGTCGAGGTGTCAGTCGGCGGGGTGGTCGTCGTCCGTCCTGACACCGGCCCGTGCTCCGACTTCCACACCTCTAGCGACATATCCTCGTAGAACACCACGTCCGACGTGGTGACCACCTGGTTGTCGGCGATGTCGAGGAGCTCCCAGCCCTTGCTCTCCTCCAACACGCCGAGGTGAAGGCCCCACCTGGCCTTCGGCTTCAGCTTCCCACCACGCTACTTCTCGGGGACCAAGAACTGTGCCATGCAGCCCCACACCCGTGCCAGTGACAAGTCGGGCTTCGTCCTGGTGAGGAGCTGGTACGGCGTCGTCCCCAGCGGCAGCGTCGACCTCTCAAGGCAGTTGCGGACCCAGACGGCCTGCCGTAGAGCAAAGTGCCACCAGTGATGCTGCACGCCCATATGCAGCAGCATCGTCCGCACGGACTCCACCACCGTCCGCATCTCGCGCTCCGCCATGCCGTTCTGCTGCGGGGTGTACGGGCAAGTCAGGTCGTGGACGATACCCTTGCTGTCCACGAAGTCGGTGAACTTCTTCCCGAGGAGCTCCCCTCCCCGGTCTGAGCGCAGCATCAGCATCGACTTCTTGGCGACCGGCCACTTCTGGAACTCCAGCAGCGCATCTGACTTCTTGGCGACCGGCCTCACCCACACGTAGCGGGTCTTGCGGTCCTTCAACTGCAAGAAGTACAGGCTGCCGTCCTTGGCAGCCACGCGTAACGGCCCGCACAAGTCGATGTGCACGACGGCCAGCACATCGTCGGCGTCGGAGCCCTGGTCGGGGAAGGTGTGGCGCGCCAACTTCCCACCGACACACGAGACACACAGTGAGTTGGCACCCGACACTGAATTGGGGTCCAGCCCAATGGTGACCTCGTGCTTTGCCGAGCTCCAAATGGTGTCCATGCCGACGTGCGCAAGCCTCGCATGCAACCTGTCCGGCGTCGCCTTCGTCGCCGAGACGATCGGCCGCAGGGCTACGACCTCTGTCGTGGGCGACGTCGACCTCGTTGAGCAGGGACGCAAGTCAGTGCAGAGGACCCGCCCAGTGTAGGACGCCCGACCAAGGACGTCTCCCGCCGCCGAGCCGAGCAACATCCCGTCGCCGTCCTCCTGCAGCTTCACGCCGTTCTCCTTCAGCTGGCCGGCCGAAAGTAGGTTCGCCCACACACCCGGGACGTAGAGCACGTCGGGGATGAGCACCTGCTTCCCGGCCTCCCCTTGCAGGGCGACAGTGCCGCAGCCCTGGACGTTCTTTTTTTTTTATATATATATATTGTAGTTGAAAACATACACCGATGATACAAGTGCATGCTAACAAAAACAGTCGTAACTGCGCGTGAGGGGCAGGGCCTTCTGCCCCAGATGGGCTTCTAAGGGGGATGATGAATCATGCGTGGGTTGGTCCAAATTGTCTCTAAGGACCTGACCCACGTCAGCTTCTTATCTCCAGATGTCCTAATCCGATCCAACAGCTTTTGCTCCTCCGCCATCCACCGTTGTATTTTGTCCTTATGGCCAGCTCTCTTCCTTTTCCGACACGTCATGTCCCTCGCCTTGATGTAGACCCTCACATGCAGTCTGAACGCGAAAATAATCCGCCTCAGCACTCGACGCGTTCTGAACTTCTTTCCTCGGAAAACCGCGTCACATCTCTCCAACCAAAGCTGGTGTAACGAGATGGCAATCAATGTCGCTTCTGGGAAGGCTGAGCTGGATCCCGCCTTTCGGAACAGCAAGTCCCCCAGATTGGACACTGTGCACTGTGGATTGATCAACCGCAGTGCCCGCTTCAGAGCCGATACCACCGACTGGATTTTAGGGCAGGTGAAAAGGCAGTGCTCCAGTGTCTCCTCCTCGGAGCAGTGCGGACATACAGGCTTGCTGCTGAGAAACGCCAGCCTTTCCCCGACTTGAAGATTGAAATTGTGGATTCGGGTAAGCATGTCTCTCGGAGCCCTGGACGTTCTGCAGCGCCCCATTGAAGCCGCGCACATGCTTGATGTCGCCGCTCGGCTGCAGGTCGACGAAGACCTCCTTCGTCCCCATCAGGTGGTGGGAGCAGACGCTGTCGAGCAGGACCACCGCCGGGTTCGCCTGCACAGCTGCCGCCACCGCCTAGAAGTCCTCCCCGGCCTCCGGCGCCAGCGAGACGGTCGGCTCCACGACGCCGACCAACGAGCAAGACGACGTCTTGTCGTACCGCCCCTTGCCGCCAGCAGAGGAGTCGGCGTCCTTCGCCGAGGTCGACGTGGTCGACTGCTTCTCCTTGCGCGGCTTGTTTCCTCCTCGACGAGGTCAACGGCTGCCAGACCTTCTGCGGCCTCCCTTAGCCTCGTCGTCATCGGAGTCGCTGCGGTTGGGGCACTCGAAGGAGAGGTGGTCGGGGTCGCCGCACAGCCAGCACTCCCGACGTCGACTTCCTACGCCTCGATCACTGTCCTTGGTCAACCTCTTCTTGTCGACTTCCTTGGCCGGCTTCCAGCCACTGCTACCACCGCCGCCAGACTGTCCGCGCTGCTCCGGTCGACCTCCTTGCTTCGCCGGGGCGGCGAAGTTGGGCTGCGCCAAGAGCTCTTGGGACCGCTCAGCCTCCTACATGGCCTAGTCCTACAGGATGTACGAGGTCAAGTTGTCCTCGTTGAGCGTCGCCCTCGTGCTCGGCGCCATTGACAGCCGCTTCAGGAGGTTGTAGTTGCTCGAGTGTCCATGCATGACGTGGGTGACGTACGACGCCGTTGAGTACTGCGCACCGGCCATCCTGATGGTGGCAAGAATCCTATGAGCTCGGTTGCAGTAGTCAGTCGCCGTCTCCTCGTCGCCCATACGCAGGTGCATCAGCTGCCCCTCAAGCTGGGCGATGAACAAGTCATCGGTGACCTGGTACGTCGACTCGATGAAGTGCCACGCCCGGTGGCCGGGGCACCACTTCAGGGCGATCTGCACGCCCGGCGAGCAGCACCGCAAGATGACCGTGAAGGTCAACAGCTGCACGGCGCGAAACTCCGCCCGCAAGTCGGGGTCCTCCGGCATCGCCACGGTGCCTCGGGCAAAGCTTATCAGCCTGGCCATCTCCAGCGAGGGCTCGATGGCTTCCTTCCAGGTGAGAATGTCGGGTCGACCAACGAGCGGCGGGGTGACCAAGATCCTGTCCGGCGTAAACTTGAAGTAGCCGTAGCTCGGTGCAATCCCGCCCGCCGTCACCTGGGTCGCCGACATCGGCGACAATCCGCTTCGTCGACCTCCGACTCGCCCTGTGAGGAGCCTGCAGTCGCCAACGACTGCGCCCCTCGCGCCTGAACACCGTCGACTTCATCGGCGTGAATCACACCACTCTGCCTCGACGTGCCTCCCGCACTGCTGCCGACTTGGCCACCTCCAGCGTTGACGCCCACGTCGACGCCGCCTTCGTCGGTCACCGGTCGAGGAGAAGCTGGTCGAGAAGGGGGATGCTCCGTCGCCCACATGGTGCGGAGTCCAGCCTCGACGACCGCCCAGGGTATCGCCCAGTACTCCTGGGCCTCATGGCGTCTCCTCGCATCCTCCAGCCGTGACTCCAGGGTGTCCATCACCTCTGCGTCACCTACGCGCACGCTGGTGACTGCACGACTGCCGGCCTACAAGCAACTTAGGTAAGTGACCACTACGTCGACCTGACTGAAAGGTAAGTCGTGTGCCGTCCACGCTCACCGCACCATGCGGAGATAACTACAACGGGAGCTAGACTACGCGCTAGGCACGGGTGTTCGTTTTCCTAGTGCACACACTGCTTGCTAGATCATGGGGCAATTTGGCAAGAGTTTCACTAGAGAAAGTTGACAACAATGGTACAATCAGGTTGGCAAGATAAGACTACATCAGAGCTAGCATTCAGGTCGGTCGACTACCAGTGCAGCATGGTCGACCGCATTCCAGCACGACTTGGTCGACCGTGCTCCAGAAGTGCAAAGACGACGGCGTGCCAACGCTGCATGCCGACGGCATGCCAGCGTTGCTCCCGCAAAACAGCAGTGCACCTACTTAGAAGGTGCTCGCAGATGATTGGCGTGCTGAGCCTTGTCACCTACACAGCGCACGAACCAAGTCGTCCTCGTGCTGACGACTGCACCTAATCCGCCACGTCGACCTCGAGATACCACCACCGAGGCCGGCCTCGCCAACATCGCCTGGGCGATCGTCGCACTCCTCCACACAACCTTGTCACCCAGGTAACCTGGTCGACCGGGCAACCACGTCGACCAGCTGCTCCTACATGTGCCCGTCGACCTCCCAAGTCGACGGCCACCTCCTGTCGACCTCACCAGGTCGACCACACCCCTGGTCGACCAGCTGCAGGTCGACGTCACTCTTGGTTAGCCTGCTCCACGTCGACCAGCACAGTTGTCAGCCGACCACCCAAGCCGGCTACCCGAAGTCGGCGTCACCAAGTTGACGCCCTGCTCCTCGACGCCCTGCTGCTCGGCGTCTTGAGTCTCCCTTGTCGTGGTCGACGTCGGCCCCTCCTTCATCGACCACCATGCTCGGTCGACCACTAGGTCGACATCACGCCTGGTCGACCAACCACCAAGTCGACCAGCAGGCCTGGTCGACCAACCACCAGGTTGACCAACAGTCCTGTCAGCCGACCACCCAAGTCGGCTGCCCCAAGTTGGCATCACTAAGTCGACGCCCTCCGCAGGTTGACTTCCCAGGTCGACTTCCCTGAAGTCGGCGCCAACCTGAAGTCGGCGCCCATGCAGTGGCTCCCGTGTAGGTCGACCAACCCCGTCGACCTGTTAGTCCACTGCTGCAGGTCGGCTGCTCCCCTCACACCCGACCACGAAGTCGGCTCCGCCCAAGCGAGGACGGGGCCACACCCAACTGCCGTTGACAGCTTCTACAACAACGATCGTGGATTTAGCGCTCCTCGAGCAGCTCATCTCTCGCATCAGCACCCTGGAGAGCCACCAGCTGATGAGCATCAACGGCTCTAGCTATGCCCGAAGGCCGTCCGATCCTCAAGTAGCTGGGTCCGAGCGATCCTTCACCTTCGACAATCGCGGAGCTCAAGGATCTGCACAAGCACAGCAAACGCATTACGAAGCGATGGCTTCAATGCAAAGCAAATTTCTCTCAACCTCAAAGCTCAAGACCACGAAGCCCTTCGACGGGAAGGACTTCTACTCCTGGAGCTTCGAATTCGAACTTCTGGCTCAAGGCGCACATATATGGATGTACTACGATGGGTCATACACATGCCCGAACAACGGCTCACTTTAGGAGAAGACGCAGTACTACAACGAGTCGCTCCTGGCCTTCACGGTCTTGATCCAAAACATGTCGCCTGAGGAACAACTAAGCATTCGCCCCTTCAAGAACGAGTGGGCACCCGCGCAACAATCCTGGGAACACCTGCGCACCTGCCACATGGCAACAGACTCGGTGACACTTAATCGCCTTCTCAACCAGCTGAACAACGCAAAGATGTTCCCCGGCGAGAAGGCCGGGCCATACATCAACCGCTGCAGAAACCTGAGAGACCAATTCAGGAAAAGCGGCGGCAACTTCCCTGACGACATGTTCGTCACCATCATCCTCGCTGGTTTGAGCTCGGATTGGCGCCACTGCAAGTCGATCCTTCGCATACAAGGAACCCTCAGCAAAACTTCCCTCTGCGCCTCGCTTCTTGATGAGCAACAGGAGATTGGCCTGTACAACGAGAGAGGCAACTAGAAGCAGAAGATTGCATTTTTCGCGCAAGTGCCACCGGACAAGAAAAGACTCTTCTACAAGTAGTGCAAGAAGATAGGACATACGATTCAAGAATATTGGAAGCTGAACGGCAACAACAATCAAGGCCAGAAAGGTGGAGCAGCTCACCAGCAAGCCGCAAGAGCTCCTGCGCGCACCCAGCCAGTATCGCCACCGGCCGTTGCCAGCACCTCTCAAGCTCCGACGCGTTTCCCTGCAAACGCAAATGACAAAGGAAAGAGCAAGGTTTTAACCTGCATGGTGCGTCGGGAATTGCCTCGTCCAAACTGACACTATCGCTTCTTCCACTGCTGGGAGGAAATGTACGCAAACCCACCTCAGGAGAGACCTGAAGGTTCGGTTGAAGATGACGAGGAGAACGACCCTACCTACGACGAGCTGACAGTCGGCCGCATGCACTTCGAATGGGAAGCGCCGCAGTGGATCCAAGAGTCGCCACCTGCACGCATCCCATACGACGAAGAGGGTTATAATTACGTTTATGAAGACGAGCATGACATGGAGCATCACATAACTCCGAAGCTCGCGAACCTAGTCAAAACTAAGAAGGAAGTCAACAAATGGTACCTGGACAGCTGCTGCGGACAACACATGGTCTCGTCGAGCATCTTTATCCTCAATAGTGAAGAGCTCTTCAACGAGGTCGAAATCACCATGGCGAACAGTCAAACGAGCTAAGCCAAGAGCCGCGGACAGATCCAGCTGGAATCCAACGACACGTGGTACTGCATCCACATCAGCGACGTCCTCGTTGTGCCCGAGCTCCAATACAATCTCCTGTCCTTCGACGAGCTGATGAAGTGCGGTGTCGAGCTGCACACGATAGAGAACGAGCTTCACTTAATATACGACGGGAACTTCATTGTAAAGGCGACAAGCGAGAATGGAGTATTCGTACTCGACTTCATGTGACCCAAGACCTCTGGGGACAACCAACACATCATCGTTCTTGATCAACCTGGCCACCCACCGCCACCAACTTGGAGCCACCTGGAAGAGACCGATTACCAACGACCCGGCCTCGATGGAACCTTCCATGCTCTTGCCATACCCGTCGCCTCAACCTCGAACCCTGCGGACACAGGACCACCAGCAGTGGGGGAAGGAGAAGAAATAACTTCGGAATCAGCAAACACGGTGTGAGAATAGTATGAAGGTATGATGAGATTAGAGCAAAGAGGGGGATACAAAGAAGTGTCGAGCAAAATTCTGTACCCCCTAAGGCTAAACCCACTACAGCCTAGATAACATTAAACATATAATTTGACACACCCCCATAGGCGAAGTGGGGGATAGCCAACACAATAAATGGTCACAAGACCAGTCAAGAGAAGAAACAAAGCAAAGCAAGCTCAGGGTGGATCACAACGTCACCACACATTCCGAGCACAAGTTCAAAGGCCACAAGGCCAGTTCACATGCAGGATTATAAATCAAGGTGAACAAGCAAGACAATGATCACAACCTAGCAAGGGTAAGCATGCAGGTGCAGGTATATATAGATCACAGTACAAGCAAAGTCAAGAGGTAAGCAAGTGAGGCCAGGTAGGCACAAGACCTAACATAGTACAGAACCGCTGATGATCACTGTGAGAGGACGTCCCCGTTATAATATTTCTCATTATTATATTTTTCCTTTATCTTATTCTCCTTTTTCTCCTCTTTATTTTGGTCTTTATCTCATCTCAATCGGCCTACTATTCTATTTTCTAGAGCCTTCTATTTATTTCTCTTATTTCCTACTTTTCCCACCGACATATCTATTATACGGCACCGACAGCGCCGACAGTGGTGTATACGGTGTAATTTGGGCGTAATCCCAAGTGCCAATAGCCTTGCGTGCTTGTGCGCACTTGTGATTGTAGTATCGGGAAGGGCGTGTTCCCGAAGGTTCGTTTTATCTCGTTTATCCTTGTATTTTCCGAGTATAAAAACGCCTTGTATTCAGTTTTAGTGACAAGTTTCGATTGAGAATTCGATCCTGTGACACTTGGTAATCAGAGCCGTTCTCACTCGACAACTCTCGGCTAAGCAGCGGTCGCGGAAAAAATCGCCTCGGAAAACCGCCGGGGGCGACCAATTCGACGCCGATTTTTTGTAAGCACCAGTTCCGCGCTTTTCGAATTAACCCCCTCGCGTGGTTTCTGAACAGGATGGGTTCGCCGGCGACCAACGACGTTACGCAGCAGCTCTTCGCGCAAATCGCCAAGATGGAAGCGGAGATGCGAGCGACGACTGAACGGTCGCGATTGGAGAACGAGCAGCTGCGAAATGAACTGCAGCGCGTTACGCAGCTCCTCTCGACCATGAATATGTTAAAATTTAGAAGAAAGAAGAGAGAAGAAGAGAGGTGCATTAGCAAGAATGGGGATACAAATAGGAAACCCTAGAAGGGTTGTACTCGCTATAGAGCACCCCACTACAGGCTAGAGCATAAGATAACATTCTGACAGAATATTCCTGCTTCGGTGACTTCGCAGCAGTCGCAGCGTCAGTTCGAGGTTCTGAAACTTCGCTCGCCGGAATCGTTCGACCCTAGCGACAGGAAATCCGACGTAAGGCGATGGCTCGCAACGATCGAACTTTATTTCGCGGCGATCGGATGGTCGACGACAAAGTACGACGGCGAAAAAAATCGTCTCGCGACAACGTTGATGCGCGGTCCAGCTCTCGAGTGGCTCGGAAGCAACAGTAGCATTTTCCAGGGCGAAGCCACGTGGCAGCAGTTCCGGGCAGACCTGCTCAAACGTTTTGAGCCAATAAAATTCCACTTATATTGCGCGCGAAAAATTACATCACCATCGGCAATTCGGGAGTGTCGCGCAATACACGCAGCAGATGGAAGAATTTTATAATCGCATTCCCGACATTACCGAGGGCGAAAAAATTCAGTCCTACATCGCGGGGCTGAAAACCGACATTCGCCGCCAGGTTGCATCAGCGAATTGCAGCAGCTACAGCGAAATCGTATCGGCCGCGGAGCGTTTTGACTTGGTCAATGCCGGAACACGACGACCCCATGTCGTCGGATCACGACAAGGAGATAGCTCGGCTTCAACCACGTTCGCCGACCCCATGGAAGTCGACAAATTCGACGCGAATTCACGACCTGCAAAAAACAAAACGTTTTGCGATTTTTGCGGCGGAAACGGACATCGGATTGTCGACTGTTTTCACATGAAATCTGCACGTGCGGCATTCCGAGCTCGTGGGAGTGGCGAAACTAAAGACCAAAGGTCAAAAAACGGATCTCGCCAGTGATTGCGGATCGTGCTGGCGAGGAAAAGCAGATCCGAAAGCGTCAGCGCAATCTTGACCAAATCGAAACTGAAGGACAGCATTGGGCGCGAGATTTGGAGAATCAGGGGTGAAATCCCAAGCCCCTTGACCGAAATTTGTCAGAGGGATTCGCCGAGGAAAAGAAAACCTTCGCGAAAAAAGACTCGACCATATCGGGAACTCTCCAATTCGACCCCGGAAAAAAACAGAATTCGTTAAAGTTATCTTTCAAAGATGCTTTAATGAAGACTGATGATTTTCGCGTGTCCGGAGCCATAAAAAAATTCCGGGAAGAACTCCAGAGGAAGCAGATAATTAAAGAAGTGATACCGGTGCCTACGGAGCTGGGGAAAAAATTAAGGAGTGTGGAAAGGAGCAGGCCTTTTCACGGTGTCAACGTCTTCTCCCGGAACCAGCCCAAGACGACTCTCCACTCCCCAGGGAAGAAGTCTATGGAGCTGAAGCAGCTGAGGAGGCAGCTGGGAGTTGAAAAGAAGCTGCGAAAACTCCAAAAACCCCTCCAGGATGCATCCACTGGATCGCAGGCGTCGACCGGATCCACCCCCTCAGGGTCAACCAGTACGGTTACTACCTCTACTCCTGGCGTTGGAGAGGAGCTTTTCTCCACGCAGCCCAGGCCAGCTATTAGTCCAGGAGCAAACAGTGGAACCACGGTGTGTACTGAATATTGGGATGTACCCTATGATCCTATTAATGAGACTATTTTTGGGTACTCCGAGCAACGCTCACCACTCCTGCTCGAGGTGATCTGCAACGGACAGCGCCTCCAAGCACTCGTGGACAGCGGGGCGTCGCACAGCGTCTACGACAAGGAAACTGTGAAAATGAAGAACAAGGATGGTTGAACTATGAATGAAGTGAGTACATATAGGAAACCCTAATTGGGTTGTACCCCCTATGGGATACCCCACTATAGCCTACACAACAGCATAAGCTATATAATGTTCTGACACACCCCCATAGGCAAAGTGGGGGAGAACAAGGGGTCACAAGACCAGTCAAGCAAAGCAGAGCAAGCTCAGGGTGGATCACAAAGTCACCACACAGTCCGAGCACAACGACAAGGCCACAAGGCCAGTTCACATGCAGGAGTACACATATATATATAGAGCTAGACAAGCAAGAGCAGGTATATATATGTAACAGTACAAGCAAGGTCAAGAAGAGAGCAAGTGAGGCAAGACAGGTACAAGACCCAGCTGGGTGCAGAAGCGCTGATGGTCACAAGGCGCAAGTGCCTTGGTGAACACATCAGCAGTGTTGGCCTCAGAGGCCACGTAAGCAAGTCGCAACTGACCACGCTGCTGCAGCTCACGAGCAAGAAAGTAACGGAGAGCAATGTGCTTCGTTCTGTGCTCCAAGCGCTGCTCTCGACACAAGGCCAGCATGGCTTTGTTGTCTACGTACAGCACTGGAGGAGAACGAGGCGGCTCTCCAAGGTCAGTCAGCAGGTAGGTGAGCCAGCGAAGCTCCTGTGCAGCCATGGCCCCGGCGTAGATCTCAGCCTCACAACTGGAGCTGAGAACAGAGGACGAGCGAGTAGCCCGCCACGAGACAGAGCCGGAACCAAGACTGAAGGTGTAACCCTGCGACGACCGCTGTGTAGCCTGGTCGTCTGCCCAAGAAGCGTCCGCGTGCCCAGTGAGGACCACTGGACTCCGCCCTCCAAGCACTAGCCCCATGCCCGACGTACTGCACAAGTAGCGCAACACCCTCTTAGCTGCAGCCATGTGCTCTGGTCGGTGTCTCCCAGGAGCAACATAGCGTGCGAGAATGCTAAGAGGGTATGCAAGGTCAGGTCGTGTACAGGTCATCAGGTACATGAGGCAGCCAACAAGCTCTGGGTACGGGCCACTCGACTCTACGGACTCATCCGAAGGCAGAGCTGAGAGCGAGTGGCGAGTAGACAGAGGAGTGGCCTGAGGCGAGGAGTACGTGAAGCCGAAGCGCTGAAGGACCTGCTGCACCATGTGTGACTGAGTCAAGGTAATGGTGCGGCGTGCTCTGTCCCGAGTGATCTGCAAGCCAAGGTAGCTGCGCAGTTCACCCAGGTCTGTGCACGTGTGTCTCTTCTGCAGCTCGGACTTCACGTAGGCTAGTCCAGCAGTGTCAGCTGTGGCAAAGACCAAGTCGTCGACATACACGAGGACGTAGAACGGCGGCAAAGAAGTGTCGGTGCGCAGAAACAACGACGGGTCAGCAGTAGAGGGAGCAAACCCAAGAGCCGCAAGTGTAGTCCTCAGTGTGTCGTGCCACTCACGCGGTGCCTGGCGGAGACCGTAGACTGGCCGTCGGAGGCTCCACTGGGTGCCAGGAGGAAAAGTCCCAGTGAAGCCAGGTGGACGGCGCAGCCAGATCTCCTCGTGCAGGCTACCCTGCAAGAAAGCAGTACTGAAGTCAAGAGAGTGGAGCTCATAGTCGCGCTGAGCGGCTATGTGCAGTAGCACCCGAAGAGTGGTCATCTTCGGGGTGGGAGAGAAGGTCTGAAAGTAGTCAACTCCCTGCCGCTGACTGAAGCCACGAGCGACGTACCGCGCCTTGAAGACAGGTGGAGAGCCCGGCGGCCGCTTCACCCTGAAGATCCACATGCCACTGACGATGTTCGCCCCAGGAGGGGGAACCGCGTCAACGTAGGTGCCTGTGGACTTCCAGGACGCCATCTCTGCATCCATAGCTGCCTGCCACTGAGAGGAGTAGGGACCCTCTACGGCCTCCGCGTAAGAGCGCGGAGTCGGGATGTCTAGTGCATCCGGGTCTCCCTCAGGGGCAAGTAGTACGGACGCGAGATGAGGTGAAGCAGCAGCCAGACACCGGAACTCCTCCTGCCTGTCCTCAAGGACGTCCGTGCCAAGAGCACACTCACCCCCGACGGACGGAGGACAGACAGACGCAGACTCAGCAACAAGACCGGCAGCGTAGTCTAGACGACAGCGAGCAGCAAAGTCGACGAGCTCAGCAACAAGCGCAGACGCAGCAGTGGACTCAAAAGAGGGGTCAGTGACGACAGTAGCAAGGAGACGTGTGACAGCAGGACTGGCAGCACGAAGAGAGTCCGACTCCGGGTCAGGAAGAGCAGGAAGAGAGGACTCAGGAGGAGAAGGCAAAGGGGCACGCAGAGGAGCAGTGGACGGACGCAGAGACATCCGGTGCGTGCCAGGGACAGGAGGAGGACGCTGACGCGAACCACGACCACTAGTGCGAGCAGCACGGACAGGCGACGCAGGGCGAGACGCAGGCTCACGACGCTCAGCAAGACCTCCAGTGGGACCAGTGTAGGGAGAAGGAGCGGGCAGTGGGGAGGCCGGCCGTAACTGTAACTGTGACAGGACAGGCTGTGGACACTCGAAGGGAGGAGGAGGACCAGTAGAAGGCGGGAGACCAAGAACCTGCTGAAGGAGCGGAACGAAGTACGGTCTAGGCCGCGCGGCGACTCCAGACACAGCAGGGACAGCACCAGTACCCCCAGCGGCAGCACCAGCGCCAGCAGCACCTCCAGCTCCAGGACCTCCAACAGCACCAGTAGCACCCCCAGTAGGACCGCCTCCAGGACCGAAAGCAGTAGCCTCAGCGTCAACGCCCTCAGCAGCTCCAGCTCCAGTACCTCCGGGACCCGCGGCACCAGCACCCTCAGTAGCCGAAGAACCTCCAGCTCCAGCAGCACGCCTCCAGCGCCGGGCAAACCACTCGCGCAGCTCCTGTGGAGAGAGGGGCTCCCGCCGAGGCGAAGCACCCGGAGAACCGCCAGGTCCCGCACCGCCAGACGCCACAACGGGAGGTCCAGTGGCCGCAGGCTCCGCAGCTCCAGGCTCAGCACCTCCAGACGCAGCACCCCCTGGCTCAGCACCCCCAGTAGCAGCACCCCACGGCTCAGCACCCCCAGACTCCGCACCCCCAGGCTCAGTACCCCCAGTCGCAGCACCCCCAGGCGCAGCACTCCCAGACTCCGCACCCCAAGGCTCAGCACCCCCAGTCGCAGTACCCCCAGGCTCAGCACCCCCAGACTCAGCACCCCCAGGCTCAGCACCCGCAGCAGGACCAGAGTCACCAGCAACCTCGACCGGCTCGACTGCGTCTACCTGGGACACACCTGAAGGGGCAGGACCCTGAGGGGGAAGGGGGTCTACCGGGGAGGGACCTGGCACAAGGAAGTGCGGTGGCGGGGGGAGGGAAGGAGTGCGGTAGGGGAAGAGGCGGTAGAAGGGGACTGACTCGTCGAACGTGACGTCCTGGGAGGACAGAACACGACGAGAGGAGGGGTGGTAGAACTGCCACCCTGGAGCATCAGGGGGGAAGCCGAGGAAGACACAGGGAGCAGCACGAGGGGACAGCTTGTCCGCAGACAAGTCGCGGACAAACGCCCGAGATCCCCAGACACGGAACGCAGACGCATCGCCGACCTTCCCCGTCCACAGCAGAGCTGGGGAGGTCTCCGGCCGGGAGACCCTGGGGTGAAGGTTGATCTGATGCGCCGCGTACCGAACCGCAAACGGCCACAGAAAATGGGGGGCAGCCGCATGCATCATGGACGTACGAGCGACGTCCATGACCATGCCAATGCGGCGCTCAGCAATCCCATTTTGCTGTGGAGAGTCCGGAAGCGTAAAGGTCTGGCGGATGCCTCGTGCACGACAGTAGGCTCGCAGAAGGCCAGAGGAGAACTCTCCACCTCGGTCAGAGTGCAGACGCAGAACAGGAAAGTCCGAGCCGAAGCTCCTCCTGAGCTGGAGACGAGCTGCGCGGATCCAGTCGATCAACACCTCAGTGACCTCACCCTTGCTGCGCAAGGGGAAGACTGTGGTGTAACGCGAGTAGTCGTCAACCACCAGCAGGAAGTAGCGCTCGTGACCCTGCCCACGGACGCGGGCGGGGCCCCACACGTCCATGTGAAGCGTCTGCAGAGGAGCCTCTGTCGGGGGAAACTGGGAGGAGTGAGGGGCAGCCCGGAGCCGCCCCTCGACACAGGGGACACAAGAAGGTCCGGGTCCCGAAGGAAGGGGAGGGAGAGACCGGGGAAGACCAGAGACAAGGACACGGGAAGCCATGCCCCGAAGACGAAGCAAGGAGGGGTGGCCAAGACGGTGGTGCCACAGGAGAGTCTCGTGAGACAGGCGGCGACACGAGCAGGGGGCAGACTCAGGACCAGACCTGGACGCAGCAGCAAACACCTGACCCGACGCAGCTACCTGGCCAGACGCAGGGACAGGAGGAGACGCAGTGGTCAGTGTGTAGAGACTCGACCCTGGCCGACGCGAGAACGTGGCCAGGTGTCGGCCTGTGCGGGCATCCGAGCAGTGGGTCACCCGCTGACTCGCAGGAGTAAACTGGTGAACCCCCGCATCCTGCAGGTCAGCACCACTCACCAAGTTCGTCGAGAACGAGGGGAGGTACAGACCAGACAAGGTGCCCGAGGGGGCAGCCGGACACGGGAGGACAGTGGAGAAGTGAGAGAGGACAGGACCCCCAGAGGGGTCAGCCAGGGAGACTGCAACCGGCCGGCCAAGCGGCGTGAGTGTGGTGCGGTCTCGAAAGAAGGAGCGAGAAGCCCCTGAGTCAAGTGTGAAGGTGAGGGAGGCCGAAGCCGACGCAGTACCTGAGAGCGCAGCCTCACCAGTACCTGAGAGTGCAGACGCACTGGCACCTAGAGCAGCAGCCGCAGAAGTACCTGGCGCAGCAGTACCAATGCCCGGGTCGGGCGGGAAACACTGGTAACAGTCACCCTCCTCACTAATAGTCACAGCATACATGGCAGCAAGGATAGCATCAAAGTCAAGATCAATGACAGCTACGCCAGCCCTAGACAGCTCTCCCCAACGGGGAATCTCACTGGCCTCGGGGAACTGCTGACGCCAAGCGTCCGTCAGGCGGCCAAAGCAGCGCTGAGTGGGGTGCGCACCCCCACACTGCTCACCCGCTCGGTCACCGGAACGAAGGACGTAGGTGCACGGACCAAAACCCCCACCCCGCTGACGCTGCGTGTACCACTCACGGAGCTGCTGGGGCGGGGGGATGTCCCGCGAGCGCTGCTGCTGCTGCTGCTGCTGCTGCTGCTGGTGCTGCTGGCGCTGGCCACCACCAGGGCCGCTACGCTGCGGGGCACCACCCCGACCAGCTCCACCCCCTCCGCCACCGCTGCCTCCACCTCCACCACCACCGCTGCCTCCGCTCCCACCGCTGCCGCCACCACCGCCTCCTCCTCCGCTGCTGCCACCGCCACCACCGCCCCCGCCACCACTCCCACCGCCACCCCCACTCCCTCCTCCGCCTCCACCGCCTCCTTCACCGCCCCCGCCAGCTCCACCCGCGCCCTTGCCCCCCTTGCCCCTGCCAGGGCGGCGTCTCCCGCTAGGGGCAGACGCCGCGCAGACCGACTCAAGACCAAGCAGGTCGGCAGCAGCAGCAGAGGCAACAGAGGGCAGCAGGGGGGAAGGAGAACACCCCTCAAAGATGGGGGTGCGAGGGTCACCACGAGAGGCTCCTACAGCGACGATGCTCTTCTCCGCCGCCAGGAGGGACTTCTCGAGGAGGTCGACAGTGAGAGTGGTGGGACAGACCGAGAGGTAGTGGTCCCTGACTACGCGAAGGGAGTCAGGGAGGCGTGTGACTATGTAATAGAGAGTGATGTACATGGGGGGGGGGTTCTTGGCGCAGAACTCAGAAGGAAGGGCGGCGCGGTAGCGAGTGTCACTAGTGCGGAGGTGCGTAACGAGGTCAGCGACAGTGGGAAAGGCAGTAAGGTCAGGAAAGAGGTACGGTAGCATGAGGCGACTCAGGGCAGCAGTGGCAGGGGAAGAGTAGCGCGCAACTACAGCGTCGTACAAGGTCTGAGCACTCTTGTACTGACTAAAGTGCGCGCGCTCAGTGGTAGGCAGGTGGCGACGCACAGCAAGACGTGCAGCAGCATCGCGGGTGGCCCACTGAGAGCGAACAGTGGGGTCAGCATCAGTAGCAGGGGCAGGAGAGGCGCCAGAGGTGAGGTCAAAGAGGGAAAGACCGTCCGCCCTATCGCACTGTAAGAACAGCTGCAGGTCGTCGACCCAGACCTCAAAGTCAATGGCTCGACCCTCAGCGTCAAAAGCGAGGACACTAGGGGTAGCCATGACGACGACAGACGAGCAGTGCAAGCAGTAGGGGAAGGGCACGCAGTCACAGTGGGGCTGTGCTCACCAGACAGGGCAGGTAGGGCGGCTCGGCAGTAGGGCGGCTCGGCTGCTCAGCGGCTCGGCGGCAGGGCGGCGTGGCTGCTGGGCGGCTCGGCGGCAGTGCGGTTCGGCTCCCGGGCGGCTCGGCGGCAGGGCGGCTCGGCTCCCGGGCGGCTCGGCGGCAGTGCGGCTCGGCTCCCGGGCGGCTCGGCGGCAGGGCGGCTCGGCTCCCGGCGGTTCTGCTGCTAGGCGGCTCCCGCAGGTAGGGCGGCGGTAGGGCCGCAGGTAGGGCGGCGGGCGGGCCGTAGGTAGGGCGGCGGGCGGGCCGCAGGCAGGGCGGCGGTAGGGCCGCAAGTAGGGCGGCGGGCGGGCCTCAGGTAGGTCGGCGGTAGGGCCGCAAGTAGGGCGGCGGGCAGGCCGCAGGTAGGGCGGCGGTAGGGCCGCGAGTAGGGCGGCGGGCGGGCCGCAGGTAGGGCGGCGGGCGGGCCGCAGGTAGGGCGGCGGGCGGGCCGCAGGTAGGGTGGCGGGCGGGCCGCGACGTGAGGGCGGCGGGGCCGCTGTAGTGGGGCGACGGGGCCGCTTAGCAGAGGGCGGCGGGGCCGCGTGAGCAGGGCGGCGGGGCCGCGTGAGCAGGGCGGCGGGGCCGCGAAGCAGAGGGCGGGCGGGCCGCGACGTGAGGGCGGCGGGGCCGCTGTAGTAGGGCGGCGGGGCCGCTTAGCAGAGGGCGGCAGAGCCGCGTGAGCAGGGCGGCGGGGCCGCGAAGCAGAGGGCGGCTGGGCCGCGCGAGCAGGGCGGCGGGGCCGCGAGGGGCGACACGGAGGGTCGCTAAAAAAAAAAAGGAAAACGCGCCTCGGGGCGCGCTTCGGTGGGCCCTAGAAGCAGTCCCTAGGAGGGGACCTGCTCTGATTCCATGTGAAAATGAAGAACAAGGATGGTTGAACTATGAATGAAGTGAGTACATATAGGAAACCCTAATTGGGTTGTACCCCCTATGGGATACCCCACTATAGCCTACACAACAGCATAAGCTATATAATGTTCTGACAGAAACAATCGACCGACTCGGAGGAGAGCTCAAGTCCTCAAGCTTCTTGGCAACGATGGTGGACGGCAGTAAGCTACCTATCTACGGGGAAACACGGTTACTACTCCAGATTGGACCCCTTCGATGGAAGCCTGCTCTCCCCGTCACAAATATTAAAGGACTCGACGTAATCTTCGGGAGAGACTTTTTGAAAAAATTCAACCCCGAGATCAACTGGGTTAACCGGACGGCCAACATCAACAACAACGGGAGGAAAATCAGCCTTCCCAAATGGGACGACACGGGAAATATTCCAGTCGAGACACTCGCACGCTTTGAAAAGGACGTCAAACGGACCACAGTGGGATTTATGGCGATAGTCAACGAAGCAGACAACGGAGAGAAGCAGACCCAAGAACTTCCTCCAGCAGTCAAGAAAATTCTTGAAGAGTTCCAGGTCGTTCTCCCCGACGATTTACCTGATCAACTACCGCCATACCGAACACATCAACACGAGATCGTAGAAGAGTCGGGGTCCAAGCCGACATTCCGAGCACCATACCGGCTGAGCCCGACAGAGCTTGCCGATATGAAAAAACAAATAGAGTATCTCCTGGAGAAAGGGCTGATTCGACCTTCGACTTCGCCGTACGGAGCTCCAGTTCTCTTCACTCCGAAGCCGGACGGAAGTCTGCGAATGTGCATCGACTACCGAGCCTTGAACAAGCAGACTATAAAAAACAAATACCCGATACCACGGATCGACGACTTACTCGATCAACTTCGCGGTGCTACGGTATTCTCCAAGCTCGACCTCAGATCGGGATACTGGCAAATTCGTATGGCGGACAACTCTATCCACAAAACTGCCTTTCGAACTCGGTATGGGTCATACGAGTATCTCGTGATGCCGTTCGGACTCACTAACGCACCAGCCACATTTCAGGCGGAAATGAACCACATCCTTCGACCCCTTCTGGACGAGTGCGTGGTGGTATACTTGGACGACATCCTGATCTACTCGAAAGACATGAAGCAGCACGTTGAGCATTTGCGACGCGTCTTCGAAATTCTTCGACGAAAACGCTTCTACGTGAAGCTATCGAAGAGCGAGTTTGCACTGAAGAAAGTCCAGTTCCTTGGACATATGGTGAGCGCTCAAGGAGTTCACGTGGATCCTAAGAAGATCGAAGCAGTGCGAACGTGGAAGACCCCTGAGAACGTGAAGGAGTTACAGCAGTTCCTTGGATTCGCTAACTACTACAACCGGTTCGTACCGAACTACGCCAAGATTGCCGCACCATTAACGAACCTGTTGAAGAAGAATACACCATATCAGTCGGAGGCGAAGCACCAGGAAGCCGTGGAACAACTTAAAACCGCACTCACGTCCGCACCTGTCCTTATCCTGCCAGACCCTGAACTTGACTATGTCATGGAGGCCGATGCTAGCGATCAAGCAGTGGGTGCAGTACTCATGCAAGATCAAGGGAAAGGGCTGCAACCCATTGCATACCTCAGTAAAAAACTTCACGGGGCAGAACTCAATTACCCTATCCATGACAAAGAGGCCCTCGCCATCGTCAACGCATTCAAAGCATGGAGGTGTTATCTCGAAGGAAGAAAGACCACCGTCTACACCGACCACTGCAGCCTCAAGTATCTGAAAACCCAACCAACACTCTCCAGGCGGCAGGTTCGGTGGATTGACTTTCTCGAAACCCACTTCCATTACGACATCGTGTATAAGCCGGGGCACAAGAACAAGGCAGACGCACTCAGTCGCCCTGCACACGTTGCCGCCCTACAAGTCGATGGCATGAACCCACTTTTGAAGGGACTCTTCACGCATGGATACACCATCGACCCCGAAGTCTCTGTAGCAGAAAAGCGCCATCTTCTACATTGGGATCAAGACATCGCATACCGCAAGGGATCCACAAAAATATGGGTACCTAATTACCCTCCTTTACGCCAGTTACTACTCGAAGAATATCATGATGTTCTCTACGCGGGCCACTTCGGTAGTAACAAGACGCTTGCCGGTATTGCGAAGCATTATTATTGGCCCCACATGGCGGATGACGTACAAAAATTCATCACCTCGTGCGACACATGCCAACGGATGAAGAGCAGCAAACAGAAGAAAGCCGGGTTACTACAGCCTCTTCCAGTCCCTGAACAGCCTTGGCAAGTGGTCAGCTTGGACTTCATCACCGGGTTACCACCTACCAAAGCTGGTTACGACGCCATTCTAGTCGTCATCGACAAATTTTCCAAAATGGGACACTTCATCCCGACACGCACAACGGCTCGCACCGAGGAGAGCGCAATTATTCTTCCGCTACGTCATCTCGCAACATGGCATTCCAACCACGCTGATCTCCGACAGAGACCCGAAATTCACGAGTAAATTCTGGAAGGAGCTCATGTCGCTCATGGGGACCAAAATCGCCATGTCATCAGCCTATCATCCCCAAACGGATGGTCAGACAGAGCGCCTCAACCAGATTGTCGAACAGCTTCTGCGAGCAGCGTGTAAGGACGATATCTCTAAATGGGATGCACACCTGTCGGTTCTCGAGTTTGCGTATAACAACGCCACGCACGCCGCAACAGGGCAAACTCCTTTCTTCCTCTGTTACGGTCGCAACCCACTCGCGCCTCAGAAACCGACAGTACCCGCCACGGTGCAACCCGCACATGACTTCATTACCACTATGCACCAATTGTGGGAGCGCACGCATAAACGTCTTCTGACTATCCAGCAGCAACAAAAGAAGCTCGCTGATCGGAGTCGCAACGATCATTCCATCAAAATTGGCGATCAAGTGCTTCTCGATACACGCAATCTCGACATCAGCCATCTTCCGTCTAAGCTCCGACCTCGCTTCTGCGGACCTTTTCTCGTCGAGGCGCAGGTCACTCCAGTAACCTTCCGCTTGCGTTTACCAGCTACCTGGAGAATTCACAATGCCTTCCATGTTCAACTTCTCAAGCCCTATCGGGACCCGAACACGGTCTTCAAAGGTCGCCAGCCGCCGCCGCCACTGCCAGTGATCGTTAATGGGGAACCTGAGTACAAAGTCGAAGCCGTTCTGGCACACCGACGACGACGTAGCGGCACCTTGGAACTCTTGATTCGTTGGAAAGGCTATGATCCTTCCGAGGATAGCTGGGTACCTGAACACGACATGGATAACGCTCGTCGTCCTCTCCAGGACTACCTTGTCAAGCAGGGTGTTACTTCTACCACCCAGCTTTGAGGGGGGGAAGTGTGAGAGGACGTCCCCGTTATAATATTTCTCATTATTATATTTTCCTTTATCTTATTCTCCTTTTTCTCCTCTTTATTTTGGTCTTTATCTCATCTCAATCGGCCTACTATTCTATTTTCTAGAGCGTTCTATTTATTTCTCTTATTTCCTACTTTTCCCACCGACATATCTATTATACGGCACCGACAGCGCCGACAGTGGTGTATACGGTGTAATCTGGGCGTAATCCCAAGTGCCAATAGCCTTGCGTGCTTGTGCGCACTTGTGATTGTAGTATCGGGAAGGGCGTGTTCCCGAAGGTTCGTTTTATCTCGTTTATCCTTGTATTTTCCGAGTATAAAAACGCCTTGTATTCAGATTTAGTTACAAGTTTCGATTGAGAATTCGATCCTGTGACACCCAGAGCGAAGGGAAGAAACCGAAGGCGTTTCAAACGGACCAAGCTCTGGAGTATTAGACGGAGGAGTTCAAAACCCTCTGCAGACAGAAGGGGATCCAGAGGATGATCTCTCTTCCCTACGCTCACGAGCAACAGGGATTGGCGGAGCGAACCAACAGGAGCCTCGCGACAAAAATGCGAGCCGTCATGAAGCAGTCAGCTGTGCCAACCAAATATTGGCCCTTCGCAATGGCGCATGCAGTTCGACTGCACGACATGCTTTCTTCAAAAGCGATGCCCAACAACACCTCACCTTTCAAGGAATGGACCGGCAAACACCTCGACGCACGCATGATGTGGGTCTTCGGGTGCATGGTACAGTACCGCCCCCACACTGCCCGTACCGGAAATTTTGAAGATCGCGCTCGGTGGGGCATTCACCTCGGAATCGAATCCGAATACCACGCCTGGACAATTCTGGACTTCGCCACCCACCAGCTCACGTGTTCACGTGACTGCGAAATGCTGACCCTACCACTGTACCAACAGCACCGCACTGCACAAAACGCACCGGACAACATTTTCCAGGGACAGCACAGCTACGACATTGACGAGGATGATGTCGACGTGGCAGGAGAACAGCCAAACAAGGCAACAGGGGGCGAGGCACCTTTTGTACCCGTTACGGAGGAGTTCGACACAACAACATTTTTCCCAACGGAGCAGTACAGGCACAGCACGACTACGCAAGTGCAAAAATGATCCTGCTCGCGATTCTTCTCGCGACACCGTTCGCGACATCCCTGGCGATGACGACGACGTGGTCGAAGTAACAAATGCGGCCGAATCCAATCTCACAAGATTTCGCATCCTCGGACTCGCTGTCACCATACGCAGTAACCAGCAACTAGTTGAGCCCACTACCGTTCGCCAGGCTCAGACCTGATGCCGAAAATTGGAGAGCAGCCATGGCCGCAGAAGTCGCTGCACTCCAACGACACGGCACCTGGAAGCTAGAACCACGACGACACGCAAAGGGGAGGGAAATTCTCACAAGAAAGTGGGTTGTCAGGGTCAAAACACTCGCGGACGAGACTATTAACAAATACAAGGCGCGGTGGGTCGTTCTGTCAGAATATATTTGATGTACGTTCTGTATAAGCGCATGTAGTTCTAGCTGTAGTGTAGTACCATTATTGTCCTGTGTGGTGGTGCACCACTCCTTGCATGCTTCTCCTCTATTTGTACTTGTCATTCTATAGTTGAATCACTCCTTTTGCTTGAACTTCTACTTTGCCTAAGGCTAAAACCCTAGCTCCTACTCCTAACTGTGCATCCTAAGCCTAAACCTAGTTTCCTAGGTGCTTAGTATCTTGACATGGTATTAGAGTGTTTCGATCCTATGCCTACTACGCTTCCGCTCATGGGCCCCTCTGCCCGTTTTTCTGCCCGTCGGTTTTCTGCCCGTCGATTTCGGATCCCGTCGGTTTTCTGCCCGTCGCGCGCCCCGGGCGCGCGTCGATTTTTTGCTCGTCGCGCGCCCCGGGCGTGCGGCGATTTCGTCCCCGTCGCGCGCCCCGGACGCGCGACGGTTTCCTGCCCGTCGCACGCCCCGGGCGTGCGACGGTTCTCTGCCCGTCGCGCGCCCCGGGCGTGCGACGGTTTCTGCCCGTCGCGCGCCCCGGGCGTGCGACGGTTTCTGCCCGTCGCGCGCCTTGGACGCGCGACGGGTTCTGCCCGCCAGCGCGCCCTGCTGTCGCCCGCGCACCTCCTACCCCGCCCCCCCGCCCACCCCCCCCCACCCTTCCCCTTCATCTCCATGCTGCATGTGCGGCAATGGGGGGGAGGGTATGGGGGTGGCCTCTCTCCCACTGCTGCAGCTGCTGCTGAAAGGGGGAGGGTGTGGGGGGAGCCGAGGGAGTGTGGGGGGAGCTGGGGGTGGCGGGTGTGAGTAAGCTGCCCCTCCTCCTTTTCTCTCTCCCACTGCTGCAGCTGCTGCTGAGGGGGGGAGGGTGTGGGGGGAGCCGAGGGAGTGTGGGGGAGCCGAGGGAGTGGCGCTAGTGTTGTAGAAGGGGGTGTGGGGCAATGGGGGAAGTTGAACGGTGGTAGCCGTCGTGTCGCCAGCAGCGCCAGTAGTCCGGGGCCCTCGTGCTCTCGGTAGCCCAGCGAGCCTGCTGCGCCAGTCGCCTGTGGGTCCGTTGCTCTTGCCGCTCCTCGTAGCCGCCGAGCCAGTTACTCCAGTAGTCCGGGGCGCTGTCCCGGTAGCCACTGTGCCAGCCGCTCCTGTCGCCCGTGTGTCTGCAGCTTCAGCCGCCGCCTCCTATCTCCTCTCCTCTCACAGTTCTTCCCCCTCCTCCTCACTTCGCCTCTTCTTCTGCTGCGCCCTGCAGGGTGTACCACTTCAGGGGGTGTTCTGCACATGGCTATTCCTGCATGCACTTAGGGGGTGTGTCAGAATACATTTGATGTATGCTCTGTATAAGCGCATGTAGTTCTAGCTGTAGTGTAGTACCATTATTGTCCTGTGTGGTGGTGCACCACTCCTTGCATGCTTCTCCTCTATTTGTACTTGTCATTCTATAGTTGAATCACTCCTTTTGCTTGAACTTCTACTTTGCCTAAGGCTAAAACCCTAGCTCCTACTCCTAACTGTGCATCCTAAGCCTAAACCTAGTTTCCTAGGTGCTTAGTATCTTGACACGTTCGTGGCTTCAAACAAACCCAATTCGTGGACTACGACTGTGAGGATCTGGTTCAGGAAAGATAAATCGATTGAATGATCCACCTGGGTACAAGGCGAGGCTATATATAGGCTCAACACAAAGGCAGTAACCCGGGTGTTACTAGAAGGTTCCGCGGGTCGCGAAGCGTCCCGAACGGGTCCTTCCCGAATTCGGTAGAAGGCAATTCGGTGGCAACCGAAAAGCCTAGAATTCGGTGCACTCAACCTAGTTCGGTGCCTAAAACTATAATAATATAGTAAAAGCAACGAACCTAGGAAATCAAGCAAAAGCAAGCAAAGCAATTTAAAGCTAAGCTAGATAATGCGTAATAAAGCAGAATCAAGCAAGTAAAGTCCAGCAAATACGTCGTGCTCTCACAACGACAAGACATTTGCACCTGTTGGACGTCACACCTCCGTCCGCATTCTCCTCTGCGTCGCAGCCGTGTAACAACGTCCCATGCACAAGATCGACATGTCGAACGCGTTCCTCTACGCGATCGTTAACGCAATCATCTTCGTCGAGCATCCGCATGCTTTCGAGAAAGGCGGCGACGCCATCTGCCTTCTAGAGAAGTCCATGTACTGGATCAAGCAGGCGCCACGCCTGTGGCAGCAGTACCTCCACACTGTGCTCATCGAGCTCAGCTTCCAGCAACTTCCCCACGATCAAGGGATGTACTGTCTTGAGTCCCGCGGCAGTTTCATCTTGCTCGTCGCCTACGTCGACGACTTACTCTACACTGGGGACAACACGGAGCTGCTCGATCGCTTCGAACACAACATCAAAGAGAAGCTCGAGGTGACCATCGATCACGATGTCACTCAATCCCTCGACCTCAACGTCACTCAGACCACCGACACGATCCACCTCTTTGCCGCGAAATACGCCGAGACCCTCGCTAAGAAGTTTGGCATCGCTCCCGTCGGCATCACCACCTCATTTTGCATTCCTCCGCCTAATCACAAGCCCGACACCACCCCGCTCTCTCCGGCCGACCATCGCCTCTATCAGCAGCAGCTCGGTTGTCTACTCTTTGCCGCCGTCACATGCCGCCCGGACCTGTCCTACATCGCTAGCCAGCTCGCCTCGTATCTGCGCCGACCTGAAGGGGAGAATACGGCGGACCTGCGACGCGCCCTACAATTATTCGTCTCTATGCCCGACGTCGGCCTTACCTACAAGGCGAACCTAATAGCTACTCTACAGCTTACAGGCTACGTAGATGCTGATCACGCTGGGGAAGCTGACAATAGAAGGTCTCGCACATGCTTCATTTACAAATTTGAGCCTACAGGAACCATCTCCTGGAACTCACTGAATCAGGAACTCATTGCCATTTCGTCGGCAGAAGCAGAACTCATCGCAACCAGTGCAGCAGTTCGCGAAGGACTCTACCTCACGGAGCTCCTACAGGAAACGAAGACGGCGATGAACAGGTCATTCGAGTTATTCTGCAACAACCAGAGTGCGATCAAGATCGCAAACAAGTCCGGCTTCGTCAACCGCACAAAACACATCGCCCTGCGTTACTTCTTCGTCAAGGACGAAATCGACAAAGGGAAGGTCCAGCTCATCTATTGCCCAACTGGCGAAATGGCAGTTGACTTTTTTACGAAGAAACTGCCACGTCAGAAGTTCTAGTACTGCTCGAACCTATGCGGAGTCGTTCGAAAGTGCCACGTGGCGCACCTCCAGGAATGAAGGGGAGTGCTGGAGTATGAAGGGAATCGAGTTTAGCATTCCCGTAGGTGCAGCTGTATCGCAGACGTCGCTATTGAAGCAGCACTCCAAGCAGTATCGGATCAGACTATAACAAGGGTAAGAAGGAAAACAGTCGCAAAGGTCAATTGTTGCGACTGCTGACCATCTGGACCGATTGGCTCACCAGCGAGGAATGGCAACAGGCGTAACCGTCTATACGGTTACACGCAGCGACTTGGTAATCAGAGTCACTATACAATTACCTGTAAAACGGTTAGAATAAGAGAATGTACCCCTTAGAGTACATGGCTAGCTAGATCTATTTATTGTGTGAATTTTATCATTTTAATCAATCTTGTCATTTACATCCACTATGCACAAGGTTCGTACCACAAGTCTTCCGCTACCAAAACTCTCTAAGACAATCCTATCCTATCCAAGATCCTCACTCTAGCAAGGTGGGAATGTGATGCACTAGGAACGCGCTAGGAGGGACCATGTTAAGGGCGCTAAGACGGGGCATGACGGAATAGCTAGGGCGGACAGGGCGGAAGCGCGGATATGAAGCCGACTCGTAATACGGTACTATGATGAAATATTTTAGTGGTGAAATTGCACAAAATAAAGCAAGATATGTAGTTTGTTATGAGTGCAATTGAGTGATCGAACGAGAATTGCACTATCGAAGCAAAAGTACAATAAGCGAAGGCATGAGCGAAGAATACATAGCGAAACTACAATGGTAACGGTAATGGACTGTGGGTGACGCGCGACGGGCCTGGAACCGAGGTTTGGGAAAATGTCAAGGTGGAGGCCCGGAGCGCGGGTTATCCGACGAGCCGTGAGGTCGGGGTGCGACGTGCGAAGGTCGGGGTGCGACGTGCGAAGGTGGCGGGAGGATTGTCGATGCGAGGGTTGCGAGTGGTAACGGTGCTGACTGTGGTGCTACAGTGGTGTACGCGCTGAGCAGGGGCGCGAAGTAAGGAAAATGAATTTTCCTTACACTACCCCCCCCCCCCCTAAGGAGGCCCTACTTACGAAAGTGCGTGTACATCCCGGAAATTTCGGCTGCGCAGGTACTCTGTGAGGACGGGGTGGTTTTCGATTCTGTCCAGGAGAACCCAGTTGTCTTCGGTGGGTGTGCGGTCTCTCCAGCGGATCAGGAATTCGATCCGTCGAGCTCCTCGGGGGTCACGAACTCTGTGGCTCAGAATTTTCTCGGGCGTGATGACTGGCTCGGTCGGCGGTCGTGTCATGCTGGCTGGGCGATTGCGTGGCAATTGGCTTGTGGATGGTACGTAGGGGCGAAGCAGGCTGACGTGGAAAGATGGACTGACGTACCAGTCAGCGGGGAGGAGGAGGTGGGCGGTGACGGGTGTAATCATGTGGCTGATGCGGAATGGCCCACAGTATCGAGGGCGGAGTTTTGGGGTAATGGGCAGGCGGAGGTTCTGGGTGTCGAGTAAAACGAGGTCGTCAGGCTGGTAAGTGACAGGTCGGCGGTGGCGGTCGGCGTTGCGTTTAGCGATGATGTTCGACTTTTTAATTGCGTCTGCTGCCCGGGTCCGTGCTGCTTGTAAAATTTCAGCGAACTGTTGTGCTCGTGGCACCGGGTTGTCGGGATTCGGGGTCATGGGTACTGCTGGGTCTTGTCCGTAGTTCAGGTAAAATGGTGACTGTTGGGTCGTGGCGGAAGGTGAGTTGTTGTACGCGAACTCGATGAGTGGCAGTTGTTGTTCCCAGGTGGTGGGGTCATCGCACGTGTTGGTGCAACCCTACGGTTTGCACTCGGCTTGTTGTCCGTGTGCGTGAATGTGTGTGTGTATGGAATGGTATGAGGGCATGGGATGATATATATTTCATGCTTATAATTGTGTGTGAATGTTGAGTCATGATGTCGAGTGTGTGTGTCGAGTCAATAGCGAGTTATCGCTAGACGCGTGTTACGCGGTCGTTTGTGTCTCGCGCGCGGTTTCTATTTTGTCGTGCGCGGTTTCTATTTTGTCCTGTGTCGAACGTTCGGCGTGTCGCAGGTGTGTGCAGAAGACCCATCAAGAACTCAAGGATGAGTTTGTGATGAAGAGCCCGAGCCTTGGTGTCAAGCCTCAAGTGATTCCGAAGCTCGCCAAAAGGGTGCACCTCAAGATATTGAAGATAGTTACATTACTTTGTGTAGTGTAACATTTCACTTGGTGTAGGCCCTAGTGAAGGGTAGTTTCGAGACCCTTCGTGGTTGGGGACAGTGTGGCACTGTTCCACATCACTGTACCTCGGCTCTTGGGGTTTGTAGGAGCTGGGAGTCATTCCCAACTCGTAACTCTTCCTAACTCTTCCTATCTTGTGTTCTAAGACTATAGTGGCTGCCATAGTACCGTTCATTCAAACCGACGCTGTGTCGTCAATTCTTTATCAAATCGTGCAATCTAAATTGCTAATTGTAGACGACGTGAAGACGCTCCAGATCCAATTTGAATCAAGTCATTTGCAGCTGTGAGCAGAACGCTATCAACGTTTGAAGCCGCTGTGCAGAAATCCGTCTGTGCTCTCTATCTTTCGTTTTAGGCACATTCAAGCCTATTGTGACTATAACAAGTGGTATCAGAGCCCCTTGGAGCATTTTCGACAATGTCTGGACCTGAGGAAAGGGGTGGCAGAGGTGCTGGTGGCAGTGGAGAAGCTCAAGTTCAAGGCCAACCCCGTGATTCAGCCATGGCGCCCATGCAACCAAGTCTTGGCCCACCTAGGGATGAGCCTAGGGTGTTTGGGCTTGACAAGTTCAACGGTGACAACTTTGCTGAATGGTCCTTCAAGATGGAGAACATCTTTGACCACTATGACCTGCTGGAGGTGATGGAAGGAACGGAGAAGCGCCCCGAGAACGACCCGGAGAAGAGCCCGTGGGTGCGGAAGAGCGCACAAGGCTATCTCTTACTTGGGCAAGCGTTGGGGAGCAGTCAGATCCGTCACATCAAGCCATTCCAGCGTGAACCAGAGAAAGGACCAAAGGCATGGGCTGCTCTCAAGGGTGTACATGCTCCTGCAACAGCGGCGGTAGCGGTGGTGTTGGAACGGCAAATGGCGGCACTACGAATTGAAGAAGACGAAGCGGTTGAAGAAGGGGTGCAGAAATTCTTCGACTTGTTGACGCGGCTTGAGGGAGCTGATTTGAACTACAGTGAGCTCCAAAAGAAGACCAAGTTGCTGGCCTTACTCCCAGAGTCATGGTCCTCGCTCATCATCAACCTTAATCGCGACTTGCCCCGCCTCTCGCTTGAAGACGTGAAGCGAGCTATCCTTCAAGAGGATTTCCGCCGCCGTGAGTTGGCGAGTGCGGATGGCGCTGGGGCAGCGAGCATCGGCCGTGGATATGGTCGAGGAAGAGGCAGAGGACGAGGGGGAGGAAGGTTTGGTGGCAGCAACTTCGGCGGAGGCCGCAGGAGTGGCGGTTACGGCAGCGACGACAAGAGCTACGGACGCGGTCGCGGCCGATTCGATGGCGAGTGTCACTATTGCCACAAGAGCGGACACATGTGGCGCGACTGCTACAAACTCCCTGATGGTTGGACCCCCGCTCAAGGCCAAGAGGGTAGAGGAGCAGGAGGAGGGAGAGGACGAGGCCGTGGAGGCCGTGGCGGTCGCGGTGGCGGAGCTGCAAACATGAAGAGCGGAGACAACGACAAGGACCCGAGCGACGATCGATACCCGGGTCTATTCTACTTCGTGTCGACGCAAGTACCGGCTGGTCCAGAGAAGGATGAAGGCTTTGAGGAGCCAGCAGCTGTGGGGAAGGTGACCCCACACCCCCTGGACTATTGGGTGATTGATAGTGGCGCTACCTATAGCATGACACCTCGCCCGGACTTGCTCACCGAACTCGAGCCGTCACCGGTGAAGCATGTCACATCGGCTTTGGGGCAGCGAGCAGAGGTGAAAGGCATGGGCAAGGCCATATTCAAGGGTGCTGATGGGAAGATGGTGGGCCTCAAGAACGTGCTTTGGGTGCCCAGCCTTGCTGCAAACCTGATTTCCGTGCGGCGGTTGGCAAAGGCCGGCATGGACACGAACTCGAAGGGAGCCAAGACCTACACCGCAAGGCTTGGCGATCGAATTCTTTGGGACCTTCATGAGGACAGGGATGTCTACAACGAGATGTGGCAGATCCCAGTGGTCCCTATGCCTAAGGAGAGGCAAGTGGCAGCAAGCATCAGCACCAAGGATGGAGCGGTCGGTAGCGACGATGGCGCGAACGGTCGCGCTAAGGAGAATGAGCTCAAGAAGAGCAAACCTGGAGGGACCAGCAAGTTCAGTGAACCTAAGGAGAGTGGTGCAGCAACCAAGGAGCAGCAAAAGGGTGAGGAGAACCCAGAGGCAGCAGCGGAGGAGGACTACGGAGAGAGTATGTGGGGCGCTATTGCGAGCGCGGCATTCTCCAATCCAACTTCGGCTACGGGGGAGTGTGATTGGCTCACCTTGCATCGGCGCATGGGGCATGTGGCCCTGCCCATCTTGCAGCAGCTAGTGAAGAATGAGATGGTTGCTGGCATACGTGTGAAGGGGGAGCCCGATGAGGTGCTTGGCTGCCCGACGTGCATTCAAGCCAAGTTCACCCGGTTTCCGTTCCCTAGTTCGGAGGCAACGGCAAAGGCACCGCTTGATGAGGTGGTGATGGACGTGGTGGGCCCCCTGAAGCTTGGAGCTGCTGGAGCTGAGTATTTTCTCACCATTGTCGACGTCTACACCCGCATGACTTGGGTGTACGTGCTGGCCAAGAAGAGCGACGTGGCTGAAACGTTGAAGACGGATTGGTTCCCAATGGTGGAGCGGCAACAAGACCGTCTAGTCAAGTCAATCCGCACCGATCGAGGGGGAGAGTTCCTGAGCAAGGAGTTTGGGTTGTGGCTGAAGAAGAATGGTATTCGGCACTCCCTCACCATGCCATACTCCCCTGCAATGAACGGCATCGCCGAGCGAGCGAACCGCACAATCACGGAGGCTGCACGCGGGTTGCTCATTGAAGCCGGGCTACCCGACTATTTCTGGCCTGATGCGGTGCGGAGCGCGTGTGTGGCCAAGAACAGAGCCTTGACTCATGTGGGAGCAGACAAATGGGTGCCCTATGTGGAGTGGCTAGGAAGGAAGCCAAAGGTGGATATGCTTCGGGTGTTCGGGTGCATGTGCATGGCGCTCGTGCCTAAGCATCTTCGGCACAACAAGCTTGGTGCCAAGGCGGTGTGGGCCGTGCACTTGGGCATGGCTCAAAACAGCAAGGGATGGCTTCTTTGGGACCCATTCACCAAGAAGTTCTTGGTGAGCAGGGACTGCAAGTTCATGGAGAACTTCATGTACAAGGATTGGAAGGCGGAGAATGAGGCGAAGATAGGCGTGCGGTTTGGGGAGGTGAAGAGTTCCGGTTTGGAGCATGTGGAGCTGCCTTTGGAGCTGAGCAGCGGCAGCACAACCACAAGGCAATCCTCCCTTATGAATGGGGGAGAGGAGGCCAATGATGCAGAGGAAGAAGAGGAGGAGGTGCAGCAAGTGAGCGAGCGTGCACCGTCACTCCCTTCCCGTACTACGAGTGCTCCACGGATTCGAGCCACACCGCAGCAACGCCAAGGCCTTCAAGTCCCTGCAGCTGAGGAGGAAGGAAGGGGGAAGAGGAGAGTTCAACCCCCTAATAGGCTGACCTATGATGCGCCGGGAAAGCAGGGCAAGACAGCCCTGGCCGGAGCGGCAATGATGGTCGGAGACGACGAGGAGAGTGACTACGAGGAGTGTGCCTTCTCGTTCTTCTCTCCGGTGGAGATGCCGGGAGAACCAGCAACTCTCAAGGAGGCTTTGGAGAGTAGTGATGCTGAGGAGTGGAAGAAGGCCATGGAGAGTGAGGTGAAGAGCATCGAGGAGAATGACACGTTTCAATTGGTGGAGCTACCGGAGGGGCGTACGGCAATAACGTCCAAGTGGCTCTTCAAAATCAAGTCGGATGCCGACGGCAAGATCGAGCGCTACAAGTCTAGGCTTGTAGCCAAGGGGTACCAGCAGAAGGAGAAGGTGGACTTCAAGGAGCTGTTTGCCCCTGTGGTGAAGCCGACGACGCTGCGAACCCTATTCGCGGGAGCCGCCATCAAAGGATGGGTAGTAAAGCAAATGGACATCGTAACGGCATTCCTTAACGGCATCCTTGAGGAGGAGATTTTTATGGCGCAGCCAGAGGGGTTTGATGATGGTAGTGGCAGAGTGTGGAAGCTGAAGAAGGCCCTCTATGGGCTGAAGCAGGCCCCTAGGCAATGGTACATGAAGCTGCGCGAAGTGTTGGAGGGGATCGGCTTCACTCCCTCAACGGCCGATCACTCCTTGTTCATGCTTGGCGAGGGGGAGCAGAGGAGTTTCATGGTGGTTTATGTGGATGACATCCTCATTTTCTCACCCTCTTCTGACCTTGTGAAGGAGGTGATGCTGAAGCTTCAAGACAAGTTCAAGTGCAAGGCCCTTGGTGACGTGAGCTTCTACCTTGGGCTCCACATCGAACGAGATGTGGAGAAGCGGTGCATGCGGGTGCATCAACGAAAGTACCTGGAGGCATTGGCTGCCAACTTTGGGCAGAGTGAAGGCCATGTGGCTACACCCTTTCCCTCTGGGTTCAATTGTGTGAAGGGACCAGAGGAGGAGAGCGTTGGTGAAGAGGAGAGGCGCCGATTTCACTCGTTGGTGGGCAGCCTCATGTATGCGGCGGTAAACACCCGACCGGACGTCGCGTTTGCTACCGGGCAGCTGGCTAGGGTTGTGCAATGCCCTAATGAGGAGCAGGTAGCAGCTGGAATGAGGGTGGCCAAGTATCTTGGCCAAACACCGACCGTTGGGCTGCAATACTCGGCGGCGGCACAAAGGCGCCAAAAGGGCGCGGATGGTGTTGAACCCGGGCGTTTGTTCCTCACCGCCTACTCGGATGCTTCATATGCATCAGAACCAGAGGACATGACAAGTGTGGGAGGCTTCATATGCTGTGTTGGTGGAGGCCCAACTGCTTGGGAGAGCAAGAAGCAGGTTGACCAAGCTTTGAGCTCGGTGGAGTCTGAGTACATGGCACTCTTCCGTGCCGTACGGGAGATTGTGTGGCAGCGGCGTTTGTTGGCTGAATTGGGGGAGGAGCAGCAAGGACCTACCCCACTGTACTGTGACAGCCAGGGTGCCATTGCTCTTGCTAAGAACCCTGTGTTGCACGGACTCACGAAGCACATGAGGGTGAAGTGGCATTGGACGAGGAGCATGGTAACCGCGGGTGAAGTTGAGTTGCGCTACGTGAAGACCACGGGGCAGCCGGCTGACATGATGACCAAGAGGCTGGTGGAGCAGCAGCATTGGAAGTGTTGCAAGCTGGCTGGGATGGCTCTGAACTGAGAGAGCAACATATCCTAAGGCCAACAATCCGAGGGGGAGTTTGTTGGTGCAACCCTACGGTTTGCACTCGGCTTGTTGTCCGTGTGCGTGAATGTGTGTGTGTATGGAATGGTATGAGGGCATGGGATGATATATATTTCATGCTTATAATTGTGTGTGAATGTTGAGTCATGATGTCGAGTGTGTGTGTCGAGTCAATAGCGAGTTATCGCTAGAAGCGTGTTACGCGGTCGTTTGTGTCTCGCGCGCGGTTTCTATTTTGTCGTGCGCGGTTTCTATTTTGTCCTGTGTCGAACGTTCGGCGTGTCGCAGGTGTGTGCAGAAGACCCATCAAGAACTCAAGGATGAGTTTGTGATGAAGAGCCCGAGCCTTGGTGTCAAGCCTCAAGTGATTCCGAAGCTCGCCAAAAGGGTGCACCTCAAGATATTGAAGATAGTTACATTACTTTGTGTAGTGTAACATTTCACTTGGTGTAGGCCCTAGTGAAGGGTAGTTTCGAGACCCTTCGTGGTTGGGGACAGTGTGGCACTGTTCCACATCACTGTACCTCGGCTCTTGGGGTTTGTAGGAGCTGGGAGTCATTCCCAACTCGTAACTCTTCCTAACTCTTCCTATCTTGTGTTCTAAGACTATAGTGGCTGCCATAGTACCGTTCATTCAAACCGACGCTGTGTCGTCAATTCTTTATCAAATCGTGCAATCTAAATTGCTAATTGTAGACGACGTGAAGACGCTCCAGATCCAATTTGAATCAAGTCATTTGCAGCTGTGAGCAGAACGCTATCAACGTTTGAAGCCGCTGTGCAGAAATCCGTTTGTGCTCTCTATCTTTCGTTTTAGGCACATTCAAGCCTATTGTGACTATAACAGCACGTGGCTCGGATGAGCTGTTCCATGGTCTGATTTGTCCTTTCTGTCTGTCCGTCGGTCTCGGGGTGGTACGAAGAGCTGAAGTGTAGTCGCGTGCCGAACTGCTGCCACAGGTTCCGCCAGAAGTTGCTGGTGAATTTCGTGTCTTGGTCGCTGATGATTGTTGCTGGTATCCCGTGCAGTCGAACGACGGTGGAGATGAAGCGGCGTGCTGTTTCTTCGGCTGTGATTGATTTATTGCAGGCTGCGAAGTGTGCCATTTTCGTCAGTCGATCGACGACGACCAGAATCGCGTCGTTCCCACTCGCTCCGGCCGGTAACCCCGTGACGAAGTCCATCGTCACCTGCTGCCAAGCACGCTCTGGGGGTGGTATCGGCTGCAATTGTCCTGCCGGCCGCTTCCGTGATGACTTCATGATCTGGCAAGTGGGACACGATGCCACGTGTCGTTGAACGTGGGTCAACATTTCGGGCCAGTAATAATACCGCTGCAGCTGCTGCCGTGTTTTCTCTACCCCGAAGTGCCCCGCGGTAACTCCATCGTGTGCCTCATGTAACAGTAATTCCCGTAGCAGTGTATACCCTGGTACCCAGATGCGGTCGGTCCCAGCTTTTACGTAATAGACTCCCTTTGCTGCTGCAAACTGCTGCGAATTTCCTCCTGTGAAGAATGGATCCGTTTAGTACCCGTGGGTAAATAGGCCTGTCAATAGCGGGCTGGTCTGGGCGAGTAGTATTGCGTGGAGCTGGGCAGTGCGGCGGGTCAGTGCGTCGGCGATGTTCGATGCCCCTTTTTTGTAGGTGACTGTGTAGTGGAAGTTTGACTCGAGGAAATCGAGCCAGCGAATCTGTCGTGGGTTGAGGTGTGGCTATGCGCGGAGGTACTATAGTGGATTATGGTCTGTCCGTACTGTCACGTCTGCGCTGGTCAAATAACAGCGCCACACTTTGAATGCGTGCACGATCGCAAGCATTTCGCGGTCGTGTATCGGGTAATTTTTCTCGGGCGGATGCAGTTTTCGTGACTCGTATGAGATGGGCTGTAGGCCGTTGCCGAACCCCTGTAGCAGTACTGCTCCGATGGCGATGTCACTTGCGTCTGTAACTACTTCGAATGGGCGGTGTGGGTCGGCGATGCGCAGTACGGGCGGTGAACGGAGGAAATTTTTCAGGGCAGAGAAGGCAGCATGCTCTTTCTCCCCCCACGTAAAAGCGACCCCCTTCCTTAGCAAGTCTGTCACCGGCGCAGTTAACCGTGCCATGTCGGGGACGAACCGACGCACGTAATTGACGAACCCCAAAAAGCTCTGCAGTTCCGTGATATTCGTCGGAGGGTGCCAGGCTTTTACCGTGTCCAACCTTTTCGGGTCAATTTCGACCCCAGCCTCCGAAATGACGTGCCCCAAAAACTCGCACTTGGAACCCTTGGTCAGTAGCCGATGCTCGTCTAAAATTTTAAATACTGCTTCCAGATCTGCTAAGTGCTGCTGCTTGTCAAGACTATAGACGAGGATGTCGTCGAGGTAAACTATCACGCATTTATCTAAAAGCGGCCTAAATGTTTCGTTCATGGTCATCTGAAAAGTCGTCGGTGCGTTGGTCAGCCCGAAGGGCATCACGGTGTACTCGAATGACCCGTATCTAGTCCGAAAAGCTGTTTTGGCGCAGTCCGATGGTTCGACTCTAATCTGATGGTAATCCCCCCCGTAAATCTGTTTTCGAAAAAAAACCGTGCTGTTCGCAGTTGGTCTATCAGTTCGTCGGCGCGGGGAATGGGGTATCGCGACTTGACTGTTACCATGTTGAGCGCTCTGTAATCGATGCACATGCGAAACCCTCCGTCTTTTTTCGGCGTGAACAGTATCGGTGCGGCGAACGGTGACGAACTCGGTCGGATGAATTTCTTCTCTAACAGGTAATCTAACTGCTTCCTCAGTTCGTCGAGCTCGGGTTGTGTCAGTCTGAACTGGCGCTGTACGGTTGGCTGTGCTCCCGGTTCTAATTCTATTCGGTGGTCATGTTCTCGCTGAGGTGGCAGTCCCTCCGGTAAATCGTCAGGAAAAATCTCCGGGTATCGTTTCAACAGTTCTTGTAGTTCGGGCGGTAACGCTGCCAGCAGTTTCTTGAAATCACTCGGCTCCTCTGCTTCTTCTACCACTGCAATGTCTACTGCGTACAAGTCAGCTACAGCGGCGACAGCCCGTTTCATGGTGACGACGTTGACGTGTACCGTTGAAGACTCAGGCGACTGCCAGCGAGGTAGTTCGACCAAGTTACCGCTACTTCGCACAATGCAGCTGCCCGTCGTCCAGTCAATTCGCGGGTTATACCGTCGCAGCCAATCACGTCCCAGTAAAAAGTCGTGCCCATCCAGTGTCGTCGCCCGCATTTCCTATGTAAACCCGAAATTCCCCCCGCAGCGGACTTTGACTCTCTCCACCTTTTCCCGTATGGCCAGCGGCGTGCCGTCAACTAAGCGTGCATCTATCTCTGGTAAACACCGGCTAAGTGTCAGTTGCAGTTTCCGTGCGGTTGCGGTATTAACTAAACTGTGACTTGCTCCTCCGTCGATAAAGATCTTCACTTCTGCTCCCTGTATTTTCCCGTGGATCAGTACTGGGCAATCCGTCGCTATACCCTCCTTATTCGTCCGAGCCCGATCGATAGCATGAATCGGTACTGTGACTCGGTGAGGGTCGGTGGGGTTGGGCGAGCAGGCAGTCTCGTCAGTAGTTGGCCCGATTCCTACTGACTGCTGGCGTTTCCCTGCCTTGGAGACTCCCTCTCCTGCTCTGCTCCGCGGCGCCTCAGCTCCTCTGGGCACTCACTCTTGCGATGGCCCGGCCTGTTGCAAGCAAAGCAGCGCCCCTTAAACGGCGCGGCAGCTGCATTTATCGCAACGGCATGTACGGTGGCGTGCTCGATCGGTCCCCGAGGGCGATGTCCGCAGTAGGACCCCGGTCTCGGACGGCGCAAAATGTCGATTTTCTCGGCGAGCGCGAGAATCTCGTTGAAATTCGAGAGTCCGCGTAGCATGATTTCGTGCGAGATGCACGGCTTCAGCCCTCCGACGTAACGGTCCACCCGCTCCGCTTCGTGCATGTAGCCGACTTGCTCGCATAATGCGAGAAAACCGCTCGTGTAGTCTTCGACCGACCCGAGCTGCCGCCAAGTACGCAGCTTCTGACGCGCCGAAATAGAAGCCGCGATGGGCTCGAAGCGCGCCCGAAACCCTCGCACCACGCATCCCACGTGCTGTACTGGGCGCTTTCGCAGAATGAGCTCCAGGTGACGGCTGGACCCATGGGCCCTTCCTCTTGCGACGGTGGCTCGTAGGCGCGTGGCGACGTCACGATGACTCGCCACCAGTCCATGGCAGGACCCCTCAGCAGCGAGACGGCGTATCTAATCTTCGCTGCGTCCGACTCGACATAATTTGCGTCGAAGAATACGTTCATCGTGAAGACCCACGACTGAACCGTCGGACCTCCACGCTGGCTCGGGTCGAAACAAGGCGGGCGCTGCGGCTTGAGTGGCATTGGCGCCATGATGGCGTGGTCGCCGCTTGTCACCGCAAATTCCACGTGCTGACGGGCTTCGCGAGGCTCCCGCGGGCTTGGCGCGACCCTGTTCCTTTCCATGCCAGGCATCGAGTGGGCGGCGCCATCACTGGCTGCGCCTGAGCGTTCTCCCACGCTGTCATTCTGTGTCGGTGTGCCCGATGAAATGATGATCGGCTCCTCCGATTGTGCAGGTGCATTTGCAGGTGCGTGTGGTGGCGCTGGAGTATTCACCGTGGATTGCTGACGCGCGGAGTCACGTTCCGCCGTGAGCGTCGCAATTTCGAGCGCCGGCTCCTCAACTTGGCGCACGAGACGGTCGAGTTGCTCCTGCGTCAGTGTCGCGAGAGTGAATTCGGCCATGGCGGGGGTGTCGGGCAAGCTCAGCGAGAGCCTCTGTCGTGGCCGTGCGTGCTTACGAGAGAGCACTACGAGCGGCGGTGCTGTGTCGCTGAGAGACGTCTACCCCCCCTCCAAAAATTGAGATAGTGGGGAAGCGAATGTCTGGGTGCGGTCCGAGAAGAGATTGTAGGCTCTGAATACCAAGTGTTATGGGTGCAATTGAGTGATCGAACGAGAATTGCACTATCGAAGCAAAAGTACAATGAGCGAAGGCATGAGCGAAGAATATATAGCGAAACTACAGTGGTAACGGTAATGGACTGTGGGTGATGCACGACGGGCCTAGAACCGAGGTTTGGGAAAATTTCGAGGTGGAGGCCCGGTTCGCGGGTTACCCGCCGAGCCGTGAGGTCAGGGTGCGACGTGCGAAGGTGGCGGGAGGATTGTCGATGCGAGGGTTGCGAGTGGCAACGGTGCTGACTGTGGTGCTACAGTGGTGTACGCGCTGAGCAGGGACGCGAAGTAAGGATAAGGAATTTACCTTACATAGTTCCATAAATTCAGTTTCCGTTCAGTTTCAGTTTACTGTATGCGATCCTCAGTCGTTTAGGGGATCTTGCGACGAAAGACAAGCAAAGAAAGCCACGTGGCAATCTAGTTCGTATAAGTAGTTGGGCGAAAGCTCACATGAAAACTTCAATTGGCCAATCGGTTGCGAGGAGACTGACACAATAACGGGAGCTGCCGGCTGGCTGATGGTATTCCAAGTTCCGAAGTTCCAGCCTTTGTCCAAAGGTGTTGACGACCGCGCACGTAGTAGTTGGCGCCTTACCGCCTGCGACATAGGGCTGCGACGGAGCGGATCATGCAGAAGTGCGGCGAGGGATTTCGCCCGTATCAGGCAAGGCAGATTTACAGGGAGAAGCGGCGGAACCAGCCACACTTCCAGTGGAGCACTTTCGGCGTGGGTGAGGTCCTCACACTCCAGTCTTCGAGAGCTAGTAGCAGTGCTCGAACAGGACTGTACTGTACCACTGTCGAACCGCCGGCGTATTGTAACCAGATAGCTGGCGCAGCGGCTATCATGTTGCAATTGCGATCCCACCACCATCTTACAAACGGCTTTGTCCCGTTACCGTACCTGTCCGCCACGGCGTGGCGCGATGGTACGAGCCCGTCGAACAAAGGCTCCCAGCAGGGCTCGTACCGTCCGCACCGCAGCTGTTGTCGGTTGAATCGCCGCTACTACTAGCAGTAATGGTACGGCCGGACGGGGGTTTGCGTGTCTGCCTGGACTTCCGCCTCTAGTTCAGTTCAGACGTTCTACCGTGCTGTCGCTCCCTGGGAGCCTGGCAATTCATACAGTCCAGTCCAGACTGCACAGCCCGTCGTAGCCTCTGACGTGCCGTTTTGCTTGCCAGCCATCCTCAATCTCACGATCAGTTTGAGTCGCCGCAGCATACGGCACGGGATGAAGCTCTTACCACCGATCGCCGCCGCGGCGCTTCTCCTCGTCGCCGTGGCGGTAGCGGCGCGCGTGCCGGCGGCAAACGCGGCGGGGTGGGTGGAGCTGGACCTCACGCAGACAGGCACGGCCAGTGATGCGGCGCTCGCGCAGAGAGCGGCGGGAATTGCGGTGGAGCAGTACAACGCGCAGACGGTGAGTCGCTCGTATCAGTGATCCGCCGAGTCGCGGCGGCTTTCGAAGCAGAGATACATGGGTTTACGGGCTCATTTCCAGCAGCAAGTGCCGGCTCAGGCAGGCGATTGTTCTTTGCGGTGGAGCAGTACAACGCGCAGACGGTGAGTCGCGAGTATTACTACCTGATTTCCCCCCCGCGAAGCTTATTGAGGGCGGATGCGGAATCATGCCGGGGTCGCGGCTCGGGCAATTGCCGAAGAGTAAGTATTTCGCGTTGCTTCAAGAGGCGAGGCTCATACAGTTGACGCAGAGTTTCCCCTTCAAGGAGCCTCTGTTGCGACCGCGTCCCGCACGCGATAATTGAAGGACCACACGGTGCAGTATCCGCGTGTCACAGCGTGTTTCCCTGACTGCTGCGTTTGCGATAGCTCTCCTACTTCCCCGCAGGGTGCGAGGCGAAGCGAGTTCTGGTAACCCCTCCTCTTGATCGCCGCGTCGGCCACAATTCGCCGCCGCCATTGGCGCGCGTGATGCCTTCAGAACGCCCCCTCTTAGCAATCGGTTGAAACAATGAATGACTATGTGCAATCACAATGACTGGATGCTCTTGTCTTGGTACCACGATGACATGATGCCCGTGTAGACCATGACATGACATGACATGACATGAGATGACATGACTTGACATGACATGAGATGACATGACATGATGACATGACATGACATGACATGACACCACAGTACTGTGTGCTCCAGCCCCAAGCAGTACCCTGGTGCGATTGGCCCTCAGACCAGGTCGCCACGTTGGCGTTCCTATGCTGCACAATAGCCAGGAAGCGTACAGCGTGTTGTGTCTGGCTGCAAATCGCCGTTGCGGGATAACAATCGTGCCCGGTGTTTCTTTTTGGATGTCAATCAGTAGGTTGTTTCCACCGCGGGAGATAGAGGCGGCCATCCCTGCCGCGTGCAGGTTCATCCCCGCTATAGAGTCAACCTGGCCCGTGCGCACCACACCAAGTCCTCCACCACCCCAATTTCCACCAGCGGCGTTGAGTTGACAGAACCACCCACTGATCTTGGATCCATGTACCTATCATTCAGCCTTGTCCTACATTCCAGCAGCCGCAGCAGCAGTGGTGGCAGTGGCAGAACCGATGCCCAAGCCCTGATCCCGCCTCCTCCTTTCTCTCCATGTCCCCTGCTCCTCCCCTCCCCCTCCCTCTCCCCCTCTCATCCCCCCTCCCATTCCCCCTCTCCCTCTCCCTTCCTCTCCCTCTCTCTATCCCCCTCTCCTTCCCCTCCCTTTCTCTTCGTTCTCGGCAGAAATCCGCCCTCTCCTTCGTGGTGGTTCAGTCCGCGGAGGTTGTTGTGCCCGCCGATGTCGGGCGGAGAGCCGTCATCCGCGTTACCTTCACTGCCCGCGAGCAGGAGAGCACAATAAGGAGGCTGTTGAGGGAACACAAGGGCGCACTGCGAAAGCTTCTTGGCAGCCAAACACCCATCCATCCACCAACCCTCCCTCCCCTCCTACCCTGCTCTCCCCTTGTTCTCTGCAGAAATCTGCCCTGTCGCTCGCGGCGGTCGAGTCCGCGGAGGTATTTGTGCCCGCTGACGTGGGGTGGAGAGCCGTCATCCGCGTGGCCTTCACTGCCGGCGAGGAGCAGGGCGTGTTGAGGAGACTGCTGCGCGGCCCTGGCAGCACAGTCGCAGTGCAGGCGGAAATTGCGGGAACTTCGCATGAACTACACCATTATAAGCTGGAGCGATTTGTTACAACTGGATGAAGTGTAATAGACGGACATAATTGTTTTTGTCCTTACTGGAGAGAATTTATATTACTGGGCATTGCATTGCCAGTTGTGACTGCATCCTGGTTGAGTGGGTGTTGCTAACATGCTATGGTAATAGTGACTGGATGAGCCCTTTTAGGCAAGTGAAGGGCTTCTATTGTGGTGCTGTTGTATGGGGGTGCATGGAGTGTGCAGCTGCTTGTGAATCAGAAATGGTAATCTCAGTGTGCTCTTGCACTGCATGCATCCATGCATGCCAGCTTCTGCATGGCCTCGCCCTATCCATGAATGCATGTGGTTTCAAATCAGAACCAATATTTCACCTCAGGAGGAACACAGCATTGACTGCCAGATGCTAGCTACCTACCCATGAGGCTTCTTCGCCCGAATGTACCCTTACACGCCCTACCCTTACTTTTCCCAGTACTAGGTACACTCGCCCCAACCGCTCTGCTTCCTCCTTAGGCACCCTCATGCTGAGAGGTATGGCCGCGTGACACCATCCTCCCCCTCCTTCCACCATACCTCCCAACTTCATCCAAAATTCAATTACGTCACCCATACTGCCCATTGACCAATCCTAACGACTGGCCTCCTCCACCACCACCGCTCTATTCCATCGACCAGCCAAACCCTTGGTTCACGGCACCTCAAGAAGATCTGCACTGCACTGCAGCAGCCTCTCTTCCAGAACCCTAACAAATCAGCCATCCTGCCCCAATCCTCTAAACCACTCTCCACCACTCCATTCCATCCAGCGGAACCCTTGGTCTATGGCACCTCAAGAAGAGCAGCAGAAACCTCTTCTCCTCAAACACGGCCCATTCCACTTTCCACCACGCATGCCATCATGCCATGTGGTACGGCACCTTGCATCGCATCAGGCATGACATCGCCCATCCCACCAGTCATCCTCATCTGCGGCACATGACATGGCACCTGATGGCACCTGGCATGGCACCTGGCATGGCACCTGGCATGGCACCTGCGGCACAGCATTCCCCAGCCAGCCCACCTACTCATCCTCATCGCTCTCCACCACTCTCTTCCTCAACCGCCCCACCTCTCAAGCCACCTGGCATGACATCCCCCATCCCCTCTACTCATCCTCATCGCTCTCCACCACTCTCTTCCTCCGCCACGCCGCCGCCTTCTTGCTCTCCCCCCTCTCCTCCATCCAATCCTCCTCATCCCCCCCCTGCTCCTCCCCCCCTCCCCGCCCCCTATCCCCACCTCTCTGCCCATACCCCTCATCATCAGACTCCTCCAATCTCCTGCCCCGGCCGCCCCGCCCCTCGTCATACCCCCCTCGCCCCCTCTCCCCTTCTGAGTCCTCCTCATCACTGTACCGCCCTCCTCTGCCTGAGGTCTTGGCAGCCTTGGCGGGGCGATGGTCGTGCGAGGGGGAGCGCTGGTGGGGGAGGCATATTGAAAGAGGTGGTGGGCAAAAAATTCGTGTGTGGAAAATAACGCGCACTCCAAAGGCCGCATAAGGTACAGATTGTAGGGAGGAGTAAAAGGTTGGGCAGCAGAGCGAAGGGGAGAGAGAGAGAGATGAGGGAATGAGATTGAGACAATGTGATGACGGGATAATGAGGTGAGAAGAAATGAAAGGTTAATCCAAGCACTCACCCTCTTCCCTTGTCGCCGATCGTATCTGTCCTCCTCTTCCTCCTCTTCCTCCTCATATTCGTCCTCTTCCTCCTCTTCCTCCTCGCTCTCGTATTCGTTCCGCCGCCCGCCCCCTCCCCTCCCTCGATCCCGTCCATATCCATAGCCCTCCTCCTCCCTCTGTTGCAGCACATGCCATGCAATGCAGCGTCAGGTGTGGCACGGTACCAGGTAAAGGCATGGCGGGTCACATCGTATAACATCATTGACATACCATATGATCTCATGCCCCCACCACACACGAATCCATGCCACCACACACCAAGCCATGCCACCACACACAAAGCCATGCCACCACAACACCATGCAGCACACAACCACCATGCATGCAGCAAACAACACCATGCATGCAGCAAACAACACCATGCATGCAGCAAACAACACCGTGCATGCAGCACAGGCCAAACACAAGACATGAAGGCATGTGAGAAGAAGGCCGGGGCTGGTGGTGCCGCTGCAAAGGGACGGATCATCGTAGCACACACACACACAGCAGTGAGAAGGGTGCGCGAGTGTGTGTGCTCATGCCACGCACACTCACATGTGGGAGTGGTAACCACCGTCTCATGGCTGCTGAGCATGAGCAATCCAGCAACGTGCCTCTAGCGATCGCCATGGCACTCAATGCCACCCCCTTCTCCCCCCACACCTGTCTGTACCCCTCCGGACCTGTCAGTACCCCCACCCACCTGCACCTGTCGGCAATCCACGCACCTGTTGCCGGTACCCCCCGCCGTATCGCTGCTGCTCGCGGTCGCGTGCGGTGCGCTGCTGCGGCTGGTTGGAGTATTTCCGCGCTCGCTTCTCCTGCTCCTGCCTCAGCGTCTCCTTGGTGCGGATCTGCTGCTGTATGCTCTGTAAGGTGGGGAAGGAAGGTGGGGGGGAGGGGGAAGGGGTTTGGGATTTGTTGCTCCTGAAACTGCACAAGGAGACACCCAACGACCCATATAGCTTCTCCTGCTCCTGCCGCAGCGTCTCCTTGGTGCGGATCTGCTGCTGTATGCTCTGTAAGGTGGGAAGGAAGGCGGGGAGGGGAGGAGGGGGGGAAGGAAGAGTTTGTTGCTCCAGTTCCTGCCTTGGAATATGAACTCTCTTTCTCACACAAACATGTGCACTGCCACTGACTGACTGTCTGACTGACTGACTGACTGACTGACTGACTGACTGACTGACTGACTGACTGACTGACTGACTGACTGACTGACTGACTGACTGACTGACTGACTGACTGACTGACTGACCGACTGAATGGCTGACTGCCTGACTCACTGACCAACTGACGGACTGACCGACTGACTGACTGACTGACTGACTGACTGACTGACTGACTGACTGACTGACTGACTGACTGACTGACTGACTGACTGACTGACTGACTGACTGACTGACTGACTGACTGACTGACTGACTGACTGCCTGACAGGCCACGGCCCTCACCCGCTCGCGCTCCTCCTTCTCCTTCTCGGGGTCGCCCGTGGTGACGATGCTCTTCAGCTCCTTGCCCTTGCGGTACTTTGAGTCCAGCCCCAGCGTCAGCTTCTTGTGGATCAGACTGTGCGTGTCGAAGGGGCGGAATCGCATCTTCTCCACCAGCTGCCCCTGCCCCTGCACCACCCCTTGCTGCTCACGGGGGGCGAAGGGACAGGAGGCAGGGAGAAGGGGAGGGAAAGAGAGGAGGAGGGAGGGAGGAAGAGCGGGATGGGGAGTGGGGAAGTGAGAGAGGGAGCGAAGGTTGGAGTGTGAGAAAAGGGCGTGAGCTTCTTGTGAATAAGTTTTGAGACGTCTCAAAACACTTCTTTTATCACGTGAGAAAAGGGTGTGAGCTTCTTGTGGATAAGGCTGTGCGTGTCCAAAGGGCGGAACCACATCTTCTCTAACAGCTGCCCCTGCCCCTGTACCACCCCTTGCTGGCAGTGTGTGGTGAGGGGGAGAAGGGGAAGGGGAGCGAGGGAGGGAGCTGGCTTGAGCTTCGTTAGTACCTTGGGGTACTAACAGTAAGTACTATGGGGAAACGGAACCTGGAAGTACCAACAGTACCTTGGGGAAACAGTTACCTTGGGCTACCAGCAGTACCTTGGGGTGGCGCACGAAGAGGTGAGCCTTGTCGTGCTGCATGCTCTTGATGTCTGTGGCCAACACCTCCGCGCCCAGCAGCAGATGCAACGAGCCGTCTGACCACCTCACCATGCGCGCGTTGCTCTCCACCTGGTGCGATGGGATGACACGTAGGATGACACGTGGGATGACATGTGGGATGACAGGTGGGAGATAGAAGGCGGCACAAGCCGCCGCCGCACATTGCTATCCAACAGGGGGCAGGCGGTGGAGGGAAGATGGAAATGGAGATGAACGACGGTACCTGCTAGGTCGCATTCCCCCATTCCACCAAGCAGGACAATGGGGGAATAAGAACAGCAACACTACGTTTCACCCACCCGCGCACCACAATGCCATGCCATAACAAATTGCTAGATCGCCACCACACATTGCTAGACCACACATCGCCAGATCATCACACATTGCTAGACCACACATTGCCATACCAGCAACCAATGCCTCTCCACGTGATAAAGAAACCAACTGCTTCCTCATACACTCACCCCCATGGTGCCATCGGGGCGGCGCACGTGGCGCCAGCGAATGAGGTTCTGCGGGCCGCCCTCCTCGTACGTGTCAGGGTCGAATGGGGCTGCTTGGATGCCCACTATGTTGCTCGCCATCACCATCACCATCTGGCAGGGAGAGGGGAGGGGCAATGAGGGGCAGCGAGAGGCAATGAGGGTCGAAGGTCGCTGCCTGGATGCCCATTGCCCACCATCTGGCGCGGGGTGGAGAAAGTGGGCGAGGAGACGCGGAGAGCGGCAGAGGGGGGCAATGAGGGTCGAGCAGGGTGGAGAGGGGCAGAGGTGCATGGAGAGGGACGGAGAGGGTGAGAGGAGAAGAGAGCATGCTCACAAATTTTGTCAAAAAGGGAGGGGATTTTGAAGAGGGCGGAGTGATGAACACACACGCCCAGCACACACACACCCTGTGAGGCGCTACCCTCCCTGTCTGGTGGAGCAGGGGAGTGGACGAGAGAGAGATCGAGCTCTAAGAGAGGCCTCTTGTTTCTCAAGGCAAGAAGAATGAACACACATACACATGACCTGGCAAGACAAATGCGCAACCCATCTTGAGAGGTGGAGCCGGGGGGTCAAAGAGAGAGAGGTCCAAGGGGGGCCCTTGTGTGGGTACAGGACGAACACAGCACACACACATGAAAGGGCCACACAAAGGCACAACCCACCTTGTCGGGTGGAGCAGGGGGGTCGAAGAGAGAGAGGTCGAGGTCCAACGGAGGCCCCTTGGGTCGCTCCCTCGCTCTCCGCCGCTCCCCTCCCTCCTCATCCCACCGCCCCTCCTCGTCATAGCCGCCCCTCTCGTGCCTCTGCTCCTCCTCCTCCGACTCATACCCATGCCGCTGCTGATTGAGGTGTGGGGAGGAGGGCAGGGGGAAGAGAAGGGGGAAAGTGGGGGATGGCTTTTGAGACGTCTCAAAACTCGTCATAGCCGCCCGTCTCGTGCCTCTGCTCCTCCTCCGACTCATACCCATGCCGCTGCTGAGTGAGACGAGGGGAGGGAGAAGGAAAGAGGAAGAGAGGGGGGGAGAGGCTTGGATGGCAGGAGCGGAGAAGTCAAGTGGCAGGTGAAGACGCAACAGCAACATGCACTGCTGTACGGTGTGGTGTGAAAGCGTACCAGCCACAACATCGACTTATGAGGCGCCTACTTAGAAGCTTCCATACCAGAAACACCAGGGGAGTGACAGTGCCTTACAGGGGACGCCAAGGGAGTGCCTTGGGGCGAGCGGCTGGCCTTCCTCTGCTTCCTGCCCGCATCCCCCCCTTCCTCCTCCTCGTCCTCGCTGGACTCTCCAAACAGGTCTCTCTCCGTCACCTGCTGCCGCACCTTGCGCCCATCCCCACCCCCAGCGAGGCAAGAGGAGGAGAAACTTACAGGGGACGCCAGGGGAGTGCCTTGGGGCGAGCGGCTGGCCTTCCTCTGTGCCCTGCCCCTCTCTCCCCCATCCCCCCCTTCCTCCTCCTCCTCCTCCTCACTAGACTCTCCAAACAGGTCTCTCTCTGTCACCTGCTGCCGTACCTTGCGCCCACCCCCACCCCCCTCCTCGCCCTCTCCTCCACTCCCCTCACTGTCTCTGTGTCGCCCTGTGCCTGTCCCTCTGCGGCACAGGAGCACAAGCACACGAGCATGGGAGGCGGGGGCAGGGAGAGCGGACGGAGGGGGGGGGGGGGCGAAAGGACCGAATTTTATCAGCGTGATGAGTGGCGAGTGGTGCTGTGCCAGGGAAAGGCATGGACCACTCAATTCGAGAGGGATTGGAGAGGGATTGAGAGGGACTGAGAGGGATTGAAAAGGTTGAGGAAGCACACGGTCGGCCTAGTAACGCCTGGTACAGAGAGGCCTTTGGTTCACAAGGCTCTAGCCTTGAAGCTCATAAGCATATGCCTGCCTTATACATGCGTAGTTCACAGCACAACAGCAAACCAGCAGCACGCAAGAATGGGAGGCGAGGGAAAGAAATTGACCAATCAACTTGAGGGATTGGGAGAATTTGTGAGGGGTTGAGGGGGGCGGCGGGATTGAGAGCACGATTAAGAGGCATTTAAAGAAGCACATAACCGAAGAACGCCCTGTAGAAAGGTCCTTGAGGTTCTTGAAAGTCAAGGCTTTAGCCCTGAAGCCCAGCAGCACAGCCCTGCATGCAGCAGGCTCAGCAGGCCGTGTAAGGTGATGGTGCGAGCAGCGCATGGGGGGGTTGAGCGCGCGAGCCGCGCATGGGGGGGTTGAGCGCGCGAGCCGCGCATGGGGGGGTTGAGCGCGCGAGCCGCGCATGGGAGGGAGGGAGTGAGAGGCGCGGAGGAGGGCGAAGGTCGGAGAAATGAGGAGGGGAAACGCGGATGGGATGAGGGAGGGCGGGGAGTGGGGGGCTTAGAAGGGGGAAGGGGGCGGGAAGAAGAATGGTGGAGGGGGCCGAGGCAGGGACGGGAGGGCGGGAGAGGGGAGCGGAGGGGAAAAGGAAGGGAAGGATGGGACGAACGATAGGACGGAAGGTGGGACGCAGGGAGGCAAGAAAGGAGGAAAGCAGGAAGGGAAGATGAGAGGAGCGAAGGGAGGGAAAAAACAGGAAGAGAAGTGGGGGTTTTAGGAAGGAGGGAGAAGGGAGGAGAGAGCGGTTGTGAGGAAGGGAAGAGAGAGCCTTTACCTGGGAGAGCGAGGGGAGTGGCGATGCTTGGGAGAGCGCGGACTTCTGTCCCTCTCCTCCTGCCTCTCCTCAAACTCCTCCTCCTCCTCATCCTCCATCCCCCCTTGCCTCCCCACAAACCCGCCTCTCCTCCGCCCCCCTTCCCCCCCATCCCCCTCACCATCCTCCTCCTCATCGTCATCATCTATCACCTGTCGCCCCCCTCGTCGCCTCTGCGCCGCCTGGCCTCGCACCCGCTCCCCGTCACGCTCCCCCTCCTCCTCGTCGCTCCCCTTCCTATTTCCCCCCCTGCCTTCCCGCCCGCTTCCCCCGTTCATCTCTTCTCTCCGCCCCTCCGCCCTCCCCTCCCCCCTGTCCCCCCTCTCCCCACCCTCTCGGCGGTCGTCCCAGTCGTCACCCGAGCCGCTTCCTCGCCTGCCACGTGGCTGCGATTTTTTGGCGGGAAGAAAAGGAAACTTGATAAGAGTGTGAACAGAGAAAGAAGTCAACGCGACGCTACAACGGAAGGCATGAGCATTAGGTTCCCAGATTGAAAGGATGCCAGTTTTCTTAGCATCCATCACGCTATTGAACTTGGTGGATGGTACCAACCATCCACCACGTTCAATAAGTTGAGCGTGGAGGACGGCAGTATCAAAGGATGCTAACGAAAACTGAAAAGCTGCCGCCGGGCGGCGGCCGTGGGAGAATGATCACGCGGCGTGCATCAGTTCATCGCCCACCTCATCCTTCGCACTCGCGTCGCTGACCGAGCGACTCAATCTGCGACGTGGGCGATCGTCGCCAGAGCGCGCAGGGCTGCCCTTTTCGTCGCCCGAGCCGTCCGATTCGGCCCCGAAGAGCGACTCCATCACGTCGTCGCGCCGCTCCGCCATGATGGCTTTAAGCTGGTGCTATTGAGTCGACTCAATGTAACCTCGTTACAATGGTTTTAAGCAGCTGCTTTTTCTAGTTCATTACGAAGATCGACTTCATCACGTCGTCGCGCCGCTCCATCATGATGGATTCAAGTGGCTGCTGGTGCTGGCCTACAGCACGTGGCTTTAAGCGGCTGCTGCTGCTGGCCTACGGGGACGTGGCAAAATGAGATTGGCGTAGAGGAGCAATGAGACAGGTCCAAATAGGTAGGTGCAGAAGACGATGCCGCAATAGCCGGCAGAGTACTAGCGGTGCCGCTGTTGGTTCCGCCTAAATGAATCGTACGATTTCAAAGCGTGGAAAGGGAAAAATAACAGGTTTGCATGTGAAGCAATGCACAAACACCGAATGTGCTTGAAGCGAATCTAAGGGCGGGTCCAGCGCGAGCGTTTACAGTTCAGATTTAACGTAGCAGGAGAAAACTTTGTACAGTATTGAACGCGGCTTTGTCCTCGTTGACCTTTGTCTGGTTTCGCCACATAAAATCTCGTCGCTCGCGAGCCAATCATTACGGTTGTAACCAATGAGTGCTGTGCGGGGCGGGAACATTGACAAACTTTTTGAAAATGTCGAGAGCACAATCGTGAAGATGTATTGGAGCTTTCAGATCTCAACATTCCCTCATGCTCCACTTCAGCTCACAGAGATGCGCTGACATCCCTCCCTTGACGTGCTGATTTCTAGGCTGCAATATACGTACTAATAAAAACCGTAGTCTCAAAGTACCGCAAAACTGCCTCAACCTTCCTCCTCTTGGTTGGGTGGGACCGAGTAGAGGAAGACCACACTACAAAGTCTCGTATCAGTCATGAATGTTGTCGTCGGCAGTGCAAGTATAAAAGTTGAACGATGCTGAGCGGTGGCGAACAACGCACGATGAACAGTTCGTGTCGCGAACGAGGGGCAGCAGCGCGACGACAAAGCGGCGGCAGGAGAGCAGCGACTCACGCAGCATCAGAGCAGCGGCATCAGCTGCTGTCGCGGGCAGACATGGTACATTACATGGACGTGAGGGGCGCGTGGGATTGGCAGGAGTGCGAGTGCTGCTTCGACCGCGCAGTGAGCTACCGAGCAGAGCGCGCGCTGGGCATAGTCCGCCTGGCAGAATTCCGTTCCGACCTTCGCGACCAGCTTCCCAGCTCCATCCCCCTTGCGCCCCAGGACCAACCATCCAGCGCCATCGTTGAGTACTCAGCACGAGCACCCATGAAGGCTTTGGAGCCTCTCGAGGGTTGGCCGCCCCAGCGGCTGTTCGGCTTTAAGTGTGCTGTGGCGCCGATTCGCTGTGCCGAGGCGATGATTCTCGAGTGGATGGCGGAGCCTCGTGTGGGCGTGCTCATGGACCTGGGGAGGATCAGATCCCGCCTGCCTGCCATACTCACCGGTGCAGATGCTGCTACAGCCGCACCTGCACCTGCTCCTGCTCCTGCACCTGCTCCTGCTCCTGCAGCAGCTGCTGCTGCCTCTGCTGTTGCGAGTGGAACGTGGGCGAGTCGGTGGGTTGCCTACCGGCGTGCGGTCAGCTTCGCTGCCTTCCTTGTGCTTGTAGTGAGGTTCCCGCGCGTTGTGAACCTGAAGAAGGCGTCTATGTCCCGAGAAACGTCAGCATATTCGGAAATCGTGGCGGAGATGGGGGCGGGCAGGCAGGCTAAGAACGACTGCTTTGCGTCCGTGCTGGTGCAGGTGCTGGGGGTGAAGGAGAGTGGTGACCTGCAGGAAGGGTTTGGGTGCTTCGTGCAGCACCTTCTGTCAGGCGGGCTGGAGGAGGCGCATTCCAAGGGGAGGGGGGGAGCGGAGGGGAAGGGTCCTGAGAATGCGCAGTGGGATGAGAAAAGGGGGACCGGGGGGAAGGCTGCTGAGGAGGCGCAGGGGGAGGAGGGACGGGTGGAGGGCGAGGTGATGGATAGAGGTGGGGCCATGGAAAAGGAGGAGGAGCTGTTGGGTGCTCTGGCAAGGTTGGTTATTACACAGGGTGATTCTGGTGGGGGGAGAGGCGGAGGGGAACCGAAGCATAGCAGCGAGGGGAAGAGAGGCGCAGCAGCGAGGCGGTTAATGGGGCTGCTGGGGAGCGTGGCAGAGGGGGGAAGAATGGGCAGTGGAGGGAGAATCTAAAGGGGCGTGTGTGGGAGAGGTATGTGGATGGGATGGCTTGAAGTCTGGAGCATGGAAGGGGGGAAGTGAGGGAGTTTCGATGCAGCCACTGCAGTGAGGGGGGCAGCAATAATGGCGGTGACATGCAGGGGAATGGTATTCCCAAGGGCATGTATGTGAGTGGGGTGGGCGCCACGGATTTCGCCCTTGCGTTTGCCGCAGAGCTGTCTAAATCAGAGAGCTGCGCTGAGGCGTGTATGTACATATTCGATGGGAACAATGCCAACAAGGCGCGCGTGGAAGAGGCTGCGATTGAGGCGGCTAGAAGAAGGGTTTTGAGTCGACTCAAAAACCGACTCGTCACACGCGGATTCGATGGGAACAATGCCAACAAGGCGCGCGTGGAAGAGGCTGCAGTCGAGGCAGCTAGAAGCAGGCTGAGAAGAGGGGTTGGTGGAACGGGCGGAATATGGGGTTTAAGGGGAACAGGAGGAGAGGGGACAGCAGCAGACACGAGTGGGGCAGCAGCAAGCTCAAGTGGGGCAGCAGCTAAGACCAGTGGCAGTGGGGCGTCAGCTAACACGAGTGGCAGTGGGGCAGCAGCTAACTCCAATGGCAGTGGGGCGGCAGCTAACACCAGTGGGGGAGCAGCAGACACGAGCAGGACAGCAGAAGCATCGGCAGTGGGGGATGCATCTGCTGCCCGTGCTTCTGCTTCAGCTGAAACCTGGCCTTCTGCTACAAGACAATGATGGCAGCATGGAGGCAAGGATGGCAGCATGGAGGCAATGATGGCAGCATGGAGGCAATGATGACAGCATGGAGGCAATGATGGCAGCACGGAGGAAATGATGGCAGCATGGAGGCAATGATGGCAGCATGGAGGCAATGATGGCAGCATGGAGGCAATGATGGCAGCATGGAGGCAATGATGACAGCATGGAGGCAATGATGACAGCATGGAGGCAATGATGGCAGCATGGAGGCAAGGATGGCAGCATGGAGGCAATGATGGCAGCATGGAGGCAATGATGACAGCATGGAGGCAATGATGGCAGCACGGAGGAAATGATGGCAGCATGGAGGCAATGATGGCAGCATGGAGGCAATGATGGCAGCATGGAGGCAATGATGGCAGCATGGAGGCAATGATGACAGCATGGAGGCAATGATGACAGCATGGAGGCAATGATGGCAGCATGGAGGAAATGATGGCAGCATGGAGGCAATGATGGCAGCATGGAGGCAATGATGACAGCATGGAGGCAATGATGGCAGCATGGAGGAAATGATGGCAGCATGGAGGCAATGATGGCAGCATGGAGGCAATGATGGCAGCATGGAGGCAATGATGGCAGCATGGAGGCAATGATGACAGCATGGAGGCAATGATGGCAGCACGGAGGCAATGATGGCAGCATGGAGGCAATGATGGCAGCATGGAGGCAATGATGGCAGCATGGAGGCAATGATGGCAGCATGGAGGCAATGATGACAGCATGGAGGCAATGATGACAGCACGGAGGCAATGATGGCAGCACGGAGGAAATGATGGCAGCATGGAGGCAATGATGGCAGCATGGAGGCAATGATGGCAGCATGGAGGCAATGATGACAGCATGGAGGCAATGATGGCAGCATGGAGGCAATGATGGCAGCATGGAGGCAATGATGACAGCATGGAGGCAATGATGACAGCACGGAGGAAATGATGGCAGCACGGAGGAAATGATGGCAGCATGGAGGCAATGATGGCAGCATGGAGGCAATGATGGCAGCATGGAGGCAATGATGGCAGCATGGAGGCAATGATGGCAGCATGGAGGCAATGATGACAGCATGGAGGCAATGATGGCAGCATGGAGGCAATGATGGCAGCATGGAGGCAATGATGACAGCATGGAGGCAATGATGACAGCACGGAGGAAATGATGGCAGCATGGAGGCAATGATGGCAGCATGGAGGCAATGATGGCAGCATGGAGGCAATGATGGCAGCATGGAGGCAATGATGACAGCATGGAGGCAATGATGACAGCATGGAGGCAATGATGACAGCATGGAGGCAATGATGGCAGCATGGAGGCAATGATGACAGCATGGAGGCAATGATGGCAGCATGGAGGAAATGATGGCAGCATGGAGGCAATGATGGCAGCATGGAGGCAATGATGGCAGCATGGAGGCAATGATGGCAGCATGGAGGCAATGATGACAGCATGGAGGCAATGATGACAGCATGGAGGCAATGATGGCAGCATGGAGGCAATGATGGCAGCATGGAGGCAATGATGACAGCATGGAGGCAATGATGACAGCATGGAGGCAATGATGACAGCATGGAGGCAATGATGGCAGCATGGAGGCAATGATGACAGCATCGAGGCAATGATGACAGCATGGAGGCAATGATGGCAGCATGGAGGCAATGATGGCAGCATGGAGGCAATGATGACAGCATGGAGGCAATGATGGCAGCATGGAGGCAATGATGACAGCATCGAGGCAATGATGGCAGCATGGAGGCAATGATGGCAGCATGGAGGCAATGATGACAGCATGGAGGAAATGATGGCAGCATGGAGGCAATGATGACAGCACGGAGGCAATGATGACAGCATGGAGGCAATGATGGCAGCATGGAGGCAATGATGGCAGCATGGAGGCAATGATGGCAGCATGGAGGCAATGATGGCAGCATGGAGGCAATGATGGCAGCATGGAGGAAATGATGGCAGCATGGAGGCAATGATGGCAGCATGGAGGCAATGATGACAGCATGGAGGCAATGATGGCAGCATGGAGGAAATGATGGCAGCATGGAGGCAATGATGGCAGCATGGAGGCAATGATGGCAGCATGGAGGCAATGATGGCAGCATGGAGGCAATGATGACAGCATGGAGGCAATGATGACAGCATGGAGGAAATGATGGCAGCATGGAGGCAATGATGACAGCATGGAGGCAATGATGACAGCATGGAGGCAATGATGACAGCATGGAGGCAATGATGGCAGCATGGAGGAAATGATGGCAGCATGGAGGCAATGATGACAGCATGGAGGCAATGATGGCAGCATGGAGGAAATGATGGCAGCATGGAGGCAATGATGGCAGCATGGAGGCAATGATGGCAGCATGGAGGCAATGATGGCAGCATGGAGGCAATGATGACAGCATGGAGGCAATGATGACAGCATGGAGGCAATGATGGCAGCACGGAGGAAATGATGGCAGCATGGAGGCAATGATGGCAGCATGGAGGCAATGATGGCAGCATGGAGGCAATGATGGCAGCATGGAGGCAATGATGGCAGCATGGAGGCAATGATGACAGCATGGAGGCAATGATGACAGCATGGAGGCAATGATGGCAGCACGGAGGAAATGATGGCAGCATGGAGGCAATGATGGCAGCATGGAGGCAATGATGGCAGCATGGAGGCAATGATGGCAGCATGGAGGCAATGATGGCAGCATGGAGGCAATGATGACAGCATGGAGGCAATGATGGCAGCATGGAGGCAATGATGGCAGCATGGAGGCAATGATGACAGCATGGAGGCAATGATGACAGCACGGAGGAAATGATGGCAGCATGGAGGCAATGATGGCAGCATGGAGGCAATTATGGCAGCATGGAGGCAATGATGGCAGCATGGAGGCAATGATGGCAGCATGGAGGCAATGATGACAGCATGGAGGCAATGATGACAGCATGGAGGCAATGATGACAGCATGGAGGCAATGATGGCAGCACGGAGGAAATTATGGCAGCATGGAGGAAATGATGGCAGCATGGAGGCAATGATGGCAGCATGGAGGCAATGATGGCAGCATGTAGGCAATGATGGCAGCATGGAGGCAATGATGGCAGCATGGAGGCAATGATGGCAGCATGGAGGCAATGATGGCAGCATGGAGGCAATGATGACAGCATGGAGGCAATGATGACAGCATGGAGGCAATGATGGCAGCATGGAGGCAATGATGACAGCATGGAGGCAATGATGACAGCATGGAGGCAATGATGACAGCATGGAGGCAATGATGACAGCATGGAGGCAATGATGGCAGCATGGAGGCAATGATGACAGCATGGAGGCAATGATGACAGCATGGAGGCAATGATGGCAGCATGGAGGCAATGATGGCAGCATGGAGGCAATGATGGCAGCATGGAGGCAATGATGGCAGCATGGAGGCAATGATGGCAGCATGGAGGAAATGATGGCAGCATGGAGGCAATGATGGCAGCATGGAGGCAATGATGACAGCATGGAGGCAATGATGGCAGCATGGACGAAATGATGGCAGCATGGAGGCAATGATGGCAGCATGGAGGCAATGATGGCAGCATGGAGGCAATGATGGCAGCATGGAGGCAATGATGACAGCATGGAGGCAATGATGACAGCATGGAGGCAATGATGGCAGCATGGAGGCAATGATGGCAGCATGGAGGCAATGATGACAGCATGGAGGCAATGATGACAGCATGGAGGCAATGATGACAGCATGGAGGCAATGATGGCAGCATGGAGGCAATGATGACAGCATCGAGGCAATGATGGCAGCATGGAGGCAATGATGGCAGCATGGAGGCAATGATGACAGCATGGAGGAAATGATGGCAGCATGGAGGCAATGATGACAGCATGGAGGCAATGATGACAGCATGGAGGCAATGATGACAGCATGGAGGCAATGATGGCAGCATGGAGGAAATGATGGCAGCATGGAGGCAATGATGACAGCATGGAGGCAATGATGGCAGCATGGAGGAAATGATGGCAGCATGGAGGCAATGATGGCAGCATGGAGGCAATGATGGCAGCATGGAGGCAATGATGACAGCATGGAGGAAATGATGGCAGCATGGAGGCAATGATGACAGCATGGAGGCAATGATGGCAGCATGGAGGAAATGATGGCAGCATGGAGGCAATGATGGCAGCATGGAGGCAATGATGGCAGCATGGAGGCAATGATGGCAGCATGGAGGCAATGATGACAGCATGGAGGCAATGATGACAGCATGGAGGCAATGATGACAGCATGGAGGCAATGATGACAGCATGGAGGCAATGATGACAGCATGGAGGCAATGATGGCAGCATGGAGGCAATGATGACAGCATCGAGGCAATGATGGCAGCATGGAGGCAATGATGACAGCATGGAGGCAATGATGACAGCATGGAGGCAATGATGGCAGCATGGAGGCAATGATGACAGCATCGAGGCAATGATGGCAGCATGGAGGCAATGATGGCAGCATGGAGGCAATGATGACAGCATGGAGGCAATGATGGCAGCATGGAGGCAATGATGAAAGCCCTACCCTTTTTTCCATCCCTATCACAAAAAACAGAGAATGCTACCAATCAGCAGCACTCGTAGACGCAGTAATCTGGAATGCTTCTGATCTTACCAGGTCACAAAGAATCCGACTTGCCTCACAATTCGACTCGGCTCCATATGGGAAGAAGTCTCGCTGCACTTTCCACAGAACAGCTAACCCTTACTCTCGCTTGACAAACAGGAAAGTGTGGTGGCTTATTCGCTCCTCTCACCATTCGATCGTTCTATCCCACATGCTCCTCAGCTGTCTGCCTCCCTGTCCCTCACAGCACCACTATGAAGCACCCCCTCTCCTCTCTCAACCATTTCCCCCCCTTCGCCTCCATCCCATATCTCCTTTCCCCTCTCCCTCTCCCCTCTCCCACTCCCCTCTCCCTCCCTTCTCCCTCGCCCCTCTCCCTCATCCTCACTCCCATTAATCCCAGAACATACCTTGATGCTTGCCTGCCTGCCTTACCATACACCGCATCCCACCCCACTGCATCTACAGCTTTTCTTAGGCTGTAAGGGCCAGGACAGGGGGTAGGCAGCTGAGGAGAATATCCGAGCACCTTTTCTGATGGATGGGCGTGAGGGGAGTGAAAAGGAGGAAATGGGAGAGAAACGGCGAGATGAACAAACAGCAGGAGCAAACTTTCCGTTCATTTATGGCGGCTGGAATTAAGAGAAACCAAGATGAAGAGACGGAGGAAGATAATGAGGAAGAAAACCGGAAGAGATAGAGAAGGGAATGAGGAAACATGAGAGGAAGAGGCAGAGGAACGGAATGAGGAAGAAAGTGAGGAAGAGGGACAGAGGAAGCGAGTGAGCGGCGGGGATCGATGGGAGGGAAGAGAGAGGAGAAATTATGGCGGTTGGGATGAAGAGAAAACAAGATGAAGAGACGGAGGAAGGGAATGAGGAAGAAAACCGGAAGAGGAAGAGAAGGGAATGAGGAAACATGAGAGGAAGAGACAGCGGAACGGAATGAGGAAGTAGGCGAGGAAGAGGGACAGAGGAAGCGAGAGTGAGCGGCAGGGAATCGATGGGAGGGAAGAGAGAGGAACAGATGGACTCTTGAGGCCCAGCCGGCGGGGGGAACACTTCACGACATATCCTGAGATTTCTGGCACTCAAAACCGGAAATAACAACTGGCGCGGGAAAAACAATCAACAACGCTTGCTCTCACAACGTACAGCACTGTAGAGAAATCGCTGTGCCTTGCAGGATGTAGTGAAGGCCCTACGGAGAGCTTGCATCAGCGCGATCCGCGATTCAATCCAGATCCCGCTAAAAGCGTCTAACGGTCTAGCAATGTATGTTCCAACGCCTGTCCGTGTATGTATCTATCCTCAAGGCGCCGGCGGAGCGTACGAGCGCAAGCGGGAGGCGCAAAAGGCGCCGCTTCCGCCGATTTCTCCGCCTTGCATTGAAAAAGACATCGCTGCTCGATCGATCAGTCATCGTGACAGCAGGAAGTCCATGCGCGACCCAATTCGAGAAAAATGCGTCCGCCGCGACACGCGAGCGTTGGAAATGGCTGCCGACTGGCGTGACTCTGAGGTGACAGGAACGAGCAGGCGAGGACAGTGAGCTGCTGCCTGAGGTACGTAGTAATAGGCATATTACTAGGCGCGACGCGAGCGATTGCAGATTCTGAAGAGCTTTTGTGTGTCTGATGAGAATCAGTGGTGCAGTTCGGCTAAGTGAGCGAAGCGCGCTATAATAGTTCTTGATACAGCACAGTCAAAATCACTCTGCTGTTTAAGCAGTTTTATACCAGTTTTATATTTCCACATTGAGCCTTAGCATCACCTCTCAACTCTGCGTTGGGAAGATACATAAACTTAGATTGCATTAAATTGGATATTTAAGTGTTACCTTAACACCAACACAAGTCAAACGGACCTTAGCACAAATCGTCGTACCATAATTGTGATTCCCAATTTTCAGGAAACCATAATTGTGTACTACCGTCACCCCCATCCAAGAACCCATCCCTAAACCTGCAGCTCATCCAAGAACCCATCCCTAAACCTGCAGCTCATCAAAACCCACCTCAATTTCATGGAAACTCACCTGAAGTGAAGCTCGGCAGGATCACTTGTACGGTAGATTTGATTTGCCCTCTGCTGCTGTCAGCTCTGTCACCTTTGAGAAGTCAAAACAGTAATGAGGTGGATTGCCCTGATAAAATGAATGACGTTACAAGAAACGGAGCCACCCTTTGTTGCTGCCAGCAGTGTCACTTGCGGTGTGAGCTGGGACACATGCGAGGAGTGGGACGGAATAGCCCGTAAACAACACTCGTGGACATACCACAAGGAAGAAACGTGCAGTCTGCTGCTTCCAGCACTGTCACCTGCAATGAATGAAATTTCTCTTCCTCTATGCTCGCACGCAATACATGGAAACAAACTTCAGCACACTTGAAGCGGATAATTCATAGATACAGTAGTCCTGGTTCCTACTGGCTAGGCACTTCTTCCACTACGAAGAAGTTTCAACGCCCTTTTCGCAGAAAAGACTTTCCTTTTTCTGGCCTGACCTGCAAACAGGAAGGCACCGTGACTTGTTAGAACTAAGATGAGGCATCTCCCCTCGTTCGGTCCAACATCCTCCTCACTTGCCTTCCTCCCTGTCCCTTCCAGCCTACCTGCTCTCCTCTCAACCATTCCCCAACTTCATCCCATAACTCCTTTTCCCTCTCCCTCTCCCCTCTCCGTTTACTTCTCCCTTCTCCTTCTCCCTCTCCCCTCTCCCACTCACCTCTCCCTCTCTCCTCTCCCTCTCCCCTCTCCCTCTCCCCTCTCCCTCTGCCCACTCCCACTCCCCTCTCCCACTCCCCTCTCCCACTCCCCTCTCCCACTCCCCTCTCCTACTCCCCACTCCCACTCCCCTCTCCCTCTCCACTCACCCTCTCCCCTCTCCCTCTCCCCTCTCCCACTCACCTCCCTTTCCCCTCTCCCACTCCCTTCTCCATCTCCCCTCTCCCACTCACCTCTCTCCTCTCCCTCTCCCCTCCCCTCTCCCCCTCTCCCCTCTCCCTCTGCCCACTCCCACTCCCCTCTCCCTCTCCCCTCTCCCTCTAACCACTCCCACTCCCCTCTCCCACTCCTCTCTCCCTCTCCCTCACTCCCATGAATCCCAGAACGTACCTTGATGCCTGCCTGCCTGCCTGCCTCAGCATACACCGCACCCCACCCCACTGCACCTACGGTTTTTCCTCTGCAGCCTTTAAGGGACAGACGGCCTGTGGTGAGGGACCTCTGCTGCTGCCAGCACTGTCACCTGCAGCCAATGAGTCTGCTCTTCATCCCTATCACACCTGACATGACAACCCATGCATGGAATCCCAGTGTGCTGCCTTGCTCTCCCTCCATCCCCACACATTGCTCTCGTGTAATGGAATTACATAAAGAGCGGCACCAGTAGCACTCGTAGATGCAGCGGTCTGGAAGCATGAGAGGAAGAGGTAAAGGGAGGGAATAGGGAAGAACGAGAGGGAGAGACGAACTGAATGAGGGGGAACCGAGGACGAGAGACAGAGGAAGCGAGTGAGCGGCAGGAAATAGACGGGAAGGAGAAAGAGGAAGAGATGGACACTTGGGGTGCAACAGGCGAGGAGAAACACGTCATGCCAATTCCGACGAGGGAAAAAACATCCCACGACACTATTTCGAAAAATGTACAGCACTGTATAGATAACGCTGTACCTTGCGGGATCTAGTAAAGGACCTTCAGAGCGCTCGCATAAGCGCGATCCACGATTCGATCAAGATCCCCGTAAAAGCGTCGATAGCCGTCTAGCAGTGTACATTCCAGCGTCTAGTATCTGTCCTACAAATATATCGTCAAGGCGGCGGGGAGGTGACCATTGAGTCGACTCAAAAGCCACCTCGTCAAGGCGGCGGCGGAGCGTACGAGCGCATGCGGAGGCGCAAAAGCCGCCGCTTCCGCCGATTCTTCCGCCTCGCAATGAATCCGTGATCGTTGCTTCGATGGTACACTTCCAGCGATTGTGACTGCTGCAGCAAACCCATGCGCGACCCATTTCGAGAAAACAGCGATTGAACCGTCATGCGAGCTTTGGAAAATGGCTGCTGACTGGCGTCAGCGCGACTCGGAGGTGACGGGAACGAGCAGGCAAGGAAAGCTTGGTGTTGTGCCTCGCATGCAGGCGCGAGTGATGCCAGATTTGGGAGAGGTTGACTGATGAAAGTGAAGCGGTGCAGTTCGGCTGAGTGAGCGCAACGTGCAATGCGCAACCGGCGGGGTGGGGAAAGGGAGCTGGTGCCTGAGGAGAATCAGTGGTGCAGTTCGGCTGAGTGAGCGCAACGCGCCAAAACAGTTCTTGCTAGTTATATCAGCGTTTAAAATTTTAACACCAACACAACTCAACCTCACACTTCACACAGCAGCAACCGTGCACAATCCATAGAGTAAGCATTCTAATGAAGTTTAAAAGATAATATGATGTTTTAGTTTGCTGATTTTGTTTTCGCACCCAAATTTACAATCCTTCCGATTTCAGGGAAATATATTGGTGTAGGAATATGCATGAAATGGTATTGATGGTTTAAAATGCAGAATATTTAGGACGAGGAGCTCCCTAGAGAGTACGAATTCGCCATTCTGACCTGACCTCGATCTCATCCCTGATGTTCTCAGTTTCGGAGCTTCGATGCCAAACCTGTCTTCCTTCGATTGCGGGAGGCACAGCGCCACCACCCTTAGGCGTTATCGGCAATGGGAGTACCCCAGAGGTTCGTCAGTGCTTCGAGTGCGGTCGGGCAGGCGAAACTTGTTATTTCATGCCGTCGACTTTGTAGGAATGGATCTCCGCTAGCGCGCAGCGGAAAACTTTCTGTCGGGGGCAGGAAACACGGTAGAATCGGGGGTAGCGAAAAAACAGATTCTTTCTCGCTTACCCTCGAGGACCCTGAGCGAGAGTCGGTTCACCAGCAATTTTTTGTTCCCTTTTCGCGGTTTCAGTAAAGATCGCGCGGGGCAGGATGCCATTCCATGGTTCTGTTTTTCCGGAGGTGCTCAGGCAGCAACCGAGAACAGTTCCTCCTTTTTCGACACTCCCTCCTTTTAGTGTCCCCTCCACACAGCCTCCATCCCCCTCTCCCCTGTTGCTCGTCTCATCTACAAATCCAACGCACAGAATTTTCATTTTCAGCTTCTTCTTGTTCTGTTAATTCAGCCTTTTTCTAGCAAATTCAGACCTCGTTTCTTAATATCGTTCTCTCGGAACCTCGTCGATCTTAGCGTTTAGCTTTGCTTTTACTCTCCCACACAAACTCGGTTAGCTTGATGGCTTGTTCTTCTGACTTTCCGTCCTTTACTGAGCTTGTGGCCTTTTGGGAGAAATGCGGTATTCTAATCCGGATGAAGAGTTATGCTCCGATCCGTGAGTCAGCAGAATATCCTACCTTTGCCGAAGTTTTGAGCCTCTTTATAAAACGGGCAGCGTTGCAGCAGGCTGCGCGTCATGCTATGCTGCAGGCACAATGGGATGCTTATATGGCCTCCTTAGCTCCCTCTCCGGCTGCTGAGGAGGAGAACGCGCGGATCTTTCCTTCTGAGCAGCAGGAAGTGCCAGCAGCTGAAGCTGAGGCTGCAGAAGAAATCTACTCACTGTTTATGGCTGCAGAGAGTGATCTCCTGGAGGATGATTCTGATCTGAGCGGGATTTGCAGCAGCAGTGACGTCCACGTGTTCGGCTCTGAGTCTGGCACCACGATCAGCAGTTGCTCTGGCATCTGCAGCAGCAGTGACGTCCACTGGAGCAGTGTCTCAGCAGCTCCTGGTGGAGGTTTCCAGAAGGTGCCAGCAGCAGCAGCAACACAGGACAAGAAGCAGAAGAATGAGGCTGGAAGCGTGGGAAGTGGAGAGAGAGAGGTGTCTTCGGGATCACTGGTCGCTCGTCCTGGAGGGGGTCTCAGGAAAGGCACAGCTGCGCCACAGAGCAAGAGGCAGGAACGTCGGGTTGGGGGTGCGAAATCTGGAGTGAGGGAAGCAGTTTCAAGATTGCCGGCTGCTCTTGCTGGTGGGTGTCTCTGGGCTGGGTCAGCTGCAGTTCAGGGCAAGAGGCAGGAAGGAAGAGTAGGAGGTGCGGAATCTGGAGTGAGGGAAACTGTTTCTAGAGCGTTGGCTGCTCTTGCTGGTGGGGGTCTCAGGGAAGATTCGGCATCAGCAGCACTGAGAAAGAGGCAGGAGAGAAGAGTCGTATGCAGGAGATTAGGAGCTTGCAAAGGTGCTTCAAGGATGGCCAGGGTAGCGGCAATAAGGCCTCCATGGAGGCCCTAAGGGATGCTGTAGGGACCTTAACTAAAAGGGTACGGTAACTGCTTAGATGTAGCTCTGTACAATAAGTTTCATGCTCTATTTATTATAGCCATTGTCTTGTAATGCAGTAAGAGTTCAGTTCAGTTAGAGTTGTAACGTACATGCCTGGCTGGCATCATGGCAAGAAACTTGTGTACTTGTGTTGGAAACAATAAAGAGAAATTTTAGATGGTGATATTCTGATACTATGGTACATCTGACCAAGGATTAGCTTCATGGCCTGTGTGAAACCTTAGCTTCATGGTCCCTGACAGCACATTCCAGTCAGCACATTTGTATGCACCTGGTATTTCGACGTTCTCTTTTACTAGATGGTGAAAGAATTGACATGACGACCTTTGCTGACACAAACTGGCGAGACAATTCAGGTATGTAGGTGAATAACAGGACTATTGGAGCAGGAAGCATGAACCTGCACATGGAAAGAAAATGGAAAGACAAGATGGGGATGAGGATGGTAAGGAACTAGAAAAGCAGCAAACCGATGACAGCAAAACGAGCCGGAGAGGCACAGGAAAATGACATAATGATAAACCTCAAACCGTTTTTCCCAATTCTTTTCCTTGAACCCCCACCCCAGCCTGCACCCCCATTCTTCTCCCATGGTTCAATGGCCACTAGCCACGTGGCAAACATGGACCAATGGCATGGAGGGTTAAGCATGGATGAGCATGGATGTGCATGGATGGGCATGGATGAGCAATGATGAGCATGGATGAGCATGGATGGGCATGGATGAGCATGGATGAGCATGGATGGGCATGGATGATGGCAGTTCGATCGGCAGGTGATAAACCGGTGATGGTTATGCTTCTGATGCGCTCAGCACAGCCACCATGACAGGTTATGACTTGGCTGATGCGCCCCCTCAGAGAATCAGATGATGAACGGCCAGCAGCAGCCCGTGTTTTGAGTCGACTCAAAGCATGGCAGCTCGACTCAGCGCATACCGGACGGTCTTCAATTTACATCTGACAGTCATCAATTCACACCTGACAGTCTTCAAAGCACACCTGACAGTCTTCAAAGCACACCTGACAGTCTTCAAAGCACACCTGACAGTCTTCAAAGCACACCTGACAGTCTTCAAAGCACACCTGACAGTCTTCAAAGCACACCTGACAGTCTTCAAAGCACACCTGACAGTCTTCAAAGCACACCTGACAGTCTTCAAAGCACACCTGACAGTCTTCAAAGCACACCTGACAGTCTTCAAAGCACACCTGAAGGTCTTCAAAGCACACCTGAAGCTCGTCAGCAAGATTGGAGCCGAGGCGAGTCAGGGCTAACCTCAGGTGACTCGCAGATTTGATTTCCACATTGTCCTGAGGGAAAGGAGCGCAGAAAAGAAGGGAAAGGAAGTGCGGGGTGGGGCTGGGATGCCAAGTGCTGCTGGGTGAAACTGTTGCAGCCCCTTCCTGAGGCTACCAGAGCACCTTCAACACGTGGATGGGGAGCGGAAGGAAAGAAGAGGAAAGAAACGAGTAGAATTAGGCCGCTTGTTGTACAGTGGAGACGGAAGGAGGAAGGAAGTGCCTATGATACAATGACGTTGACTGTGAGGCCAGTGAGTGTCTTATGTTATGAGAAGTTACATGCTACAACGAGTTGAATGACACGGTTGAAGCTTAAATGAATGAACGCACCAGACCTGAGCACACCCCAAACCATGAACACCCGAAGCAACTCATCTAAAACCCAAACCATGAAACTCGCCTGAGGCTCATGAAAACTCACCTAAGGCTTAACCCTAAACCCTAAGCCCTAAACCCTAAACCAGCTCACCTGGGGCTCAGAAAAGCTCACCTAAGGCTCATAAAAGCTCACCTGGGGCTCATAAAAGCTCACCTGGGGCTCATGGAAACTCACCTGAGGCTCACACAACCCACGTGAGGCTCATGATAACTTATGTGAAGCCCATCAGAATTCACCTGAAGCTCACCAGCAGGACACTTGCTAATTTGAGAGCCAATACCTACCCTCTGCTGCTGCTGCCACCACGGTCACCCACAGCAATTCAAGTAAAAAAAGAGGCGTCGCCGATACCTACCCTCTGCTGCTGCTGCCAGCCTGCCATCACTGTCACCTGCAGCAATTCAAGACAGAAAAGAAGCGTTTTCCTTCCATGTGAGGCGTCGACTCAGAAGGAGGCATCACAAGGACGAACGGTAGCCTTTACTGCTGCCAGCCCACTGACGCTTGCAGTGTGACTCAGGAGACATGTGAAGAACAGGACAATACAATAACCCGTCAAAAGTGGTCATGGACATAACACAAGGAAGAACCGTGCACTCTGTTGTTGCCAGCACTGTCACCTGCAGTGAAAGCAGTGAACGGATTTGCTCTTCTTCCCTGTAACATTTGACAGGACATGCATGGAAACCGATGTGCTGTTGCCTTGCTTTCCATCCCCACACATTCCTTTGGGGATTACAAAGCTGCAATGCGGGGATTGCGAAGGAGTGAGAGCACCGTCTCTGATGGATAGGGCGGGTGGCTTGAAGTGAAGTGGAAGGGAGGAGGAAATGACGGACGACGGGAGTGAGGAAGAAATGAGAGGAGGCACGAGAGGAAGAGACGGATGATGGAGTGAGAGGGAGGGAAAGAGTGAGTGAAACACCCGGGCACTTGAGGCGCAGCAGGCGAGGAGGTACATTTCGTGAAAGGCTATAGTTTAAAACTTAGAGGAAGAGGGGTACTTTGAAAGAATGAGAGGAAGTGACAGAGGAAAGGAATGAGGAAGCATGGGAGGAAGAGACGAAGCGCGTGTTTTTTGAGAATTCTCAAAAAACACGGAAAGGAATGAGGAAGCATGGGAGGAAGAGACGAAGGGATTGAGGATGAACGCGAGGAAGAGACGAAGGGATTGAGGATGAACGCGAGGAAGAGACGAAGGGATTGAGGATGAACGCGAGGAAGAGACGAAGGGATTGAGGATGAACGCGAGGAAGAGACGAAGGGATTGAGGATGAACGCGAGGAAGAGACGAAGGGATTGAGGATGAACGCGAGGAAGAGACGAAGGGATTGAGGATGAGCGCGAGGAAGAGAGTGAGCGGCAGGGAAGAGACAGGTAAAGAGAAAGAGGAACAGATGACACTTGGAGTGCAGCAGGCGAGGGGACACGCTCTAACCGAAATAGCAATCCACGTGGGAGTGTTTTTTTTATCTAACCACAGTTTGTAGAACGACTTTTGGGGCGTCTCAGAAGGAGAATGCACAGCACAGTGGAGCATGTAGTAAAATCATGCACAGCTCAGTAAAGAAATCGCTGTACCTAGCAGGATGTAGTGAAGGCCCTACGGGGAGCTTGCATAAGCGCGATCCGCGATCGTCTAGCAGTGTACATTCCTAAGTCTATTTTTCTCCTCAAGGCGACGGCGGAGCGTACGAGTGCATGTTGGAGGCGCAAAAGCCGCCGCTTCCGCCGATTCTTCCGCCTTGGAGTGAAGCCGCGATCGTTCCTGCCGCGGCAAACCCATGCGCGACCCCTTTCGAGCGAAATGCGACCGTCGCGACACGCGAGTGTTGGAAATGGAATCAGCCTGACTTGGATTGAGGTGACAGGACAGGAACGAGTAGGCGAGGACAGCTCGCTGTTGCCTGTGGTGCGCAGCTAGCTACGCGCGACTCGCGAGTGATTCCAGACTCTGATGATACTTAGAGGCTGAGTGAGTTTAAAGCCCAAAGCCCGAATTACATAGTCAAAAGCAAACTGGTGACACTGTGCCTCCCGCACCTTCCTCTGCCGAACCACGTCGAGGGTTCCCGACCTGCTTGGTTACCATGCGTTGGCCTGTGCGAGTTTCGACAAGCCCAGAATGAGTCTTGCAGCACAACCCCTTCGAAAATACGAGCACGCAGGGGTAGGCTATTAGGAAAGCCCAGCCTACGTGCTTGTAATTCGGGTTTCCAAATCGACGTCAGTCTCTGCCCATGCTCTCCCGCTGTTCCCAATCTCTTTACCGATGAGAGGAAACCCCGCAATCTGTGTATTTTACCCGAGCGCCGCGACAAAGATCGGCGGAAGTGGAAATCGCGCAGACGGCATTTCCCCTGCAGAGACAAGGTTATTGGGGGAAATAGTCCCGTGGACGAGCCTTGTGCGGCGTACGGCGGATAGGAGAGGGCGTTAGGCACGCGCAGTAGTGCGTTGTTCCGCGCACGGCGGAACCACACGCGTTGAGAGATCTATCGGGCGCTGTAGGCCGGGCCAGAGGGATGGTAGCGCGGGGGCGGAGGTCGAAAGGGGGAGGGCGAAGGTTGTTGCCGGCAGACGGCGATAAATCTAACCAGTCCTTACATCTGCTATCCCGAATATCCAGTCTAACCTAGATTGAATAACTCACTCGACAGTGCAGCCGCTCCCTTCATCAAACTTCCCTTGCCCCCCAACAGTCGCAGTGAAATTTGATTCCGACTTGCATGAAGCAAGGTGTCCAGCCGCCGTGCTTTCCAATTTCCGCGCTAGCGCGCACCTCCCCACCATCGCAGCGCGATCTCAACTTCTTGAATGCAATGTGCTGCTGCCGCGTAAGATCCGCCGGTTGCCCTCCCTTGTTCCCGTCGCTCTCCCTTCCCGTCGCTCTCCCTTCCCGTCGCTCTCCCTTCCCGTCGCTCTCCCTTCCCGTCGCTCTCCCTTCCCGTCGCTCTCCCTTCCCGTCGCGCTCCCTTCCCGTCGCCCCGTGGGCGCCCCTCTGCCTCCCTTCCCGTCGCCTTCCCTTCCCGTCGCCTACCCTTCCCGTCGCCCGAGCTTCTGTTCCGTCGCCGTCCGTTCGTCTCGTCGCCCTCCCTTCCGCTCGTCCGATCCTCTCCCCGTCAATACTCTCTCCGTCGCCCTCGCTTTCCCCGTCAATTCTCTCTCCGTCGCCATTGCTTTCCCCGTCAATTCTCTCTCCGTCGCCCTTGCTTTCCCCGTCAATTCTCTCCCCGTTGCCCTCGCTTTCCCCGTCGCCCTCGCTTTCCCCGTCGCCCTGCCATCCACTGCTCGTCGACCTCGCCTTCCCTCCCGCCTCCCTTCCCACCTCGCACACGTGTCACCCTACGTTTTCTCCCCCTACTCCCTCTTATCCCTCCCGCTAATAATCGCCTTCCTTCGCCCCCCTTCCCTGCTTTTTCCCACCCCCTTCCCTGCTTTCCCGCATCCCGTGCCCTACTTTCCCCCCTTCCCTGCCCTGCTTCCCCCCATCCCCTTCCCTGCTTCCCCATGTCCATTGCCTTGCTTCTTCCCATCCCCCTCCCTGCTTCCCCCCATCCCCCTCCCTGCTTCCCCCCATCCCCCTCACGGTTTCCCTACGCGACTGTTGCTGTCAAATTCGCCTCACGTTTTCCCTACGCGACTCTTGCTCTAACATTCGCCTCACGTTTTCCCTACGCGACGCTTGTTGTCACATTCGCCTCACGTTTTCCCTACGCGACTCTGGCTCTCACATCCCCCAGACGTTTTCCCTACGCGACTCGTGCTCTCACATTCGCATCTATTCTCCCAATTCTAATAGTGGCGTGGCATCTTGAATTCTATGGTGCTCTTTGAGCCATGTTCTTTCCCTAAACGCTCACATTGAGTGAGGGAGTCGTCGTCATGACTGTCGTCGTCGTTCGTTGCGTGGAACCAGATAGGAACTGGAGCGTCGCGGTTTTCCCCTGCTGTTCGGCCTGTCGAGTGACTTAGGCTGTGCCCAAAAGTGATGACAGTTTGGTGGTGTGACGGTAATTCAGCAAAGGCATTGACTTTCCAGTTTGGGGCGGTTGCTTGGGGTCCAGTGTTGCGATTCACTTTGCTTTCGCCCATTCTTTTCGCGAACCATTGCGTTCGCTTTTGTTCCGAACCATTCCCCCAACCTCCTCCCGAACTTAGGTTTTACCGAGTTGACCAGCTTTGAGTAATTCGGGGTTTGGCCTTTAACGCGCTAAAACACTCCTTGGTACAGTTTTAATCCAAACACACGTTTACACAGTAAGAAATAACTTAGTCGTCTACTCGGTTTCGTCACAGCCTGTAATTCTTCAATGGAGTTTTAGCATCTCCCCTCAGCTATGGCTCTGATTGTTAACATGAAATGAATTGCACTAGGGTTTGAACGACTAACAGCGAACCAAATCATCGCACACCATCCGTAAAAATGCGCACTATGACCAAGGAAAAAACATTGTCTTCCTTTAAGAATATTTTTAGTAGAAAGTGTTCACTTTTCTGACAATAATCAGGACATCATTATGTGTACTATACGCATGAAGTCAAGCTCCTCAACATGAAATAGCACTGCTGGGTTTCAACACTGAACTGTTCCTTAGGTCAAAGTGCTCCTTATGGAGTACTAATGCACCATCCTGATCTGATTTTATCCCTAACGTTCTCAGATTCAGAGCTTCGCTACCAAGCCTGTCTTCGATTGCGGAAGGCACAGCAGCACCACCCTTAGGCATTTTCGGGAATAAGAGTACCCCCGAGATTCGTCGGCGCTCCGAGTGCGGTCGGGCAGGGGAAATATATTACTTCATGTCGTCAGATTTTGTAGAAAAGAAGCTCTGCTAGCGCACCGCGGAAACATTGCTCCCCAGGGCAAGACAAGTGGATAGGGAGGGGGAAAGTTATTACCTAGGCTGTGTGTGGGAGAGGGAGAGAGGAAAAGAACAAGGCTGGGTGTGTGTGGGAGAGGGAGAGAGGAGAAGAACAAGGCTGGGTGTGTGAGGGAGAGGGAGAGAGGAGAAGAACAAGGCTGGGTGTGTGTGGAGGCACACTAACGCCGCGTTTAGTGGAAGTGTCATCCCTGTGCAATGTGAGACTGTAGAGCATGCTATGCTGCCATGAGTTGAATGACACACCTGAACCTCATCAGGGCACACCTGCAGCTTACCCTGAACACCTGAAGCGCGACCAAACATACATGAAGCTCATCAAAACCCACTTCAAGGTAATGAAAACACACCTGAAGCTGATGAAAACACACCTGAAGCTCGTCAGCAGGGATGGAGCCGAAGCGAGTCAGGGCTTCCCTCAGGTCACTCAAAGGTTAGATTTGCCCTATGCTACGGCCAGCTCTGTCACCTGCGAGAATTCAAAACAGAAATGAGGCGGATTGCCGTTAAAATTGATGTCGTAACAAGGACGGAACCCGTCTTTGCTGCTACCAGCAGTGTCACTCGCGTGTGAGTTGGGACACTTGTGAGGGATGAGACTGGACAACACGAAAAGCAATACTCCTGGACATAACACAAGGAAGAAACATGCAGTCTGCTACTGCCAGCCCTGTCACCTGCTGTGATTGAATCTGCTCTTCCTCCCTGAAGCACTCACGAACAAACCATGCATGAAATCCAAGTCCTGCCCCTTTTTTCCATCCCAATCACGAAAACAAAGAAAGTTACCAACCAGCAGCACTCGTAGACGCAGTAATCTGGAATGCTTCTTACCACGTCACGACGAATCTGACTTGCCTCACAATTCGACTCGGCTCCATATGGGAAGAAGTCTCGCTGCACTTTCCACAGAACAGCTAACCCTTACTCTCGCTTGACAAACAGGTAAGTGTGGTGGCTTATTCGCTCCTCTCACCATTCGATCGTTCTATCCCACATGCTCCTCAGCTGTCTGCCTCCCTGTCCCTCACAGCACCACTGTGAAGCACCCCCTCTCCTCTCTCAACCATTAACCCCCCTTCGACTCCATCCCATATCTCCTCTTCCCTCTCCCTCTCCCCTCTCCCTCTCCCCTCTCCCACTCCCCTCTCCCTCCCCTCTCCCTATCCCCTCTCCCTCGTCCTCACTCCCATTGATCACAGAATGTACCTTGATGCCTGCCTGCCGGCCTCAGCGTACCTTGATGATGTACCTTCAATGCCTGCCTGCCGGCCTGCCTTCCTCAGCATACACCGCATCCCACCCCACTGCATCTACAGCTTTTCTTCCATAGGCTGTAAGGGCCATGACAGGGGGCAGGCAGCTGGGGAGAATATCCGATCACCGTTTCTGATGGATGGGAGTGAGGGGAGTGAAAAGGAGGACATGGGAGAGAGAACAGCGAGGTGGACAAACAGCGGGAAAATCCTTTCTGTTCATTTATGGCGGCTGGAATCAAAAGAAAAGAAGACGAAGAGACGGAGGAAGGGAATGAGGAAGAAAACCGGAAGAGACGGAGGAAGGAAATGAGAAAACATCAGGAGAACGGAATGAGGAAGAAAGCGTGGAAGAGAGACAGCGGAAGTGAGTGAGCGGCAGGGAATAGATGGGAAAGGAGAAGAGGGACAGATTGACACTTGGGGTGCAGCCTGCGAGGAAAAGACTTCATGTAATATCCGAACAACCGAAAACAGCAACAACTGCGAGAATTACTTGTTCTGGTGCGTAAAACGAGAATAACAACTAACGCGGGAGAAACTATCAAACAACTGTTGGTCTCACAGAGTACAGCACTGTAGAGAAAACGCGGTACCTTGCAAGATGTAGTGAAGGCCCTTCGGGGAACTCGCATGTATTAGAATTCTCAAAAGCATTAACGCGATTCGCGATTCGGTCCAGAACCCGTTGAAAGCGTCTAGCCGTCTAGAAATGTACATTTTTAACGTCTATCCGTCTCTGGAATCTATCCTCAAGGCGGCGGCGGAGCGTACGAGCGCACGCGGGAGGCGCAAAAGCCGCCGCTTCCGCCAATTCTTCCGCCTTGCAATGAAGCCGTGATCGTTGCTTCGATAATACATTTCCAGCGATCGTGACTGCTGCAGCAAACCCATGCGCGACCCATTTCGAGAGAACAGCGATTGCACCGTCACGCGAGCATTGGAAAATGGCTGCTGACTGGCGTCAGCGCAACTCGGAGGTGACGGGAACGAGCAGGCAAGGAAAGCTAGGTGTTTTGCCTCGGTTGCAGGGAGCTACTAGGCGCGAGCAATGAGGAACCACGTGTAGTGAGGTTATTTTCGAGACGTCTAAAAAATAACCTCATTAGGCGATGTGTTGTGCCTCGCATGTAGGCAGCTACTAGGCGCGAGCGGGTGACGACAGCGAGCTGCTGCCTGTGGTATGCAGGCTGCTACTAGGAGCGAGTGATTCCAGATTTGGGAGAGTGCGTGTCTGATGAAAATGAAGTGGTGCAGTTCGGTTGAGTGAGCGCAACGCGCAATGTGCAACCAACGGGTGAGGAAAGCAAGCTGGTGCTTGAGGAGAATCAGTGGTGCAGCTCGGCTGAGTGAGTACAACGCGCCAAAACAGTTCTTGCTAGTTATATCAGCGTTTAGAATAATATTTACCAACACAAGTCAGCCTCACACAAACACCAATTGTGCACCATCCGTGAAAAAAATAATTCTTATAAAAGAGAATAAATAACCTGGTGTTTTCGTTTTATCTTCTATTCTCTCGCAGCATATATACAACCCTTTTGATTTTCAGGAAAATATATTTGTGTATAATTATGCATTTGCCCTGCGACGGGGAGCTTCTTAGAGGGTGCAAATTCGCCAGTTTGACCTCGATCTCGTACTACTGGCGTTCTCAGCCTCGGAGCTTCCCTGTACGAACCTGACTTCCTTCGATTGCGGGAGGCACAGCGGCACCACCCTTAGGCGTTTTCGGGAATGGTGGTACCCCAGAGGTATCTCTCAGCGGAAATGGGTCGTCAGACCTGACGACCTGTGACGACCTGACGACCTGCTGCCCCGGGCAGGAAAAAAACTAAAACCATATCGGATGGCATGCCATCCGAGGGAGGCATCAACCCTAAATCACAGGGAGGCATGGATTTAGGGTTGATGCCTCCCTGACCGGATGCATGCCCGACTGGGGTTTATTTTTTTTGCCCGCGGGCAGCGAGCTCCCCCAGGCGATGACCTGAACGCGCTGAGATATATTCGGCGGTTCGTCAGCGCTTCGAGTGCGGTCGGGCAGGCGAAATGTATTATGTATGCCGTCGAGTTTGTAGGAAAGAAGCTCCGCTAGCGCGCAGCGGAAAACGTTTTGGCGGGGGGAGGAAACACGATAGAATCGGGGTTAGCCAAAACAGATCCTGTCGCGTCGCTCCCTTGCGAAGACCCTCGGTGAGAATCGGTTAACGAGCAGATTCTGTCCCCATTTCGCGGTTTCAGTAGGTTTCGCGTTAGGCAGCATGCCAGGCCCAGCACACGGTTCCGATTTTTCGGAGGTGCTCGGGCAGTATCCGAGAAAAGTTCCTCCGGTGAGTGTCCCCTCCACACAACCTCCATCCCTCTCTCTCCTGCTGCTCGTCTCATTTACAAATCCAACGCACCGAAGTCTGGGTTTCAGAGTTAAGAATCCAGTTTCTTCTTGTTCTCTTGATTGAGCCTTTGTCTAGCAAGTTCAGACCTCTCATAACGTTAACTCGTTCTTCATATCGTTCTCGCAAAACCTCTTTGCTCTCTGCGTTTAGCTTTACTTTTACTCCCACTCACGCTCAGTTAGCTCGATGGCTTGTTCTTCTGACTTTCCGTCCATTGCTGAGCGTTTGGCTGTGAAGATTGGAACGAGAATGATTGCATTGAGCAGCATGAGGAGTACAAGTACCAAACCCTAAAGTGTTGTACCCCATATAAGCTACCCCACTACAGCCTACATAGACTATAGCATATGAGTTTGACACAACCCCATAGGCAAAGTGGGGGAGAACAAGGGGTCACAAGACCAGTCAAGCAAAGCACAACAAGCTCAGGGTGGATCACAACGTCACCACACATTCTGAGCACAAGTTCAACGGCCACAAGGCCAGTTCACATGCAGGTATATATATATATATGAAACTAAACATGCAAGTGCAAGTATATAAAGGTCAAGGTACAAGCAAGGTCAAGAAGTGAGCAAGTGAGGCAAGGTAGACACAAGGCCTAACAAAGTACAGAAGCGCTGATGGTCACAAGGCGCGAGTGCCTTGGTGAAGATATCAGCAGTGTTGGCCTCAGAGGCCACGTAAGCAAGGCGCAGCTGACCGCGCTGCTGCAGCTCACGAGCAAGGAAGTAGCGAAGAGCGATGTGCTTCGTTCTGTGCTCCAGTCTGTGCTCCCGACACAAGGCCAACATGGCCTTGTTGTCTACGTACAGAACTGGAGGAGAACGAGGCGGCTCTCCTAGGTCAGTCAGCAGGTAGGTGAGCCAGCGTAGCTCCTGTGCAGCCATGGCCCCTGCGTAGATCTCAGCCTCACAGCTGGAGCCGAGAACAGAAGACGAGCGGGTAGACCGCCACGAAACAGAGCCGGAACCAAGGCTGAAGGTGTAACCCTGTGACGACCGCTGCGTAGCCTGGTCGTCAGCCCAAGAAGCGTCTGCGTGACCAGTGAGGACCACTGGACTCCGCCCTCCAAGCACAAGCCCCATGCCCGACGTACTGCACAAGTAACGCAACACCCTCTTCGCTGCAGCCATGTGCTCTGGTCTGTGTCTCCCAGGAGCAACATAGCGTGCCAGAATGCTAAGAGGGTATGCAAGGTCAGGTCGCGTGCAGGTCATCAGGTACATGAGGCAGCCAACAAGCTCTGGGTACGGGCCACTCGACTCTACGGACTCATCCGAAGGCAGAGCTGAGAGCGAGTGGCGAGTAGACAGAGGAGTGGCCTGAGGCGAGGAGTACGTGAAGCCGAAGCGCTGAAGGACCTGCTGCACCATGTGTGACTGAGTCAGGGTAATGGTGCGCTGTGCTCTGTCCCGGGTGATCTGCAAGCCAAGGTAGCTGCGCAGTTCACCTAGGTCTGTGCACGTGTGTCTCTTCTGCAGCTCGGACTTCACGTAGGCGAGTCCAGCAGTGTCAGCTGTGGCAAAGACCAAGTCGTCGACGTACACGAGGATGTAGAACGGCGGCAAAGAAGTGTCGGTGCGCAAAAACAGCGACGGGTCGGCAGTAGAAGGAGCAAACCCAAGAGCCGCAAGTGTAGTCCTCAGTGTGTCGTGCCACTCACGAGGTGCCTGGCGGAGACCGTAGACTGGCCGCCGGAGGCTCCACTGGGTGCCAGGAGGAAAAGTCCCAGTGAAGCCAGGTGGGCGGCGCAGCCAGATCTCCTCGTGCAGGCTGCCCTGCAAGAAAGCAGTGCTGAAGTCAAGAGAGTGAAGCTCGTAGTCACGGTGAGCGGCTATGTGCAGTAGTACCCGAAGAGTGGTCATCTTCGGGGTGGGAGAGAAGGTCTGAAAGTAGTCAACTCCCTGTCGCTGGCTGAAGCCACGAGCCACGTAGCGCGCCTTGAAGACAGGCGGAGAACCCGGCGGCCGCTTCACCCTGAAAATCCACATGCCACTGACGATGTTCGCCCCAGGCGGGGGAACCTCGTCAACGTAGGTGCCTGTGGACTTCCAGGAAGCCATCTCTGCATCCATGGCTGCCTGCCACTGAGAGGAGTAGGGACCCTCTATCGCCTCCGCGTAAGAGCGCGGAGTCGGGATGTCTGGTGCATCCGGGTCTCCCTCAGGGGCAAGTAGCATGGACACGAGATGAGGTGAAGCAGCCGCAAGACACTGGAACTCCTCCTGCCTGTCCTCAAGGACGTCCGTGCCAAGAGCACACTCACCCCCGACGGACGGAGGACAGACAGACTCAGACTCAGCGACAAGACTAGCAGCGTAGTCTAGACGACAGCGAGCAGCGAAGTCGACAAGCTCAGCAACTAGGGCAGACGCAGCAGTGGACTCAAAGGAAGGGTCAGTGACGACAGTAGCAAGGAGACGCGTGACAGTAGGACTGGCAGCACAAAGAGAGTCTGACTCGGGGTCAGCAAGAGCAGGAAGAGAGGACTCAGGAGGAGAAGGCAAAGGGGCACGCAGTGGAGCAGTGGAAGGATGCAGAGACATCCGGTGCGTGCCGGGGACAGGGGGAGGACGCTGACGCGAACTACGACCACTAGTGCGAGCAGCACGGACAGGCGACGCAGGGCGAGACGCAGGCTCACGACGCTCAGCAAGACCTCCAGTAGGACCAGTGTAGGGAGAAGGAGCAGGCAGAGGAGAGGCAGGCTGTAACTGTGACTCGGACAGGACAGGCGGTGGACTCTCTAAGGGAGGAGCCGGACTAGCAGAGGGCGGAAGGCCAAGAACCTGCTCAAGGAGCGGAACGAAGTACGGCCGCGGCCGCCCAGCACCACCAGCACCAGAAGGGACAGCACCAGCACCCCGAACGACAGTACCAGTGCCAGTAGCACCCCCAGCTCCAGCAGCGCCAACTCCAGCACCCTTAGAGGCACCAGCACCAGAAGCACCCTCAGCGCCAACACCCCCAGCAGCTCCAGCTCCAGCCGGACCACCAGAAGACACAGCAGGTCCACCAGCACCAGCAACCCCAGTAGCACCGACGCCAGCAGCACCACCAGCTCCAGTACGAGAAGTGCCCGCAGGCCCAGCAGCTCCAGTACTCCCAGTACGAGCACCTCCGGGACCCGCGGCACCAGGACCCTCAGCAGCAGCAGAACCTCCAGTGCCCGCTGCACCTCCAGCTCCAGCAGCACGCCTCCAGCGCTGGGCAAACCACTCTCGCAGCTCCTGTGGAGAGAGTAGCTCCCGCCGGGACGAAGCACCCGAAGAACCGCCAGGCCCAGCACCACCAGGCGCCACACGAGCAGGCCCAGTACCCTCAGACTCCGCACCCCCAGACGCAGCACCCCCAGGCTCAGAACCCCCAGGCGCAGCACCCCCAGGCGCAGCACCCCCAGGCAAAGTACCCCCAGGCTCAGCACCCCCAGGCACAGCACCCCCAGACTCAGCACCTCCAGGCTCAGCACCCCCAGACCCCGCACCCGCAGGCTCAGCACCCCTAGCAGCACCAGAGTCAACAGCTACCTCGACAGGCTCGACTGCGTCTACCTGGGACACACCTGAGGGGGCAGGACCCTGAGGGGGGAGGAGGTCTACCGGAGGGGGACCTGGCGTAAGGAAGAGCGGCGGGGGGGTAGGGGAAGAGACGGTAGTAGGGAACCGACTCGTCAAACGTGACGTCCTGGGAGGACAGAACACGGCGCGAGGTGGGGTGGTAGAACTGCCAGCCTGGCGCGTCAGGGGGGAAGCCAAGGAAGACGCAGGGAACAGCACGAGGGGACAGCTTGTCCGCAGACAAGTCGCGGACAAACGCCCGAGATCCCCAGACACGGAACGCAGACGCATCGCCAACCTTCCCCGTCCACAGCAAAGCAGGGGAGGTCTCCGGCATGGAGACCCGGGGCTGAAGGTTGATCTGATGCGCCGCGTACCGAACCGCAAACGGCCACAGAAAATGGGGGGCAGCCGCATGGACCATGGACGTACGAGCGACGTCCATGACCATGCCAATGCGGCGCTCAGCAATCCCATTTTGCTGTGGAGAGTCCGGAAGTGTGAAAGTCTGGCGGATGCCCCGTGCGCGACAGAAGGCTCGCAGAAGGTCAGAGGAAAACTCTCCGCCTCTGTCGGAGTGCAGGCGCAGAACAGGAAAGTCCGAGCCAAAACTCTCTCTGAGCTGGAGACGAGCTGCGCGGATCCAGGCGATCAACACCTCAGTGACCTCACCCTTGCGGCGCAAGGGGAAGACCGTGGTGTAACGCGAGTAGTCGTCAACCACCAGCAGGAAGTAACGCTCGTCACCCTGCCCACGGACGCGGGCTGGGCCCCACACGTCCATGTGAAGCGTCTGCAGCGGAGCCTCTGTCGGAGGGAACTCGGAGGAGTGAGGAGCAGCGCGCTGCCGCCCCTCGACGCAGGGAACGCAGGTGGGGGCAGGCCCCGGAGGAAGGGGAGGGAGGGACCGGGGGAGACCAGAGACAAGGACACGAGAAGCCATGCCTCGAAGACGAGGCAGGGAGGGGTGACCAAGGCGGTGGTGCCAGAGGAGAGTCTGGTGAGACAGGAGATGACACGAGCAGGGGGCAGACTCAGGGCCAGACCTGGACGACGCAGCAAACACCCGACTCAACGCGGCTACCTGAGCAGACTCAGCGACTGGAGGAGACTCAGTAGTCAGTGTGTACAGGCTCGACCCCGGCCGACGGGTAAACGTGGCCAAGTGACGGCCCGTCCGAGCACAGGTACAGTGGGTCGCTCGCTGACTCGCAGGAGTGAACTGGTGAACCCCTGCATCCTGGAGGTCAGCACCACTCACCAAGTTCGTAGAGAACGAGGGGAGGTAAAGACCTGACAGGGTGCCAGAAGGGGCCGCCGCACACGGTAGGACAGTGGAGAAGTGGGCAAGGACAGGACCCCCAGAGGGGTCTGCCAGGGAGACTGCCACTGGCCGACTAAGCGATGTGAGTGTGGTGCGGTCTCGAAAGAAGGAGCGGGAAGCACCCGAGTCAAGGGTGAAGGTGTGGGTGGCCAGAGCCGACGCGGTACCTGAGAGCGCAGACTCACCAGCACCTGGGGCAGCAGACTCACTGGCACCTAGAGCAGCAGCCTCACCTGCACCTAGAGCAGCAGCCTCACCAGCACCTAGAGCAGCAGCCTCAATGCCCGGGTCAGGCGGAAAACACCGGTAACAGTCACCCTCATCACTAATAGTCACAGCATACATGGCAGCAAGAATAGCGTCATAATCAAGATCAAAGATCGCAACACCCGCCCTAAACAGCTCGCCCCAGCGAGGGATCTCAGTAGCGTCGGGGAACTGGTGACGCCAAGCGTCCGTCAGACGGCCGAAGCAGCGCTGGGTGGAGTGCGGGCCCCCACACTGCTCACCCGCGCGGTCGCCGGTACGGAGAACGTAGGTACAGGGGCCAGCACCCCCACCCCGCTGACGAGCAGTGTACCACTCACGAAGCTGATGGGGGGAGGGGGTCTCACGAGTGCGCTGCTGCTGCTGCTGCTGGCGCTGACCACCACCGGAGCCGACCCTCTGCGCAGAGCCGCCCCGACCAGCTCCACCTCCGCCGCCGCTACCTCCACCACCGCCTCCACCTCCGCTACCTCCGCTCGCACCGCCACCACCGCTGCCTCCTCCGCCTCCACTGCTGCCACTAGTGCCCCCACCCCCGCCACCACTCCCACCTCCACCCCCACCCCCTCCTCCGCCTCCACCGCCTCCTCCACCGCCCCCGCCAGCTCCTCCAGCTCCCTTGCCGCCCTTGCCTTTGCCTGATCGGCGTCTCCCGCTAGGGGCAGACGCCGCGCCGACCGACTCAAGACCAACGAGGTCGGCCGCAGCAGCAGAGGCAACAGAGGGCAAGAGGGGGGAGGGGGAGCACCCCTCAAAGACAGGGGTACGAGGGTCACCACGGGAGGCTCCTACAGCGACTATACCCTTCTCTGCTGCTAGGAGGCGCTCCTCGAGGAGGTCAACGGTGAGAGTGGTGGGGCAGACAGAGAGGAAGTGGTCCCTAACTGAACGAAGGGTGTCAGGGAGCCGGGTGACTATGTAGTAGAGGGTGATGTACATAGGGGGGCGGTTCTTGGCGCAGAACTCAGCAGGAAGCGCAGCGCGGTAGCGAATGTCACTAGTGCGAAGGTGCGTAATGAGGTCAGCGACTGTGGGAAAAGCGGCGAGGTCAGGGAAGAGGTACGGCAGTATGAGGCGGCTAAGAGCAGCAGTGGCAGGGGAAGAGTAGCGTGCAACTACAGCGTCGTACAAGGTCTTAGCACTCTTGTACTGACTAAAATGCGCGCGCTCAGCGGTCGGTAAGTGGCGGCGCACAGCAAGGCGGGCAGCAGCATCGCGTGTGGCCCACTGTGAGCGAACAGTGGCGTCAGCATCAGCAGCAGGGGCAGGGGAGGCACCAGAAGTGAGGTCAAAGAGGGAGAGACTGTCTGCCCTATCGCACTGTAGGAAAAGCTGCAGGTCATCTACCCAGACCTCAAAGTCAACAGCCCGACCCTCAGCGTCAAAGGTGAGAACACTAGGGGTGGCCATGACAGCAGTAGAGAGGCAGTGAGCACAGTGGGGTAGGGCAGTGCAGTGGTAGAGGCGCTGCTCTTACCAGGCAAGTGAGGCGCTCCGGGGCAGGCTGGTAGGCGGCGGCGTCTCAGCTGCAATGCGGTTCGGCGGCTCGGCGGCTCGGCTGCTCGGCGGCAACGGCGGCTCGGCGGCTCGGCGGCAACGGCGGCTCGGCGGCAAAGGCGGCTCGGCGGCAAAGGCGGCCCGGCAGCTCGGCGGAAAGGGCGGCTCGGCAGCACGGCGGCACGGCGGCAAGGGGCGGCGACGGGGCCGCTGAAAGGGGCTGCGACGGGGCCGCGGAAGGGCGGCTACGGGGCCGCTGAAAGGGCGGCGACGGGGCCGCTGAAGGGGCGGCGACGGGGCCGCTGGAATGGCGGCGACGGGGCCGCTGAAGGGCGGCGACAGGGCCGCTGTGGGGCGGCGACGGGGCCGCTGAAAGGGGCGGCGACGGGGCCGCTGTGGGGCGGCGACGGGGCCGCTGAAAGGGGCGGCGACGGGGTCGCGGAACGGCGGCTACGGGGCCGCTGAAAAGGCGGCGACGGGGCCGCTGAAGGGGCGGCGACGGGGCCGCTGGAATGGCGGCGACGAGGCCGCTGAAGGGCGGCGACAGGGCCGCTGTGGGGCGGCGACGTGGCCGAGGGGAGGAGGGGGCCGGCGACGGGGCCGCAAGGGCGGCGTGACGGGGCCGTGAAGGGGCCGCGAGCGGCTGTGAGGGGCCGCGAGGGCGGCGCGACGGGGCCGGGAGGGCGGCGCGACGGGGCCGCGAGGGCGGCGCGACGGGGCCGCGAGGGGCCGCAAAGGGGCCGCGAGGGCGGCGTGACGGGGCCGCGAGGGGCCGCAAAGAGGCCGCGAGGGCGGCGCGACGGGGCCGCGAGGGGCCGCTAAGGGGCCGCGAAGGCGGCGCGACAGGGCCGCGAGTGCGGCGCGACGGGGTCGCTAGGGCGGCGCGACGGGGCCGTAAGGGCGGCGCGACGGGGCCGTTAGGGGCCGTGAGAGGGGCCACAATAGGCCACTGAGAGGAGGCACAGGGCGCGACTCGGGCAGGGGCTAAGCGCGCTCCGGGCAGGAAAAAAAAAAAAAACTCGCTATTCGGTGGGCCCTAGGAACAGTTCCCACGAGGGAACCTGCTCGATACCATGTGAAGATTGGAACGAGAATGATTGCATTGAGCAGCATGAGGAGTACAAGTACCAAACCCTAAAGTGTTGTACCCCATATAAGCTACCCCACTACAGCCTACATAGACTATAGCATATGAGTTTGACATTGGCCCTCTGGGAGAAGCGCGGTTTTCTGATCCAGGCGACGCGGTATGCTCGGTCGTCTACTGGGGGTCCTACTTTCACCGAGGTTATGGCCTTGTTTGAAAAAAAGGCAGCGCTGCTGCAAGCGCAGCGTCATGCTATGCTGCAGGCGCAGCGTCATGCTGTGCTACAGGCGCAGCATGATGCTTGGATGGCCTCCTCAGCTCACTCTCCGGCTGCTGAGGAGGAGGAGGACGCGTGGATCGTGTCTTCTGCGGACAGGGAAATGCCTCAAGCTGAAGCAGAGGTTGCAGAGGAGGTCTTCTCACTGTTTATGGCTGTAGAAGGCGTTTGCTCTGAGAACGATTTGGGTCTGAGCAGCTCCTGCAGCAGCGATGTTGATTTCTTCGGTTCTGACAGCTCTAGCAGGAGCAGCGTCTTCTGTGACAGCAGCAGCAGCGCCCAGAGTGGCTTCAATGACAGCAGCAGCAGCGGCCAGAGCTCCCAGGAGGAGCCTTCCACTGCCATTGCTGTCAACAGCTTCTGCCTTGGTGACTGCAAGCTCAACCGCTGTGACATTTACAACAAGCAGTACAGTGACAGCTCGTTGATGCTTGATCTGGTGCTTCTGCTGGTTTCATTTACAGTGAGTAAGAACGTGGTTGCTGCTGTGCATCTCGCATCACGGATGGGTCTGCTAGGTGCAGACCAGAGCGTGGTCAGGGGAACGTCTGCAGCTAGTTGGAGAATGCTCCCTATTCAGCGTCCCAAGCCTGGCAGCACGCGACCAGCAGCAGTAGCGGTTGTGGAGAAAATGGCGGTGACTGCTTCTGGTCCAGGTGGGGGTCTCATGGATGGGTCAGCAGCTCAAGAGAGTCTGAGGCAAGAGGTTCGGGTTGTAGCAGCAGTAGCAGCTGTACCTGTTTTGGATAAAACGGCGGTGACTTCTTCCGGTGGAGCCCTCAAGCCGCTTCAGGACGGGTCAGCCGGGAGCACAAGTCAGCGGGATCTGGTTGCAGTTGTGCTGTGTGGATTGAGGACAATGCTTGCTCCTTCCGGTGGAGGCTTGAAGGAAGCGGCAGCTCAACAGAGTATGAGGCAGGAGGGTGGGGTTGGAGGTGCAAGGGAAGTGGCGTCAAGAGCATTGGTTGCTGTTCCTGGAGGGTCTGCTGCAGTACAGAGCACGAGGCAGCAGCAGGGAAGACTTGGGGTTGCAACACCTGGAGTTAGGGAAGCAGCTTCAAGAATGTTGGCTGCTCTTTCTAGTGGATCTCTCAAGGAAGGCCCAGCGTCATCAGCACTGATAAAGAGGCATCTGGAAAAGGTTGTAGGCAAGAAATTTGGAGCTTGGAAGGATGCTTTAAGGATGTCATGGGTAGAGGCAGGCAGGAGAATTGGAGCTTGGAAGGATGCTTTAGGGATGTCATGGGTAGCGGCAATAAGGCCTCTATGGAGGCCCTAAGGGATGCTGTAGGGACACTGTACGGGATACTGCTTAGGTGTAGGCTTGTACAATTACTTTCTTGTTCTATTTATTATAGCCATTGTTGTGTTATGATGTTCAGTTCAGATCAGTCACACTTGTAGGTACATGGCTGTAATCATGGATGGCAGGAAGCTTCTACCGTACTCATTCTCGAAATAGGAAATGGTACGGTACCATAGATCTGGATGCTGTATGAATGCTGGTGCCGGGTGCTTGCAGTAGATATCTGGATGCTGGTATTCCGTTACCACAGCAGGCCATGCATTAGCTTTGTGTTTTTGTGTGCTGCATGAAGTGATCAGACACACCGGTTGCACTCACAATCCTTTGGATGGTTCCTGGCAGCCAAGTTTCATATTCTGCCGTAGTGAATGAATCTGACATTGCAAGCGCATGAGTTCACCCAGCACATTTGACTGTACTGGTATGTATCCATTCTGTTTTGCTAGCTGGTAGAAGAATTCGCTATGCCATGCCACCCTTTGCTGGCAAAACTGACAAGACAGCGTTGGTAGGTAGGTGAATAACAGTAGGAATCTTGAAGCCGGAAACGTGAAACTGCACATGGAAAGAACAATGGGAAAAACGGATGGGGATGATGATGGTATGGTGAGGAAACTAGGTTAGCACCAGACCAATGACAGCAAAATGAGAGAAGAAACAGAGCAAAATGACTACAATACCAACCTCTGCCATTTTTCATTTTTTCTCCTTGCACCCTGAGGCATTACTCCTCACATAGTTCATGAACTCATTGCCACGTGGCAAACACAGACCAATGACATGCTGGCAGTGCCATGCTGGCAGTGCCATGCTGGAATCGAGCAACGAGGACGTGAATAATGGAGGTGAGGTGGACATCGAGTTGACTGAACAGCCGCCTCTGGTGCACAAGATGAAATATGAATTTTTTTGAAAGTGTGTAACACTTTCTAAAAATGCGTATTGTGACAAGACTCTACAAGGAGTCTGCAATGTGTTGGAGTGTGAAGGAAATTGTACTTGGCATTACAGTAGGTGTAGTAGTATCGCACCTGACTCTGTCGAAGCAGTAACTACCGCAGTATCGGATCAGCCCGTAACAAGGGCAGGAAGGTCAACAGTCGCAAGAGTCAACTGTCGCGACTGTTGACCATCTGGACCGACGCTTGACTTACCATCAAAGAATGGCAACAGGCGTAACCGTACAGGTTACATGCAGCGACTCGGTAACAAGAAAGGCAGTACAACAGTCAGAGTCACTGTAGAAATGCCTGTAAAACAGTTATAATAAGGGAATGTACCCCTTAGAGTACATGGCTAGACTAGGAATATTTATATTCCTTGTATTCTATCTTTTAATTTACATTCACTATGATCTGAGTTCTTACAAGACTTCCGCTACCAACTCTACCAAAGCACCTCCTATCCTGTCCAAGATCCTCACTCTAACATGGTATGAGAGCTAGTTTGGATTATAGGATCTGCTAAAAAGGGGCTTCCGACAAAGCTTCTTTATAAATTAAACCTCAACACCAACGACATCAAGGGCATCAACATGCCAGGCGCAGACTGCAGAGAGGCTGGGGAAAACCCAGTGCAACCCTCCACCAATGTCGCCTCTACTACGACAACCGTGGACACAGCGCTCCTCGAGCAGCTGATCTCCCGCATCAGTGCACTGGAGAGCCACCAGCCCATGAGCATTGACGGCTCAAGTTACGCCCGAAAACCTCCCGATCCTCAAGGAGCTGGATCTGAACGATCCTTCACCTTCGACAACCGCGGAGCTCAAGGATCTGCTCAAGCACAACAAACACATTACGAGGCAATGGCTTCAATGCAGAGCAAGTTCCTCTCCACGTCGAAGCTCAGAACTACCAAGCCCTTCGACGGACAAGACTTCTACACGTGGAGTTTCGAATTCGAACTACTCGCTCAGGGCGCTCAGATCTGGATGTACTACGACGGATCATACCCCTTCCCAACAAACGGCTCACCTCAGGAGAAGACGCAATACTACAACGAATCACTCCTGGCCTTCACCGTCCTGATCCGGAACTTGTCGCCCGAAGAACAGCTGAGCATTCGCCCCTTCAAAAACGAATGGGCGCCCGCGCAACAGTCCTGGGAACATCTGCGCACCTGCCACATGGCAACAGATTCGGTGACACTCAGTCGCCTGCTCAACCAGCTGAACAACGTCAAGATGTTTCCCGGCGAAAAGGCCGGACCATACATCAACCGCTGCAGGAACCTGAGAGATCAATTCAGGAAAAGCGGCGGCAACTTCCCTGACGACATGTTCGTCACCATCATCCTTGCTGGATTGAGCGCGGAATGGCGCCAATGTAAGTCCCTCCTTCGCACACAAGGCACTCTCAACGAAACTGCCCTCTGCTCCACGCTTCTCTCCGAGCAGAAGGAAATCGACCTGTACAACGAACGAGGCAACAAAAAGGAGAAGATTGCCTTTTACGCTCAAGCGCTACCGGACAAGAAAAGACTCTTCTGCAAGTACTGCAAGAAGACTGGGCACATGATTCAAGACTGCTGGAAGCTGAACGGCAACAACAACAACCAGAAGGGTACCGCTGCTCACCAGCAAGGAGGAGCCGCAGCGCGCAACCAAACTGTGTCGCCGCCAGCCGTCGCCAGCACGTCCCAAGCCCCGGCGCGTCTCTCTGCGAACACAAACGACAAAGGCAAAAGCAAGGTCTTGACTTGCATGGTACGTCATGGACCGCCTCGCCTCAACCGTCACTACCGATTCTTCCGCAGCTGGGAAGATATGTTCGCAGACCCGCCTCAGGAGCGGCCCGAAGGATCAGTCGAAGAAGAAGAGGAGAATGATCCAACCTACGACGAGTTAACGGTTGGACGGATGCAGTTTGACTGGGAAGCGCCGGAGTGGATCCAGGAGTCACCACCTGCACGCATCGTAGACGACGACGGAGAATGTTACTACGACTACGAAAGTAATCACGACATGGACCATCACATCACTCCGAAGCTTGCAAATCTGGCCAAGGCAAGAAAGGAAGTCAACACGTGGTACCTGGACAACTGCTGTGGTCAACACATGGTGTCTTCAGATGTCTTCATCCTCAACAGAGAGCGACTCTTCAACGAAGTGGAGATCACCGTTGCCAACAGCCAAACCATCTACGCCAGAAGCCGCGGACAAGTGCAACTGGAGTCCCACGACACTGGCTACTGCATCCACATCAGCGATGTTCTCATCGTGCCGGAGCTTCGGTACAACCTTCTATCGCTCCACCAGCTGATGAAGTGCGGGGTTGGCCTGCAAACAACAGAAGACGAAATGCACTTAATATACAACGGCATCTTCATCGGGAAGGCAACAAGTGTGGAAGGCGTTTTTTTTGCTCGACTTCGAGTCGCCCAGAACCACCGGCGACAACGAACACATTCTCGTCCTTGACCCTCCGGGTCATCCGTCGCCACCACGATGGAGCCACCCAGAAGAAACCGACTACCAGCAACCCGGCCTCGACGGCACCTTCCGCGCTCTTGCCGTACCCGTCGCCTCGACAACAAACCCTGCCGAAACCGGACCACAAGCAGTGGAAGAAGGAGAGGAGATCATGTCAGGAACGGCAGTCGAAACAACCGAGCCGACAAGCACGCAAACCTTCTGGCCACCTGTCGAGCGCCCCACCGGCTGGAACACAACTGAAGGATGGGACGCAGCCGATGTACGCTGGGTCATGGAGAACACCGCACTGGGGGAAGCCGTCGCAGCTGAAACCAGATGGGGAAGCATCGCCGACGCACCTGCAGAAGTAGCAGCAGAAGAACCAGAAATTACTGAAGAGGCACCAGAAGCAGAGGAGGAAGAATTACTAACGGAGTACGGACCTCATCTACTTCCCATCACGACAGACGGCAGGGACTACCTTCGCCTCGAGACAAGGGGAGTGGCGATCGGCGATACCAACTTCGAGGGAGAAGAAATCACGCAGCTCGAAGATCGTCGCGCACGAACCTCGCCTGCGCGTTCAGAGGAACCACCGGAGCTGCCGGTAACAATGGACACTGTTACTGTCGGCGACACCAGCGGAACGTATCATGGCGTGACAATTCAAGCAGCGGCAGTTCAAGTCACCGTGCCCGATGAACCTGCGGACGCAACAAGGCAAGAAACAGCGGAGGAGATATTAGCACGAGAAAAGGAGCTGTACACGCGCACCAAGGGATATCGGGCTGACGGAGACATCTGGCATCAACGCATGGGACACCCATCAATCGAAGTGCTCAACAACTGCATCAACGCAAATGTTTTTGCGGCAGACGCACTGTTGCTGCCCGATGGAAAGCTGCTGAAACCACGAACCGATCTACCTAATTGCACCGTCTGTCCGGCAGCCGCACTCCGCCACACGCCCTTTGCCGAAAAGATTCCGGGAGCCGAACGATACAAACCCCTGGAGAAAGTCTACAGCGATTTCCTGGTTCTCACGGCGAAAGGAGTTGGAGGGGAGCAGTACACTCTCACCTTCATTGACGCCGGCACACGCTTCGTCTGGGCCGTGAACGTCAAGGACCGCTACCTCGCCTACTACTGCTTCGAAGTTTGGCTCGCCATGGCGGAAAACCAAAGTGACGGCCACAAATTGAAAGCGTTCCAGACAGACGGAGCTCTGGAGTACATGTCGGACGACTTCAAAACCGTATGCAAGCAGAGAGGGATCAAGAGGATGGTCTCCTTGCCCTACGCCCACGAGCAGCAGGGATTGGCGGAAAGAACCAACAGGAGCCTTGCGACAAAAATGCGAGCCCTCATGAAGCAGTCGGCTGTGCCAACCAAGTATTGGCCCTTCGCCATGGCGCATGCAGTTCGGCTGCACAACATGCTCTCCTCGAAAGCACTGCCCAACAACAGCTCACCTTTTAAGGAGTGGACCGGAAAACACCCCGATACACGCATGCTGCGAGTCTTCGGGTGTATGGTACAGTACCGCCCTCACACTGCCCGAACCGGAAAATTTGAGGATCGCGCTCGCTGGGGCATTCACCTCGGAATCGAATCTGAATACCACGCCTGGACAATTATGGACTTCGCCACCCACCAGCTCACGCGTTCACGTGACTGCATCTTCTACGAAAGACTGACCCTGCCACTGTACCGCCAGCACCGCACTGCACAGAACGCACTGGACAACATTTTCCTGGGACAGCACAGCTACGCCAATGACGAGGACGACGTTGACGTGGCAGGAGAACAGCCAGACGAGGCAGCAGCAGACGAAGCACCCTTCATCCCCGTTACGGAGCAGTTCGGCACTCCCACATTCTTCCCAACAGACACTAATCCCCACGAAGCAGTCCAGGCACCGCACGATTACGCAAGTGCAGAAATGCACTCACCCATGAACGAGGACCCAGCTCGTGACTCATCTCGGGACACCCTTCGCGGCATCCCTAGTGACGACGACGACGTGGTCGAGGTTACCACCACAGCCGAATCCAACCTCACGGGCCTTCGCATCCTCGGCCTCGCTGTCGCCGTGCGGGGTAACCAGCAGCTGGTCGAGCCCACCACCGTTCGCCAGGCTCTCAACGGGCCCGATGCCGAGAAGTGGAGAGCCGCCATGGCCGCAGAAGTCGCTGCACTGCAACGTCGCGGAACCTGGAAACTGGTACCACGGCGCCACGCAAAGGGGAGGAAGATCCTTACAGGGAAGTGGGTCTTCCGCATCAAGACCCTCGCGGACGGAACAGTCGAAAAAATTAAAGCGCGCTGGGTGGTTCGCGGATTCGAGCAGACACAATTCGTGGACTACAACCAGACCTTCGCACCTGTCGGTCGTCATACCTCAGTACGCATTCTTCTCTGCATCGCCGCCGTGAAACAGCGCCCGCTTCGCAAGATCGACGTCTCCAATGCGTTCCTCTACGCGATCGTCGACGCTATCATCTACGTCGAGCAGCCACACGCGTTCGAAGAAGACGGCGACGCAGTTTGTCTCCTGCAAAAGTCCCTGTACGGCATCAAGCAGGCACCTCGCCTGTGGCAGCAGCATCTTCACGGCGTCCTCATAGAGCTCGGTTTCCAGCAGCTTCCCCACGATCAGGGGATGTACCGCCTCGAATCCCGCGGCCACTTCATCCTGCTCGTCGCCTACGTCGACGATCTTCTCTACACCGGCGACGACAACGACCTGCTCAACCGCTTCGAACGTGAAATTCAGGAAAAACTGGAGGTCACGATCGACCACGAGGTCACTCAATTCCTCGGCCTCAACATCACTCAGACCGCGGACACCATTCATCTCTCCGCCGCAAAGTACGCCGAGACCCTTGCTAAGAAATTCGGAATAGCTCCCGTCGGCGTCACCACCCCATTCCGAATTCCTCCGCCTAACCACGAGCCCGACACTACTCCGCTCTCACCAGCTGATCACCGTCTCTATCAACAGCAGCTCGGATGCCTACTGTTCGCCGCCGTCACATGCCGCCCGGATTTATCCTACATCGCCAGCCAGCTCGCCCAGTACCTGCGCCGACCTGAAGGGGAGAACCTAGCAGACCTGCGCCGCGCCTTACAGTACTTCATCTCTACGCCTGATGTTGGCCTTACCTACAAGGCCAACTTAACAGCGCCACTACAACTCACCGGCTACGTGGATGCTGACCACGCAGGGGACGTAGACAACAGGAGGTCCCGCACAGGCTTCATTTTCAAACTCGAGCCCGCAGGAACCATTCCCTGGAACTCCAACAAACAAGAACTCATCGCCCTCTCATCAGCAGAAGCAGAATTCATCGCAGCAAGCGCAGCAGTTCGCGAAGGACTCTATCTCACGGAACTCCTACAGGAAACGAAGACGACGATGATCGGGTCCTTTAGGTTACTCTGCGACAACCAGAGCGCGATCAAAATCGCCAACAAGCCAGGCTTCGTCAACCGCACGAAACACATCGCCCTGCGTTACTTCTTCGTGAAGGACGAAATCGACAAAGGGAAGGTCCAGCTCACCTTCTGTCCAACTGGCGAAATGGCAGCCGATTTCCTCACGAAGAAACTGCCACGTCAGAAGTTCCAGTACTGCTCGGACCTGTGCGGAGTCACTCGCAAAAGCCACATGGCGCACCTCCAGGAATGAAGGGGAGTGTTGGAGTGTGAAGGAAATTGTACTTGGCATTCCAGTAGGTGCAGTAGTATCGCACCTGACTCTGTCGAAGCAGTAACTACCGCAGTATCGGATCAGCCCGTAACAAGGGCAGGAAGGTCAACAGTCGCAAGAGTCAACTGTCGCGACTGTTGACCATCTGGACCGACGCTTGACTTACCATCAAATAATGGCAACAGGCGTAACCGTACAGGTTACATGTAGCGACTCGGTAACAAGAAAGGCAGTACAACAGTCAGAGTCACTGTAGAAATGCCTGTAAAACAGTTATAACAAGGGAATGTACCCCTTAGAGTACATGGCTAGACTAGGACTATTTATATTCCTTGTATTCTATCTTTTAATTAACTTGGTCATTTACATTCACTATGATCTGAGTTCTTACAAGACTTCCGCTACCAACTCTACCAAAGCACCTCCTATCCTGTCCAAGATCCTCACTCTAACACAATGCAGTCGTCATATTATCATCATCAATTTTACATGGCACACAATATATAAAGAAATATCAAGAACAAGCAGTACATACTATCTAAGCGTCTAAGCGTCCTAGGGGTGCGGTGGGCCTGAACTCAAACTGAGATGGATGAAATGAGACTAGGTGGCAGGTCTGTGGACCTGCCGAGGGATAAGAGGGGAATGCCTCCTTATTGCATTCCCCCCTTTCCGAATCTTGTCACAATCATTAAATTTAGAAATAAATTTCTAAATTATTCATATTGTGACAAGACTCTACAAGGAGTCTGCAATGCAGTCGTCATAGGACAAACGAAACATCACGGCAACGGACGGTGGCAAACCCGATTGACGGTGGTCGCATAACGTGCGGTAGCGCTCTGCCGAGTCGGGTCTTGCATGAGCCGGGATGCGCGAATTAACTCAGAGTCGAGTTGGGTGATGTACATCTCCTTCGCACCATCGCTGCACCACCGCCCGAGCGCCTTGAAAAGGTGGTCGGGAACACCAGCATCGACAACGAGGGTGGCCGCTGTCTTGCGAAAAGAGTGCGTCCCGAGGGTGGTAGGATCCAAACCGACACGAGTAAAGGCCTCACGGCACCAGTTCCGCACAGTAGTGTAAGACGGGGAGGAGTCTGACGGTGACGTGCCGGAACCGGGCCGAAAGACGCGAATGAGGGAGCCCATGGACGCGCGAGAGAATCCCGCCAAGAAAAGAAATTCCTTAACGCGAGCAACGGGACAGTGGCGAGCGTCCGACGTTGCAACGGGAACCCAAGCTCCGGCACCGCGTTGATCAGTCTTGGATCGGGGAATGAAGAGCCACATGCAGTCAGCGTCAAACTCGATGTGATGCCACTGAAGGGCGACGAGGTCGGAGAAGCGCAAGAAGGCAGAGAACATGAGGAGTGGAATGAGCCCTTTTTAAAAGGTGGCAGGGTCTCGCGAGGAGAAGTAAACATCGCACATGTCGTAGATCTTGGAGGGGGGCACATGATCCTTTGCCCGGTGGGGGCGGGCACACGTGCGGTGGGCGTAATCCTTGACGTGTGAGGAAAGCGGTCCCTTGATAGGGGATGGCGCGCCTAAGAGCCAGTGAGCGCAGGAGATGGCGGAACAAATTGAACGAACGGCTGCTAGCGTCGCACCCAATCGGATTGATTGGAAGAGGGCTGTGGTGAGATCATTGGCCGGAAGCGATTGGAGTGAGTGCTTTGAGCAAAAAGCACGGTACTGCCGCCAGTATGGCTCGTACATGCGAATGGTGGATTGGGCACGAAGATCCACCGTAAGTGTCAGCAGGTCCAGAAGAAGCTTACAAATACCCGATCCTGCCACAAAGGAGCGATTTATTATAGAGAAAAATCCATGCGAAGAACAATGAGGGGCGAGTTAGGTAACCCGATTCCACCAAACGCACGAACATCACTACCTAGTGCGAGACAAGAAGCACCTAGGGGAAGCACCACGTGGTCTAGTATGAAGGGGGCACATGAAGTACCGTCCGGGTATATAATGGGCCACCAGAAGGCACTAGGCCAGCGAGGGACAAGGAGCGTTAGCCTAGCGAGCGAGCGTCGTGCATGTACGATAACCGCTGGGATCAATGATGGTGGCGGGAATGCGTACGCATTCTCCGCATGCCAACTGATGGAGAAAGCATCTTGTGTCACTGCCCGGGGGTGGAAGACGAGCGTGCAAAAGCGAGGCAATTGGTGGTTGGTGGATGTCGCGAACAGGTCGATCGTGTGGGGTCCCCATCGTCGATCGACAAGGCGAAACCAAGGAGAACGAAGCGAATAGTCATCGTAGTGGATGACCTTGGACAGGTCGTCAGCCTCCGTATTGAGCTCGCGAGGAATCCATTGAACCGTCAAACGGATGCGGTAGCTGACGCAAAGCTGGATGATTGCGCGACAGACAAGGGTAATCTCCAGACGTCGAGAACCCCCCTTCCGCATGATGTAGTAGGCCGCTTGGCTGTCGCTGCGCAGTAGGACATGTTGGTCTCGTATGCCCGGGGCAAAGGAGGTGAGTGCCCAAAGAATGCCGGTGATTTCCCGGAGTGTGCTAGAGGTAGCGGACAAGGAGTGGGGCATGGTGTCAGAATCCCAACCACTAGACCATTGGGATAAAAGGGCTTATTAAGTAGCGGGTCAGTGCGCCCATAACCCCCCAGGCCAACGTGCCTGTAACCCTTCCCTAGGATCAATTGAGGATCACCAGTGGACCTCTGACACCCCCCCGCACTGGGATGCCCGAAGTGCATACACCGGGATTCGAACCCGAGACCTTCGCTCTGATACCATGTCAGAATCCCAACCACTAGACCATTGGGATAAAAGGGCTTATTAAGTAGCGGGTCAGTGCGCCCATAACCCCCCAGGCCAACGTGCCTGTAACCCTTCCCTAGGATCAATCGGGGATCACCAGTGGACCTCTGACACATGGGAGCAGAGAGCGGTTGTAACTCAGTTTTGAGATCAGAAAGTATTGCTCCCCAAGAAATGTCACTCGCGTCTACGTAGATGACTGCTTCGTATGTGTGTGGGTTATGAAATCGAGAGCCGTTAAACTCGTCGAAGCGCGCCATCCAAAACTGGAGCTCGTCGACTGAGCTATTGGAAAGGAGAACTCGGTGACCCCAAGACGGGCATTCTGCTATCTATGTGAGCAGATTATGAGAGAATGCGCGGGCCACAGTGCCGAGCGCGAGCGACATGGATGCCAGCATGCCGGTGATGCGCGCGAGGCGACGAACTGGGATGAGACGTTTGTTAGTGCCCTCCAAGCAAGTGAGACGCATCTCCTCAAGAAGGCGAGTGCGTCGCTCCGGGTCGACCGAGAAAGACAGGTCCCTGGTGTCCAGGAGCAGGCCGAGAAACTTGAGGCGCTGCACTGGCTCGAGCTGTGATTTTTTCGTGTTCAAAAGGAATCCAGCGGATTGAAGGTCTTCGAGAATGACGCTTTGAGAACGCAGCGCACTGGAATGGCTCGCACTAATAAAGAGGATATCGTCGACGTAAGGAACAACTCGAATGCCCTGGCTGCGCCACCGTTTGGCAAGCTGCTTGATCAGTTGAGTGAATACGAAAGGTGCTGTCGCCAGTCCAAAGGGGAGCGAGCAAAACTGATATTCCACACCGTGGAAAGAGAATCCAAGAAAATGCCAGTAGCGAGGGTGAATATCGACATGATGGTATCCGGATTTGAGGTCAATTGTGAATAACCAGTCACCCTGTTGGACGAGATCGGGAATGCGGTTCAATCCCTCGTAGCGAAATTTAGACGTGCGCAAGAAACTGTTCACGTGCCTCAAGTCAAGGATGAGCCGCTTCTTGGTCGGTTGTACAACCACGTTTAGCGGACTGGAACATATATTCTTGGCTCGGGACGGGAGGACACGAGCCGCGCCAGTGGCTACGAGCTCGGCAATTGCCTCTGTGGTGAAGTCGCTATACTGGCTCGCACCCGGGTGGTTAGGTGCACGGCGAGGTACGGGCTCGGTGCTTGCCCATGGTAACTGATAACCGCGCGAGATGACAGACAGTATGAAACTGCTGTCACACCATGTGGACCACCACGTAACGCATTCGCGTAACCGACCGCGCATGTGAGCGTGTATTGGATGTGAAAGCGCGAGGCGCATTGGAGTGCCTGGAGGGTGGGTGGTAGCAATTAAATGCAGGTGAGTTTAGGTTTAGGCTTTTTTTTTTTTTTTAATCAAAGTCTGACCCTAGGAATGGGAGAGATGAGCCTACCAAGCTCGTGAAAGAATTGTAGATGATGTTCCAATCTTGTAGCTTATGTCATTTAAAATTTTTTTCACATCCGCCATACAAGACATTTCACTTGAAGATATGCAAAACCGCCAATTAGACTATGCGTGCAAGCTGGTTCGCCCCTTGCTCGCGCTGGGGGCATTGAGCAATACCGTGGCCGGGCTCGCGGCATAAAAAGCAATGTCCATCCCCGTCGCGGCGCCACTTGTTCCAAGAACGATCACCGTTACCCCTGCCGCGGTTATTCTGGTTGAAGCGCTGGGGAAAGGAGGAGTTACGGTTGGGGCGACTCTTTTTCATTGCAGCCACGATCTGAGCCGCGGATTTCACCGTCTTATCCTCAACGACCTCCCCATATTTAATCTTTAAAGCGACATTTGCCACATCAAACCCGCGTTGGTCGGCGGTGAATAAAAACATAATCTTTTCCTCGGCCTCTTGCTCAATCTCTTTTATATAGAGAGCCGCTTGCTCGCTTCCTTCGGAGGGCAAAGCACTCAACGCGTGACGAGCAATAATTTGAATCCTTTCAAAACCAAACATTTGAGTGTGAACTCCTTCGCTCTTAACGAGCGCCGATCGCAGTTGGGGACGTGATGGGGGGATGGGGATGAGAGCCGATGCGGAGTGTGGAGGATGAGCGTGCGGGAGGGAGCGAGGGCCATTACCTTCGTTCATCTCCTCGAAAATGCCGTGTTCGCCGTCCTCCTCTTCCTCGGCCGCCTCGGGGGCTTCGACCTGGCGAGTTGCTGGGCGATGGTTCTCCGCAGGGGCAGGCCGGCCGTTGGCGTGATTGCGCTGGAGCATCGCAAGAAGCTCCGACATTTGGTGAAGCGCGTTGACGTTGTGCGGCGGGTTGACGTTATTCCGATACTCCATATGGTCGCTCCGCGAAGGTGTGGCCCGAATGTTCGCCGGCGCTGGCGAAACGGGGCGCTCCATAACGCGTCTTGTAGGCTCTCCTGAAAGTTGCGCCAGAATCTGGAGAAGATTCGCTTGGGTGGTGTGGTCAAGATTTCCCAGCATCGCCGCGAAATCCGGACGAGCAGCAGCACGCGCCGTCTCGATTTCGTCGAGATTCTGCTGCGCCGGACGCCGTGAATTTTCGCCAGGCGAAAGATTCGCCACGCGCGCTGGTGCAGCAGGCGCGCGAGGCGTGTGCTCCTCAGGCGCGTGCCTGTCTCGGACTGACGCGCGCCCCTGAGGGGCCTGAGGCGCGGGTCCCTGCTCCACTTGCGCGTGCCTCTCCTGCTGGCCTGGCACGCGCCCCTGGGCTTGTACAGTGGCGAGAGGGGGGTTGACCTGGTTGAAAAATCCAGGCGGTCCCTCCTGATTGGCGCGAGGTGCAGGGGTGCCGTCATTGCGCGTCCCTGCTCCTGCGTTGGTGGTGCTTGCAGGTTCGCGCGGGAGATTGTTACGGGCGCCCGTCGGAGAGGTTGGCGCGCGATCTTCGTTCCGACGATTGGTCCCGCGATTCGCTGCACCAATTAAATCGAGAGCCGTGACTCCTCCACGAGACTCGTTTCTGGGCGAACGAGAACGATCCCTCCTGGAAGTAGAAATTCGATCATCGTCTCGCCTTGGTGACCCACGCCTTGACGAGCTCCGGGTGTTAATGCGAGCAGGAGGGGGACGACCGTTAATTGCGGAAACAAATCCGCTCGCCATGTTGTTAAGTCTGGCAGTTAAAACGTTGCTAAGTAGGGTTTAGGGTTGAGATCTAGGCATAAGAGAGAATGTGTGCCAACTCAAACTGAGATGGATGAAATGAGACTAGGTGACAGGTCTGTGGACCTGCCGAGGGATAAGAGGGGAATGCCTCCTTATTGCATTCCCCCCTTTCCGAATCTTGTCACCAGGGCCTCAGATTCGTTTGGGGGTACACTGAGGCCTCAGGGCAGTTTTTAGGAAATCAGAATTTGCCCTGAATTGGCAGGGCTGCACAGGGTGAGGTATCCTGAAATGCCAGCGCTACATTTAGTAGTATCCATATATTTTTTTGTGCTACAACTAGCGATAGGTGAAGTGTCGTAGCGGGTTAAGTGACAATGCGATACGTTAAAACCGGGGTGCACATTCAGCTGAATGTGCATCAAAGGTTATCCCTTGACTGAGTGGGTTACGAGGTGTGCTTTCAACCCCTTCAAGTCGAAATTCGTTTCCCCCCTCCCCCGCAATTTCGTTTCCCCACGCCCCCGCAATTTCATTTCCCCCTCCACGTCGAAATTCGTTTCCCCCCTCCCCCGCAATTTTGTTTCCCCCCTCCCCCGCAATTTCGATTCCCCCCCCTCCCGCCAATCTGTTTCATCCCTCCCGCCATTCGGTTTCACCCACTCCCGCCATTTCACCCCCTCCCGCCACCTACGAAATGCCCGAAGCTCTAGCGGAATCATTTTTTTGTCGCCCCTCGTGAGCCAATCACTGTTTTTCTCCAAACCCCCTTCCCAACATCTCAAGCCGAACCGCGTTGAATGTGCACCCTGGTTTTAAAGGTCTCCTGCTCAATTCCCGCTGGCTTCTATGTGGAGGTGCTCGCCCGTTCATATTTTAGGCCCCAAGACCCAGGAGATTTTTCTTACAGTACATCTCGCCTCAGAGCGAGATTCGACACTATCCTGACTCATCAGAGCTGAACCTACAGCCTTATCCTGAGTTTTCAGTACGCAAAATAACCGTTATACTGAAATTGCAGGACAATTATTCCTGTTATGCTGTTTTTCCAGGACTAGCACACGACGCCTGTCCTGAATTCAGGAGAATCAGGATAAATTATCCTGATAACTGAGGCCCTGCTTGTCACAATCATTAAATTTAGAAATTTATTTCTAAATTATTCATATTGTGAAAGCGCAGTTGACTGTATCGCAGCAAGGCAACGGCGAATTACAATTCGCCGAGTACATAACGAGGGTTGGAGGCCATTTGGCCTCCACCCACGTCTTCATTTGGAACTTGCAGTTCCACTCCCCACCCACCCACCCTAGTCGTATACGAAACTTGTAGAATCTATAGTTGGACGAGAATGTTGTAATTACTGCAATTGTAATGAAGCACGATGCCTTTGCAAGAACAGAAAGCAAGCTTTCTCAATTCACCTCATTGTCTTATCAGATGAGCTTGCTGCAGTGCTCTCTCTCTCAAGCGGTCCTTCATTGATGTGTGTACAGGGTACAAGCAAGGCATGTGCAAGATTTTAGCAAGCAAACCCTAGGCATGCAAGAGGTATTATCTTGGTATTAAGCAAACAGTGTCTAGGTATTTGGCCGGCTAGCCTGCAACCATGCGATCCAAACTGTGATCAGACCAAGCCAACACCCTCCTGTAAGGTCTGCCCAATGGCTGGCCAGCGCAACCGAGGGGCCTACCCAGTGCCCCGAGCCCCTTTACCGCGGCCTGGAGCCTCCTCTCGCTCCAGCCCCTCCTTCTCCCCTCACCCATCCAGGGCCGGCCCCCAGTCCAGCCCATCAAGGACCTGCCAGTGGTCCCCGAGGCTGGGTTCCCACGGGTCTGCTGGGGCCTGGGGGAAGGCCCTCTCCGTCGCCCTGTTGGACTTGGCCAGCAGGGCGTTCGCCTGGCTGCGCTGCAGCATCACCGACCAGCGTTGTCGGTAATGCGCAGTCAGCTTGGAGGCTACCGAGGTGAGCCTCCCCTGCCTGTGCTTTTTCTTTGCCGCCTGCGTGCCAAGGAGACGAAGGAACCTCTGGGTGTCCTGCGCTAAGGCCCCATACGTTTCCACCGCCAGCCCGAATACCCCTACGAAGTCCGGGCGCCCCTCGTACAGCCCCCTTTTCGTCCTTGCTGCCTCCTCTGCCGCCCAGCCCGGTCCCCTGGTGGCCCCTATATCACGCCGCTGCAGCACCGGATCAGTGACGGTGACGTCTGTGACGAACGTTTCAGCAGACTCCCGGTCTTTGATAGCCAGGTCCGCTCGCTTAGGATTGACGGGTTGCGAGTAGACAGTGGTCTCATGCAAAGTCATGTAATCCGCTTCGCGCGCCATTCGCAGTGCCGCATACACCAGGGAATTGTGCGTGTTTGTCCTGTCTTTTCCTTCCGCGCACCTCAGCAGGTGGTTGGGGAGGCTCCGGTCATGTATATGCGATCGTTCACCGTGGCACGGGCACGTGTCTGTCACTGGCAGGGATTGAAGGAGGGTTTTGAGACGTCTCAAAACCATTCACCGTGGCACGGGCACGTGTCTGTCACTGGCAGGGTCAGCCCCAAGCGAAAGCCCAGGGCTATTGCATATTGGCCCGGCGAAAACGTCAGGTCCCCTCTCGTAGGGATGGCGTGTAGCCAATCCCCTGCCCCTACTCCCTGCAGGCTGATCAAGCGGATTACATGGCCATTATCCTCCCCCGGTTTATCCACCCGAGTATCGCCCAATAGTTCCGCTGCCCGGTCCTGATTGATATGCTTGGAGAGGAGCTCCTGCCCGGTCTCTCTCTCTCTCTCTCTCTCTCTCTCTCTCTCTCTCTCTCTCTCTCTCTCTCTCTCTCTCTCTCTCTCTCTCTCTCTCTCTCTCTCTCTCTAAGTGAACAGCCATGAGCTTGCTGCAGTGCTCTCTTTGGGTGAGCATCAGGTGACGACATTGTGAATGTGCCAATGTGCTTGCTCCGGCTGACCATGATAATGAGGTCCTTTTGGGTGAGCAGCAGGCGATGATGGGTGACCAGCGCACCTGGGAGGGTATGGATGAAGTCAGGAGGGGAGGGGATAGGGGGAGAGAGAGGGTGGAGGGAAGAGGGAGGTGGAGAGGGAGAGGTGAAAAAGAAGAGTGGGAGTATGGCTGGCTGGCTGTGTGCAGCGCATGGAGTGCTGGTTGGAAGGAGTTTAAAGACAGGAGGGGAGGGAGATGTGAGAAAAGAGGTGGAGGGAAGAGGGAGGTGGAAAGGGAGAGGTGAAAGAAGGGAGTATGGCTGGCTGGCTGTGCGCAGTGCATGGAGTGGTGGTCGGAATGGAATGAGTTGCATCCTGGCCAAGCATGTGGCTTTTGAGTCGACTCAAAAGTCAGAGGGAGAGGTGAAAAGTAAGAGTGGGAGTATGGCTGGCTGGCTGGCTGTGCGCAGCGCATGGAGTGCTGGATGGAATGAGTTGCATGCTGGCTATTGTTGAGATGCCTAAAGAATTGGCTGTGTGCACTTTTGTGAATTCTCAAGAGTGCTGGATGGAATGAGTTGCATGCTGGCTATTGTTGAGGTGCCTAAAGAATTGGCTGTGTGCACTTTTGTGAATTCTCAAGAGTGCTGGATAGAATGAGTTGCATGCTGGCTATTGTTGAGGTGCCTAAAGAATTGGCTGTGTGCACTTTTGTGAATTCTCAAGAGTGCTGGATGGAATGAGTTGCATGCTGGCTATTGTTGAGGTGCCTAAAGAATTGGCTGTGTGCACTTTTGTGAATTCTCAAGAGTGCTGGATGGAATGAGTTGCATGCTGGCTATTGTTGAGGTGCCTAAAGAATTGGCTGTGTGCACTTTTGTGAATTCTCAAGAGTGCTGGATGGAATGAGTTGCATGCTGGCTATTGTTGAGGTGCCTAAAGAATTGGCTGTGTGCACTTTTGTGAATTCTCAAGAGTGCTGGAATGAGTTGCATGCTGGCTATTGTTGAGGTGCCTAAAGAATTGGCTGTGTGCACTTTTGTGAATTCTCAAGGGTGCTGGATGGAATGAGTTGCATGCTGGTTAAGCATGCGGAATCGATGACTCACAGGGATTTAAGTGCGTTTGTATGGTTCACGAGAACGTTCAATGACTACCAACGGACATTCCTTTTGAGTCAGCAACGCCCAAGCAACACACGAGGTGACTTTTGAGTCGACTCAAAAGTCATAAGGTTCAATGAATACCAAAGGACATACCTTCTGAGTCGCCTCAACAGTGCGTTTGAACGGTTCACGAGAAGGTTCAATGAGAAGGTCCAAAAAACATGCCGTTTGAGTCAGCAAACACCAAGGCAACACACGAGGTGACTTTTGAGACGACTCAAAAGTCAGAAGGTTCTGTGATTACCAAAGGACATGCCGTTTGAGTCAGCAGACACCAAGGCAACACAACACAGGTGCACAGCACATCATTCCCCACCCACACCAAACCCGAACCTGACACACAAGGTTTAATGCCCTAGATACACAAGGTTGAACCTGGCTTACAACGAACATGCCCTTTTGAGTGAGGAACGCCTACTCAACACACGTGCACTGCACATCTCACCTGTGGCATCATTCCCCACCCACACCAAACCCGAACCTGACGCACGAGGTTTAATGCCCTAGATACGCCAAGACCTGTTTTTTTTCAGAATGTTAAAAAAACGTCATTCCCCACCAACACAAATCCCGAACCCGACACACAAGGTTTAATGCCCTAGATACGCCAAAACCTTGCCTGGATCCAGTGACCATCTGCATTCTCGTGAGACAGAATGCAGCACCAGTGAGACACTTCAAGAAGTTACTGAACCTTTATCGAACCTGACATGCAAGGTGTAATTCGCCAACACGACATCAGCATTGTATGCAGAATGCAGCACTAGTGAGACACACACGAAAACCAAGAGGCTCAGGGTGTGTTTGGGTACATTCAAAAACCTTATGCAGCATGCATGCAGCACAGCGTTAACACCCATCTCAGAGACATCTGTATCGAGAGGACTCAGACGCTCACCATCACTGCCCTTCGACCTGAGACACTTCAACATCCACTCTCCATGTAGCATGCAGCACCATTGAAACACCCATGTCAGAGACGTCTGTATCGAGGGGATTCAGAAGATCATCATCATCACTGCCCTTCGACTTTCAGACGCCTCACCATCCCTTTTTAGCACCCATTTTTCTCTCCAAGCAAAGTTAGATTCCAAGTCCTTCCGAGCTTCCCTCTCCGCCCTCCTCCCTTCCGCAACCGAAGGCGGATTCTCAACAGAATCCAACCATCAGCCAGCATTTCAATACTCTCTCTATGAGAGCCACTTCAGTGAATCAATGGAGAGGTTGGAGAATCTTTGTGCCAGCCTCTCTCTCCGTGAGTGGCTGTTCCTTAGCTCCGATTGACTTGGGATCCAACTCTGCTCGGAGAGAAAAATGGGAGCGCTCAGGATGATGGGAGCGCTCAGGATGATGGGTGCGCTCAGGATGATGGGTGCGCTCAGGATGATGGGTGCGCTCAGGATGATGGGTGCACTCAGGATGATGGGTGCGCTCAGGATGATGGGTGCGCTCAGGATGATGGGTGCGCTCAGGATGATGGGTGCGCTCAGGATGATGGGTGCGCTCAGGATGATGGGTGCGCTCAGGATGATGGGTGCGCTCAGGATGATGGGTGCGCTCAGGATGATGGGTGCGCTCAGGATGATGGGTGCGCCCAGGATGATGGGTGCATGGCTCCAGGGGCCAACTTGATCAAAGTTGGGTTCTGAGACCCAGCTTCATGGCTGCATATCTCAAATCAAAGCCCAGCTTCATGGCTGCATATCTCAAATCAAAGCCCAGCTTCATGGCTGCATATCTCAAATCAAAGCCCAGCTTCATGGCTGCATATCTCAAATCAAAGCCCAGCTTTTATCACGTGGGTGGGTGCATGGCTCCAGGGGCCAACTTCACGAAAGAACGAGCAAATGTGGGTGCGTTTCCTAATCTACTCGCCTCAGTTTTTTCGCTGAGGCGTGTCAGCTTAACAACTGTGGGTGCTTGAAGAGTCCTGTTTCAGAACGACTTTTGAGACGTCTCAATACCAAGGGTGCTTGGGACGTCTCAATACCAAGGCGCCTCAGTTCAGGAACAAGCATGGGTGCGTGAAAAGCTCTGTTTCAGAACGACAGGTACGCTCTTGCCAATGCCAGGAACGGTGGAGTTGCCACCTGAAAGAGTTGAGGGTCCACCTGAAGCCACGAAGATCCCACCTGAAGCCACAAAAACCCACTTGACGCTATAGACAACCCTCCTGAAGCCACAGAAAACCCACCCGAGGGACAACCACAGGTAACCCAAACAAAGGCATTAAACTACCCACCTGAAACCAGAGACAGTGGAACACGAAGCCACTGGGTGAATTTTGCGAATTCTCAAACGCGCTTCAGAGAATTCTCGAACGCTACCCACTTGAACCAGAGGTAGTGGAACCTGAAGCGACTGGGTGACAGACAGAATAGCAGCAGCGAAGACTCACCTAACACAACCGAACACAATACCACCTGAACCCATTACCTCTGCTCCACCTCCTCAAACTCATCCTCCTCCCCCGCCTCCTCCTTTCCGTCTCTATCCCACCCACCCCTCTCTCACCCTTGTCTCGCCCTGCACTCACCCCTGTACTGTCGCACCTCCCACTCGCAAGGTCCGCTTTTCCCCAGTGGCTCTCGCGGCGCCGTCTGCTGCACCGTCCATCCCACTCATCCTCTTCATCCTCCTCCCCCACCTCCTACTACCCTCTCTACCCCCCACCCGGCACCCACCCCTCTCTCACCCTTGTCTCGCCCTGCACTGCACTCACCCCTGTGCTGTCGCGCCTCCCACTCGCAAGCTCCGTTTTTTCCCTAGAAGCTCTTGCTGCGCCTTCTGAGACGTCTCAATAGTCACCTCCCACTCGCAAGGTCCGCTTTTTCTCTAGAAGCTCTCGCTGCGGCATCCGCTGCGCCGCCTTCTGTCCGTCCGTTGCGCCGTCTGCTGCGCCATCCGCTGCGCCGCCTTCTGTCCGTCCGTTGCGCCGCGTGCTGCGCTTAGCGTGTCGCTCGTAGCGTGCTGCACCTGCTATAGCGCCGCTTGACGCTGCCGCATCGCAGCCATTCAATGCCCACTTATCCATCTAATGATGCGATCCTGCGTCGATGCCATCAGTAATCACCACCACCCGCGGCTCTACCGCAGCTGATTGTAGCGCTTCAGCACCTGCCGCATCGCTGCCATTCATAGCCTTCTTAACCACCTACTAGCGCTGCGATCCTGCGTCAATGTCATCAGTAATCACCACCGCAGCTGATTGTAGCGCTTCAGCACCTGCCGCATTGCTGCCGCATCGCTGCCGCATCGCTGCCGCATCGCTGCCATACAATGCCCCTACTGCTGCGATCCTGCGTCGACGCCATGATCAGCGGCAGCTCTACCGTCGCTCATTGTAGCGCTCCAGCACCTGCCGCATCGCTGCCATTCGGTGCCTTCTTAATCACCTACTAGCCATATGATCCTGCGTCGACGCCATGATCAGCGGCAGCTCTACCGCCGCGCAACCCAGACCTTCGAGGGTCACTGACCTCAAAAGTCGCCGTCCGCGGCTCTACCGCCGCTCAATCCCGCCGAAGCAGCAGCCGAAAGCAGCAGCGCAGCAGCAGCGGAAGTAGCGGGGGCTGCTGCGTCGTCGGTAGCGATGTCCTGTGCGTTGCTCCATGAGTCAAGACTCAAAAGTCACCTTGCTCCATGATGAATCACTTTCGAGAACGCTTCCTGCAGCGCTTTCCTATAAATAGCGAGGCGCTTGAGAATGGTAAGGCGTTTATGGCCACGAGGCGCGAGCCGCTTGAGAATAGAATAGAAAAAATATGAATGTCCTGTGCGTTGCTCCATGATGAACCCCTTTCGACACCATCGCCTGCAGCGCTTTCGTACAGATAGCTGCGAGGCGCTTGAGAATGGTAAGGGGATGAAAGCGAGAATTTCCGAGACAGACGCCACGCGGGTGTCTGAGATGGTGACAGCAGTCAATGACGTGTACTGACACGTGACATTACAAGACTAGCGTAGCGAAGTATTCATTTAGGTCACGGACGGAACTTGCTGGTGGCGGACATGAACATTCGCTTTTGGACAATCTGAATCTACCGTACATGTTGAAAAAAAAAACAGATATTCCAAATAAATGTTTCTCATCTGCATATTTCCAGACAAACAAATAATACGGAGTCAGATGAATTTACAGGAAGGGTCTGAAAATTTCAGACGATAAAACAAACAGGTCTGACAGTGGTATCGTACGCTTGTTGTTTCAGCCATATTTGTACATTATTGTTCCACACTCCTAACCACAGCTTGAACATTAGGGGCAAAAACAGCGAAAGGGGGATGTTCCTGCTGCCCTGGAAACCCCCAAGAAGCAAGCATCACGCACGGTACTAAAAAGAAACCAAAGTAAAGAACCCCTACCCATATACCCCAACCCCAAGAGTACGGTAAATTTATTTGGCACACTAACGAGAACCGCTACAATACAAGTGCATCGTCCATCTCAAAATCTGCAAACCCGGCATCCACGAGTGCAGCAAGCAGCTCATGCGCCACGATCGGCTTGCGCACGGCTCCATCCATCCCCGCCTCAAAGCACGCTCGCTTCACCCCAACATCCAGATCTGCCGTCAGTGCTATGATGCACAGCCGCTGAGGACAGGCTCCTCTTGAACCCCCCATTTCCTGCACTTCTTTCACTGCCTCATCTGCTGCTGTTGACTCCTGAGGCGTCTGAAATGAGAATTCGTTGTCTGAACCGTCGGCTGCTGTCGTCGACTCTTGCGGCGTCTGAAAACTGAACTCGCTCGCTGCCTCGTCATCGGCTCTTGCTTCATTAGCTCCTTCTGCTTTGCTTGCTGTGTCTGCTTCGTCTGCTCCAGCCTCATTGGCTGCTGCTGTCTCCGCCCGGTCAGCTCCTCCGGCGTCTGCTTCGTCGGCTGCTTTTGCCTCTGCCACGCTCAAAAGCTGCTGTTCGCTCTCCATGCGCCGGATTCGCCGAGCCGTTTCGAATCTGCAGCATGGGGAGCAGTAGGCACAAGGTTAACGAAGGTGGGGGTTGTGTTGAAAAGCATCTGAACAACGTCAAAAGCGGCACTCATCAAACCAATGGAGCAGCACTGCCCCTTGTTCCCCTTGTTCCCCTTCTCCCCCCCTCCTCCCATTCTGCACCAATGGAACAGTGCCATGCACCGGATTTGACGTGCCACTTCAAGTCTGCCTCTTGGGAATTTACAAAAGAAGGCCACGAATGGCAATCCAATCAAACCGTTTGTAACTTTCAGCACAGGTCCCCACACTGCCGTCATGACGTCGCAACCAAGTTAGAAAAAAAAAAAAAAACGCTCACCTGTACTTCCGTATTGTGTTTATATGCTACAAAAGTACGTACGCGTGTTTTCGTGAAAACACGCGAAAAAACGCCTAGGCAAACCGGGGAGAAAGAAAAAACCAGAAGCTGGGTTTGAGCCGGCGACATGGCGCCCTGAAATGTTTATCTGCCCGGGCCTGCGACTTCTGTGCGTACCGGACCCTTCCCGCGCAGCGTACAGCTTTAATGTGCTAGCGGATATACGCTTGCGTAGAAAACGCGAAACACGTTAATTCCAACTTAGGTTGTGTTGTGGCATAAAAGGGGAGGCAGAAGCAGGGAGGGCATGAGGGGTGAGGGAAGGAAGGCACTAACTACCAGGCCTTAGGGTGAAGATCAGAGTCGTCCCAAAAACTCGATTTTGAGATGAATAAAAGCAGGGAAGCACTCACCCGTCAATGCCAGGAGGCATGTAGAGGTCCAGCAGCAGCAGTTGGAGGGGCGAGGAGAGGGAGGAGGGGGAGGGAGAGGGGTCGATGTTGGAGGAGGAAACAGCTTGCAGGGCGTCCTCTCCCGAGGCCAGCAGCAGCACGTGGGCCCGTATGCAGCGAGGCAGAGAGGCACTCACCCATCAATGCCAGGAGGCATGTGGAGATCCAGAAGCAGCAGTTGGAGGGGCGTGGAGGGAGAGGGGTCCATGTTGGAGGAGAGAGCTTGCAGGGCGTCCTCTCCTGAAGCCAGCAGCAGCACGTCTGCCCCGTAGCCCTGCAGCGTTCGCCGCGCCACCATGCGGTTCACCGCGTTGTCGTCCACCACTGCCACCCGCTGCCCCACCACCGCCGCCCGCACCGCCGCCTCCGCGCCGCCCGCTCCGCCGCCCAAAATCCCCCCAACACCCCCCCTGCCGCTGCCTCCCAAGCTGCTCCCGATGCTGCCCGCTGCTAAGCGGAAAGTCGAGTGTGCCATTGCTTGCAGGTGCAGCCTTGCTGGGCTCAAAGGGTTTACTGGGCTCAAAGGGTTTACTGGGCTCAAAGGGTTTACTGGGCTCAAAGGGTTTACTGGGCTCAAAAGGTTTACTGGGCTCAAAGGGTTTACTGGGCTCAAAGGGTTTACTGGGCTCAAAGGGTTTACTGGGCTCAAAGGGTTTACTGGGCTCAAAGGGTCTACGGGGCTCAAAGGATTTACTGGGCTCAAAGGGGCACCTGTGCTTAAAAGGGCTAGTGGGCTCAAAGGAACAACTGGGCTTAAAGGGTTTACTGGGCTCAAAGGGGCTATAGGGCTTAAAGGAGCAACTGGGCTCAAAGGGACAGAGTGTAACGAGGAGCTCCGGGAATGCCCTCTGGGGACCCCCATCCAGTGCTGCTGCAGCCCTCTGGATTGCCCCTCACGCCCCTCCCCTCGCCTGCTGCTGCTGCCCCCAGGTTCGGTTGGGGGGGCCGGTGCAGAGAGGGGCAGAGCTAGCAGGATGGTGGTGCCGATGGCGCTGTCTGACAGCACTGCCATGCTTCCCCTCATCTCCGCCACCTGGGGGAAGGAAGTGGGGTGGAGGGGGGATGGAGGGGGTTGGTTAGCGGGGTGGTGTTGCCGATAGTGCGGTTCGACAGCACTGCCATGCTTCCCCTCATCTCCGCCACCTGGAGGAGGGGGAAGATGTGGGGTTGGTTGGGGGGGTAGGTGTATATAGCTGGAAATCTAGCAGGATGGTGGTGCCTAAGGCAGCGTCTGAGAGCACTGCCATGCTTCCCCGCATCTCCGCCACCTGGGAGGGGTGGGGAGGCAAGGAGAGCGGCAGGGAGGAGTGAAGAGGGTTGCGAGTGGAGGCATGTGGTGTATGTATGCCCTCAAAATGGCAATTCAGACATGGCAAGCATTTTTGAAACCTCAGCCTTTAATGCTGTGCCACCTTCCGTTCCCACTTCTTCAACAGCGTTGCATTGTCTATGACAAACAAACCTTTTGAGGCGCCTCAGAAGCCGTTATCTGAGATTGCCAACCTCCTGAAGTGTCACATTACGTCCGACAACTGCCACATGGATCTCAAATCCCAGTCACATGGACCTCGTTACACATCCCTGCTCTCAAATAGATCCCAGTGCACCTCGTTGGACAACTTCCTCTTGTACAACCTAGACTTGTTTGGCATCCTTGCCAAGATGTTAGAGCTCGAGCTTTGAGACGTCGCAAAACCTTGCCAAGATGGTAGTGCTCACTCCAGCCTTAACAAACTCAACGGTGTGTCTTCAACAGGCAACTAGCCTTCCCAATTTGGACGCTACAACACTCTAAGGTGACGATTCAGTCGAGGATTGCAGCAATCACAAGGGAGGTGGAGAGGAGGAGCACTCACGAGGGAGGTGGAGAGGAGGAAGCGGACAGGGTAGGGCGTCCAGGCAGGGCGAGCAGCAGCCCTCTCGTCGTGAGTGAGAGGGGTGGCTCTGCTGCCCCTCCTTGGCTGCTGTGGGCATAGCAGAACAAGCATGCAGAGAGTGCGAGAGAGACAGAGATAAGGCATGAGGAGGGTGAAGAAGGAATATGGGCGAGGCAGGGAGGGAGATGGAAATGAAGGTAAGGGGAGAAGGCGAGGAACCCTCCAATGCAGTCACATGCACACAAGCACACTCGCACGCACTCATCTCCCGCTTCACTCACCGCAACTCTTCGTTGCTTCTTGCTGTCCCCACGCCCACCACCCCCACCCTCAACGCCATTATCAGCAGCAGCAGCAGAGGAGCACGTGGAGTGGTGAGGGTCGCCACCATACGGATCCAGCACCCACCGCATCTCCTCGGGTGGTATACCACCGCCCGTATCCTCACAAGCCATCACCACCATCCACTCGCCCTCCCCTCTTGCCCTGCACGCCCCCTCCACCCACGCCACCACCTCCCTCTCTAGCCGCCCTTCCCTACCACTCTCCACCGGCCCATCTCTACCATTCTCCACACCTGCATTTTGCCGCTCACCCACACATGTTGCCCCCCCACTTCTCCCTCCTCCCAACCCTCCCAGCAGGTCCAACCTTCCCAGCCCTCCCAGCCTTCCCATCCCTCCCGCCCCTCCCAGCCCTGCCAGCAGCCTTTCACCCTGACTCTCCGCTCGTGTGGAGCGACTTTCCAGGGGTGCAGTGAGGTGCTGAGGGGTGCACACCAGGCGGGTGTCTGGGGGAAAGCGTTGCACACACGCTACCAGCTGTTGCCAGGCTGTGGGGGCGAGCAGGGGCGCAGAGGCTGGAGACAATGGGGGGGTGCGATAGGCTAGAAGGGAGCGAGGGGATTGAGGGGCGGCAGGGGCTGGAAATAATGGAGGGGTCTTAGGGGATTGAGGGGTGTGAGGGGATTGAGGTGCTGGTGAGGTTGGTGGGGTGAGATGGGTGCGAGAGTTTTGAGGGGCTTGAGATGATTTGAGGGCGGGGGGAGGTTGGCACGAGGTGGGTTTAGGAGGAAGGGATGAAAGCGGTGTGCTGCAGCATTGGGAATGAGGGGTGGCAGGACGAGGGGAGGACAATTGAGGGGTGGTGGGACGAGAGGTGGTTGGAGGAGGGGTGGTGGGACGAGAGGTGGTTGGAGGAGGGGTGGTGGGACGAGAGGTGGTTGGAGGAGGGGTGGTGGGACGAGAGGTGGTTGGAGGAGGGGTGGTGGGTCGAGAGGTGGTTGGAGGAGGGGTGGTGGGTCGAGAGGTGGTTGGAGGAGGGGTGGTGGGTCGAGAGGTGGTGAGGCAAGGGGTGGTGGGACGAGAAGAGGTTGCATGAGGGCCTTGCTGGAGAGGAGGGGCGGCACACCACACATGGAAGGTGATGTCGCCCGCTAGAGTGTTGCTCGCTGCATGCGCTGCAAGACGGGCGGATGTGGAGAGGTGAATGGGAGCAAGAAAGAGAGATAAGTGAGCAAGTGAGTAAAACCTGCCACACGGGGAAATCGCTGTCAAAATCTAAACCACTACACCACTGTGATAAAATGGCTTGTTAAGTAGCGCATGAGTGCGCCCATAACCCCTTAGGCTCTGATCTTGTAACCCTTCCCTAGGATCAATCGGGGATTTCCAGTGCAGGTCTTCTGACACCCCCTCTTACTGGGATGCCCTAAGATACGGCACAGCGGCAGCGACACATGGGCGCGAGCATGTGCGCACAAGAAGATTCGAACCCGAAACATCTGCTCTGATACCATGTCAGAATCTCAGCCACTATACCACTATGATAAAACGGCTTGTTAAGTAGCACGTGAGTGCACCCATAACCCCCCTCTATCTCTAAACCTGTAACCCTTCCCTAGGATCAGTCAGGTATCACCAGTGCAGGTCTTCTAACACTCGCCTCACCCCCCCTTCTTAATGCATCTTTCTTGATTACAATCCATCCTCACCCGACGACCTCTTCCTTCATCGTCTCTCAGGTTGCCAGGTCCAAAATCGGGACGTGGATTTTGATGAGTCCACTCCCTACTATTCCTCACCTCCCGCTAGCAACCCTCTCTCTTCCTGACCCCGCTACCCGGTGGTACGAGTAACAACGCTACCCTCTCCTCTACTTCGTCCTCCTCCCATCCTCCCCCCATCAACCCCCCTTCCTTCTTCTACCTTCCTTCACTCACATGTCACCTCCATCACATGTCACTTCCATTCACATATCACCTCCACTCGCATGTTACCTCCACTTACCGTCACCTCCACTCACACGTGATTTCGCCCACGACTTGCGCCAGTCGCGTTGGATCGCCCATCAGCACATCCGGCAAGCTTGGATCCACATGGCAAGATACTGCATCCCAGAGACGACATAGAGAATATTCTATGGTAAATACATCATGACTTCAATGTTATGAATGATAGAAATGATATTACAACATTTGAAGGTCCACATCAAACACTATAATAAGTCATAGCTTCGTAGGATAGCACTCGTAGCTTTGCACAAAAAACTTTCATACCTCTCAATCCCTTGGGCCAAAACAACACATACCTTTCAACCCCTATCCACAGAGCATCTCTCGCACCTTGCAACCCCCTGGCGCAAGGGTCTTGAGCAGCGAGGGAGACAGCATGCTGAGCCACGCGGGGCAGGCAGAGCGGGAGAGCCTCGAGCTGCAAGCGGCCGGCCTGCAGCTTGGCGAGGTCGAGCACGCGGTTGATGAGGTCCACCGTCTCCCGCGCACACTCCCCCGCATCCCTCAGATCCGCCGCTTGCCACTCCTCCAGTGGCGACTCCAGCAGCATCTCTATCATCCCTGTGAGGTCCAGAATTTACAGGGAGAAGGGGAGAGATAGGGAGAGGCAGGGAGAGACAGGGAGAGGCAGGGAGAGAGACAGGGAGAGGCAGGGAGAGGCAGGGAGAGGCAGGGAGAGGGACAGGGAAAGGGGGCATTGTCACAGGGAGCAAAGAAAGCACACAGCCACACGCGCACTCGAGCACGCGGTTGATGAGGTCCACCGTCTCCCGCGCACACTCCCCCGCGTCCCTCAGGTCCGCTGCCTGCCACTCCTCCAGTGGCGACTCCAGTAGCATCTCTATCATCCCTGGGAGGTGGGGTTTCAGAGAGTGAAACCATGAGGGCTGTTGTCACTGGACGGAATTTTGGAGAAAACAGGAGGCACAGCCACGCACGCACGAAGGCGAACGAAGAGGGAAGGTAAGCAGACAGACAAAGAGGTGCCAATCTGCCAATCTGCCAATCTGCCAACTGCACGAAGGCGAACGAAGGCGAACGAGGGCGAACGAAGGCGAACGAAGGCGAATGAAAGTGAGTGAACGAGGGTGAACAAAGGTCAACGAAGGCGAACGAAGGCGAACGAAGGCGAACGAAGGCGAACAAAGGTGAACAAAGGCGAACGAAGGCGAACGAAGGCGAACTCCCACCTATCATGCCGATGATTGGCGTGCGCAGCTCGTGAGACAGGTTCGCCACGGTCTCGCTCTTGGAGCGCTCTGCCTTCTCAAGCGCTGCCGTGCAAACCTCCATCTCCCTCACGCCCTCCGCCATTTGCCTTCGCTTCAACGCCAGCATGGCAATCATGGTTGACAGCAGCAGCGCCACCAGCAGCACCAGCAGCCCCAGCAGCATGGGTGCATAGACCAGGTCCCACTTGGGGTATGCGCCCTCGAAACTGAGGGAGTGGAATGAAGAAGGGAAGAACAGTTTTCAAGTAGACTCAAAAGGGAAGAAGCAGCACTAGCAGCAGCGCCACCAGAAGAACCAGCATCTCCAGCAGCACGAGGAGTGGAAGGGAGACGGGGAGAATTTTTATGTTCGGTTGATGCAAAAGGTAGAAACCGCACCACCAGCTACCCCAGCAGCATGCGTCACGCCCTCCGCCATGTGCCTTCGCTTCCGGTAACGTGGTGCATCACGGTGGATTGCGGTGGAACGCGGTGGAACATGGTAAAGGTATCGCGTCACCCACCTGCAGTGCGCCTCATAGGTCCTCCCGAACAGCCCCTCTGGGAACGGCTCGACGTGGTCACTGCGAGGAAGTGCCGGTCCAGGGGTATGCACAGCGATGCATTGCGGTGAAATGTGGTGGAACGGGGTGGAACACAGTGGCACCCACCCACCTGCAGTGCGCCTCATAGGTCCTCCCAAAGAGCCCCTCCGGGAACGGCTCGACGTGGTCGCTGCGAGGCAGGGCCGGCGAGGGCAGCACGAACGGGAAGAAGGCGCCTTTCTCCAAGATCGGCGCATCTGGACCGTAGATCTGCACCAGCTCGCCCGGTTGTGTGCTGTCGTAGAGCGCAAAGGAGTAGGTGGGAGTGGCTGTGTGGGAGGACACATGGCATAGGAAGTTGAATAGGGAGGAACACGGGGAGAATATGAGATGTGCTAAAGGGCAATGCAGTCCTGACCCAGCTCGTCTGGCTGCATGCCGTAACAGGGAGCAGAGGAGAATGCGGTGCCGCAGGTGAAAAAGGGGCATGGAGTTGACTTTTGAGTCGACTCAAAAGTCAACTCGTAACAGGGAGCAGAGGAGAATGCGGTGCCGCCGGTGAAAATGAGGCACGTGGGAAAGACAACAGAACGTAGGGAGAATGCAATGTGCATCGGCTCAGCTGGCTGTGTCTGTATGTGCACCAGCTCAGAACGTGGCGAGTATGGGATTTAACGAGCTTGGTCTGCTCTGCTGGATCTGGGCCGAACCTAAACTCTTCCGTGGGGAGAAAAAGATGTGCGCCAGCTCAGCTGGCTGTGAGAATGTCCCTCAGGCAAATCTGTTGAAATTTCTGTAGAGAATAAACACACAAACAAACGCACGCACGCATGCGCGCACGCCCGCGGGCGCACACGCACGCACGCAAGGTTTTCAAAGCAAGTTTCTACACACACTAAACAAACAGTTTGCTAAAAGCTGCTGCTGCCACACAAAGACCATGTCTCCTGTTTGGGGTTCGATTGGACTTTCCCGCGGGCGCACACGCATGCACGCATGCACACGCACCAAACATTTGGCCTTGCGTTGCCACCAGTCTCGGCGAGCTACTGAATTAAGCTGTCTCACCATTTCCACTTTCTTGCCCTCCACCACTCCAGCTGCACCACAGCAGCCCATGTGGTACTGATGCTCTCCCTTTTGAGGCGCCTCTAAAGTCGTTGTTTGCTCGCCACCACTCCAGCTGCACCACAGCAGCCCATGTGGTACTGATGCTCTCCCTTTTGAGGCGCCTCTAAAGTCGTTATTTGCTCGCCACCACTCCAGCTGCACCACAGCAGCCCATGTGGTACTGATGCTCTCCCTTTTGAGGCGCCTCTAAAGTCGTTATTTGCTCGCCACCACTCCAGCTGCACCACAGCAGCCCATGTGGTGGTACTGATGCGCTCCATAATCAGTTTCAAGGTGCCTTCAATACCGTCTTCTAAGCATCATATACCTTCTCCATCATCCTGCAGCATACCATACCTTCTCCATCATCCTGTAGCATCTCGAGTATGTTCCGCGCCCGCCACTCCAGCTGCACCACAGCGCCCCACAGCGTGCTGATGCTCTCCCTTGTCTCCTGCGCTGATGCACTGGCTGGCACGGGCTGGCGCAGAATGGTAATGACGAAAACTGCGAGCAAGGGGAGGGAGGGACAGGAAGAGAGAAGGGATGGATATCGCGAGCTCCTCATCCACGTTGCATGTCAAGTGTGGATGAGGAGCTTGCGACATGTCAAGTGTGGATATGCTCGCGATGTAAGATGTAAGATGTCTCTAAAGTAGGCTCGAGACATGCAACAAAACACGAGTTGTTGTTGCTGGTGTTGCTTTTTTTTTTTTTTTTTTTTTTTTTTTTTACTCGTTACGAGTAACATACTCGAGACAAGTACTAGACTCTCCTTTGACGAGATCGTTTGAGACGTCTCAAGAGCCTGAGTGGGACTACCATACCGCGTGCGAGCTGCTATGATATTTCGTTACAACAAGTAGCCAGAACACACTTACACTAGGATAGGAAGGAACACGCGCACAGCACAGCACAGGGGTAAGGTTGGGGCACGCACCACTGGATACGTGACCAGGAGCAACGAACAGATTGAGCTATTTTTGAGTCGACTCAGAAACACGCACAGGGATTGGGACTAGGGCACGCACCACTGGACACGTGGCCAGGAGCGACGAACAGCGGGGGGGCAGCACTGGGCTTGCCAGCGAGCAGGCCGGCAAGGGCATCCGGACAAATGAGGGGAGAGATGTCTGTCAGCAGCGCCTCAAAAAGCGATACAGGGTTAGGGTTGGGGCACGCACCACTAGACACGTGACCAGGAGCGACGAACAGCGGGGGCCCAGCACTGGGCTTGCCAGCGAGCAGGCCAGCGAGAGTGTCAGGCGGAATGAGGGGAGAGATGTCTGTCAGCGGCGGAATGTTCTCTTCCGTGTTGCCGACGATGTTCACGTCGTACAGGTCCTTGTGTGGCGCTGGCAGCCCCAGTACAGAGCGCACCTGATAACCTGTGATTTTCTCCACTGTAGCTCTGCATGGATGGGTGGGGTTGGGTGGGGCAGGGTGAGAAGAGGAGACACACATCAGATCAGATGTTGACGTCGTACAGGTCCTTGTGTGGCGCTGGCAGCCCCAGCACGGAGCGCACCTGGTACCCTGTGATGTTCTCTACTGTGGTCCTGCATGGGCGGGAATGGGTGAGAATGGGTGAGAATGGGTGCGAATGTGGCCCCAGCACGGAGCGCACCTGATACCCTGTGATCCTCTCCGCTGTAGCTCTGTGTGGGTGGGGTGGGCGAGAATGGGTGGGCGAGAATGGGCGGTCTTTGAGACGCCTCACCAGGCCTTCCCTCACGAGCCCTCCCCGCACCACACCTGTCCCACCCTGCACCTGTCCCACCCTGCACCTGTCCTCCCCCGCACCTGTCTTCCCCCGCACCTGTCCTCCCCCGCACCTGTCCTCGCCCGCACCTGTCCTCCCCCGCACCTGTCCTCCCCCGCACCTGTCCTCCCCCGCACCTGTCCTGGTCACCATAGAGCAGCAAGAAGGCGCTGCCGCTGCTGTAGTTGGCGATGCGGTCTTTACGACGCCTTCCTCACATGCTATGTTCAGTCAGTACCACCATCACGGTGTGCCTCTCACCTGTCCTCCCTCTCACCTGTCCTGGTCACCGTAGAGCAGCAGAAAGGCGCTGCCGCTGCTGTAGTTGGCGATGCGGTCGGCCCACATCGTGTACTCCAATAGATTCACGTTGTTCACGCACCCCGCCAGCCCCCAGTAGCTCAGGTTGCTGCTCCTGCGAGGGCCAAACGACCCCAGCACCCGCATCAGCCCAGTCGACTCCTGGTATGGGTGTGTGAGAATTGAAAGAGAGAATGATTGAAAGGCTGTTGTTCACGCACCCCGCCAGCCCCCAGTAGCTCAGGTTGCTGCTGCTGCGCGGCCCAAACGACCCCAGCACCCGCATCAGCCCAGTCGACTCCTGGCAGGGCGGGGCAGGGCAGGGCGGGGCGGGGCAGGGCAGGGCGAGGCAGGGCAGGGCAGGGCAGGGCGGGGCAGGGCGGGGCAGGGCGGGGCAGGGCAGGGCAGGGCAGGGCGGGGCAGGGCGGGGCAGGGCGGGGCAGGGCGGGGCAGGGCAGGGCAGGGCAGGGCGGGGCGGGGCAGGGCAGGGCGGGGCAGGGCAGGGCAGGCAGTTTACATGGCTCTAAGCGGGGCTGCTACTGCTGCTCGTGTGTGCTCCCATTGGTTGTATTGTAACTGTCGACACTTGCAACACCCATCACGAATTGCACCACTACTAACAATAAACCCTTCCACCACACTGCACCCCTTGTTATTTCCCCGTCCGCCTCTGCAGCGGGAAGAGGGTTCAGTGCAGCGGGGACGAAGGGGACGAGGGGTAGGGCGGAAGGTAAGGGTAGGGCGGAAGGGAAGGGTGGGGCGGAAGAAAGGGTAGGGCGGAAACACCTGCGCGCGTACGAATGGGGATGGGCGGAAGCACCGTCGCGAATTTTAAGGTACGGCGGAAGCACTGCGCGCGCAGTACCTCGGCGCGCGCACCTCCGAGAGCGCAGTACCTCGGCGCGCGCAATGGCGGAGCGGATGTCCTGGTGGAGGTAGCGCACGCGCGTGCGGCACCACACGCCGATCGCCTCCTGCCGCGGATCGTCCGCCTGCTTGTGCGCAAACCACACCACCCACGCGCACAGCCCCACCCATCCCGCCACCCACGCCGCCCCCAGAAGCGCCCGCCCCGCCGCGCGCCCAGCAAAGAGCGCGCCGATGACGGTCGCATGGGGCGGATGAGGGGGAATGCGGAGAAGATGAGGGGAAGGTTGAGCCGATGACTAATATGAGGGGGGAGGCGGAGCAGAGGGGGGAAAGGCGGAGCAGAGGATGGGGGGAGGCGGAACTGACGAGGGCCCCAGGGGGGCGCGGAGCAGATGATAGAAAAGGCGGAATGGATGGGCGCCGAGGCGCGGCTATGATGGTCCCAAAGCTGTCGCGGTTATTTTGAGACTTGATCACTGTTTAAACTGACTCAAAAATCGAACGGCGGTAATCTTAGCTGTCGCATCGGCGGAGGACGACGAGCGACGGTCGATCGAGGCGGAAAGGCGTGGCACGCGCGGCAAGCGCGAAGCGCAGACAGGAAAGAGACTGTCATGACGTTCAAGGGATGGAATGGGAGCCCGCCCACTCGAAAACGGGTGAATCCAGGTAGGGTCGCGCGAGACTTCGTTCCTTGTATGTACATGGGTGCTCGGCTCCTCCTGATGATAACCAAATATATGGTGTATCAAGTTCTAAACGTCAGCCCAGATTGGATGTTTCGCATAACGGGGTACGCCAAGTTTGACAGCACCAAAAGGCTTTTGTTGAGACCTCGACGGCAATTGGAACTGTTTTGAGACCTCGACGGCAAACCAGAGTTACAGCCGTCCGCAAATGAACAGCACGAACTCTTTTCCCGCTGTGTCGAAATTCGTGGGCGATCTCCTTGGCGACAACTCTCAGTTACCAGTTGAAAAGGGTGCACAGCGCGTTGTGTGGTGGTCGGGTGTGAAACAGATTTGTGCTACACTCGCCACGATCATGTTCGTGTCGACTTTACAGCCGATCTGAACGGAACCTGATTTTTAGCATGAATGAAAACACGCGTGATCCCATCTGAAGGACCCCATGATTACAACAGCCAGTCACTTCCGAAGAAGAGCAGCACTTCCGATGTTTCGATTGGCCAACCCATGCATGCGCTGGCTGCGCACGACTGCTAGGGGTTCGCAATGGTGAGCACGGCACCCACGGGGTTGGGGGCCACCGTTTTCTGCACCCCCCCTCCCCCGAAGACAGCGGTTGGTCACCTGGTTGTCGGTACTGTACACCTGTGCCCGGCGACCGCTGGAGGGAACTTGGGGGGATCTACTGTTCATTACGAGCAGTACATTCCAACTCACCCTTATCCTTATCTTCCTAGATTTCCTAGTGCCACGTGGCACTCTACTTTTCTTGCCTTCAATTCCTAGTCCCATGAAGTACTTTCCGACATTCTATCTTGCATGCTATATCAACCTTGCTTGTACTTGCCATTATCAACCAATTCTCATTCATCAATTACTCAGTTACTTCTTCGCCTATTTCGCCCGCCAAAGTCTCCCGCCACGCTTTATCCTCAATTTAGTCAACCCCGCTATTCCTTAGCGGATTTAGGCCAAGGGGCATAACACTTGGTATCAGAGCTTTCGCGGGAAGCGACTTCCAACCAGCGATCGTCGACGACGAGACTACGACGCCATCGTCCCGCGGTGCCGACTTGTAGACTTGGAGTCGTCGAGCCAACATGGACGAGACCATGAACGCTCTCCCCAACGACATGGGCAACACGCTTGCTCAACTCATGCGCCAACTCGAACAGTTGACGCTGGAAATGTCAGAACATTATATAGCTTATGCTGTTGTGTAGGCTATAGTGGGGTATCCCATAAGGGGTACAACCCAATTAGGGTTTCCCATATGTACTCACTTCATTCATAGTTCAAACATTCTCGTTCTTCCTTTCACATGGAATCAGAGCAGGTCCCCTCCTAGCGACTGCTTCTAGGGCCCACCGAAGCGCGCCCCGAGGCGCGTTTTCCTTTTTTTAGCGACCCTCCGTGTCGCCCCTCGCGGCCCCGCCGCCCTCCCTTCGCGGCCCCGCCACTCTGCTCACGCGGCCCTGCCGCCCTTCCTTCGCGGCCTCGCCGCCCTACTAACGCGGCCCCGCCGCCCTTCTTTCGCGGCCGTCCTGCTCGCGCGGCCCAGCCGCCCTCTGCTTCGCGGCCCCGCCGCCCTGCTCACGCGGCCCCGCCGCCCTCTGCTAAGCGGCCCCGCCGCCCTGCTGCAGCGGCCCAGCCGCCCTCACGTCGCGGCCCGCCCGCCCTCTGCTTCGCGGCCCCGCCGCCCTGCTCACGCGGCCCCGCCGCCCTCTGCTAAGCGGCCCCGCCGCCCCACTACAGCGGCCCCGCCGCCCTCACGTCGCGGCCCGCCCGCTGCCCTACCTGCGGCCCGCCAGCCGCCCTACCTGCGGCCCGCCCGCCGCCCTAACTGCGGCCCGCCCGCCGCCCTACTTGCGGCCCTACCGCCGCCCTGCCTGCGGCCCGCCCGCCACCCTACCTGCGGCCAGCCCGCTGCCCTACCTACGGCCCCCCCGCCGCCCTACCTACGGCCCGCCCGCCGCCCTACCTGCGGCCCTACCGCCGCCCTACCTGCGGGAGCCGCCTAGCAGCAGAACCGCCGGGAGCCGAGCCGCCCTGCCGCCGAGCCGCCTGGGAGCCGAGCCGCCCTGCCGCCGAGCCGCCCGGGAGCCGAGCCGCCCTGCCGCCGAGCCGCCCGGGAGCCGAGCCGCACTGCCGCCGAGCCGCCCAACAGCCGAGCCGCCCAGCAGCCGAGCCGCCCTGCCGCCGAGCCGCTGAGCAGCCGAGCCGCCCTACTGCCGAGCCGCCCGACCTGCCCTGTCCGGTGAGCACAGCCCCACTGTCACTGCGTGCCCTTCCCCTACTGCTTGCACTGCTCGTCTGTCGTCGTCATGGCTACCCCTAGTGTCCTCGCTTTTGACGCTGAGGGTCGAGCCATTGACTTTGAGGTCTGGGTCGACGACCTGCAGCTGTTCTTACAGTGCGATAGGGCGGACGGTCTTTCCCTCTTTGACCTCACCTCTGGCGCCTCTCCTGCCCCTGCTACTGATGCTGACCCCACTGTTCGCTCTCAGTGGGCCACCCGCGATGCTGCTGCACGTCTTGCTGTGCGTCGCCACCTGCCTACCACTGAGCGCGCGCACTTTAGTCAGTACAAGAGTGCTCAGACCTTGTACGCCGCTGTAGTTGCGCGCTACTCTTCCCCTGCCACTGCTGCCCTGAGCCGCCTCATGCTACCGTACCTCTTTCCTGACCTTACTGCCTTTCCCACTGTCGCTGACCTCATTACGCACCTCCGCACTAGTGACACTCGCTACCGCGCCGCCCTTCCTGCTGAGTTCTGCGCCAAGAACCCCCCCCCCATGTACATCACTCTCTATTACATAGTCACACGCCTCCCTGACTCCCTTCGCGTAGTCAGGGACCACTACCTCTCGGTCTGTCCCACCACTCTCACTGTCGACCTCCTCGAGAAGTCCCTCCTGGCGGCGGAGAAGAGCATCGTCGCTGTAGGAGCCTCTCGTGGTGACCCTCGCACCCCCATCTTTGAGGGGTGCTCTCCTTCCCCCCTGCTGCCCTCTGTTGCCTCTGCTGCTGCTGCCGACCTGCTTGGTCTTGAGTCGGTCTGCGCGGCGTCTGCCCCTAGCGGGAGACGCCGCCCTGGCAGGGGCAAGGGGGGCAAGGGAGCGGGTGGAGCTGGCGGGGGCGGTAGAGGAGGCGGTGGAGGCGGAGGAGGGAGTGGGGGTGACGGTGGGAGTGGTGGCGGGGGCGGTGGTGGCGGTGGCAGCAGCGGAGGAGGAGGCGGTGGTGGCGGCATCGGTGGGAGCGGAGGCAGCGGTGGTGGTGGAGGTGGAGGCAGCGGTGGCGGAGGGGGTGGAGCTGGTCGGGGTGGTGCCCCGCAGCGTAGCGGCCCTAGTGGTGGCCAGCGTCAGCAGCAGCAGCAGCAGCAGCAGCAGCAGCGTTCGCGGGACATCCCCCCGCCCCAGCAGCTCCGTGAGTGGTACACGCAGCGTCAGCGGGGTGGGGGTTTTGGTCCGTGCACCTACGTCCTTCGTTCCGGTGACCGCGCGGGTGAGCAGTGTGGGGGTGCGCACCCCACTCAGCGCTGCTTTGGCCGCCTGACGGACGCTTGGCGTCAGCAGTTCCCCGAGGCCAGTGAGATTCCCCGTTGGGGAGAGCTGTCTAGGGCTGGCGTAGCTATCTTTGATCTTGACTTTGATGCTATCCTTGCTGCCATGTATGCTGTGACTATTAGTGAGGAGGGTGACTGTTACCGGTGTTTCCCGCCCGACCCGGGCATTGGTACTGCTACGCTAGGTACTTCTGAGGCTGCTGCTCTAGGTGCCAGTGCGTCTGCACTCTCAGGTACTGGTGAGGCTGCGCTCTCAGGTACTGCGTCGGCTTCGGCCTCCCTCACCTTCACGCTTGACTCAGGGGCTTCTCGCTCCTTCTTTCGAGACCGCACCACACTCACGCCGCTTGGCCGGCCGGTTGCAGTCTCCCTGGCTGACCCCACTGGGGGTCCAGTCCTCTCTCACTTCTCCACTGTCCTCCCGTGTCCGGCTGCCCCCTCGGGCACCTTGTCTGGTCTGTACCTCCCCTCGTTCTCGACGAACTTGGTGAGTGGTGCTGACCTCCAGGATGCGGGGGTTCACCAGTTTACTCCTGCGAGTCAGCGGGTGACCCACTGCTCGGACGCCCGCACAGGCCGACACCTGGCCACGTTCTCGCGTCGGCCGGGGTCGAGTCTCTACACACTGACCACTGCGTCTCCTCCTGTCCCTGCGTCTGGCCAGGTAGCTGCGTCGGGTCAAGTGTTTGCTGCTGCGTCCAGGTCTGGTCCTGAGTCTGCCCCCTGCTCGTGTCGCCGCTTGTCTCACGAGACTCTCCTGTGGCACCACCGTCTTGGCCACCCCTCCTTGCTTCGTCTTCGGGGCATGGCTTCCCGTGTCCTTGTCTCTGGTCTTCCCCGGTCTCTCCCTCCCCTTCCTTCGGGACCCGGACCTTCTTGTGTCCCCTGTGTCGAGGGGCGGCTCCGGGCTGCCCCTCACTCCTCCCAGTTCCCCCCGACAGAGGCTCCACTGCAGACGCTTCACATGGACGTGTGGGGCCCCGCCCGCGTCCGTGGGCAGGGTCACGAGCGCTACTTCCTGCTGGTGGTTGACGACTACTCGCGTTACACCACAGTCTTCCCCTTGCGCAGCAAGGGTGATGTCACTGAGGTGTTGATCGACTGGATCCGCGCAGCTCGTCTCCAGCTCAGGAGGAGCTTCGGCTCGGACTTTCCTGTTCTGCGTCTGCACTCTGACCGAGGTGGAGAGTTCTCCTCTGGCCTTCTGCGAGCCTACTGTCGTGCACGAGGCATCCGCCAGACCTTTACGCTTCCGGACTCTCCACAGCAAAATGGGATTGCTGAGCGCCGCATTGGCATGGTCATGGACGTCGCTCGTACGTCCATGATGCATGCGGCTGCCCCCCATTTTCTGTGGCCGTTTGCGGTTCGGTACGCGGCGCATCAGATCAACCTTCACCCCAGGGTCTCCCGGCCGGAGACCTCCCCAGCTTTGCTGTGGACGGGGAAGGTCGGCGATGCGTCTGCGTTCCGTGTCTGGGGATCTCGGGCGTTTGTCCGCGACTTGTCTGCGGACAAGCTGTCCCCTCGTGCTGCTCCCTGTGTCTTCCTCGGCTTCCCCCCTGACGCTCCAGGGTGGCAGTTCTACCACCCCTCCTCTCGTCGTGTTCTGTCCTCCCAGGACGTCACGTTCGACGAGTCAGTCCCCTTCTACCGCCTCTTCCCCTACCGCACTCCTTCCCTCCCCCCGCCACCGCACTTCCTTGTGCCAGGTCCCCCCCCGGTAGACCCCCTTCCCCCTCAGGGTCCTGCCCCTTCAGGTGTGTCCCAGGTAGACGCAGTCGAGCCGGTCGAGGTTGCTGGTGACTCTGGTCCTGCTGCGGGTGCTGAGCCTGAGGGTGCTGAGTCTGGGGGTGCTGAGCCTGGGGGTACTGCGACTGGGGGTGCTGAGCCTGGGGGTGCGGAGTCTGGGAGTGCTGAGCCTGGGGGTGCTGCGACTGGGGGTGCTGAGCCTGGGGGTGCGGAGTCTGGGGGTGCTGAGCCAGGGGGTGCTGCGTCTGGAGCTGCTGAGCCTGGAGCTGCTGAGCCTGCGGCCACTGGACCTCCCCTTGTGCCGTCTGGCGGTGCGGGACCTGGCGTGTCTCCGGGTGCTTCGCCTCGGCGGGAGCCCCTCTCTCCACAGGAGCTGCGCGAGTGGTTTGCCAGGCGCTGGAGGCGTGCTGCTGGGGCTGGAGGTTCTTCGGCTGCTGAGGGTGCTGGTGCCGCGGGTCCCGGAGGTGCTGGAGCTGGAGCTGCTGAGGGTGTTGGAGCTGAGGCTACTGCTGACGGTCCTGCTGGGGGTGCTACTGGTGCTGCTGGAGGTCCTGGAGCTGGAGGTGCTACTGGCGCTGGTGCTGCCGCTGGGGGTACTGGTGCTGTCCCTGCTGTGTCTGGAGTCGCCGCGCGGCCTAGGCCGTACTTCGTTCCGCTCCTTCAGCAGGTTCTTGGTCTCCCGCCTTCTACTGGTCCTCCTCCTCCCTTAGAGTGTCCACAGCCTGTCCTGTCACAGTTACAGTTACAGCCGGCCTCCCCACTGCCCGCTCCTTCTCCCTACACTGGTCCTACTGGAGGTCTTGCTGAGCGTCGTGAGCCTGCGTCTCGCCCTGCGTCGCCTGTCCGTGCTGCTCGCACTAGTGGTCGTGGTTCGCGTCAGCGTCCTCCTCCTGTCCCTGGCACACACCGGATGTCTCTGCGTCCGTCCACTGCTCCTCTGCGTGCCCCTTTGCCTTCTCCTCCTGAGTCCTCTCTTCCTGCTCTTCCTGACCCGGAGTCGGACTCTCTTCGTGCTGCCAGTCCTGCTGTCACACGTCTCCTTGCTACTGTCGTCACTGACCCCTCTTTTGAGTCCACTGCTGCGTCTGCGCTTGTTGCTGAGCTTGTCGACTTTGCTGCTCGCTGTCGTCTAGACTACGCTGCCGGTCTTGTTGCTGAGTCTGCGTTTGTCTGTCCTCCGTCCGTCGGGGGTGAGTGTGCTCTTGGCACGGACGTCCTTGAGGACAGGCAGGAGGAGTTCCGGTGTCTGGCTGCTGCTTCACCTCATCTCGCGTCCGTACTACTTGCCCCTGAGGGAGACCCGGATGCACTAGACATCCCGACTCCGCGCTCTTACGCGGAGGCCGTAGAGGGTCCCTACTCCTCTCAGTGGCAGGCAGCTATGGATGCAGAGATGGCGTCCTGGAAGTCCACAGGCACCTACGTTGACGCGGTTCCCCCTCCTGGGGCGAACATCGTCAGTGGCATGTGGATCTTCAGGGTGAAGCGGCCGCCGGGCTCTCCACCTGTCTTCAAGGCGCGGTACGTCGCTCGTGGCTTCAGTCAGCGGCAGGGAGTTGACTACTTTCAGACCTTCTCTCCCACCCCGAAGATGACCACTCTTCGGGTGCTGCTGCACATAGCCGCTCAGCGCGACTACGAGCTCCACTCTCTTGACTTCAGTACTGCTTTCTTGCAGGGTAGCCTGCACGAGGAGATCTGGCTGCGCCGTCCACCTGGCTTCACTGGGACTTTCCCTCCTGGCACCCAGTGGAGCCTCCGACGGCCAGTCTACGGTCTCCGCCAGGCACCGCGTGAGTGGCACGACACACTGAGGACTACGCTTGCGGCTCTTGGGTTTGCTCCCTCTACTGCTGACCCGTCGTTGTTTCTGCGCACCGACACTTCTCTGCCGCCGTTCTACGTCCTCGTGTACGTCGACGACTTGGTCTTTGCCACAGCTGACACGGCTGGACTAGCCTACGTGAAGTCCGAGCTGCAGAAGAGACACACGTGCACAGACCTGGGTGAACTGCGCAGCTACCTTGGCTTGCAGATCACTCGGGACAGAGCACGCCGCACCATTACCTTGACTCAGTCACACATGGTGCAGCAGGTCCTTCAGCGCTTCGGCTTCACGTACTCCTCGCCTCAGGCCACTCCTCTGTCTACTCGCCACTCGCTCTCAGCTCTGCCTTCGGATGAGTCCGTAGAGTCGAGTGGCCCGTACCCAGAGCTTGTTGGCTGCCTCATGTACCTGATGACCTGCACACGACCTGACCTTGCATACCCTCTTAGCATTCTTGCACGCTATGTTGCTCCTGGGAGACACCGACCAGAGCACATGGCTGCAGCGAAGAGGGTGTTGCGCTACTTGTGCAGTACGTCGGGCATGGGGCTAGTGCTTGGAGGGCGGAGTCCAGTGGTCCTCACTGGGCACGCGGACGCTTCTTGGGCTGACGACCAGGCTACGCAGCGGTCGTCGCAGGGTTACACCTTCAGTCTTGGTTCCGGCTCTGTCTCGTGGCGGGCTACTCGCTCGTCCTCTGTTCTCGGCTCCAGTTGTGAGGCTGAGATCTACGCCGGGGCCATGGCTGCACAGGAGCTTCGCTGGCTCACCTACCTGCTGACTGACCTTGGAGAGCCGCCTCGTTCTCCTCCAGTGCTGTACGTAGACAACAAGGCCATGCTGGCCTTGTGTCGAGAGCAGCGCTTGGAGCACAGAACGAAGCACATTGCTCTCCGTTACTTTCTTGCTCGTGAGCTGCAGCAGCGTGGTCAGTTGCGACTTGCTTACGTGGCCTCTGAGGCCAACACTGCTGATGTGTTCACCAAGGCACTTGCGCCTTGTGACCATCAGCGCTTCTGCACCCAGCTGGGTCTTGTACCTGTCTTGCCTCACTTGCTCTCTTCTTGACCTTGCTTGTACTGTTACATATATATACCTGCTCTTGCTTGTCTAGCTCTATATATATATATGTGTACTCCTGCATGTGAACTGGCCTTGTGGCCTTGTCGTTGTGCTCGGACTGTGTGGTGACTTTGTGATCCACCCTGAGCTTGCTCTGGTTTGCTTGACTGGTCTTGTGACCCCTTGTTCTCCCCCACTTTGCCTATGGGGGTGTGTCAGAACATTATATAGCTTATGCTGTTGTGTAGGCTATAGTGGGGTATCCCATAAGGGGTACAACCCAATTAGGGTTTCCCATATGTACTCACTTCATTCATAGTTCAAACATTCCCGTTCTTCCTTTCACAGGAAAATCGTCAGGTACGGGCTGAAATGCAACAACTTCGTGAATTCGCGTCAATTTCTCATGGTCATGCCGCACCATCTCATGGCACTGCCGGAACGTTGAAGCGCACTCAAGCCGCAGAAACCCGAGTCGTTCGACCCAAGTCAACGCGACGCGAACGTGCGGACGTGGCTCTTCATGCTAAACAACTACTTCGCCGCGAGCGGGGTGCAAGAGGCGGACGTGCAGCAGCGGATCGAGTATTCCGTTACGCTGCTGAGGGGCTTGGCCTTGGAGTGGTGGCGCCAACTCACGCAAACTGCTGTAAGAAGGGCTCAGACACACGGGCATCAACAGGGCGTGGGGCATGCAGCTGCAACTTCGAATTTAGGGAGTTTAGCTTTGGGTGTTACCACGGTTCCGACGACATGGGAAGGATTTGAAGCGGCGCTGAAAAGTAGGTTCGACTTGGTGAATGTCTCCGAAGCTGCTAGGAAGCGTCTGCGTCATTTCCGACAGATAGGAAACGTCCAGGAGTACACACGACGGTTCTTGAGCATCTGAAACGAAATAGATGACATCACTGAAGCAGAGATGCGCGATCGCTACCTCGAAGGATTGAAGCCGGACATAGCGGAGATCATAGCGATTCACGGGTTGTCCACCTTCGAATCGGTAGTCGAAGTAGCAGAACGTGTCGACGCAGTACGAAGCCGACGGGGTCGTGACGATCGCGATAGGGGATACAACAAATCGATCAACGACGCTCGATCGAGGGACGGACCATCGCCCATGGAGATTGGTGCAGTTAACAGTGACGGCTCACAGAAGATGGGTTTTAGGGGGAACTGTCAATACTGCAAAAAGCCGGGACACATGAAGCGGGACTGCCCACAGCTTAAGGAGCGGCAGCAGGGAAACGGAGACCGCCAGTAGATAGCGGGTCGCTAGCTGGTGTGGACGCTTCCGAACCCGCCAAGTCAACCGACGTAGAGGAGACAGCTCTAGAGCAGTCATCTACGCCGAACGAGGTAGACACTGTTGTTCGTCCAGTCGTGCTTCTAGGGAAGCTTCGTGGAGTCCCAGTTAAGATTCTCGTAGTTAGCGAATCTAGCCACTCGTTTGTCTCTTCATCGTTAGTTTCTCGACTCCATCTCGAAGCACATACGACAGTCAACTTCAAGGACGCTCGCATGGTAGATGGGATGCCACTTCACATAGGACCCGTCATTCGCAAGTTGCGCGTAGTGCTAGGACCGATCACGGTTAGGCGTGACTTCCACTCTGCGACGCTGGACGGTTACGATTTCATATTCGGGAAGGATTGGCCACGAACGGTTAGTACTCAGTTCGATTGGGCTCAAGGAAGCTGTAGCGTCAAGGTAGACAGGGAGTTCCTGGAGCTGCCACAGTAGAGTGATGGGCCCACATCCTCCGCAGCTATCGTTAATGCTGTTCATGTGCGACAGTTAGTGAAGCGTGCTGCGCGGATCTTCGCGGTTTTCCTTCAGGAGGTGGAAGTTAAGGAGGTGGAAGTTGAGGAGGGGAAAGGAGGGAGCGCAGCAGTTGGCGATAAGAGAATTCTTCCTGCTGAAGTGAGTGCACTCTTAGCAGAGTTTAGAGACGTCTTCCCCGACGAGTTGCCCCCAGGGTTGCCTCCTAGCCGAGCAGTAGATCATCAAATAGAGCTGGAGCCGGGAAGCAGGCCAGTAGCGAAGCCGCAGTGGAGGTTGAGTCCAGCAGAGACAGAGGAGATGACGCAGCAGGTTAGGCACTTTCTCGCGCAGGGTTTCATTCAGCCATCTAGATCGCCTTGGGCAGCACCAATCCTTTTCGCACCCAATAAAGACGGAGGGTTACGAATGCGCATAGATTACCGCGCACTGAACGCCGCCACCGTCAAGAATAGGTTTCCGGTGCCGAGAGTAGAGGATCTCCTAGATGCAATGCAGGGCGCTAGAGTTTTCTCCAAGATCGATCTTCGCTCAGGGTATCATCAGATTCGAGTAGTTCCAGAGGATCAGGACAAGACGGCGTTTCGTACGAAGCAGGGGCTGTACGAGTTTAGGGTTCTACCGTTCGGTTTGACCAACGCCACAGCGACGTTTCAGACGCTCATGAACACCGCCCTCTCCGAGTTCCTAGGTTCATTTGTCGTAGTCTACCTAGACGACATTCTCATCTTCTCCAAGACGAAAGAGGAGCACGTGCAGCACTTGCAGAAAGTTTTCGAGGTATTACGGAGGGAGCAGTTGTACGCTAAGCAGTCAAAGTGCGAGTTCTTCCTCCCTGAGGTCGAGTTTCTAGGTCACGTCGTATCCGCTAGTGGCGTTAGGACCGACCCGAAGAAGATCGCAGCAGTACAGGACTGGATAGCTCCGACCTCAGTCAAGGAGTTGCAGAGCTTTCTCGGATTCGCGAATTACTATCGTCGTTTCGTTCAGGGTTACGCATCGATCGCTAGTCCACTCACCGACCTACTTCGGAAGGGCGTAGATTTCGATTGGGGTCCAGCGCAGCAGCAGGCGTTCGAGCAGATGAAGCAGTCGCTCACGTCGTCACCGACACTGTCGTACCCAGATCCCACTCGCCCGTACGTTGTAGTGACCGACGCATCAGATCGGGCCATTGGAGCAGTGCTTCTTCAGGACCAGGGCCGCGGGTTGCAGCCGATAGCGTACGACTCGCGCAAGCTTAGGGGAGCGGAGCTGAACTATCCGATTCACGACAAGGAAGCACTCGCGATCATCCATGCGTATAAGGTGTGGAGGTACTACCTAGAGGGGGCAGATAGTGTTATACGCACGGACCACTGTTCGCTTCGTTTCCTCAAGTCGCAGCCGCAGCTGAGTCGTCGCCAGGCTAGGTGGATGGAGTTCATGCAGGGGACCTTTCACTACAGGATAGGGTACAAGCCAGGCGTGCGCAACCCAGCAGATCCGCTCACTCGCCCTAGTTGCCAGCTCGCTAGTCTCACAGTCACTGCCGGCCATCCACTTCTCACAGCACTCTTCGAGCACGGTTACACAGTAGATCCCGACTTCACACCGCAGCCGCCCGCAGGAGCAGAGGTACAGGGTAGTGTCTACATACGGAAGGGTACCACACGGATTTGAGTTCCTGCCTACCGCCCTCTTCGACAGCTTCTTCTTTCCGAGGCGCACGATGTAGTTAGTGCAGGTCACTTCGGAGCAGATAAGACGGCTAAGACGCTTAGTCGCACGTACTACTGGCCAGGGCTTGCAGCAGACGTAGAGGATTACGTGTATGTGTATATGTGTGTGTGCGTGTATATGTGTGTGTGTATGTGTGTGTGTGTTTGTCTGTGTGTGTGTGTGTGTGTGTGTGTGAGCGCGCGTGTGTGAGCGCGCGTGTGTGAGCGCGCGTGTGTGAGCGCGCGTGTGTGAGCGCGCGTGTGAGAGTACGACGGCTTATGTTGGCTTTGCTAGCTTGGCTGGACTTTATTATGCTATTACTAGCTTAGGTTTTCTTTATCATGCATAGATATGCTTGATTTCCTAAGTTAGGTGCATTCCTATATTTTATTATTTTTTATAGCACCGAACCAGGTTACGTGTACCGAACTCAAGCCTTTTCGGTTGCCACCGAATTGCTTTCTACCGAGTTCGGGAAGGTTCTGTTCGGGACGCTTCGCGACCCTCAGAATATTCGCGTAACACCTGGGTTACCTCCCTTGTGTCGAGACTATATATAGCCTTGTGTTGTACCCAGGTGAATCAATAATTCTACAACCCATTTTTCTGAGCTCGATCCAAGATCCTCACTCTGCGCGCGTCTGCGTGTGCGTGTTTGTGTGTGAGTTTGTGTGTGTGTGTGTGTATATGTATTGTGTGTGTGTGTGTATATGTGTGTGTGCGTGCGGACGTGTGTATGTGTGCAAATGTGTATGTGTGTGTGATAGCGTCTGTGTGTGTGTGAGCATTTGTGTGTGTGTGAGCGTGTGTGTGTAAGCGTATGTGTGTCTGCGTGTGCGTGTGCGTGTGTGTGTGAGCGTTTGTGTGTGTGTGAGCATGTATGTGTGAGCGTGTGTATGTGCGTGTGTTTGTGTGTGTGTGTGTGTGTGTTTGTGTGTGTGTGTTTGTGTGTTTGTTTGTTTGTTTGTTTGTTTTTTTTTCATCAAAACCAACATTTGATAACTAAGAAAATACCTTCCTACTAGGCTATCGGATTGACATCCGTCACCCATAATTGACTCCAAACCACACACCAATTACGAAATGATAAAAAGAAACCATGCCCACCAAAGCGCACCGATCTCTCCCCGTCTCCCATGCCATTTACATCCACGCGTCCATCATGTATATGGCCTTTCTCCAGACAGACCCACCCTCAACTTCAACGTCGCCCCCCTCCCTATTTATCATAACAACATCCACCCCGCCCCCCCCCCCCCTCCATGGTCTCTGACCTTGTGCCTGTTGAAGAATGAGTCGGCGACTTATAGGCAATGGCTTGGTTAAGGTTTTCCCGAGCCGTAGCGAAAGTGAGTCTTTCTAGGGCGAATATACAGAGCAAGATGACACGAGCTTGAATTCGTTATTACACTACCCCTATGAGTGCCTTCAGGGACCCTAGGAGATATGCCGGAAACACAATATTATGGGGCACTCCTTATGGGGTACAGCCCTGTTAGGTTTTGCCCATACAAACCTTGTACTATTCTCATTCTAGTGATTCCTTGTTCTAATTCTCACATGGTTTCAGAGCAGGTTCCTTAGTGGGAACGTTTTTTTTTAGGGCCCACCACGAACTTTTTTTTCCTGCCCTGCCCGAAGCGCACTGTAGTGCCTGCCTCTTAGAGCGCCTGCCCTGCCTGCGCCCTCGAGCGCCTGCCCTACCCGCGCCCTCGAGCGCCTGCCCTACCCGCGCCCTCGAGCGCCTGCCCGTCGCCCTGCCCTGCAGTCCGCGCGCGGGCCTGCTCTGCACCCGCGAAGCCGCCCCTGGACCCCGCGGCGCTGCCCCTGGACCCCGCGACGCCGCCCCTGGACCCCGCGACGCCCCTGCGGGACCTGGGCGTCGCCCCTGCTCGTCGCGACGCCCCTGCGGGACCCGGGCGGCGCCGCTCCTGCTCGTCGCGACGCCCCTGCGGGACCTGGGCGTCGCCCCTGCTCGTCGCGACGCCCCTGCGGGACCCGCGCGGCGCCGCTCCTGCTCGTCGCAACGCTGCTGCGGGACCCGGGCGTCGCCCCTGCTCGTTGCGACGCCCCTGCGGGACCCGCGTGGCGTCTCCCCTGCTCGTCGCGACGCCCCTGCGATACCCGGGCGTCGCCCCTGCTCGTCGCGACGCCCTTGCGGGACCCGCGCGGCGCCGCTCCTGCTCGTCGCGACGCCCCTGCGGGACCCGCGCGGTGTCGCCCCTGCTCGTCGCGGCGCCCCTGGCCGCCGCGCCCTGCCTCATCTGCGGCCCGCCCGCGCCCTGCCCCACCCCGCGCCCGCCCTTGGGGCGGCCGCCCCTGCCCTGCCCTGCCGCAGTCGCGTCTGCAGCAGCCGTTGCGGCCCCGCCGAAGCCGCTGTCCAGCCCTGCCCCGCCGTTGCCGCTGTCGCGGCCCTGTCCAGCCGTAGCCGCCGTCGTGCCTCCAGCCGCCGTCGCGGCCCCGTCGTAGCCGCCGCCGCGGCCCCGCTCCAGCCGCCCGTCGAGGGCCTGCAGCCACCCGCCGAGCGCCGGACCTGCCCCACCCGTGCCCGTTGAGCGCCTGCCCACCGCCGCCGGTGGCATCTGCCCTACCCGCCTCTAGTGAGCACCTGCCCTACCCGCACTGCCCGCGCGCCTGCCTTACCAGCGTGCTGCCGCGCGTGCCGCGCCTGCCTGCCAACAGAGCTGCGCCGCTCGGCCAAGCCGCGCCGCCGTGCCCTACTGAGCCGCGCTGCTCTGCCCTGCTGCTACTGCTGTTCCAGCTGTCCCTTCTACTACTGCTGCACTGCCACTCCTGCTGCTACTGGCGGTGGCCAGATGCAGCTCCAGCGGCGTCCGCGCGAGATCCTTTCGCCCCAGCAGCTTCGTGAGTGGTACGCTAGTTGGGGTTGTAGGGGTGGCCGTGGTGGGAGTCGCCCTGGAGCGGGTAGTTCGCGAGCTTCTTGTAGTGGCCAGGTGCAGCTACAGCGGCGTCCGCGCGAGATCCTTTCGCCCCAGCAGCTTCGTGAGTGGTACGCTCAGAGTAGAGGGTCACGGAGTACTGCTCGCTGCCCGTACGTCATTCGCACAGGTGCTCGGGCTGGTCAGCCTTGCAGGACGGTTGGTCACACAGAGCCCCGCTGCTTCTCCTGTTTGAGCGACGCCTGGCGTACAGAGTTTGGCGACGACGCTGAGCTCCCCTCCTGGCTGGAGCTGCTTAGGCAGAGGGTAGATATCTTTGCTCTTGAATATGATGCTATCCTCACTGCCATGTATGCATTGCCTACTAGTGCTGAGGGTGCCTGTTACCTGTGTATGCCGCCTGACCCAGGTATAGAGTCTACTGCTCTAGGTGCTGGTGAGGCTGCTGCTCTAGGTGCCGGTGCGTCTCCTGCTACAGGTGCCGGTGAGGCTGCTGCTCTAGGCGCTAGTGAGTCTACTGCTCCAGGTGCTGGTGAGTCTGCTCTCTCTGGTACTGCGCCTGCTGCGGCCTTGCACACCTTCACGCTTGACTCAGGAGCTTCCCGCTCCTTCTTTCGCGACTGCACCATACTCACGCTGCTCAGTCGGCCGGTGACAGTCTCTCTGGCTGACCCCTCTGAGGGTCTAGTCCTTGCACACTCCTCCACGGTTCTGCCGTGTCCAGCAATCCCGTCTGGCTCTGTGTCTGGCCTCCACCTCCCCTCGTTCTCCACGAACTTGGTGAGTGGAGCTGACCTTCAGGACGTGTGGGTTGACCAGTTCACTCCTGGAGGTCAGCGGGTGACCCACTGTTCGTGTACTCGGACGAGACGCCACCTGGCCACGTTCACCCGTCAGCCTGGGTCGAGCCTGTACACCCTGACTACTGTGTCTCCTCCGGTTGCTGAGTCTGGTCAGGTAGCCGCGTCGGGTCAGATGTTTGCTGCGGCGTCCCGGTCTGGTCCTGAGTCTGCCCCCTGCTCGTGTCGCCTCCTGTCTCACCAGACTCTCCTCTGGCACCACCGCCTTGGTCACCCCTCCCTGCCTCGTCTCCGAGGCATGGCCTCTCGTGTCCTTGTCACTGGTCTTCCCCGGTCTCTCCCTCCCCTTCCCCCGGGGCCAGCCCCTACCTGCGTTCCTTGCGTCGAGGGGCGCCAGCGCGCCGCTCCTCACTCCTCCGAGTTCCCTCCGACGGAGGCTCCCCTACAGACTCTTCACATGGACGTGTGGGGCCCAGCCCGCGTCCGTGGACAGGGTCACGAGCGCTACTTTCTGCTGGTCGTTGACGACTACTCGCGTTACACCACAGTCTTCCCCTTGCGCCGCGAGGGTGAGGTCACTGGGGTGCTGATCGACTAGATCCGCGCTGCCCGTCGTTAGCTCAGCGAGAGTTTCGGCTCGGACCTTCCTGTTCTGCGTCTGCACTCCGACAAAGGTGGAGAGCTTTCCTCCGACCTTTTGCGAGCCTTCTGTCGTGCGGAGGGCATCCGCCAGACGTTCACGCTTCTGGCCTCTCCGCACCATTATGGGATTGCTGAGCGCCTTATTGGCATGGTCATGGACGTCGCTCGTACGTCCATGATCCATGCGGCTGCTCCCCATTTTCTGTGGCCGTTCGCGGTTCAGTACGCTGCGCATCAGCTCAACCTCCAGCCCCGGGTCTCCATGCCGGAGACCACACTTACTCTGTGGTGGAAGGGGAAGGTTGGCGATGCGTCTGCGTTCCGTGTCTGGGGATCTCGAGCTTTTGTCCTCGACTTGTCTGCGGACAAGCTGTCCTCCCGTGCTGTTCCCTGCGTCTTCCTTGGCTTCCCCCCCTGACGCGCCTGGTTGGCAGTCGTCTACTGTCCTCTCAGGACGTCACGTTTGACGAGTCGTTCCTTACTACCGTCTCTTCCCCTACCGCACTGCCCCCCTCCCCCCCCCGCCGCTCTTCCTCGCGCCAGGTCCTCCCCCGGTAGACCCCCTCCTCCCTCAGGGTCCTGCCCCCTCAGGTGTGTCCCAGGTAGACGCAGTCAAGCCTGTCGAGGTAGCTGTTGACTCTGGTGCTGCTAGGGGTGCTGAGCCTGCGGGTGCCGGGTCTGGGGGTACTGAGCCTGAGGGTGCCGGGTCTGGGGGTGCTGAGCCTCAGCGTGCGGAGCCTGGGGGTGCTGAGTCTGGGGGTGCTGAGCCTGGGGGTGCTGAGCCTGGGGTTGTTGAGTCTGGGGGTGAGGAGCCTGAGGGTGCTGAGCCTGCACGTGTGGAGTCTGGACGTGCTGAGCGTGGAGGTCCTTCGGGTGCTTCGTCCCGGCGGGAGCCACTTTCTTTACAGCAGCTGGGCGAGTGGTTTCCTCGGCGCTGGAGCTGTGGTGCTGGAGCTGGTGGTGCTACGGGCGCTGGAGGTCCTGCTGCTGCTGAAGCTGCTGGGGGTTCTAGAGCCACTGGTCCCGGAGGTGCTCGTACTGGAGGTACTGGAGCTGCTGGGCATGGTGGTGCTGCTGGAGCTGGAGCTGTTGGAGGTGCTGGAGCTGGCGGTGCTGCTGGAGCAGGTGCTGCTAGAGGTGCTGGAGCTGGCGTTACTGGAGCTGCTGGGGCTTCTGGTGGTCCTGCTGGAGCTGGAGCTGTTGGAGGTGCTGCTGGAGCCGGTGCTCCTGGGGGTGCTGGAGTTGGCACTACTAGAGCTGCTAGAGGTGCTGCTGGAGCTGGTGGTGCTGCAGGAGTTGGAGCTAACGCTGGGGGTGCTGGTGCTGTCCCTACTGGTTCTGGAGGCGCTGCGCGGCCGCGGCCGTACTTCGTTCCGCTCCTTCAGCAGGTTCTTGGTCTCCCGCCTTCTACTGGTCCTGCTCCTTCCTTAGAGTGTCCACCGCCTGTCCAGTCGCAGTCACAGTTACAGCCCGCCTCCCCACTGCCTGCTCCTTCTCCTTACACTGGTCCGACCAGAGGGCTTACGGAGCGTCGTGAGCCCGAGTCTCGTCCTGCGTCGCCTGTTCGTACTGCTCGCACTAGTCGTCGTGGTTCGCGTCAGCGTCCTCCTTCTGTCCCTGGCACGCACCAGATGGCTTTGCGTCCTTCCACTGCTCCGCAGCGTGTCCCTCTGCCGTCTCCTCCTGCGTCCTCTCTTCCTGCCCTTGCTGACCCGGAGTCTGACTCCCTTCGTGCTGCTAGTCCTACTGTCACGCGTCTCCTGGCCACTGTTGTCACTGACCCTTCCTTTGAGTCCACTGCTGCGTCTGCCTTAGTTGCTGAGCTTGTCGACTTTGCTGCTCGATGTCGTCTAGACTACGCCGCTAGTCTTGTTGCAAAGTCTGGGTCTGTCTATCCTCCGTCCGTCGGGGGTGAGTGTGCTCTTAGCACGGACGTCCTTGAGGACAGGCAGGAGGAGTTCCAGTGTTTTGCAGCTGCTATACCTCATCTCGTGTCCATGCTGCTTGCCCCTGAGGGAGACCCGGAAGCACCAGACATCCCAACCCGGCGCTCTTACGCAGAGGCGATAGAGGGTCCCTACTCCTCTTAGTGGCAGACAGCCATGGACGCAGAGATGGCTTCCTGGAAGTCTACAGGCACCTACGTCGACGAGGTTCCCCCATCTGGGGCGAACATTGTCGATGGCATGTGGATTTTCAGGGTGAAGCGGCCGCCGGGTTCTCTGCCTGTCTTCAAGGCACGTTACGTGGCTCGAGGCTTCAGTCAGCGGCAGAGAGTTGACTACTTTAGACCTTCTCTCCCACCCCAAAGATGACCACTCTTCGGGTGCTGCTGCACGTCGCCGCTCAGCGTGACTACGAGCTTCACTCTCTTGACTTCAGCACAGCCTTCCTCCAGGGCAGCCTGCACGAGGAGATCTGGCTGCGCCGCCCACCTGGCTTCACTGGGCCGTTTCCTCCTGGTACCCAGTGGAGCCTTCAGCGGCCAGTCTACGGTCTCCGCCAGGCGCCCTGTGAGTGGCACGACACAATGAGGACTACGCTAGCGGCTCTTGGGTTTTCTCCTTCCACTGCTGACCCGTCGCTGTTTCTCCGCACCGACACGACTCTGCCGCCGTTCTACATCCTGGTGTATGTCGTTGACTTGGTCTTTGCTACTGCTGGACTGGCCCACGTGAAGTCGGAGCTGCAGAAGAGACACACGTGCACAGACGTGGGTGAGCTGCACAGCTATCTTGGCTTGCAGATCACCCGGGACAGAGCACGGCACACCATTACCTTGACTCAGTCACACATGGTGCAGCAGGTCCTTCAGCGCTTCAACTTCACGTACTCCTCGCCTCAGGCCACTCCTCTGTCTACTCGCCACTCGCTCTCAGCCCTGCCTTCGGATGAGTCCGTAGAGCCTAGTGGCCCGTACCCAGAGCTTGTTGGCTGCCTCATGTACCTGATGACCTGCACTCGACCTGACCTGGCATACCCTCTTAGCATCTTGGCACGCTATGTTGCTCCTGGGAGACACCGACCAGAGCACATGGATGCAGCTAAGAGGGTGTTGCGCTACCTGTGCAGTACGTCGGGCATGGGGCTCGTGCTTGGAGGACGGGCTCGAGTTGTTCTCACTGGTCACGCAGACGCTTCTTGGGTTGACGACTTGGCTACGCAGCGGTCGTCACAGGGTTACACCTTCAGCCTTGGTTCCGACTCTGTTTCGTGGCAGTCTACCCGCTCGTCTTCTGTTCTCGGCTCCAGTTGTGAGGCTGAGATCTACGCTGGGGCCATGGCTGCACAGGAGTTACGCTGGCTCACCTACCTGCTGACCGACTTGGGAGAGGCGCCTCGTTCTCCTCCAGTTCTGTACGTCCACAACAAGGCCATGCTTGCCTTGTGTTAGGAGCACAGACTGGAGCACAGAACGAAGCACATTGCTCTGCGCTACTTCCTTGGTCGAGAGTTGCAGTAGCGTGGTCAGCTTCGTCTTGCTTACGTGGCCACTCGGGCCAACACTGCTGATATCTTTACCAAGGCACTTCAACCTTGTAATCATCAGCGTTTTTGTACTATGTTAGGTCTTGTGCCTACCTGACCTCACTTGCTCACCTCTTGACTTTGCTTGTACTGTGATCTATATATACCTGCACCTGCATATTTACACTTGCTAGGTTGTGATCACTGTACTACTTGTTCTCCCTGATATATAACTCTGCATGTGAACTGGCCTTGTGGCCTTTTGCTTGTGCTCAGAATGCGTGGTGACGTCGTGATCCACCCTGAGCTTGACCTTTGCTTTGTTCTTTTGCTTGTCCCCCACTTTGCCTATGGGGGTGTGTCAGAACTATACTCTAGGCTATAGTGGGGCACTCCTTATGGGGTACAGCCCTTTTAGGTTTTGCCCATACAAACCTTGTACTGTTCTCATTCTAATCATTCCTTGTTCTAATTCTCACATATGTGTGTGTGTACGATTGTGTCTGCGCGTGCGTGTGTATGTTTGTTTGTTTGTGTGTGTGTGTGTGTATGTGTATGTGTGTGTGTGTGTGCGTGTATGTGTGTGTGTGTGGGTGTGTGTGTGTGTGTATATATGTGTGTGTGTGTGTGTGTTTGTGTATGTGTGTGTGTGTGCGTGTGTGTGTGTGTGGGTGTGTATATATGTGTGTGGGTGTGTGTGTGTATGTGTGTGCATATGTGTGTGTGTGTAGGTGTGTGTGTGTGTGTGTGCGTGTGTGTGTGTGTGTGCGTGTGTGTGTGTGTGTGCGTGTGTGTGTGTGTGTGTGCGTGCGTGTGTGTGTGAGCGCGCGTGTGTAAGCGCCCGTGTGAGAGTACGACGACTTATGTTGGCTTTGCTAGCTTGGCTGTACTTTATTATGCTATTACTAGCTTAGGTTTTCTTTATCATGCATAGATATGCTTGATTTCCTAGGTTAGGTGCATTCCTATATTTTATTATTTTTTATAGCACCGAACCAGGTTACGTGTACCGAACTCAAGCCTTTTCGGTTGCCACCGAATTGCTTTCTACCGAGTTCGGGAAGGTTCTGTCCGGGACGTTTCGCGACCCTCAGAATATTCGCGTAACACCTGGGTTACCTGCCTTGTGTCGAGACTATATATAGCCTTGTGTTGTACCCAGGTGAGTCAATCATTCTACAACCCATTTTTCTGAGCTCGATCCAAGATCCTCACTCTGCGCGCGTGTGCGTGTGCGTGTGCGTGTTTGTGTGTGAGTTTGTATGTGTGTGTGTGTGTATGTGTGTGTATGTGTGTGTTTGTGTGTGCGTGTGTGTGTGTGTTGTGTGTGTGTATGTTGTATGTGTGTGTGTGTGTTTGTGTGTGTGTGTGTGTGCGTGCGCACATGTGTATGTGTGCATGTGTGTGTGTGAGAGCGTCTGTGTGTGTGTGTGAGCATTTGTGTGTGTGTGAGCGTGTGTGTGTAAGCGTATGTGTATCTGTGTGTGCGTGTGCGTATGTGTGTAAGCGTATGTGTGTCTGTGTGTGCGTGTGCGTGTGTGTGTGAGCGTTTGTATGTGTGTGAGCATGTATGTGTGAGCGTGTGTATGTGCGTGTGTTTGTGTGTGTGTGTGTGTTTGTGTGTGTGTGTTGGTGTGTTTGTTTTTTTTTTTTTTTTTTTTTTCATCAAAACCAACATTTGATAACTAAGAAAATACCTTCCTACTAGGCTATCGGATTGACATCCGTCACCCATAATTGACTCCAAACCACGCACCAATTACGAAATGATAAAAAGAAACCATGCCCACCAAAGCGCACCGATCTCTCCCCGTCTCCCATGCCATTTACATCCACGCGTCCAGCATGTATATGGCCTTTCTCCAGACAGACCCACCCTCAACTTCAACGTCGCCCCCCTCCCTATTTATCATAACAACATCCACCCCCCCCCCCCCCCCCCCCCCCCCCCCCCCCCCCCCTCCATGGTCTCTGACCTTGTGCCTGTTGAAGAATGAGTCGGCGACTTATAGGCAATGGCTTGGTTAAGGTTTTCCCGAGCCGTAGCGAAAGCGAGTCTTTCTAGGGCGAATATACAGAGCAAGATGAGACGAGCTTGAATTCGTTATTACACTACCCCTATGAGTGCCTTCAGGGACCCTAGGAGATATGCCGGAAACACAATATTATCCTCCCGATAGTGCACGTTCCGCCGCTTGCGCAGCCAACGTTGAAAACTTTTGCGTAAACACCACATCTCTACTTTAGAAATGGTGAACTTCACGCTCGATGTCGCGTCAGCAGTGGTGCGTAATCACACGTCTTTTGACACTCCTGTTGTCTCGCTGCCACTCTCATGGAACCACGAAAAACACGACCAGAGAGGAAAAAACACGAAAGAGGGTCTGCAACACTGATTTCTAAACCGTGGGCCCCTCCATCTGTTGGTCGACGCACTGCGACGTCGACTCACTTCTCCGTCGGCAATGTGTGATGCAACGCGTGATGCGGGTCCGCCGGGTCTGTCAAACTATATATACATTGCTAGGTGTATAGTATGGTAGGCTGCGTGTGCAGTTTGTACTATACTTTCTAGGGTTCGCTATTTGTACCCACGTATGCCCTCATTCTAGTCATTCTTTATTACTAACATGCTATCATGAGTAGGTTTGGTCCCCGCTTTCGCTTCACCTATCCTAGCCCGCCCCTAGCCCACCGCCCCTCGTGTTCACTAGAGCGCCCGGAGAGTGCCCCGTCAACGGCCCCTGCAGCGCCCCTTCAGCGCCCTCATCGATCGCCCTACTTAGGGCCATCGCGCCCCACCTTAGACCCGTCACGCCCCACCCTCGGCCCGTCTTGCCCCACCCTAGGCCCGTTGCGCCCCTCCCTAGGCCCCAACAGGCGCCAGTAGCACGCTCATGCGCCACCGCTAGTCGCACCCGGCCTAGGCTCCCCGTCGTGTCCCTTGCCGCTAGCCGCACGTCACCCTTCCTGCCACCCGTTGTGCCTCTAGAGCTTGTTGCGCCCCTGCCGCCTGTCGCGCCCCTGCTGTACGTGTTGCAAGAGCCCACACCTGTGCCGCCGCTAGCACAGACCGCGAGGTCGACACAGCGTGCAACCGTGCCAGCACCGCCCTCGCTGCACACGCTGCTCGCATCGCTAGCGCAAATGCCAGTCCCGCCGCCAGCGCCGCCACCAATGCCACTGCCAGCGCCGCCGCCAGTGCAACCCGTGCCGCCTGCCCACTTCAGCAGCGCTCGCTGCGCGTGCACTCCAGCCTCCGCCGCCCGTAGCTGCCACTGCTACCGCACAATTGTGCCACCTGCGCCACCCGCGCTGCTAGTGCCATCTGCTGCTGTAGCTACTCCTGCCTCTTGGCCGCCCGCACCAGCCTGCCATCCGCAGTGCTTGCCACTGCCGCAACCGCCCGAGATGCCCGAGCCGTCCGAGACGCCCATGACACCCGAGCGTCCCGCGCCGCCGTACCTACCTAGGCCTTTAGAGTCCTCGCAGCCTTTCTCTTCCCTCTTCTTGCAGCCGCTTCCTCTCATATCCTACTGCTATGGCGTCTGAGTCTCTCCTGTGCTTCGATGCGGAGGGTCATGCAGTTAACTTTCAGTCGTGGCTAGATTCATGTCTCCCTGCAGAGTCAGTTTCAGCAGGATGTCTCGTTGTACAAGCATGCTACTAATGAGCTCACAACCCCTCAAGTGTCTTGATGATCCTCCTACTATTGCTACCCCTGATCAGCAGCAGGAGTAACGCACGGCTCACATGGAGTTCACGTAGTGGAGGGGGGGTGACGCATTTGCACAACTCGCTATCCTTCGCCATCTCCCGCAGACTAGGCGGGAGTACTTTAATAAGGTGAAGATGGCGAAGGAGTTGCTGGATGCAGTGATCGCACGCTATTCCACTCCTTCTACCACTACGTTAGGCCGCCGCATCCTGCTTTTCCTCTTTCCAGACCTCCCTTCGTTCCGCACTGCCGCTGATTTGGTTACGCACCTACACTTGCTAAACGCTACCTTCCACGCTGCTTCCACTCCTGAGCTCCTTGATAAGCCTCCCATGTATATGACCCTGTATCTCCTAGTGACCCACCTCCCTAACCGCTTTGCAATCGCATGTGACTCGCCTCCCATGACCTGTTTGAGTGACATCTCACTGAGATCGAGTCTAGTCACCGCACCATCGTCGCCTCCTCTGGTACTCTAGTTCCCCCAATCTTTGAGAGGTGTGCCCTGACCCTTCTGGCTAGCTCTACGACCTCGGGCTCTATTGCTGAGCCTGCTGCTTTAACAGAGGTTGAAGCGGTTGCTGCCTCCGATCACCAGTGGTGTCGAAAGGGTGGTAAGAAGGGTGGAGGGTTTGGAGGAGATGGAGGTTGCGAAGGTGCTCAAATGTTTGGAGGTGCGGACGTTGGAGGAGGTACAAGGTCTGGCGGTGTAGCTGGAGGAGGTGTTGGTCGTGAGGGTGTCGTGGTGCAGGAGCATTAGCAGCAGCGGCAGTTTCAGCAGCAGCAGCAGAAGTCGCAATCGTTTGTTTGAGGGTCCCGCAGCAGCAGTGGGGCTCTGTCGGCCCCACGTGCACTCGCACCGACCGTGGACCTTGCTAGTACGTGATTCAGACTGATCCATGCAGCGGCCATGTCTGCGCAGGTCTTGATCACTCCGCTGAGCGGTGCTTCGGCCCCCTCTCAGACCTCTACCTCGGCCGCTTCGGGCTTGCAATTTGGGTCCCATTCAGGGGTGCACTGCTCTGACATAATCTGCCTTTCTTTGCTATGGACATGATTGCAATTCATTGTGCTTGTACTTTGTGCCTGCCATGTCTATTGATGACTATAGTGTTGTCGGATCTTATTATTCGTGTGTGCATGGTCCTGAAACTCTAGCTGTCTCTAGTATAGGATCATCTACTATTGCCTGTACTTGTGCAACCGATGCTAATGTTTCACTCTTCTTCACGCTTCACTCTGGCACCTATCGGTTCTTCTTTTGTGAGCACACTGGCCTCACGCCACTTCCCGCACTAGTCTTAGTCGCGTTAGCCGACGCCTCTTCTGGATTGGTTGTCGCTTGAAGCACTACTACTCTTCCATATCCAGCAGTCCCCTCTGGCTCCCTCATTGGTCTGCACAACCCCTCGTTCTCCTAGAACTTGGTGACCTAACGTGAGCGTAATTATCGCCGAATGATTCCAATGAATTCGTGAAGGTCCTGTTTCCTTCGGCTCTAGAACCGAAGTACCTTCTAGTTACACCCGTGTTACCTGCCTCGTATCGTGCCTATATATAGCTACGACCTTGTATCCATGTGATCATTAGTGATTATTCAATTGAGTACTGGATCCTCTCACATACTCTTCACGCCTCGAAACACACATTTATGGGCAACTTCGGCTCCTCCAACCCCCCCCTATTCTCTTGGCACATGTTGCCGACGCTGACTTTGTTGACTTCCGCGTCCGTAACTGATTAGTACATCCATTCTGCCGGCCTTCGAGTCCGCGTGCTTACTACTCTCGCTGTGCTGTAACCGGAGTCTCCGCCAGGCTTTTCCAGTTTGTTGGGACGGCGCCGTACGCATTCGTCGCCCCACTGTCTCGTGGCACTGCCGCCACCTGGTTGGTAAAGGTTCGGGTTTCCCAAACCACTATCTTGGTGCAACTGACAAATGGTGCCGATATTCTGTATTTTGCATTTACAAAGCTCGACAATTTGCAAACGCGTCGAAGTTCACCCCAAAAGCACGATGCAGCGCTTCCTTATTGCAATGATGAAGATCAAAACATGCGTGTTATTGTCCATCCTTAGATAAATGCTTCCGTTTTTTTTTTTTGTCATCTTGGAGAGTGTGACACAACTGTTCACACTTGGGTGCATTGATTCGCACACCAGTACAAGACTTGCCGCGGACAGCAGCTACTATTTCGTCTTCGTGCCAGATATTGTCGCCAAAGAAATCGCCCACGAAACTCAGTACAGCAAGGAGTTCGTTCAGTGCATTAGCGAACAGTTGTACGGTAACTCTCGTTTCGCCGCAGATTTCCCGAGCCGTTGCCGATGTGATTTTCCTAAGAGATTGGCCATGTCGAGTTGGTTTTCGGTGGGACTCGGTTTGTACTATCACAGGAGCCGCTGCCGCACCCTAGTGCAGTGTCAGGTTGTGCAACTTCTGGACGCTCACTGCGGTCAACTTCGTTTCGTCACGGTGCAAAACGGTAAACCTTGAGAACCGTTTCCAACCGTTTAGAACCGTCCTGAGCCACGAAGAACTGTAGTTGTGCGAGAAATGTACGTCGCCCTATAAGCTGACAAAATACAACTCGTTCCTAGATTCGGTTCATCCTAAATAGGGCTGACGAACTCCCATGTCCAACGAATGTCGAACTCCTTCCAAGCTCCAAATTTCCTGCCTACAACCTTTTCCAGATGCCTCTTTATCAGTGCTGATGATGCTGGGCCTTCCCTGAGAGATCCACCAGAAAGAGCAGCCAACGTTCTTGAAGCTGCTTCCCTAACTCCAGGTGTTGCAACCCCAAGTCTTCCCTGCTGCTGCCTCGTGCTCTGTACTGCAGCAGACCCACCAGGAACAGCAACCAATGCTCTTGACGCCACTTCCCTTGCACCTCCAACCCCACCCTCCTGCCTCATACTCTGTTGAGCTGCCGCTTCCTTCAAGCCTCCACCGGAAGGAGCAACCATTGGCCTCGATCCACACAGCACACTTGCACTCAGATACAGCTGCCTTGTGCTCCCTGCTGACCCGTCCTGGAGCGGCTTGAGGGCTCCACCAGAAGCAGTCACCGCCGTTTTCTCCACAACTGCTACAGCTGCTACTGCTGCTACAACCCGAACCTCCTGCCTCAGACTCTCTTGAGCTGCTGACCCATCCATGAGACCCCCACCTGGACCAGAAGCAGTCACCGCCGTTTTCTCCACAACAGCTACTGCTGGTGGTCGCGTGCTGTCAGGCTGGAGACGCCGAGTAGGGAGCTTTCTCCAACTGGCTGCAGGCGTTCCCCTGACCAAGCTCTGGTCTGCACCTAGCAGACCCATCCGTGATGCGAGATGCACAGCAGCAACCACGTTCTTACTCACTGTGAATGAAACCAGCAAAAGAACCAGGTCAAGCAGCAACGAGCTGTCACTGTACTGCTTGTTGTAAATGTCACAGCGGTTGAGCTTGCAATCACCAAGGCAGAGGATGTTGACAGCACTGGCAGTGGAAGGCTCTTCGCTGGAGCTCTGGCCGCTGCAGCTGCTGCCAGAGAAACCACTGGTCGTGCTGGATGCCTCAGAGCCGACCAACTTGGCGTCACTCCTGCAGCTGCTGCTGAGATCCGAATCATCCTCCAAGCCGTCGCCCTCTGCAGCCATATACAGTGAATAAACCTCATCTGCAGCCTCGGCTTCAGCTTGAGGTACTTCCCGGTCCTCAGAAGAGCCGAGCCACGCGTCCTCCTCCTCAGCAGCAGCCGGAGAGCGAGCTGGGGAGCTCATCCAAGCATCGTATTCCGCCTGTAGCACAGCATGACGCTGCGCCTGCAGCAACTCTGCCTTTTTTCCAACCAAGGCCATAGCCTCGGCGAACGTAGGACCCTCAGTAGACGACCGAGCATACCGCTTCGCCTGGATCAGAAAACCGCGCTTCTCCCAGAGGGCCAAACGCTCAGCAATGGACGGAAAGTCAGAAGAACAAGCCATCAAGCTAACCGAGCGTGAGTGGGAGTAAAATAAAAGCTAACCGCTAAGAGCGAAGATGTTCCGCGAGAACGATATTAAGAACGAATCAACGTTATGAGAGGTTTGAACTTGCTAGACAAAGGCTCAATCAAGAGATCAAGAAGAAACTGGACTCTAAACTCTGAAACTAAGACTTCAGTGCGTTGGGTTTGTAGATGAGACGAGCAGCAGGAGAGAGAGGGATGGAGGTTGTGTGGAGGGGACACTCACAGGAGGAACTTTTCTCGGATACTGCCCGAGCACCTCCGAAAAATCGGAACCGTGTGCTGGGCCTGGCATGCTGCCTAACGCGAAACCTACTGAAACCGCGAAAATGGGAACGAATCTGCTGGTGAACCGATTTTCACCGAGGGTCTTCGCAAGGGAGCGACGCGACAGGATCTGTTTTTTGCTAATCCCGAATCTATTGTGCCTCCCCCCGCCAAAACGTTTTCCGCTGCGCGCTAGCGGAGCTTCTTTCCTACAAAGTCGACGGCATGAAATAAAAAGTTTCGCCTGCCCGACCGCACTCGAAGCGCTGACGAACCTCTGGGGTACTCCCATTCCCGAAACTGCCTAAGGGTGGTGCCGCTGTGCCTCCCGCAATCGAAGGAAGATAGGCTTGAGAGCGAAGCTCTGAATCTGTGAACAGCATAGGGATGAGATCGAGGTCAGGCTGGGTGAATTCGTATCGTACTCCCTAGGGAGCTCCTCGTCATAAACATTATGCATTCTCAACTATCAATACCATTTCATGCATATTTGTGCACCAATGAATTCTCCTGAAAATCGGAAGTGCTGTAAAAATGATGTGAAAACAAAATCAGCAAAACGAAACACCATTTTATATGTTCAACATGCTCTATGTTCCCCTATTTTTATGGATGCTGCACGGTTGCTTCTGTGTGAAGTGTGAGTTTGAGTTGTGTTGGTGTTAATATTTTAAACGCTGATATAACTAGCAAGAACTGTTTTGGCACGTTGCAGTCACTCAGCCGAACTGCACCACTTCATTTCTTCAGTCAACCTCTTCCAAATCTGGCATCACTCGCGCCTGCCTATATACGAGGCACAAAACCCCGCCTGCTCGTTCCCGTCACCTCCGAGTCGCGCTGACGCCAGTCAGCAGCCAGTTTCCAGTGCTGACGCCAGTCAGCAGTCATTTCCGTGACAGTGCAATCGCTTTTCTCTCGACATGGGTCGCGCATGGGTCTGCTGCAGCAGTCACGATCGCTGGAAAGTTTTTCTCGAAACAACGATGTCGGTTTAATATTACAAGGCGAAAGAATCGGCGGAAGTGGCGGCTTTTGCGCCTCCGCATGCGCTCGTACGCTCCGCCGCCGCCTTGACGAGATGGATTTTGAGTCGACTCACTGGTCACCTCCCCGCCGCCTCGACGATAAATTATTTGGACAAATACTGGACGCTGGAATGTGCTCTGCTAGGCGGCTATCGACGCTTTTACGGGGATCTTGATTGAATCGCGGATCGCGCTTATGCGAGCTCCCCGAAGGTCCCTTACTAGATCCCGTAAGGTACAGCGTTATTTGTACAGCGATGTACATTTTTCGAAATTGTGTTGTGTGATGTTTTTTCCCTCGTCGGATTTGGCATGAAGTGTTTCTCCTCGTCTGCTTCACCCCAAGTGTCCATCCCTTCCTCTTTCTCCTTCCCGTCTATTTCCTGCCGCTCACTCGCTTCCTCTGTCGCTCGTCCTCGGTTTCCCCCTCATTCAGTTCGTCTCTCCCTCTCGTTCTTCCCTCTTCCCTCCCTTCACCTCTTCCTCTCATGCTTCCAGACCGCTGCATCTACGAGTGCTACTGGTGCCGCTCTTTTTGTGATTCCGAGGGCAATGTGTGGGGATGGAGAGCAAGGCAGCACATCAAGTTTTCATGCATGGGTTGTCAGGTGCGATAGGGATGAAGAAGCTGACTCATTGGCTGCAGGTGACAGTGCTGGCAGCAGCAGAGGTCCCTCACCACTGGCTGTCCCTTACAGGCTGCAGAGGAGAACCCGTAGATGCAGTGGGGTGGGGTGCGGTGTATGCTGAGGCAGGCAGGCAGGCAGGCACCAAGGTACGTCCAGGGATTCATGGGAGTGAGGACGAGGGAGAGGGGAGTGGGAGTGGGGAGAGGAAGAGGGGAGTGGGAGTGGGGAGTGGGAGAGGGGAGTGGGAGAGGGGAGAGGGAGAGGTGAGTGGGAGAGGGGAGATGGAGATGGAGAGGGGAGTGGGAGAGGGGAGAGGGAGAGGTGAGTGGAGAGGGGAGAGGGAGAGGGGAGAGGGAGAAGGAGAAGGCAGAGGTGAACGGAGAGGGGTGAGGGAGAGGGAAAAGGAGTTATGGGATGGAGATGAAGTTGGGGAATGGTTGAGAGAGGAGAGCAGGTAGGCTAGAAGGGACAGGGAGGCAGGCAAGTGAGGAGGATGTTGGACCGAACGAGAGGAGATGTTTCATCATCTTAGTTTTAACAAGTCACAGTGCCTTCCTGTTTGCAGGTCAGGCCAGAAAAAAATGAAATCTCTACTGTGGGTAGTGCAAGGAGTGGAAGAGTTGCACAGCTAGTAGGAACCTGGACAACTTCATCTGTGGCTTATCGTCTTTAAGTGCGCTGAAGTTTTTTTCCATGCATTGCGTGCGAGCTCGGAGGAAGAGGAATTCCATTCACTGCAGGTGACACTGCTGGAAGCAGCAAACTGCACGTTTCTTATGTGTGGTATGTCCACGAGTGTTGTTTACGGGTTATTCCATCCCACTCCTCGCATGTGTCCCAACTCACATTGCAAGCGATACTGCTGGGAGCAGCAAAGGTGGCTCCGTTTCTTGTAACGTCATTCATTGTTTTAGGGCAATCCGCCTCATTCTGTTTTGACTTCTCAAAGGTGACAGAGCTGACACCAGCAGAGGGCAAATCAAATCTACGAGTGATCCTGACTCGCTTCAGCTCCATTCGTGCTGATGAGCTTAGCTTCACTTCAGGTGAATTTTTATGTTCTTGAGGTAAGTCTTGATGAGCTGCAGGTGTGCTCTGATGAGCTTCAGGTGAGTTTTCATAGACTTGAGGTGGGTTTTGATGAGCTGCAGGTGTGTCAATCATCTCATGGCAGCATAGCATGCTCTACAGTCTCACATTGCGCAGGGATGACACTTCCACTAAACGTGGCCTTTCTGTGCCTCCTCACACACACCTAGCCTTGTTCTTCTCCTCTCTCCCTCTCCCACTCACACCCAGCCTTGTTCTTCACTTCTCTCCTCACACACCCAGCCTTGTTCTTCTCCTCTCTCCCTCTCCCTCACACACCCAGCCTTGTTCTACTCCTCTCCCTCTCCCACGCACAGCCTTATTACTTTCCCCCTCCCTACCCACTTGTCTTGCCCCGGACAGCAATTTTTCCACTGCGAGCTAGCAGAGATTCTTTCCTACAAACCCGACGGCATGAAACGATAAATTCCGCTGACCCGACCGCACTCGGAACGCCGACGAATCTCGGGGGCACTCGTATTCCCGAAAATGCCTAAGGCTGGTGACGCTGTGCCTCCCGCAATCGAAGGAAGACAGGCTCGGCAGCGAAGCTCTGAATCTGAATGGGTGGATTTGTACTCCCTAGGGAGCTCCTTGTCGTAAACAGCACTCTGCCTGCAGTATCAAGCAGCAGTGCTCGTTTATGTTGAGCTTTCATCCATCTGTATTAGTACACAATTATGGTTTTATGAGAATGGAAATCATAGTGACTAGGACGCAATTGAAACTTGTGGCAAAAATTCCATGGTAGAATATTATCACGGATCGTGCACAACGATTAGTGTTATGGGACCGTTAGGTTGAGTTGTGTTGGTCTTAAGGTAACAGTTCAATATCTACTTTCTGTCTAATTTTAGTTGATGTATCTTTCAAACGCAGAGTTGAGAGGTGATGCTAGAACTCAGTGTGGACATATATAGCTGGTATAATAGAGCTCCAACAACAGAGTGATTTCGACTACGCTGTATCAAGAAACGTTTTAGCGCGTTGCTCTCACTCAACCAAACTGCACCACTTTACTTGCCTGCTTGTTCCCGTCACCTCCGAGTCACGCTGACGCCAGTCGACAGCCATTTCCAACGCTCGCGTGTCGCGGCGGTCGCATTTTTCGAAATGTGTCGCACATTGACTTTTTCAATGCAAGGCGGAAGAATCGGCGGAAGCGGCGACTTTTGCGCCTCCCGCATGCGCTCGTACGCTCCGCCGCCGCCATGAGGATAGATTCAGATACGGATAGACGCTGGATTGTACACTGCTCAGCGGCTAGACGCTTTTCAGCGGGATCTGGATCGAATCGCGTATCGCGCTTATGCGAGCTTCCCGGAAATACCACAAGGAGCAGCTGTGCTACACGAGCAGAGATAATCAAGCCAATCTGCCGCGTCTGGTAGTACCGCTGCGGACGATCCCGACGAGAAGAGTATCGTTCCGTAAAAAATTTCAACTTCTCATTTCTCTCGATGTCGAGTTTAGCTCTTATGTAGTCACGATCGATGGAGAGGTATTTTCGAAGCAAGCATGTTCTGCGTTTTTACTGGGACGTGGAGCATCTGCAGCGTTGCTGTCTTGAATGGGAGTAGTAGCGGTGACACACGGGTGCAACCTTGTTCTGCAATGTTGCTGTCTCCAGAAGCTTAAAACACCAGCATTTCAGAAGTTGATACGTTTCGATGTTGTAGATTGTGATAAAGGGCAATCGAATGAGCTCTAAGCGAAGGCTACCCCTGAAGGGCCTCCACGCAATGGATTCGCAGAAGCCTGCGAGCTATTCGAGCCATTGTGCCGCGTCTGAGAATACCGCTGCGGAAAATTCTGGCAGGGACGATCCATGTCAACCTACGAGTGCGTTTCAAGGAAACAAACAAAAGGTCCTCCCGATTTTGACAAGTTTTTAGTAACGCACTTCTCTCCTCACTTCTTACTGCCTTATCGCAGGTGACAGTGCTGGCAGCAGCAGGGGAGATCAGATCCCGTACCTGAGTTAACGGTAGATTGGCAGCCGCAGGTGACGGTCACATTTGAGGCGCCTCAAAAGATCCCGTACCTGAGTTAACAGTAGATTGGCAGCCGGAGGCGACGGTCACATGAGGGAAGACCATCCCTGCTGATGGTCTTCAGGTGAGGTTCAGGTTGTTTTGATGAGCTTCAGGTGTTTTTTTCATGCGCTTAAGGTTTTTAAATTGAGCTTCAGGTGATTTTTTTTCAAGAGCTTAAGGTATGTTCTGATGCGCTTTAGATGTGCTTTAGTGTGTGTTCCATAATCTCAATAGCATGGTCTTGCAGCGGAACTTCTTCCCATGTGGTCGACTTGTGAGTGGACTTGTGAGGTGAGTGGACTTGTGAGGTGAGTGGACTTGTGAGCTGGTAAGAAGTGTTCCGGGTTGTTGTTTCAAAGAGTGCTACAGGTAACACTATTTGTTTGTGTCAGTATGGAGGGATGTTAAAAAGGCAGCACTTTGGTTTTTATGCATTTTTCGTTTGTAAGGGGGAAGACCCCGCAGGTGGCAGTGCTGGCAGCAGCAGGCTGCGATGTTTGTTCCGTTGTGTGCTAGAATCGCTTTTGAGAAATCTGTTCTTAAAGTGATCTCATAGCATTATATTATGGGCTGTTCAGCCTCACTCCTGTTCAGCCTCCAGCTTACACCGCAAGTGGCAGTGCTGGCAGCAGCAAAGGGCGCCTGCCGTCCTTTATTGTCTTGTATAACGGGAGCAATCTTGTTACTGCGACCCGCCTCATTATTGTCCTAACTTGTTGCAGGTGACAGTGCTCGCAGCAGCAGAGGGAACTGTTGTGCTGCCTTTATTCAAATCTGCGAGGGCACCTGAGGGAAGCCCTGACTTGCCTCCGCTCCGCTCCTCCTGATGAGCTTCAGGTTAGTTCCGATGAGCTTCAGGTGGATAGGGATGAGCTTCAAATGTGTTTTTTTTTTAGCTTCAGGTGCGTTTGTAGGTGTTATTCCAGATGTTCTTTCATAAGCTTCCGAAGTTTTCATATGAGCTTCAAGCGTGTCTTTATGAGTTTTCGTGTGTGTTTGGTGAGCTCACTCTCACTTGGACCCACTCACTGCCTTACGGGTTTATGTAGTCCTGCTCTTCACATGCCTCCTGATTCACACTGCAACTGTCAGTGGGCTGGCAGCAGCGAAGGCTACCGTTCGTCCTTGTGAAACCTCCTTCCTTCTGAGCCGACGCCTCTTTTCTGACTTGAATTGCTGCAGGTGACGGTGCTGGCAGGCTGGCAGCAGCAGCAGAAGTATGTATCGGCTGTCGAATCTGCAAGTGTCCTGAGGTAAGCCCTGACTGGCCTCAAACCTATTCCTGCTGCTTAGCTTCAGGTGAGTTTTGATGGGCTTCACGTAAGTTCCCATGAGCTTCAGGTGGGCTGTCTGAACTTCAGGTGAGTTTCATGAACCTCAGTTGAGCTTTCATAAGCTTCAGGTGAGTTTTCATGAGCCTCAGGTGAGTTTTCATGAGATTCAGGTGAGTTTTCATAAGCTTCAGGTGAGTTTTCATAAGCTTCAGGTGAGTGTTCATAAGCTTCAGGTGAGTTTTCATGAGCTTCAGGTGAGTTTTCATGATGTTCAGGTGTTCATGGTTTGCGGTGTGCTCTGACGAGCTCCAGTGTGCTTCAAAGCACTTCAGGTGTGCTTCAAAGCACTTCAGGTGTGCTTCAAAGCACTTCAGGTGTGCTTCAAAGCACTGTGCTTCAAAGCACTTCAGGTGTGCTTCAAAGCACTTCAGGGTGTGCTTCAAAACACTTCAGGTGTGCTTCAAAACACTTCAGGTGTGCTTCAAAACACTTCAGGTGTGCTTCAAAGCACTTCAGGTGTGCTTCAAAGCACTTCAGGTGTGCTTCAAAACACTTCAGGTGTGCTTCAAAGCACTTCAGGTGTGCTTCAAAGCACTTCAGGTGTGCTTCAAAACACTTCAGGTGTGCTTCAAAACACTTCAGGTGTGCTTCAAACACTTCAGGTGTGCTTCAAAACACTTCAGGTGTGCTTCAAAGCACTTCAGGTGTGCTTCAAAGCACTTCAGGTGTGCTTCAAAACACTCAAAACACTTCAGGTCTGCCCTGATGAGCTCCAGGTGCGTTCATTCATTTAAGCTTCAGCCGTGTCATTCAACTCGTGGTAGCATACGATACTCACTGGTCTCCACTGTACAACAAGCGGCCTAATTCTACTCGTTTCTTCCCTCTCCTTTCCTTCCGCTCCCCATCCACGTGGTGAAGGTGCTCTGGTCGCCTCAGGAAGGGGCTGAGACACTTTCACCCAGCAGCACCTGGCATCCCAACCCCACCCCGCACGTCCTTTCCGTCTGGTTTTTCATGAGCCGCAGGTGAGCTTTTGAGCCGCAGGTGAGCTTTTGAGCCTCAGGTGAGCTTTTGCGCTTGGGCTGCGACTCTTCCACCCTGGCAGTACTTGGCATCCCCAGCCCCACCCCGCACGTCCTTTCCGTCTGTTTTTTTTATGAGCCTCAGGTGAGCTTTTGAGCCGCAGGTGAGCTTTTGAGCCTCAGGGGCTGCGACACTTCCACCCGGCAGTACCTGGCATCCCAGCCCCACCCCGCACTTGCTTTCCTCAGGACAATGAGGAAATCAAATCTGGCGAGTCACCTGAGGTTAGCCCTGACTCGCCTCGGCTCCTTCCTTGCTGATGAGCTTCAGGTGTGATCTGAAGACCTTCAGGTGTGACTCGAAGACCTTCAGGTGTGACCTGAAGACCTTCAGGTGTGATCTGAAGGCCTTCAGGTGTGATTTGAAGACCTTCAGGTTTGATCTGAAGGCCTTCAGGTGTAATTTGAAGACCTTCAGCTGTGACCTGAAGACCTTCAGGTGTGAATTAAAGACCGTCCGGTATGCGCTGATAATCTTGAGCTGATAATCTTGAGCTGATAGACTCAGGTCGTTCTCTTCTCTCCTGTCCACCTCCCCGCTTCCCTCCTCTCTCTTCTCACACCTCCCTCCCCTCCATCTTTCCACCCATTCTTTCAGGCCTGCTGCTGGCCGTCATCATCTGAGAGAGGCCTGCACCGGCTGCCCTGCTGCTGTTGCTCATCATCTCAGTCTCACCCGCCCAGGGAGGGCGCATCAGCCAAGTCATAACCTGTCATGATGGCTCTCATATACATGCTCATCCATGCTCATCCATGCTCAATCCATGCTATCCATGCTCATCCATGCTCATCCATGCTGAACCCTTCAGAACCCTCCATGTCATTGCTCCATCACCTGCTGGCCGAATTGCCATCAACCATGCTGAGCCCTCCATGTCATTGCTCCATGTTAGTCAAGTGGCAATGAGTTAACGGGAGTGCTGGCTGGGGGTTGAAGGAGTAGAATGGAAAATTTGTTTTGAGGTTGATATTCTGTCATGTTCCTGCGCTCCTCCTCTCGTTTTCTGTCATTGGTCTGCTGCTTACCTAGGTCTGTTGAGGTTGGTCTGTTCCTTACCATCCTCATCCCCATCTTGTCTTTCCATTTTCTTTCCATGTGCAGGTTCATGCGCCCTGCTCCAGTAGTCCTGTTATTCACCCACCTACCTGATTTGTCTCATCTGTTGTGGCAGCAAAGGGTCACATGGCAACAAAATTGCCATTAAACCGAATGTCGACATAGATGCATACAAATTGCTGATTGGAATGTGCTGTCAGGGACCATCCAATCCAAAGGTTTCACACAGGCCATAAAGCTAATCATTGGTCAGATGTACCATAGTAACAGAATATCAGCATCTAAAATTGTCTTTTCTTGTTTCCAAAAAGAGCTTGCAAGTTTCTTGCCATGATGCCAAGCATGTGAGGTACAATTGTAACTGAACTGAACTATTACCACAATGGCTATAATAAATAGAACATGAAACTTATTGTACAGAGCTATGGTACATCTAATCAGTTTCCCTTCCAGTTGAAGTCCCTACAGCATCCCTTAGGGCCTCCATGGAGGCCTTATTGCCGCCACCCTTGCCATACTTGACGCACCCCTGCAAGCTCCTACTCTCCTGCATATGACTTTTTCCTGTTGCTTCTTTCTCAGTGCTGCTGAGCCTTCACTGAGAGCTCCACCTGAAAGAGCAACCAATGCTATAGAAACTACTTCCCTCACTCCATATTCCGCACCTCTTACTCTTCCTTCCTGCCTCTTGCCCTGAACTGCAGCTGACCCAGCCCTGAGACCCCCACCAGGAAGAGCAGCCGGCAATCTAGAAACTGCTTCCCTCACTCCAGATTTCGCACCCCCAACCCGACGCGCCTGCCTCTTGCTCTGCGGTGCAGCTGTCTCTTTCCTGAGACCCCGCCCAGGATGAGCGACCAGTGATCTTGAAGACACATTTCTCTCTCCACATCCCACACATCCAACCTGTTCCTTCTGCTTCTTGTCCTGTGCCGCTGCTCCTGACACCTTCTTAAAACCTTCACCAGGAGCAGCCAATGCACTTGACGGCTCTGCCTTATCTCCACCTCTCACGCCAGACGCAATCACCAGCATTTTCTCCACCAGAACTGCCTTCACTCCTGCAGTCAGCACCGTTGTTTCCACAACACCTGCCTTGACATCCTCCTGGGAGCTCTGGGCGCCGCTGCTGCTGTCACTGAAGCTGCTGCTCATGCTGGAGACGCCGACAACAACTGCCTTGACATCCGCTGCTCGCGTGCTGCCAGGCTGGAGACGCCGAGTAGGGAGCAGTCTCCAACTGGCTGCAGGCGTTCCCCTGACCAACCTCTGGTCTGCACCTAGCAGACCCATCCGTGATGCCAGATGCACAGCAGTTACCACGTTCTTACTCACTGTAAACGAAACCAGCAGAAGCACCAGATCAAGCAGCAACGAACTGTCACTGTACTGCTTGCTGTAAGTGTTGTAGCAGTTGAACCTGTAGTTGCTGCAGCAGAGGCTGTTGACAGCACTAGCAGTGGAAGGCTCCTCCTGGGAGCTCTGGCCGCTGCTGCTGCTGTCACTGAAGCCGCTGCTCATGGTAGAGGCTTCAGAACCGAAGATCCTGGCGTCACTGCTGCTCAGATCGAAATCATCCCCCGAGCCCTCGCCCTCTGAAGCATCAAGCAGCGAGAGCACCAACTCTACGACCTTTGCTTCAGCTAGCTGCTCTTCCTGGTCCGCATAAGACGTGCTCCACGAGTCCACCTCCTCTACGACCTCTGCTTCCGATTGCTGCTCTTCCTGGTCCGCATAAGATGTGCTCCACGAGACCGCCTCCTCGACAGTGGGATAGTGAGCTGGGGAGAAGAACAGAGCACGACGCTGCTCCTGCACCTCTGCAGCCCGTTTCCTCCAAAGGCAAAAGATTTCAGCGATCGTAGGGTACTCAGCAGATGCACGGATCGGTGCATAATCCTTCATCCGCAGCAGCGTACCGCGCTTCTCCCAGATGGCCACAGCCTCAGCAAATGAGGGATAATCATAACAAGCCATGGGAGGGAAGAAGCGAAGAGAATCTGAACACTAGAGCGTCGAGCTACCGCGGGAACTAGATAAAGAATAAGGTTGCGAGAGCTCTGACCAAATGCTGGACAACGGATAAACCAATAAGACCGGTAAGAAACTCGCTTTGTTATTGTGAAAATGAGACTGCCGCTGGACGTCGGATTTGTAGGTGAGACGAGGCGAGGGGACCAACAGCAGCAGGGAGAGGGACGAGGTTGTGTGGAGGATCACTCACAGGAGGGAGGAACGAAAAGGGAGAGAAGTTTTCTCAGATGCTGCCCGAGCAGCTCCGAAAAATCGGAACTCTGCGCTGGTATGGTGCACTGCGCGAACTCTACTAAAACCGCAAACACGGGGAACTCTGGTTTTGCTGGTGAAGCGAGTCTCGCAGAGGGTCCTCCTGAGGAAGCGACGCGAAAGGATTCGTCGTTCGCTACCCCCGAGCCTATCGTGTCTCCTGGGCCCGACAAAACGTTCCCCGCTTCGCGCTAGCGGAGTTCCTCTCCTACAAACTCGAAGGCATGAGAAAATAGATTTCACCTGCCCGACCGCACTCGGATCGCCGACGAATACCTGGCGCACCGCCATTTCCGAAAATGCCTAAGACTGGCAGCGCTGTGGCCCCGCGACTGAAGGAAGGGAGCGGGCGATGATTTCCGAGCCTGAGAGGTTGCGGAGAAATGAAATCAAGGTCAAAATGGTGAATCTGTACTCCCTTGAGTGCTCCACGTCCTGAAGCATTATTCAGCTTAATTTGCTTACGTGCTATTATGTACGGTATTGAGGGGAATATGAGAACATTTATTTGCAGTGTTTTTCATGTGAAAATAATTCTTTTATTATAACCGCTGTCAACAGAATTGAGAGATAATGATAGCAGTCATTGTAAAAAAAAAGCTGGGCTGCACCAAAATTATTGCTGACTAACAATAAGGCCTCTCAATGCTAAATGCCTATATGGTATGCTACGTGAACAGTTCTAATTTGTTCCTAAGCAGGGAGACTGAACCACTGTGTGCACAAGTATTTCTCTCCCCTCTTGACTGGTAATCCTGCATGCTTGGACCTACTATCTTCAATGCCTTGATCTGTCAAATGTGTGTACCAGAGAATAGCTTTCCCTCTCTCTGGCTTCACCTGCAGGTAGAAAAAAAAGAGTGGATTGTCAACAATCAGACAAAGAAGCACCTTCACTCATTTCATCCTCAACTGCCTCCCCATCCCTCTCCTCTTTCAACCATCCCCTCGTATCTCTCCAATCCCTCTCCCATCCCTCTCTCCTCTCCCCTCTCCGTGATCACCATCCCATCGATAGCAAAACATACCTTGATGCCTACGTTTGGAAGTACGTCTCCCCTCCTTCAAAGCCATCATTCAGGTACACAAGGAATGTCCCACGAGCTTCAAGCGTGCCATCTGGCAACATGCGGCCGTCATAATGAGCCTTGTACTCCTGGCCCACGTCGTATTTCACCAGCTGGAGCTCTGACGTGGCAAGCCGTTCAAAATCTACGATTCCCGTTATGAGCTTCGCACATCCACGGATCTTCATGCACACCTTACCAGCAGCACTCAAGTCTTTGGAGGGATCAATCCAAGTCGTGCTGCAAGGCGAAAGTATGTCATCAGAAGGCGGATCATGAGGAAAACAAGAGCAAAACAGAAGAAAAGGCAGCAACATGAAATACGAACCTGCTGGTTCTATAGTCGCTTAGTCCACTATCCCCTTTGTTTGCTTTCTGCAGAAACGACAGAGATCAGGTTCAGCTAACGAAATCAAATACGTGTGAAGCGATAAAAGCAATGAATCTGAAAGTACTAGCTGAAGTCGGCAACACGACATGGGAGTATATGCGGGAGAGAACTGACCTGGACTCGGCTCCGCTGCCATCGGCCGCTTCCTGATTCTATCAAAATTCTGCATTCGTCTTCCGACAGTAATCCTGGA